>CM075782.1:46237350-46881850 GCA_037974665.1 Ehretia macrophylla | reverse complement strand
TCATATCAATCTTTAGGCAAATCTTGGAATTTGTTTTATTTTCCCCTGCATCTTTAAGAATACCATGTTACTTGGCTACTATTTCTACTATTACTTTACCTATTATTTCTACTATATTGATATAGTCATAAAAATATATTTCTACTTTTAAAAAGAAGGTTACACAGGAGATTTTTTAGCAATTATGTAGGAGTACATACACATTAAAACATGAGCAAATTTCATGAGACCAAACGCGTTTATAACATTATGATATTATGAGAATATCTTATAGTTTTAAATTATTAATATAATTATAATGAAAAGATATATGTGACAATTTACAACTGTTGAATTTTGCTTATAAGACTATAATATTATATGGAGATCCTTAGTCAAGCAAGCCCGCCCAATACAAAAATGAAGGAATGGATCTTCACACAATGTTATGATATTATGAATAAAATCTAATGGTTGTGAAACATTTACATAATGATGATAAAATGTGTTAACAGTTCACGAACATTAAATCCGCTCATAACGTTGTAATACTACAAAAGGGTCCTTAGTCAAGCAAGCCTGCCCAATACAAAAAAAATAAGTACTAAATCTTCACATAACATTATGACAATACGATTAAAATTTAACGATTATGAATCAATTCATTGATACATATATGAGTTAATGACGTTAATAATTCACAATCTTTAAACCTTTTAAGTTATTATGACTTTATGAAAGAATTTTGATTCAAACAAACCCAGCCAATATAAAAATAAAGTAAGAAATGCATTTACTCATAATATTTTTATTTTATAAATAATATTAAACTGATGTAAATAGTTTAAAATTCTTAAATTTCGACTTGTATTTTATTATCTTATAATATTACAAGAAATTCTTAGTTAGGAGTTAGTTTCTTACAAAATTATTTTTACTCACAAAAATATAAATTTTATGTATTTTTTATTACACACTCATAGCTTAAAATTCCTAGCCCGCCCAACACAAAATCCAAGAAGTCAAAAGAGAAAAACATGACACATTCTGACACATTGGACAAGTACTTTTCTCGTGTCTGTACGTCAAAAGGATAAAACAACAGTTACTAGATTATCTTGTACATCGTAAAAAATTCATCAATCAATTTAGATTAATATTAATTATTAAAAAATAAAATGAGTTTTATAAATGTGGTGGACTCCTCTCCGTATAAAACAACTGATGTACATGGGTTGCATATGAGTGCAGTGGAGTGCTTTCTATATATTAAAAAAATTAATATTAATTCGAATTAATTAAATAATAACTCGTTTGTTGTCCGACTAAAAATCATATCCACGCGCTTCTACTGTTGCTTTCTTTGTCTTTCCTTTTTAGAAAACCTTTGACTACCTTCCTTTCTTTATTCACACTGTTTTTGAGTTAAAGTTTTCTTTGATTGATTGGTTTTATACTGATCATCTTCTTGGAGAGAAAAAGAAGAAAAGAAAAAAAATGGAGGGTGTCAAGAGAGAAGAGGCTGGACCATCATGTGGGGGGTGTGGAGAGAGGAAGAAGCAGCAGCAGCAGCAAGAAGAAGAAGAGATGAAGAAGGTGAAGCCAGTTCTTGATGATGAAACAGTGGCTGCTGCAGATAGTGATGATGGTGATGGTGTTGATGTTCAAAATACTGGGGATGTTGAGAACTTTGTTCCTGGACCTCTTCTTTCTCTCAAAGAACAGATTGAGAAAGACAAGGTTTTTGTTTCTTCCTCTCTTCTTTCAAGCATTTTGTTTTTCGTAATCTCTCGTGTATATGGTAAAAATTCTTTCGTATTGGAAAGGGGTAATTAGTGTAGAGGTGGTATATAGCAATGCTCTTTTATTTTCAGTATCTTTCATGCTTCTGCTGTGTTTTTGGTGGCCACTTTGTTGGGATTTGTTGGGAATTTTAGCAAATTCTCGGGTCGTGCACACAAATACTCAACACGGTAGAATTATTTTTTAACGGGCTTCGACTCTCAACTTAGCCTTCATCCCCTGGCAATGGCGGATGTGTGTTCGTTAAAAATTCTATGTATTTTTTTTAAAAAAAAAAAAAAACTAAATATCTATTTATTTTTAGGTAAAAAAATGAATTTATCGCCGCTGAAAAAAAAAATGTACTCATATAATTAAAAAATTATGGTTGTAGCCCCGTTGAGAAGAATTCCTGAATCTGCCCGTCCCCGCGTATCCCAGTTGTTGGTAACCGCAAGAGCCAGTTAGTTGGTTATTTATTCTTGGGTCTGTGGCTCTAAAAGAGTGAACCACATTAAAAATATCATGTGTTCGTATTTATGTGCATGATGAGCGTCGGGGAGTTGCTGTAATTCCCAACAATCTTAATACCTCGGTGTGTCTGTGTATGCATAATGTGGTTTCTTTAAGCCTCTGGTTTTGTTTTGGGGTTTTAAATTTGTTTTTCCTTTCTATCAATTGCTATTTTAATTTGAAAATTGTCTAGTTTTCGTAAAATTTGTTTTAACTTGAAGGGATATAGTTTTGACCCACCAAGAAAATATGATTTGTTTTCCTACATTGACCTTTGGCTCGTGCCTACTCACAAATCGTGGCGTTTATCAGCTATTCTTGATTCAAACTGTGCACCTTTCAATTTCATTTGGAGTCGAAGCCTTTCATTTGGTTTTATTGATGCTCAGAAGAAGAACAGAGAATAAATGTGAGAAAGCAAGTTAGATAGATCAAACCAAACCAAACCGAGCATTCACACTAGGTGGCGTTGGCAACAAGGCAAGTTAGATAACTAAAATGTTAATTAGATTTCAAACAAACAATTTTGTATTGCAGCAAATTCACCCATGACCAAAAACTAAATCTTGCCTCTTCAGTTGGTGATAACGCTTCTTCTTCAGTCTTCGTTGTGACACCATTGTGGAAGCGAAAAACTGTCTTACTTCCATGGGGCATCGATAGGCGTTTGGCGATGAATAACTTGTGTTCAAATTTTCTGTTACAAAACCTTATGAGCTTATTATGTTTTCCAGGAGGATGAAAGCTTAAGAAGGTGGAAAGAGAAGCTTCTTGGTTGCCTGGAAAGCGACTTAAGTGGTTCGTCCGCGGAGATCAATTCCATAAGTATTATTTGCCTCACTATTCAAGTTCTTTTTGTAAATGGTTTGATGGAAACTTTTTCTGTTTATTAGGACAAATGGAACCTGAAGTTAAATTTCGCTCGATTGGAATAATATCCTCTGACTTTGGGGAGATTAATACTCCCTTGCCTGTTGATGAAGGCCAACACAAACGTGTCCTATTTACTCTCAAGGAGGGATCTGAGTTTCGGCTTAAGCTGACGTTCACAGTTCTGCACAACATTGTATCCGGCCTGGCCTACTCTAACACAGTCTGGAAAGCTGGAGTTCAAGGTCTATAATCTGACTGTCTTTTCATTTAGCAGCATGTTTGATGTAAATTGTGCCAGGTCAAGCCTTTATATTTATATTTCAAGTCTAATTTCAGCACAATGATTATTGCAAGCCACTACTAAATGCAATTGGTTGTGACCTACACATCGTTGTTGATTAGATATGGTTGTTCCTTGATGATAATGTTAACACACTTGGAGGAATCTTATACATTTGGTAGACTACTTATTTACCCCAGAGTACTTAATGTCATCCCCATGGAAACCCCGAGAAAAACGATGGAGGGGATAATGCACAAAATAACTTAGAATGTCTTAAAGAAAAAGAAAAGGTTTGAGCTAAAACCCCTTGGTTAAACTAGTAGAAGTTGCATGACGAAAATGTGGATATGATGATCGACAACAATTCAGAACTAATTGCATTAGATAATGCTCTTATTTTGTTTCTTTACGCAGTGGGAACAAATTTTCCCCTAGGTTGCTTTCCTGTTGTAAAATAATACTTACTTTGCTTCTGGGTTTTATTTTGGATGTCAGTTGATCGAAGCAAAGGAATGCTGGGCACCTTTGCTCCTCAACGCGAACCGTATGTACATACCCTAGAAGAGGAGACCACTCCGTCTGGTGTGCTCGCTAGAGGAATATATAGAGCAAAGCTTAAGGTGTGTGGAATTACTGCATTGTCTCTTATCAGTGCATTTTGCTTTCTTAGCGAAACTTTTGACATCTTACTTTTTGCGTGTACTGAAAAAGAAGTAAACTAAATTAACTATTTATACGGAAAGAAAACGATATTGTTAATCAAAGGCTTTCTGAGATTCATTGTGACATTCAGTAAGCTGCAACTTGTGAAACAATGGCTTTCTTTGACGAAAAATAATTTCTGGAATCACGTATCAGAGGAGAGTCAAATAGAAAGATATGTCCTTTCCTAGTGGCCATTCCTTAACCTAGCGATCGTCAGAGAAAATTGAAATTTACTTTTAGTACACTAGAGGGGGCAGAAATATGTTGCTACTAGAGAAATTTTAAACCTTATTCTCATACACTTAGAGAGGGGGCAGAAATATGCTGCTATGAGTGCTCTAGAGCCCGACTTTGCACTTCGTAAGATCGTCTGTACCTTTCATGATGATAAAAGACCAAATACTTCAGGAAGTTCACTCGTGCTGGTATCCATTCATGTGTGACCTTCTACTCTCTGGCTTCTTTCTTCTATGTATGCTCTAATCCACAGCTCTCTGACTCTGTTCCTCTGTATCATCTCTGATATTTTAAAGTTTGTTGCTTCAATTCGGGTGAGGGAGAGTATTAAAGAATGCAGTTCACCGCCATGTAAAATTTGAGCTACTCCACCTAACACCAAGTAGTTTTAGGATGAAACCTCAACATTAATTCCGTTCTTCTTTATTTGCTAAGTTCCTATTTTGGTGGAACCTGAGGTGTTTTATTTTTTTTGTTTCTGCACGTTGTGAACATGTTTTGGAGCTCGGTTAGAATCTCATTACTTGTGTTTGAAAAAAACATAGATATGTGTAGCTCATAGATTTTAACTTGTTAACTTTCATGAAGTGGAATTTCATGTTGGTGGAATCGACTATATTGATCTCGATATTCTTGTCTCGTGCAGTTTGAAGACGATGACAAAAGATGTCATATGGAGCTCGACTACTCGTTTGAAATCAAAAAGAGTAGCTAGCAAAGCCCTTGTTGGCGATGTTTTCTTGTTTGCTTAATATTCTTTCTTTTCTCTTTTCATTTTTTAGCTTTTCTTTGTGGACCGTGTCTGTATTGCCGAAGCTGTAGAACATTATAAGGTTTGGTAACACAATCGATTCTTATGGTCATATCTTTCTTTTCCAACAGTTGTTGCATGAGGTAAAACATTAATATTATGAATTTGAATTCTCTCGTAACACCCATAATGTTAGAAGAGGGTTTTACAAGATTTCTGCCGTTAGTTGTTTGATTTAACAGTTAGATTAAACAATCAATTGTAGGGATCTGTTTGATAACATTATGAGAGGATCCGAGACTCGGTTAATCACAATTGGCAGAATCAGCCTCTGGTTTGCAGCATCAGTTATCTGTTTTCGAGACCAGAAACTTTCCATTTCACAATATTACACAGCTCCATGGAAATGTAACTTTGTGGTACAACGACATGCAATATGTCCTACTATACACACCAGTTTCATTCAGGAGAAGATTCAAACTCAAGATCTTTGGTTTACGAACTGACACTTGCACCATATAGTTCCCGCCCTTGGGGGCTACATGAAGACATGGCTCAGATCCTCCCTAGAACTCGAGCCATCTTCTGCCCGGCTATTTGTTGGTACCTAATGGAATTCTACATCTTCACCTCTGCACTGCTTGTCCGTTTTGAGGCCCTCACCATCCGTTCCTATGCTTTCCTGTTATGCTGTTCTGCCTTTGTCAAGCTAAACTATAACAACCATTCTTCTTTGTAAATGTTGAAGATACAGCTAATGCCAGTGCTTGATCTATGCACATAATCGCTCGTCTCCAAATGCGAATCAGAAGGATCCGTCCAAACCAGCTACTTAGTTTGCTTCATATGCCTCCAATGGTGGCAACAAGAAAGAATGTGCATATCTATATGTGTAGTCCTGCATCGCAAGAACATGATTTGGGGTTCCAGCACTGCAGGGATCTGCCAAATTATGAGTCTATTGAAGTAGCTGCTGGTCCCTGGCAATTTGTAAGCAGTTTCTCCAAGTTTACTGAAGTCAAGTAAGAAATTCTACTGTCAGTTCTTATTCTTTCATCGTATAGAAGCGCTGGTGAGGATATTAAACTACATGTTCCACATTAAAATGTGTCTAATTTCTACTCAGCAAAAAGCATTTTACTAAGTTTGGATTGTCGTTTTACCAATTTCTTATTATCGAACTTTGGTAGTTCCTGAATTACTGGAATTTTATCACTATGAATTACGAAACATTAACTCTAACAAACTACAAAAGGAACAGAGATGCATACCTCAATATACTTTATACATAATGCAAAAGGAGATCAGCCGAAGAATTTCGTAACCTGCAGCTCTGCCCCAGGTGAACATCTCCAAAAACATATCTGCAGATGGAGATCATAGTCCAAACCAAGAACTAAGTTCGGTGAAATCTGTAGGAATGCTATTTATGAGAGGAAGAGAGCAAGACCTATATTCACAATGCTCTGGCCATGCACACCGAGCTTTTCCATAATCCCAGTAGCAATGCTCGTCTCTTAGAGGTCCACGTTTAGCTGATGATATAAGACGTTTAATGTCATTGCAGAATCATGAAATATGAAACAAGAGAGATTGATAAGACAGGGATTCACCTTTGGTCACAAATTTTGATTTCTTATCCGGATGAATATCATGCCACATCTCAAGCCACAACTCCCGCATCAGTACCGGAGATCTAACGATATTTCTATGATTTGCTGCATGTTTCACGGTTTCGATCAGTAAGGAGACACCTCATTGTGGTAGAGATCAAAGTAGGACAGAAACACTTATAGTAATCAAAGTACTATTTCATCTGCCCATCTTCCAAAATTCACTCTCACCTTTTATCTACTAAAATATAACAAATTCAGACGAATTAGGAGATTTTTTTATGGACGCAAGATGCATGAGGAAAAAAACCACGAGCTTAAAAATCCTTCCCAAGTTTGTAATTGTGAATGATCTCCAAGCAAGCACAAGTACAGAAGTCAATCCGCTAAGGTTATATCGAGACAATTGGTTATGTTTTTGTCACAGGATTCACTGTTTTTCCAATATATCTGTTTGAGTTTCCTTTTAACACAACATGATTCTTCATTGTTAATGTTGTTCCCTGAGAGAGAAAATTAATATGAACAACAGAGTTAAGGGGAAAAAGCTGTAAATGAGATACCTAAAAAGCCTTGATGACATGCCACAATCAAATATAAGCACTATGGCTAAAGCGAGATGTGGAATCCCCTTTATGCAAACGAATCACAAGAACAGTTAGGCTTTTCAGATACCTTTATCAAGCTCCCAAACTGCTGTCCTCTTTCCCGGAAGACTTTCAGAATCTTCATAATAAGTTATGTACTTGACCCTAGGTGACCTTGTCATGTTGGGAATTATATCTGCATCATGCTGATGTTCTACATTTAAATTCACTTGTACATCTGATCCATCATGCTCCGACTGAAATTGCCAACAGAACACGAAATCATGAGAAAGAGCCATTCCTCCCCTCCACTCTCTCAATGGGGGTTAGGGATAAGATAATGTTTTTCATTTTATATTATTTCATTTACAAGTGAGGCGAGAAGGCATTTCTACTTAAAATAGACTAATTTCAAAGTTCCTTATCAGTACTACAATCTTTGGCACAAAAAAAATATAAACTTTAAAGCCCAGACAAATACCTGCGGGGCCCTGGTTATATTTACTTTTGGTCCTAACCAAGTTTTGCACCAAGAGAGGGAATGGTAGGGTACCTGTAAAAACATATTATGCACGTAGGAGCATGAAATTAAACATATATTTTCAATAGGAACATCATGCATATGTACGAGTTTTTTGTCACACCGTCTCATCCCCACTAGTTGCGGAAGGGTTTCCTTCAATTAGATTGCCTGACCTAAAACAATAAAAGTTAAAAGTCAGAAACAATCAAGTGAATTCCATCTGGGGAATTGTATGGCTTTCAAAATCCAAGCAAAGACAGCTAATGGACCTACGTCAAAATCACTACATGACATATATTCCTGACCATTCCTAGTCATTAACTCTCCAATTCATCATCTGATGCTCGGATAAGTTACCTGGAATATAAAGAACCTTCAATCTCATATATAACATCGGTTATAATCCAGTTGTCAGGATACGGCTTTCCACTTGGTGCAAAGTAATAGCCAACCTGTATTGCCATATTAAGAGATACAAAAACTATCACTAACCGCCACATGCTACTAAGATAATGTAAGCATACAATGGCTATCGAACCAAAGTTATAAATAGCTTTTAACTCCGAAGAAGGTCAACAATATGATATGTTCCACGATTGTAGGGATATCCTTCACGCTTCAGACATAATGTTAAGCTTGCAACAAGATTTTGTAATGATAAAAAGATATCACCCCTACTCAGCATTCATATATTCCAACTTCAACTATGACATGCAAATTAATTAGCAATCTGCTCTATATCTTTAATAAAGAAAAAGCATCACATGATCATTTTGGCTGCTACCAACTAAAATTTGACTTTATTCACTAATATCTTGTAATAACCTTCTCCTCTTGATTCTCTATTTTGGCATTCAATCAAGAAGACGTATGCATGGGATGATATAGACAAGCTGAAAGGGTTCAGGACACAGCCCACATGAATCTCAAGGGAGGTAATTTTCTTTCTTCAAGGATACTGGAAATATGATGCAATCTTTAATCAGGGATACTTGCGAGAAATCCTATGAAAATTATAGAACATATCAATGAGCCCCAAGCGAGATATATATGTGTGTGTCTGTGTCTAGCAGTTTTTTCTTTCCACTTTTCCTTCTACCTTTCCATTTTTCTCTTTCAGAGGAGGGCCTTGAGAGCAAAGCTTATTTACAACAGCAAATCCAACATGCATGGGGATATGAATGAATCCAACAATAATAAAGCTTCAAGCATCTTTGCAGATCTTAAATCCTAGATCTGGGGTAAGTCGGGAAGAACCAGTACTGCTACAAGGTATAGAGAAATGCGGAAGCAAGAATATGTACTTGTATCAGTAAATGCCACATGAAATTCGCACAAGGGCATATATAAGCAGAAAAACTAGAAAATGAAGGCCAGTTCTAAATGTAAATATGATGGAAATTTGTTGCAACCCAGAAAACAAATACAGATGCACATGAGTGTCTGTCTGTGTCAATGTAGATTTGAATAGTTCAGGTATGAGAATTCGGAAGATTGATTAACAATCCAAAAAAGTTACTGTTTTTAGATTGCTAATATAAAACACATATGAAGAATAAGGTCAGGTAAGACAATCTAATATACAATATGGGCCACATATATGGCCATCATTTGTGTTTACCCAAAATAGTACACAGCCATAACTTCCAGACAACAGAAATCAGTATTTCTATACTTGTCTGCAGTATTAAGTAAATTAGCAGCTTAAATGATGTCAGAGAACACAAGAAAGATAGCAAATATACAAGCTAAATTCACTGCAACGAAAAGAAAAATGTCTCAGTCAAGGACAATACCTCAGTTTTTGAGTCTATTCCGTAAATGCAAAAGATATTCTTCAGAGGTGGTCTCTCCCAGGGTGTCAGCGGATTTAGAACCGGATCATCATGATATGACCTGATGTACACATACATCAGGAAGAGTGCTGTGATCATGATGATATCAACAAGAACGAAGAATGTGGCTTAAAAAGCAAAGGTATTGAATGCTGACAGAGAATATTTTGGAAGGTGGCATCAGGTTTGAAGAAACAGTTGAAAGATAGGGATAAGGAACAAACTTATTTAATGACAACTCACTTTTGTAATTGATGCAGGAGTCTTTGGGTATCAGGATCATAATCTTCTATTGCTTTGAAGAAAGTACCATCAGAAATTTCACGAGCTGAAAATGATAACTGCATTGGGAATCCACATTCCATGCTAGACAAGTTGGTCTCTGGCAAACCTACTGATGATGGATAAGCCTCATTTCCTGCAAGTCATATTTAGAGACAATGAGCATAGACAGACATCTTTTTTGTTTTTCTTTTGTGGTCAGAACATAGACAGACATCAGAGATGCAGAATATAGGTATGGACTTGAATTATACCTCTGGTTGAGGGAATTTCAATATTGACTATATTAGTTGGCCATCCTGAGTAGTTCGTTTGGAATTCATGTTCCTCACAATGATATGTACGATGACCTTTGTTGTTAACACCAGAGAAATGCTTCCAGTATGTATCATCTGTTCTACAATATTGTGAAAATGGCATCATCCACATTGAAGAGCCAAATGAATTGGACATCAATCGTGCTGTTCCCTGATAACTTGCCAAATTATTTAATAAGCATGTGTTATTAAATACATCCATAGCAGAAAGGAAATTCCTCTATCCCTTCAGGCTAATAAACATTTCTGAATGGTATAAGTTTTGATATGTAAATGAGTTTCTCTTTTGGTGACATGGTAGTGTGATTGAATTGTAAATTATTAGTGAGTGAAAAGAGAAACATCTTCAAATTTCTGGAATGATATAGTTTCAAATTTTCATCTTAAGCGGTATCACCGATAGCATCCACCTTGCCCAATAACAAGAATAAAGTTATGTAAATAAAAATTCAATAATCACTGGATAAAACACTACCAAGATAGTGAGTGTTAGATTCATACAAATGTCCTACCAAAGGTTTCGACCAACTTCAAATCTTTTGATAAGAAGAAACAAAATAGAAAGAACCTTTGAGATTTGCTACATTCGCAATACCATAATTAGAAAGTGATGTTGATATGTAAGAACCAATATCAAATCAAAGCCTCACCTTGAGATAATAATGACTTATCTAATCTTTTTTTTTTTAAGAAATGAAAAAAAAAAAAAATTATTAGCAGGCACCAAGGGGGTGCAACCCAATAAACATCAACAACGAAGTAGTAATTCTTCTAATCATTACTCACAACTTATCTAATTTCAGATGAAGACTTTGCGTTATGTGAAATCTATCTACTAGCTATTAAGGAAATGAAACCAGCTGATACAAAAAGGAATAACCAAATAGTTTGCTAGATGTCAATAGCACACAAAGATTTTTGCCGCATAACAAAGTCTTATCACAATAGCACATAAACTATGTTTAGGATTTACTTAAAAGGATAAATTATGTTTAAGATTTACTTAAAAGGAAGCAATTATCATCTCACGCTCCCAGTGACATGCTTAATATCAACCTGGGTACCTCCCAATCCTTCTCCGAGGAGAATTAGTCAACTTGCAAAAGAAGATATTTAATTCGTAATAGATCCTCTAGGAGAGCAAGGAGTACAAGATCAGTATGGAAAGCCATCTCAAGAAAGAATGAGAGAACAAACCTCAGAGACAGGGAGACCAAATGTCTGTCCAGACAATGTTCCTTTGACTGTCTCAATTGCACCTAAAAGAGGAGATCCTGAAATGAACATGATTTACCATTTCCAGATAAGGTTGTTTATCTTTGTGCCAGATACAACTCGGCTTTAAATTATAAGCAAAGGCCAGTGGGGTGGTAGTTTACCGACAGCAAAATAAGCATGGATGTGTTCATCTAGCCATTGGGTATACTTCTTAGGGGCAATTTCAAGTTTTAACCACTCCAAGAAATATCTGAACACATTGTTTCCTAGGGAATGAGCAAAGACTAATGAGGGTCCGCCACGAAGTTTAAGAGCAGTTTCAAAAGTCAGCCTGCAGGAAGTAGAAAAGAAAAAAAAATTAAATTACAGTGAAACGTTTAATCTATAGGAAGGAAACAAGCAAGAGAGGGATAATCCTAAAAAACAAAAAAAAAATAGAAGATTCTAAATCCTAAATATATCATTTGTCATTGTCTGAAAACATGAGAGAAGTTTACAAATCTGAACAACTTTGACGCAGACATAGTCTTCATAAATAACTTCAATCCACTACACTTGCACAATATACATATGAGATCTTGTTATGGCTAGAAAAATAATTAATGAGCAGCAAACCCCCCTACCACCCATAAAGAAAGGGAGGTTTTCTCCACTCGTAGATGTCATAGCATTTCTGGTTTTAATATCTTTCAAAGCCTTGATGTAAATGATTGTGAGGAGCATTTCTCTGATTTGGGTTGTGTATTATAGACCTCTAATTTCATTGATGAAGATAAGAAATTAAATAAGACGAGTTGCAAGCCACATTTTTCCTTTTGACACATTTGTCATTCTCTAAAATCCTTTGTGTTTGTCAACTTTGTTTAAGAATAGCTGTAATGGATAAATGACCAACGAAGTGCAGGTATAACAGAATTAGATCATAACAAGAGGAGGAAAGAGCATTAATGATGGTACAAACTTTAGCTTGTGAAAGTAAAGATCGCGCTCCTCAAGTTTGGATGGTGACAATCTCCAGTCATAAGGAACCGCTACAATTGCATTAGCCTCAATACCAAACTCGATGCACCACTTAAGCCATTCTTTCCACACTGAGGAGAGAGGACCTGAAAATAATTGGAAATGTTATCCGGCAAAGCATCAAAACAGATCAGTCATCTATTGACACGCAAATGATGTTACTATGTTGGAGAATGATAATCTCTAGTGTGTAATTAATGAAGGTGGTCCATGGTTCTCTTTATTGTAGTTGCATATCTCTCTCGTACGAGGAACAAATAAAGCTGATTGAGAAAGGTTGATGTTTGAAGCAGCAAGGATGTCTACATGAGCAGAGACATTTAATTCTAAGAAGACAAAATTATGCTATTCATCCTGATGCCTTTGTTTGCATGAACGATCGCGTTTCAACACATTATTGAAGGCGAAAACTTGAATGACTTTCAGAAGAATCCAAAATTAAAGCTCAGAATTATGAGATTACTTTATAGAGCATTTTTTCTGTTTTTGCAAGAACTCAACGTCCTTGTTGGCTTATGCATGCTGCACAATAGACATAAAAAGTTACAACCCAACAAGATTTGCTTGAATGCATCTTTTGGTAATTTGGTTCGATGGTTGTAATTGGAAGTTACAATCTCAACCACAATCTGATAGGAGTAAGGTTTAAAAAAACCTTAAAGGCAAACATGAGATATGGTACACCATTCACTTACCCACAAGAGGAGAAATGTTGACGACGCATGGTAACTACAGCAGAGGAAATGACAATAATGTGTAAAGTTGTGGGTCCCACAAGACCACCCCGTGCTGACATTAGGGGAATCCTATTACAGATGGGTTGTAGCACAAATGAAAGAGGGAATAGCATAGTTGAATTGTGAGAAACAGTCACCGAGTCAGGTTAATAAATTGCATGTTAACACATCACATGCAAGTGTGATGATCGCCCCCTTGAACTTTTCAGTTGCGCTAGCAAAACTTCATTCTTGCCACAAGATTCTTACGCATATAATGCGTCTCCAAGTACCAGTGATGAATTAATCCAAAAAATCATGCGATTCTTCTTTCCATGGGACTACTAATGTCTACTAATTGGAAGAAGGCAATTAACCATTAATTACACAGCAGTAACTGAAGTCGGGAGTAACTGCAACATCCTGTCTCACATTGTTCGTATATTTAGATTCACTGACTAGTTTATAATAACTTACCTTCTCTACTACTATCAACATGTCTTAAGCATTTTGAACCAGTTAATAGGATCAATACATTAACAGGCTAGTACTCAGTCGCAATCATTAGAGAAAGTCATAACTGTGCAAGTAACATACTACTAGTTGGACTCAAGTTGTCAACATGCTTTTAAGCATTATATTGATAGGCTAGTAGTCGGACCGCAATCATCAGAGAGGATTGTAACTGTAAAATAACAGACTGTCGTACTCGAGTTGTCAACATGGTTTAAAGCATTTTGAGTCAACTAATTAGGCTCAGTATATTGACAGACCAGTAGTCGAGGTTGGTCATAGTCATAGGTGCAACTTGCAAGTCATAAGTGTAATGTAACTGGCTAGTAGTTAAACCCGAGTCGTACCTGTAATATAACCAGGATCAAGCTCAGTAATGGAAGAAAGACCACTATCGGGGCGAGACTTGCACTCAGGATGATCCGTTTGATTGTACGGGTCAAGTAACATGCACTTGAGCCAGCAATTCACAGCAGATAGAAGCTGCATGCACGATCACATAGTGTAGTCAATCTAACATAAACTAGGGCACAAATGAATTCAAAAAAACACACACACACACATATGTATATATACATGCATGATCACATAGTGTAATCAATCTGACATAAATTAGGGCAATAAAATAATAATGGACTAAAAAAAACACACACAGAGACGCACAAATTCACACACAAACATACTTTGGTGGTGTCGAGCCAGACTAAATCGAGAGGGTTGAAATCGAGAGGAGAGTAAGGGCAGTCCAATATTGACCAAGCTCGTAGTTGTGTGGACGCGAAGCCTGGTATTATTATCCCCGACACCTTTGAGTAGTCTAAGCTGAATTCGCCTCCGGCGCCGGTGCCGCTACCTCCATTCGCGGCGGCTGTGGTGGTGGTGACGAAAAGAAGAAACAGAAATGTTACGAGTCTGACGTGTCGTCCTCTCATTGGCTTGCATGAATAGAAAACGAACTTATTGTTCGACTCTTTTTTGCCACCTAACTTTTTTAACGGATGTCCCCCAAGGGACTTTGCCACCCAACTTTTCAGATAGAAATAAATTTTTTTATTATTTTTATTTGAGAGCGATTTAAGTCATAATACGGTGATAAAATATTCGGTTTGAGGTGTACAATACACAACAAAACATGTTATTTTTAAAAATTTTACATAACAAAAATATCATTTATAATAATTGATCTCGAAATCTCTCACACTTATATAAAAAAATATAAGTCACTCACAAGAATTAATCTCAAAAAATTTATTTCAAACCTCTTATATTTACAACAAAAATATTACTCTATAAAAATTAATTTTGAAATCCCTCACAATAAAAATCATACCACTAAACCGAAGGTTGGTGGTATATAGAAAGAGTTTTTTGGACGTTTATATGTAGCTCCAACGATATTTTATATTTTCTATACGTTTTGGGGTTATGTGGCACAAGCGGATTGGTTATTGGAATCTTTTTGGTGTTTTTTTTTCTTTTTCTTTGTCGTGATCTTTTTGGTGTTTAAGCACTTTTGATTGGCTTTTTCTTGAAAACTCTTTGAGCATTAAAAAAATATGATTTTAATCATTATTCTTTTAATAAATATGGACAAAAAGATTAATAATGTCACAAATTAAAAAATTAAAAAAAAATATATATATATATATAAGACTTTGAAGTATAAAAGATCTATTTGTCAAATATGATAAAGATCAAGATTACTTACTAATGTATTAACCTCAATGATCCCAATGTTTGCATATTTTTTTCAATTTACTCCTTATTGCTTTAAAAGATGTGCATTTAGTTTCTCACTATTTACACTTTTTTTGACTTAATCCTTAATTTTTCAAAGATGACGTGTTTAGTGACCAAAGTTACAAAAAATTTCAATTTAATCCTCAATATTTTTATTTTTTTCAATTTCATGTTCAAGTCACTCACAATGGTATCTAAAATGAAACTTTTTACACTTTAGGATTAAGCATTTTACTTTTAAAACAATACGGACAAAATTAAAAAAGTGTAAACAATATGTTAAACGTATTTTGTCAAAATTATACATTAAATTCTAAAATACTATCATAACAAATAACTCGCTATAATTTACAATAATGTGACTCTTCGTCTCTGCCTAAAGTTGAACATTTACAATCGTTGGCAAGATGATGGCTAGCAGCCTCACTTTTACACACGGCAAAGTGCAAACCAAGAACAACCACTTGGGAAAAACTTTAGTCAGATAAATGATAATTCGGCATACTCACACGCAAGTGGGCCCACGCACGGCTGGATCAGCCGTTTGCTTGACCGAAGTTTAACTACGAAAAATCTCTAATTCATAGTAGGTACCCAGGACGACTAACGTTATCAGCATGTCCACCAATTTTTATCCCATAAGCACAAGTAACAGAATAAAAATCAACATGGCACGATGATCCAATTTAGGGCGGTTTTCCTTTTGTTTTTTGCCAATTTTGCCTATCAAATAATTATAGTATGTTAAACCACGAGATTTTCAATGTTAAAAGTGTTAAAATTTAGACAAAAATGTGACTTAAAAGTAACGGTGTCTTGAATGTTAAACGTTAAGTATTAAAATGTCAATTTTAAAACGTTAAGGACTCAATTGTCAAATTGAACAAACTTCAAGAACTATTTAGGATATTTACTCGTTCTCCTCTAATGTGAGAAGAGAAAAGGTTTACGGTGAATACTTAAACGGAAAAAGGGTTTAATATTGAATTGTTGCAAATGAAATAAATGAGACGTGCTTTAGAAAAAAAATAAAAGAGAATCTCTTTAATTAGTATTTCTCATACGTATAAATCTTAATAATAATGTAAAAAACTGACGAATTACTGGATTAATTCAAGAATTTTCCAAAACAAGATACGCGAATAGAAACGTTTAAAAACGAATTATTATTTTTCCTTAAAAAGGTCGAACAGTCCTCATAATAATAACACAGCCTGTGTCATCATCCTCGTCATCATGAACCCAAAACTCTAACGGTCACTTACTTTATTTCAAACAAGAACATAAAACAACCAAAAAGAACATGACCGTTTTGTCCTCTCACCATTAACATGAAGAAGACCCTTTAACCCCAAAAGCTTCTTCTTCTAAAGAAAACAAAACCACCATTTTTGCTAACAAGAATTGCTTTGCTTTGGTTTTATACAGTTCTTGAAAATGGGTTGCTTTCTTAAGTGTTTTGGTGGGTCGAAAGATGGAGGAAAACGAAGAAAAAGGAGGAACAAGGTTGTTGTCTCTAAAGATCAAGTAAGCCTTCACATTTTTCAGCTTGATTTGTTTCTCTATTTGTAGAGAAAATTATTTTTTGAAGCACAGCTCGGTGTATGAAGTTACCGTTAGTTTTTTATTTGAGAAAAAGTTGTAGGAATTTCTAGTTAATTTGATTTCAATTTGGTATTCTTAAAAAAAAAATGGGCTTTTCTAACTGATATATTTATTTTCACAAGGTTAATAACTTGACTTGGAATTTTCCTTTATTTGGTTATCATGATAAGAATCCTCTCGAAACATAATAACAACTACATTGTTCCAAATAATTTTGAGAATTGAGTGGTGGTGGTTTATTTGATCTGCATAATAAATAGTTTATATCACTTTATTATAACTGTATCTTCACGATCATCACACCCAAAACTCCAAATAATGAGAAAAAAAAAAAAAAACCCTTTCTAGTATTTTTTATGTCAGTCTTTGTAGAAAACATAGCTATAATTTTAGTAACCAAAAAAAAAAAACTTTTTTTTTTGGGTACTTTTATGCCAATTTTGGTAGAAAACAGAGCTATAATTATGGTATTAATTAAATTTAGTGCTAGCTAATGGAGTAAAATTGAGTGTTAAACCTTTCTTGCAGAGACATGGAGTTCAAGACCCTCCTCAACGTATCATCTCCGTAGTACAGGACACTATAGAAACACAAAAATCATCTATCAATTTGGTTCCTGAGTTAAGGTGAGTCTTTGATTATGTTTTGTTCTCTAATTCAATTGCTTTCATATTTTTGTTTTCCCCGAAAATCGGGTGTAATATGTGTGTTTTATACCTTTTTTTAGCTTTGGTTATGAACTTGAATTTGATTTGGTATTACTATTACTAATTTATTGTGTAGAAGTGAGACTGAGGAGCAATTGAGTCCGAGTCCTAGAAAAAGAGTTACATTTAATTCAAGTGTCACGACTTATGAGCCTGTTTCGGTATATGAAAGTACTGATTCTTTGCCAGAGACCAACAAAGTCATTGAGAAGGAAGAGGTGGAAAATGTAGTGAAATCGAGGAAGGATAATTCGGGTTCTGAAGATGATTCTGTCATATCGAGTGTTGGATCGTACCCTTCAAATCATAGGTACCAGAATTGTAGTGGAAGTGATGATGAAGCTGAAGATTATGGTGTTAGTGACTTGGAGGATGAAGATGATTATGTGGATGATGAAGAAGACTACGACGAATATGATGAGGGTGTTGGTGGTGGAATTGTAGGTGAAGTGTGGTCTGAGTCTGTTGTAACTGCAACTATGGAGTCAAGAATTGAAAATTCTTTGAAACGATTGAATTCAGAGGAAGTGAATAGTCCGTTTAAGGTGTCTGGCTCACCCGAGCAAGAAATGAGAGCAATTGGGACAAAGGGATATGTAAGAAATAGAAGTGCTTATATCCATCCCGTGCTGAACCCTGTTGAGAATCTTACTCAGTGGAAAGCTGTCAAATCGAAAGGAACACTGCTGGTGAAGCCGCAGAAGGAGAATTTTACAGCAGATGATGAAGCTCCACATGTTACTTTTAGTGCACCACCCACATTTAAGCAATCATCATCAAGCTTCAAGCCAAAATCGAATCAACAGAAGAATTCTAATCAAGAAGTGGCAGTTGATGCCAGTCTTTCGAATTGGTTAGCTTCTCCTGAACCAACTCCTAGCAAGAAGACTAGCTACGGTGGGCTTGAAACAATCACACCTGAAAGAAGCACGTCGCAAGGTTCAAATTCAGTGATAAGCTTTGAAGATAGGCCGATTTTAGGAGCGTTAACAGTTGAGGAGCTGAAACAGTTGTCAGCAAATTCCTCCCCAAGGAAATCACCCAGTCGAAGTCCTGATGAAATGCCTATCATAGGTAGTGTGGGGGCCTACTGGAAAGAAACAGGCGTGGCAAAGGATTCAGGATCAGCTTCCTCTTTTAAAGGCATACCAAATACTACCAGCAAGTACAAGGAGGTATTTGTGAAGTGAGATGTTGTGGGTAGTTCTATTTAAGCAATATCTCGTGCCTTACATTACGGCATGGATATGCAGGATAAAAGAGTTGATTGGCATTCAACTCCATTCGAAACAAGATTGGCGAGAGCTCTAAACAGAGGTGCTACAGAAGTTTAATACACTGGTCATTGCAGCAAACTTTATACATGCTTGTGAGATGTTTCTGATTTGTTTCTTCTCCTGGAACATTCATTTGTTTATTTCTTGTGAATTCTCATGTGATTTATGCAATTTGTTTGTTTGTTGTTGTAATTTCTTGAAGTGATATTTAATGGATGATAAGCTGATTGGTTATGTATTCATCATATTATGCTTTTTCTTCACCCGAGTCTCCCAAGAAAATTCGCAATCCTTCAATTTTCGCATATTGCCTTCACATTTTGTGCTTTGTAGTTAACGCCCACACACTTTTTTCCTGCAATGAGACACCTGAAGCCTATCAGGGTTCGACTAAATGTTGATTATCAACGGGGGAAGAAAAGAAGAAGACGTGTTAAATTGATCGGAAACTGGATTAGTTATGTATTCAGCCTGGAGTTGGCCAGTTTCTGAAAGATGAGCATGGAGAACTATTTTCCTTAATAGTGCCTTAATAATACATTTATTCATGATTCAACCTTCTTAGATCGATGATCTATCCATGACCAGGATGAAGATTTGGGTGATTTGGTTTAACATGGCGAGATAATGATGGTTGAAAGTTCATTCATATTTGAAAAACTCCTCTATATCTATGGAGCAGGATTAATATGCTGATTTTCTGCTGTTTGCTTATCTGAACTTGAGCATCCTTTTCTATTTTGTCATATCATTTTGTCATCGACTTTAGCTAACCGAGGAACTGTCTCGACAGGAATGAGTGGCGTTGTCAAATCCATATAATGGACTTCACCTATTGGGAAAAAGTTTGGTTTGATTTGATTTGTTTCATTTTGTCATCAAGTTTCTATGTGAAATATGTTCAACAAAACCAGTATGAGTAGCTGTTAATAATGTGTATGGTGAAAAATATATCAATTATGAAGTTTTAATCCATCTATTTATATGTATATCTTCAATAACTCTTTGAGTTTTGCTTTGTAATTTTATCTTCCTTTTTTCTCTTTTCTCTTTTAAATTCATGTAGAAGAATTTACAAAATTTTCCGCAGTTTACTACATTTTGTGTTGGCCACTCTCTCCAAAGAAGCTCAACTATTTGCTAGTATTTTACTTTCTTCCCATGTTTATAAATTCAAATGTACTGAATCACACATATTATGATTTTCTACATCTTAGGTCATTCCATTCCTTTATTTGACTTATGTTCTTCATGTATCATTTTTTATGAAAGTATGTCGATATTTTCACATATTATAAGTAACGCACGAGACATCTCTACATACTTATATGACAGTATTAAACTAGGGAACTTGCTGTAATATAACAGTTAAATTACGATGAAAATGATTTATCGAATAGAAAAATGTTATAAGCCTTTTTCTGAATAGGAAGCTTCTTTAAAACGATCAATAAATATGTGAAATTCACAAAAAATATATATGAACCCTATTAAATATGAACACATGTTATCATCACGAACGACCGAAATGACCACAGTTTGTAAGAGGAAGGATTCCTTCCATATATAGGTTACGTACTTGGTAGTACACAAGCAAAGTACCCAAACTTTTGATCTGCTTCATTTTCCATGACTTTTCTTATGCAACCTTAAATATGACTTGAGCATGCTATTTGTTGGAAATAGAGAGAAAGACAAACTATTAGACGCGTTATCTAGGTCAATCATTGACACTTTTTTTTAAAAATTTATTTAAATTGATAGTTTGTACAGTCTCACAAATGCCACACGTTAGATAAATAAATTAGTTTGAAAAAAAAAAAGATAAAGAACATGATATTTATCACGCAAGAGATGAAAAGTGGATGATACTGTACAAAACTTACATATGACATCTTAATTAAGTGTGTGCGTGTGTGAATGCCGATTATAATAGCATAATTATAGCAAAATTTTCACCTCTTTTATCTTTCTTTTTTTTTAATAGAATTAATAGTTGATAGGATATATTCTCTACATCAAAACTCCAATAACAAAAGAGAGTCTAAAGTTCGTTAGTCAATTAAATATATTCCGTAGTCTCTTCTATTTTTTTTCTTGATTCTTGAAGTAAATAAACGCATTAAAAGACAAGTTTGAAATATTGGGGTTTCGACTTTTCAAAAGTAGATCGGACCAACAAAAAAAAGACTTTTCAAAAGTCGAGAAAATTGGACAATAGTACTAATGGTTAGGTTGTTGATTTAAATGAAGGCACAGTGTTGAATTGATAATGGTCAAACTCGCTGTTCTTATGACATCACATCGTCTAACAACAAATCGTATTTGGCGATCAAATCTATTGTTAATGATATTTTGTTGATTACAATTAAAATCAAATATGTTAGGTTTCAGTTCACTAAAAGGCCAACAAATGAATATGAAATTGGGTTGCTCAGCAAATGTTACATAAAAAGTTAAAAATTGATTGGTTCTCTAACGTTTCCCACACCCTTTAAGAGATATTTTTTGTACATAATTTTACCCCTATTGGGGTTGGTTAACTCTTTGTAATCACTCACGTTTTATTTTAATGAAATGATTTTATTATTACAAAAAAAAAACCTCTGTCCCGTCTTCGACAAAAAAGAAAACTCTATCCCGTCTCAATTACCAAACCAGAAAAGAAAAAAGAAAAAAAAAAGAGATTTGTAAGAGCATGTGTTTAATTTTTTTTTTTTTTTTCAGATTGGATCGCAAAGAAAGTTAGATACGGTGAATTACAAGTTAAATTGAGTTAGCAAATAGGTCTAATTTGCTTTACAAGTTAAATTGAGTTAGCAAATAGGTCTAATTTGCTTTCGTCCCTTTTATACAAAGATGTTTCCCTTGGGGTTGAAGATTTTGCTTTTCATATCATACTAATATAATGATATTTGAACGTTTTTAGACAAAAATAAAATAAAATAAAATAAAATAAAATAATGTTAGGATATTGAATCATTGGGTAAAATCTTTTTATAATATTATAACGTTATAAATGAGATTTAATAATTATAAATTAATAATTTACAATGATTAAATCTTATTTATAATATAATAACATTATTTCTGTCATGTGAAATATAAGTTTCATTGAGAAGTTAGGCCACGAGGCACAAGTAATACAAATATTCTCGTGAAGATTACTTTGACCATTATGCACAAAATTATATTCTAATGACTTTAACACGTTTTTGGGTGAATGATTTGACCCATGAATATTTCACAATCGAAAAGTTTCTACTAGCGGATGCTCGTAAACAAGTGAGAAAATCAACTCGCTATCCACCCCAAATCTGAATATATGAGGATCTAGATCTTATCATTATTTCAATAGATATTAAAAATAAATAAAAAATAAAAAAAAGGTAAGAGGAAGATTATGTGTGTAAGTGACGGAGCCAAATATCAAGAGTTAGAGAGACATTACATGGCAGAGTCAGGGATATTCATTTATGCAAATTTATTTTATATAAATTATATAATAAAAAAAAATATTGTTTATATACCTAAAATCATGATTTTAATAATAAAATATTATAATATTTAAAAATAAAAAAATCACGTATATTCGAATCTGAATTGTTCAATTAAAAACAAAATAATCAATTAAAATAAAAATAATTTAAAAATTATTCAAAAAATAAAAATAAAAATAATTATACAATTAAATTAGAAAAATTTAACTTAAACGTTAAAAATATTACAAAATAAATGAATCGAAATTCATACATAATAATAAACACAAATAGTCTCCAAAATATAAAAAATAAATTGAAAATTTATTTAAGAATAAGAGAATAGAAGTAAAAAATGAAGATAGAAACATATGAGAAAAGAGAAAAGAATAAAAAAATAAGAGGGCATAAAAATAAAAATAAAATAAAATGTTCCCCAAATTTCATGCCCCACTATTGCCTGCTTGGCTCTGCCCCTGTGTGCGTCTCTCTCTCTCTATGTATATATGTATATGTATATATATGTGATAATTGTTTGTAAAAACCAGGTAACTTAAAACTATAATTAATGTCTCTTAACCAACTTATGGAACACATACATACAGATACAATAAACATAACTACATATTATTTATAATGAAAAGAAAAAATAGTTTGGATATATATATATGTTTTTTTATGTGTGTGTGAGAAAAGTACACATAAATGAATTTATGAATGAAAAATCAATTACCAATTATATATATACACATGCATGCTTGTGTACTTCAGAATATATACACACATGTATTAAGAAAATACTATAATACACATAAAATTTATCAAAATATGCATAAAAAATCAAAGAAAAACAATTAGAAAGAGACAAGTCTTTTTTTTTTTTTTTCTATTTGAGGGAGGCAAAAGTTATGTTTAATAACTAACCATCCTAGAGGATGTCTCTTCTTTTTTATCACTTTCTATATATGATAGAATACAGTCAGGAGGCTGTTGTAATATATGTTTTTCCACCGATTTACTTAGTACAAAATTTGTCAAACAATCTGCATATTTATTAGCTTTACGATAAATATATTATATTTTGAATCTCTCATGATTCGCCAACATATTACGACAATGCTCCACGACGGGTCTGACAGGACTATTAACTGGGCTCCCTTTACTCACAAAGTTAACAACCAGTTACGAATCAGATTAACAGATTCAATGCATAAAGAGTTAATTCTAAATTTCTCAGCTTGCTTCAGGTCTTCATATATAGCAATTAATTCTGCAACATTATTAGATGCAATTTTAAGATTTACCACATAACTTGTAACCCAACTGCCCTCTTCATTTCGAAAGATCTCTCCAGCTCCAACCAAATTCGGATTCCTTTTAAAATAACCATTAATGTTAAATTTTAGCCCGCAATTTGGCTTAACCCAACCAACATGCATTTCATTTCTTTCAACACGTAAGCTACACCTCTCACTAATTTCCCAAGCTGTAGCAATTTCTCTTGCATAATTAAAAATGAAATTAACTTTAGCTCCTACCTCTATAATTTCTTCTTTTCCACACCTGCCATCATTACGCCATCGCCAAAGCCACCACAAGGTTTCGAAAGAGACAAGTCTTTTAAGCACTTGGTACTGGTTCCCACTTTTTCCAAAAAAGAAAAAGAAAGAAAGAGAACAACTTGTCATTATGAAAAACTATATTTTAATGATTAATGTTTTGTAATTACTATTGAATTTAAAAAAAAGAAAAAAGAAAATTCAAATAGCAATAACTATTGCCTTTGACTACAACGGTTCTGATTAAGCAATTACAAAGTCAACTCTCTATCCACCACAACTTGAATATCTTATAGTTACCACATACACTACACCAAAGAGACTGATTTAATCCGAAGGTAGAATAAATTGGTTAGATAATAATTTATTGTAGTTAAAGATTTTATATTCTAATTTAATTTTTTTTATAACAAATATTGTTTAGCTTTTAATTGATTTAAAATATATATTGGTATGTACTATTTTATTATAAATTTTATAATTTTAAAATGAATTTAATATATTGATCGTCATATATAAAAACCAAAAAAAGAGAGTGATGTAACTGTTGACCATTCAATGCGAAGGTTATTTTGTCAAGGCCTTAAAGATAACTAGATAACAAGTGAAATATTTTATTAGTCAAACAGCCATTAAGTTGCCCTGAAAGTGCAGAACACACTGCACAACTAGTCTCAAGTCTAGAATGCTATCAAAATGCTTTCCCACCTGTAAATATTTTTTTATTTTAGGGTGAAGTGCACCAGACCCCCTTATACTTTAGCGAAAGTGCACAACACTCCCCTATAGTTCAAAAACTCCCTGAACTAGTCCCTATGTTTTTTAAAAGTGCACAACACCCCCCTACAGTTATAAAATCCGTCATATTTAACGGATTTTGTAAAAAAGACGTAAATACCCTCATTTTTTTTCATTTCTCTCTTTTGCCATTTTCTCTTTTGTTTAGGAAAAAAAATGGTAATTTAGTCAATTCATATAATTATTTAATGAATAAATTCGTTAAAAATCAAAAAAAATCTCACTTAACGCATGTGAAATACACTCTCCGTTAAATTTAACGGATTTTTTAACGGTAGGGGGCTGTTGTGCACTTTTGAAAACTACAAGGACTAACTCAGGGGGTTTTTAAACTATAGGGGGGTGTTGTGCACTTTCGCTAAAGTACAAGGAGGTCTGATGCACTTCACCCTTTATTTTATGATGGAACAGTATACTTAAAAATTTTTTCGAGTCAGAGTATCAAATTTTAAAATATATAATTTAAAAAAATATATATATAGTTTAACTCAATCAGATATATAATCTATCGAGGTTGGTTTTAACAAAGGTTTCTGAATAAAATATAGTTCAAATTTATCAAATACACGACTTAACGGTATTGATTTCAAAAAAAGCCTTTTCCTCACACAAAAAGTGTCAAATCTCTTAACACATGGTTATGTCCAGAGGGATCATGATTCAAGTTAGTCAGATTTACCGAAACTCGTTTCTAAAAAATTAACTTCTTAACTCATTCAAATCCAACGTTAACAAGTTTTTCACCTACGCCTCGAGCGCTCCACCTCTGAACTTATCGTTTGAGTTTTCACACCTGCAAATTTGTTTACTGTGAAAGTGGACATTGAATCAATGCATATTTATATTACATTCCAATAGACTAAGTTTTTCCATAGCCACTTCTACTTCTTCCACATTACCATCTGTCCAAAAGAATCTTCTGACTCAGTTTTAGAATAGAAAAACAGCAAAAACATGATAACATTCTTGAAAAAAGATAGATATCCATGGCCACTTCTTCTCCATATTCTTCTTCTGCTTTGTATACTTCCATGGCAGATCACATCATCACCAAGAACAGAAGCAGAAGCTCTTGTAACATGGAAGAACAGCATATCATCATCTTCATCTTCAACTATGATGAATTCATGGTCATTTTCCAATATCAGAAACCTCTGCAACTGGACAGGCTTAATCTGCAACAATGGTGGCACCACCATTTCTGAGATCAACTTAAATGGTGCAGGCCTCACAGGTACACTAGCTCAACTCAATTTCACTTCATTTCCGAATCTCACCCGTTTTAGCCTCAATGGCAACAACTTCAGCGGGTCGATACCTTCCACCATTGGTAATGTCTCCAAGCTCACATTCTTGGACCTGAGTAATAATTTTTTCGACGGTATTATACCTCCAGAAGTTGGAAAGTTAACAGAGCTTGAATATGTAAGCTTCTATAACAATAGTATTATTGGTAGTGTCCCATACCAAATAAGCAACCTTCAAAAAGCATGGTACTTAGACCTTGGATCGAATTATTTAGAGACGCCTGATTGGTCAAAGTTCGAGAGCATGCCTTTGTTAACGCGACTCAGCTTTTACCTCAACGAGCTCTCTTTAGAATTCCCAGATTTCGTGTTGAGGTGCAGGAATCTTACTTACCTTGATTTGTCACTCAATAAGTTTACAGGCCAAATTCCTGAATCGTTGTTCACGAATTTGGGACAGCTCGAGTACCTCAACCTTACTGACAATTCATATGAAGGGCCAGTATCCTCGAACTTTACCAAGCTGTCCAAGCTAAAATATCTTCACCTTGGAAGGAACAGATTGAATGGCTCAATTCCTGATGCTATTGGTTCGATCTCCAATCTTGAGCTTATTGAAATGTATAATAATTCACTTGTAGGAGAGATACCATCTTCCATTGGCCAACTTAGAAATCTTTCTTGGTTAGATCTTCGAACAAATAGTCTTAATTCTTCAATTCCTTTTGAGCTTGGCCGATGCAAGAATCTCACCTACTTGGCTCTAGCCCAGAATTCGCTTACTGGAGAATTGCCAAGATCACTATCAAATTTTACCAGATTGTCTGACTTGGGTTTATCTGATAATTCCCTTTCTGGTGAGATCTTCCCTGATTTCATCACAAATTGGACTGAATTAACATCACTTCAGGTTCAAAACAATTCTTTCACGGGGCGAATTCCATCTGAAATCGGCCTACTGACCAACCTGAATTTTCTATTCTTGTACAATAATCACTTCTCAGGCCCCATTCCCCCGGAGATTGGAAACTTGCAAAATTTGGGTAGTCTGGATCTTTCAGGGAACAATCTTTCAGGTCCGATACCTCCTACAGTTGGCAATCTGACAAATCTTCAGGTTCTACAACTTTTCTCCAACAATCTCAATGGAAGAATTCCACCAGAGATTGGAAATTTAACCTCACTTTTGATACTTGATATTAACACCAATCAGTTGAGTGGAGAGTTGCCTGATAGTATTTCCAATCTCAGTAGTCTGGAAGTTCTCTCTCTATATACGAATAGCTTTTCCGGCAATGTACCAAGTGATCTTGGTAAAAACATTCCTTCCTTGAGGAATGTTAGCTTTTCGAACAATAGCTTTTCTGGTGAACTGCCCGCTAAATTATGTAGTGGACTTGCTCTTCAGCAGTTCACAGCGAATGGGAACAATTTCACAGGGCCATTGCCGGGTTGTTTCAAGAACTGCTCGAGGTTATCTAGAGTAAGGCTCGAAGAGAATCAATTCTCTGGGAATATTTCAGAGGCATTTGGAATTCATCCAGACCTCGTATTCCTCTCTCTTAGTGGGAACAATTTTACGAGGCAACTCACGCTTGAGTGGGAACAATTTGAGAAGCTTTCAAATCTTCAGATGGACAGAAATAGAATCTCTGGTGAGATCCCATCTGAGCTAGGCGATTTGACACAGTTGCGGGTCCTAAGGTTGGACTCAAATGAATTGACAGGTGAAGTCCCTACAGAACTCGGCAATCTAGGGAAGTTGTTCAATCTCAATCTGAGCAACAATCGTTTAACAGGAAAGATTCCCCAGAATGTTGGCAGCTTAGTGCAGCTCCAATTCCTTGATTTGTCGACAAACAATTTCACAGGAATGATACCAAAAGAGCTTGGCAATTTTGAGACCTTGTTGAGCTTGAACTTGAGTAACAACATTTTGTCAGGGTTGATCCCACCTGAACTTGGAAATTTACAAGGTTTACAGTATCTTTTGGATCTTAGTAACAATTCTCTTTCAGGGAGCATTCCCCCTGGTTTGGGAAAGCTTACTTCATTAGAAATTCTCAATCTGTCACATAATTTTCTTTCAGGTAGAATTCCCTCGGGATTTTCTGACATGGTTAGTTTACGTGTTATTGATTTCTCCTACAATGAGTTGTCTGGACCTATTCCTAGTGGTAGCATATTCCAACGTGCACCAGGAAACCCATATATTGGCAATTCTGGTTTGTGTGGGAATGCAGAAGGATTATCAACATGTGCAGTGACTTCGACAGCTGAGAATTCAGAGAGCAACAGAAAAAAGGTTCTAATTGCTGTCATTGTTCCGGTCGTCAGCCTCATAGTTTTGTTCAGCATTATTGCTGGATGTCTTGTCCTTCGAAGAAAATCCAAGCAGCACGTTGCAGAGACTATAAGTTCCAACAAATATGAATATTCTGAATCTCTGATTTGGGAAAGAGAAGGAAAATTTACATTTGGGGATATTTCCAAAGCAACTGAAGGTTTCGATGAGAAGTACTGCATTGGAAGAGGAGGATTTGGAAGTGTCTACAGAGCATTATTGACGACTGGACAAATTGTGGCTGTTAAAAAACTCAACATGTCCGACTCTAGTGACATTCCACTGACAAATCGCCACAGTTTTGAGAATGAGATCCGGACTCTGACAGAAGTACGCCATAGGAATATCATTAAGCTCTATGGTTTTTGTTCTAAGAATGGGTGTTTTTACTTGGTCTATGAATATGTTGAAAGAGGCAGCTTAGGGAAAGTTCTGTATGATGATCAGGAGGCAATGGAACTGGTCTGGGGTACAAGGGTGAGAATTGTGCAAGGAGTGGCTCATGCACTTGCTTACTTGCACCATGACTGCTCTCCGCCTATTGTCCACCGGGATGTAACACTGAACAATATTCTGCTTGAAATGGAATACGAGCCACGACTCTCAGATTTTGGCACAGCAAGACTTCTGATTTCAAATACATCAAATTGGACTACAGTTGCGGGCTCTTATGGATATATAGCTCCAGGTACTTAAACTATTTAATTATGCATCTTTTGATTATCTCATTTTCTTGTGAGAACTTGTAAGAATTACGAGTTCACAGAAACTCTAGGGAAGGAAAGGATAATGTTTCACAGTTTTCCACATGCGTGCAATAATCAAGTAGGAGATAATTCTCATTAAATGAAGTGCATTATAGTATTTTGCAGACAAATATTGTTTAGATTGAGCTGAATCTTTTTTCTGTTGTGTTGTTATTTTGACCGAGAATATTTGAACTAATTGTTCTTCTATTGTTCACATGTAGAACTTGCTCTTACCATGCGAGTGACGGAGAAGTGTGATGTTTATAGCTTTGGTGTGGTGGCACTGGAAGTTATGATGGGAAGGCACCCGGGCGAGCTTCTATCTTCATTATCATCTTCAATGAAAGAACCAAAGTTGCCCAGTGATTCAGATATTCTTTTGAAAGATATGCTTGATCAGCGACTTTTACCTCCCACAGGCCGATTAGCAGAAGAAGTGGTATTTGTAGTCACAGTGGCATTAGCGTGCACACGCACCAACCCGAAGTCAAGACCTACCATGCGTTCTGTTGCACAAGAACTATCTGCCCGAACTCAGGCGCACCTTTCAGAACCATTGGGAACAATAAAAGTAAGCAAGTTAACTAGTTTTCAGAAATAGAAAAATAGAACTAGTTGTTTAATTTATAATTTTGCTGAAAAGTTGCATCTTGAGCTGCAAATGTATTTCTAGCCTTAGCACATATTATACTTTGAATGTACAGCCTGCTACACCTTTTCAATGAAGATATCACCCTCATTTTAGAGATTCGAAATATAGATAATCAAACAAGATGTATGTTGTCTCCTCAATGCAAAGGGAAGCATTTGTTATACCTTTTCAATGATAAATATGGGTTGCTGAGCCAACAGATACTGATGACTAAGTTCTTGTTCAACCGGAAACAACGAACCATACGGTGAAATAATTTAACGTAGTGTCAATAATCACTCATACTAAGGTTGAAGATCAGCGAGGGAAGCACACAATCAATTTGATGTCTTGATTGATAAACTTTCAAAGAAGTACATAATAGAAATCTTTCCTTAGTGTTCAATCAAAGGCATCTTACAGCGCTCTTACATTCGGCAAATGAACACATGCGCTAGTGTTTTTTGTTTCTCCTTTTCTTGTGGACATGCTAGTTAATGTTCTATCATAGATCGCATACAGTATGTATATTCACTTGCAACAAAAGAGAAAAGCTTGCAAAATTGGCAAAAATCGATAACAAGAAGCTCTGCTGCTTTTGCTGTCACAGTGAAGTTTGTGTCTACTCCAGCAAGAACCTTGAGAAGGCCTTGGAAGACTGCAAACAGATCATGTGCTGACACACACACCTCCAATCACCCTAAACTCTAAATTTTGTTTATAATATAGTAACATTATTTCTCACATGTGAAATATAAGTTTCATTGACAAGTTAGGCCACGAGACACAAGTAATACAAATATTCTCATGAAGATTACTTGGTTAATGATTACTTTGGCCATCGCGCACAAAGTTATATTCTAATGATTCTATGCTTCCTACCTACTCGAGAAATCCAAACAGCAATAACTTTGCGGTTGACTCCAACACGTTTTTGGGTGAATGATTTGATCCATAAATATTTCACACTTGTAAAGTTTCTACTAGTGGATGCTTCGTAAACAAATGAGAAATAAAAAAGTTTCTACTAGTTTCTATTATATTCTATCCGAATGATTTTGATCCATGAACTCACTATCCACCCCAAATCTGAATATATGAGGATCTAGATCTTATCATTATTACAATAGATAATAAAAAAATAAAAAAAGGTAAGAGGAAGATTATGTGTGTAAGTCATGGAGCCGGGTACCAGGATTTGGGGACACTATGTGGCAGAATCAGTAATCGGAGTCAGGGATAGAGACATTCATTTATTATTTTGATGATAAGAGATTACAATATTTAAAAATAAAAAATTCATGGGTATTTGAATCTGAATTGTTTAATTAAAGACAAACTAATCAATTAAAATAAAAACAATTTAAAAATTATTCAAAAAAATAAATGTACAATTAATTTAGAAAAGTTTAACTTAAATGTTAAAAATATTACAAAAACAAACGAATCGAAATTCATATATAATGATAAATACAAATAGTCTCTAAAGTATAAAAAAATAAATTGAAAATCTATTTAAGAATAAGAGAATAGAAGTGAAAAATGAAGAGAGAAAAGCATGAGGAAAGAGAAAAGAATAAAAAAAAAAAAAAATAAGAGGGCATAAAAAAAAAGAATTTTTCCCCCAAATTTGAGGGGGTGCTTTTTATATTTTATGTGTGTTTGAGAAAAGTACACATAAATGAATTTATGAATGAAAACTCAATTACCAATTATATATATACACATGCATACTAGTGAACTGAGAATATATACACACATGTATTAAGAAAATACTATAATACACATAAAATTCATCAAAATATGCATAAAAAATCAAAGAAAAACAATTAGAAAGAGACAAGTCTTTTAAGCACTTGGTATTGGTTCCCACTTTTTACAAAAAAGAAAAAGAAAGAAAGACAACAACTTGTCATTATTAAAAACTATATTTTAATGATTAATGTTTTGTAGTTGGTTGTCGTTGGTCAAGCCATAATCGTTTACTCCAAAAAGAAAATTCAAATAGCAGTTACTACGTCTTTGATTCAGTACTAATGTTATTTGTATTATAGAAAAAATTATGAATTTAAATCTTACTGATTATATCGTATGATCTTAAGTTATTACTGAATTAAAAAAAAAATTTCAAATAGCAATAACTTTGGCCTTTGACTACAACGGTTCTGATTAAGCAAAAGTCAACTCTCTATCCACCACAAACTTGAATATCTATCGTTACCATATACACTACACAAAAGAGAGTGATTTAATCCAAAGTTAGGTAGTTAAAGATTTTAGATTCGAACTTAATCATTCTATAACAAATATTATATTTTTAATTAACTTAAAATATGTGTTAATATATATTATTTTATCATAAATTTTATAACTTTAAAATGAATTTAATATATTACTCGTCATATATAAAAGCAAAAAAAAGAGAGTGATGTAGCTGTTGACCATTCAATCCGAAGGTTATTTTGTCAAGGCCTTAAAGATGACTAGATAACAAGTGAAATATTTTATTAGTCAAACAGCCATTAAGTTGCCATGAAAGTGCGGGACATACTGCACAACTAGTCTCAAGTCTAGAATGCTATCAAAATGGTTTCCCACCTGCAAATATTATTTTATTTTTTGATGGAAAAGTATTCCCAGAAAGTCCTTTGACTTATATTAAGAGTGTCAAATTTTAAAACATATAATTTTATTTGAAGGAAACATGGTTCAACTTAGTTAAATATATAATTTATCGGATTGGTTTCAACAAAAGCCTTTGGATCACACTAATAGTGTCAAACTTCTAAACACATGATCCTATCTGAATGATATATAATTCTGGTTAATCAAATACATAACATAGCGGTATTGATTTAAAAAAAGGCCTTCTGTTTACACTAGGAGTATCAAATCTCTTGACACATAATCTTGTCCAGAGAGATGATGATTTAAGTTAGTCAAACATAAAATTTATCAAAACTCGCTTTTAAAAAATTGACTTCTTAACTCATTTGAATCCATCGTTACGCCTCAAGCGCTCCACCTCTTAACTAACCGCATGAGTTTTCACACCTGCAAATTTGTTTACTGAGAAAGTGGACAATGAATCAATGCATATTTATATTACATTCCAATAGACTAAGTTTTTCCATAGCCACTTCTACTTCTTCCACATTACCATCTGTCCAAGAAAATCTTCTGACTCAGTTTTAGAATAGAAAAACAGCAGAAACATGACAACATTCTTGAAAAAAGATAGATATCCATGGCTACTTCTTCTCCATATTCTTCTTCTGCTTTGTATACTTCCATGGCAGATCACATCATCACCAAGAACAGAAGCAGAAGCTCTTGTAACATGGAAGAACAGCATATCATCATCGTCATCTTCAACTATGATGAATTCATGGTCACTTTCCAATATCAGAAACCTCTGCAACTGGACAGGCTTAATCTGCAACAATGGTGGCACCACCATTTCTGAGATCAACTTAAATGGTGCAGGCCTCACAGGTACACTAGCTCAACTCAATTTCACTTCATTTCCGAATCTCACCCGTTTTAGACTCAATGGCAACAACTTCAGCGGGTCGATACCTTCCACCATTGGTAATGTCTCCAAGCTCACATTCTTGGACCTGAGTAATAATTTTTTCGATGGTATTATACCTCCAGAAGTTGGAAAGTTAACAGAGCTTGAATATGTAAGCTTCTATAACAATAGTATTATTGGTAGTGTCCCATACCAAATAAGCAACCTTCAAAAAGCATGGTACTTAGACCTTGGATCGAATTATTTAGAGACGCCTGATTGGTCAAAGTTCGAGAGCATGCCTTTGTTAACGCGACTCAGCTTTTACCTCAACGAGCTCTCTTTAGAATTCCCAGATTTCGTGTTGAGGTGCAGGAATCTTACTTACCTTGATTTGTCACTCAATAAGTTTACAGGCCAAATTCCTGAATCGTTGTTCACGAATTTGGGACAGCTCGAGTACCTCAACCTTACTGACAATTCATATGAAGGGCCAGTATCCTCGAACTTTACCAAGCTGTCCAAGCTAAAATATCTTCACCTTGGAAGGAACAGATTGAATGGCTCAATTCCTGATGCTATTGGTTCGATCTCCAATCTTGAGCTTATTGAAATGTATAATAATTCACTTGTAGGAGAGATACCATCTTCCATTGGCCAACTTAGAAATCTTTCTTGGTTAGATCTTCGAACAAATAGTCTTAATTCTTCAATTCCTTTTGAGCTTGGCCGATGCAAGAATCTCACCTACTTGGCTCTAGCCCAGAATTCGCTTACTGGAGAATTGCCAAGATCACTATCAAATTTTACCAGATTGTCTGACTTGGGTTTATCTGATAATTCCCTTTCTGGTGAGATCTTCCCTGATTTCATCACAAATTGGACTGAATTAACATCACTTCAGGTTCAAAACAATTCTTTCACGGGGCGAATTCCATCTGAAATCGGCCTACTGACCAACCTGAATTTTCTATTCTTGTACAATAATCACTTCTCAGGCCCCATTCCCCCGGAGATTGGAAACTTGCAAAATTTGGGTAGTCTGGATCTTTCAGGGAACAATCTTTCAGGTCCGATACCTCCTACAGTTGGCAATCTGACAAATCTTCAGGTTCTACAACTTTTCTCCAACAATCTCAATGGAAGAATTCCACCTGAGATTGGAAATTTAACCTCACTTTTGATACTTGATATTAACACCAATCAGTTGAGTGGAGAGTTGCCTGATAGTATTTCCAATCTCAGTAGTCTGGAAGTTCTCTCTCTATATACTAATAGCTTTTCCGGCAATGTACCAAGTGATCTTGGTAAAAACATTCCTTCCTTGAGGAATGTTAGCTTTTCGAACAATAGCTTTTCTGGTGAACTGCCCGCTGAATTATGTAGTGGACTTGCTCTTCAGCAGTTCACAGCGAATGGGAACAATTTCACAGGGCCATTGCCGAGTTGTTTCAAGAACTGCTCGAGGTTATCTAGAGTAAGGCTTGAAGAGAATCAATTCTCTGGGAATATTTCAGAGGCATTTGGAATTCATCCAGACCTTGTATTCCTCTCTCTTAGTGGGAACAATTTTACAGGGCAACTCACGCTTGAGTGGGAACAATTTGAGAAGCTTTCAAATCTTCAGATGGACAGAAATAGAATCTCTGGTGAGATCCCATCTGAGCTAGGGAATTTGACACAGTTGCGGGTCCTAAGGTTGGACTCAAATGAATTGACAGGTGAAGTCCCTGCAGAACTCGGCAATCTAGGCAAGTTGTTCAATCTCAATCTGAGCAACAATCATTTAACAGGAAAGATTCCCCAGAATGTTGGCAGCTTAGTGCAGCTCCAATCCCTTGATTTGTCGACAAACAATTTCACAGGGATGATACCAAAAGAGCTTGGCAATTGTGAGACCTTGTTGAGCTTGAACTTGGGCAACAACATTTTGTCAGGGTTGATCCCACCTGAACTTGGAAATTTACAAGGTTTACAGTATCTTTTGGATCTTAGTAACAATTCTCTTTCAGGGAGCATTCCCCCCAGTTTGGGAAAGCTTACTTCATTAGAAATTCTCAATTTGTCACATAATTTTCTTTCAGGTAGAATTCCCTCGGGATTTTCTGACATGGTTAGTTTACGTGTTATTGATTTCTCCTACAATGAGTTGTCTGGACCTATTCCTAGTGGTAGCATATTCCAACGAGCACCAGGAAACCCATATATTGGCAATTTTGGTTTGTGTGGGAATACAGAAGGATTATCAACATGTGCAGTGACTTCGACAGCTGAGAATTCAGAGAGCAACAGAAAAAAGGTTCTAATTGCTATCATTGTTCCGGTCGTCAGCCTCATAGTTTTGTTCAGCATTATTGTTGGATGTCTTGTCCTTCGAAGAAAATCCAAGCAGCACGATGCAGAGACTATAAGTTCGGACAAATATGAATATTCTGAATCTCTGATTTGGGAAAGAGAAGGAAAATTTACATTTGGGGATATTTCCAAAGCAACTGAAGGTTTCGACGAGAAGTACTGCATTGGAAGAGGAGGATTTGGAAGTGTCTACAGAGCATTATTGACAACTGGACAAATTGTGGCTGTTAAAAAACTCAACATGTCCGACTCTAGTGACATTCCATTGACAAATCGCCGCAGTTTTGAGAATGAGATCCGGACTCTGACAGAAGTACGCCATAGGAATATCATTAAGCTCTACGGTTTTTGTTCTAAGAATGGGTGTTTGTACTTGGTCTATGAATATGTTGAAAGAGGCAGCTTAGGGAAAGTTCTGTATGATGATCAGGATGCAATGGAACTGGTCTGGGGTACAAGGGTGAGAATTGTGCAAGGAGTGGCTCATGCACTTGCTTACTTGCACCATGACTGCTCTCCGCCTATTGTCCACCGGGATGTAACACTGAACAATATTCTGCTTGAAATGGAATACGAGCCACGACTCTCAGATTTTGGCACGGCAAGACTTCTGATTTCAAATACATCAAATTGGACTACAGTTGCTGGCTCTTATGGATATATAGCTCCAGGTACTTAAACTATTTAATTATGCATCTTTTGATTATCTCATTTTCTTGTGAGAACTTGTAAGAATTACGAGTTCACAGAAACTCTAGGGAAGGAAAGGATAATGTTTTACAGTTTTCCACATGCTTGCAATAATCAAGCAGGAGATAATTCTCATTAAATGAAGTGCATTACAGTATTTTGCAGACAAATATTGTTTAGATTGAGCTGAATCTTTTTTCTGTTGTGTTGTTATTTCGACCAGGAATATTTGAACTAATTGTTCTTCTATTGTTCACATGTAGAACTTGCTCTTACCATGCGAGTGACGGAGAAGTGTGATGTTTATAGCTTTGGTGTGGTGGCACTAGAAGTTATGATGGGAAGGCACCCGGGCGAGCTTCTATCTTCATTATCATCTTCAATGAACGAACCAAAGTTGCCCAGTGATTCAGATATTCTTTTGAAAGATATGCTTGATCAGCGACTGTTACCTCCCATAGGCCGATTAGCAGAAGAAGTGGTATTTGTAGTCACAGTGGCATTAGCGTGCACACGCACCAACCCAGAGTCCAGACCTACCATGCGTTCTGTTGCGCAAGAACTATCTGCCCGAACTCAGGCGCACCTTGCCGAACCATTGGGAACAATAAAAGTAAGCAAGTTAACTAGTTTTCAGAAATAGAAAAATATGAACTAGTTGTTTAATTTATAATTTTGCTGAAAAGTTGTATCGTGAGTTGCAAATGTATTTCTAGCCTTAGCACAGATTATACTTTGAATGTACAGCCAGCTACACCTTTTCAATGAAGATATCACCCTCATTTTAGAGATTCGAAATATAGATAATCAAACAAGATGTATATTGTCTCCTCAATGCAAAGGGAAGCATTTGTTATACCTTTTCGATGATAAGTATGGGTTGCTGAGCCAACAGATACTGATGACTAAGTTCTTGTTCAACCGGAAACATGAACCATACAGTGAAATAATTTAACATAGTGTCAATAATCACTCATACTAAGGTTAAAGATCAGTGAGGGAAGCACACAATCAATTTGATGTCTTGATTGATAACTTTCAAAGAAGTACATAATAGAAATCTTTCCTTAGTGTTCAATCAAAGGCATCTTACAGCTCTTACATTCGGCAAACGAATACATGCTAGTGGTTTTTGTTTCTCCTTTTGTTGTGGACATGCTGGTTAATGTTCTATAACAGATCACATACAATATGTATATTAACTTGCAACAAAAGAGAAAAGCTTGCAAAATTGGCAAAAATCGATAACAACCATAGACTTCAGGAAATGAGGAGTACAATTAGCAATCCACTCCACATTGTTTAAGTATAGGTCCTGTTTGCTTGGGCAAGAAAGGATCAATCCGAACCCAAACCAATGAGAAGATTGAAGCTAAAAGAACAGACCAGAGGACGACAATGGTGGGGGTCCTGTTTTGCCTTCCCATCAAACCTTTGAGGAAAGGATAGAGGTGAACAATCACCCAGAAGGCAAAGAATAGCTTTCCGAAGAGAGGACCCCATGAGCCATAGCCATTGTTAATGGCACCCGCAACTCCAGCCACAACACCAACTATGTTTAGTATTATCAGTGTTGTTGGTGGGATGAGCAGAGTAGTCCATTTGAAAAGGTAGAGTTCCCCAAACTCAGAATCCTCCGCTGCTTTTGCTGTCACAGTGAAGTTTGTGTCTACTCCAGCAAGAACCTTGAGAAGGCCTTGGAAGACTGCAAATAGATGTGCTGACACACCTCCAATCACCCAAAATTGCTCATTACGCCACCAGTCCTCAATGCTAACTCCACTCCATCGGAGCTCAAGCACACTTGTCAATATGATGGAGAGAAACAGGGCCATGAACCATATGCTAGCAAAATTGTTCAGCTGCACAAAGAGTTCAGATTAAGTCTCAATGGCCGAATTGAAAAGATGGTGCAAGACTACAAATATTGGCTCACTGTATTAGTACTTACAGTTGGGACGATAAATTTTCCAGTGAGAAGACACACGGCAGGGAGTGTGCAGTAGGCCAATAGAGCTATAGAAGTGAAAGGGTAAACCACGGTGTTAATATAGGCGAGCCTCTCCAGCAACTTGAGCTTGCCTCCATAGGCATACCACAGTGGACAATGGCGACTGAGGAAAATTTCAACAGAACCAAGAGCCCATCGCAGAACTTGATGCAACCTGTCTGACAGATTGATTGGGGCTGATCCCTTAAACGCCGGTCTCTTTGGTGTGCAGTACACTGACCTCCAACCTCGACAATGCATTTTGAAGCCTGTCAAAATGTCTTCTGTAACCGAACCATAAATCCATCCAATCTGTAAACAAAGCAAATCCATCAGAAGTCAGCTTACAGAGACAATAAACAAAACAGTCCGCATGCTGCACGTCCATTAGGAATATTTGTTTGAGTGCCTCATCTAAAAGCTTAATTCGATAGATAGAAGTCCAATTTATTCATATACATATATCTTCTGGAATTGCTTGACTGAGCCTAGCTCGGCTAGTTTCTTAAATAAGTCGCTACCATTCAATTATGATATCTGCACGTGAGGAGCGTGTTAAAGATACTATAAACTGGATGGTACTTGCTACTTACCTCTTTGCCCCACTCAGTTTTCTCCTCGTATCCACAACTGATAACATGAATGGCTTCTTTGATAAGTGATGTCGAATTAGTCCCTTCAGGAAGGCCACCATCTTCCATGAGAGTAGAAGCAATGAAAACAGGAGACTGTCCAAACCGTTTTTCGAAGTTCTTCTGGGACATGAGAGATGACTTCTCAAGCTCATCGTACCCTTCAAGGCCTTCTTCAATCTCTTCAAGATCAAAGAGTGGTGCAGATGATGATTTTCTTGAGTAGTTCTTCCCCATCATCTTCTTCTTCTTTGAATACAATCCTCCGATGCCAAACAAAGCCTTAAGCCCCTTCTTCTTGGACTTGGATTTCGGTTTTCTTGAACCACCACAGCAGCAACAGCACCACCTTGGCCAGCAGTCACAGGTCATCTTCGGCCGCTTCTCGGATGCCGGTGGATCATAGCCATACAATGCCGGCCTATTGAAGACACAGCCTGTGCCAACATATACAGGTCCTTGGAGGCCATCTAGCCCTTTCATGTTGATCTGTTACATAAAGTAGAATTAACCCAATAAATTTTACACTGTTGTAATACATAAGAACAGACTCGAGGGGTTTAAACGAGCGTTGCTATGCACCACCCATTTTTCTCAACAATTTATTCCCTCTTATGTGCATGTTTAGTTGGCATGAAAAGAGGGTGAAGTGTAAAAATTTTTACCGTGTTATTGAAGACGTAAGACCTTGTATATTGAAATCGTATAATGACCCCTATAATCTATAAGAATGTGACTCACTTTCCTTGTGTCCATGTTAGTTCTGTAGATTCTATTGAACTATTATGGTAAAACACTGGAATTAACATGCAATTTTGACAAAACATGATTTTTTTTTGTAATTTATCCCAAGAAATGAAATGAAATAGTGCAACTTACATCAAAGAACACCACGTTACGATTGGCATATCTATCGTGACGATCAATACCATCAAATCTCTGTGGAAACTGGACATAGCAGAGCTTCTTTCCAACTTGAGGATCCATTAGAAAGCACATGGCTTCTCTAACAGCCTTGCTGTTGTTAATGTAGTGATCACAATCCAAGTTCAACATGAAGGGTGCATTGGTGAGCACAGCAGACACTCGAACCTGAATGATCACATTGAAGATACAAACGTCAATTTCACGTTATAACATTACGAGGGAATCTAACTCTGTTAATGTCATAGTAGTTAAAAGTGGGTAAGTAAATACTTACCAAGGCATTCATAGCACCAGCTTTCTTGTGATGTTGATAGCCTGGTCGTTTCTCACGAGAAACATAGACAAGCCGAGGTAGCTCCTTGCCTTCTACATCAAGTGCCCCCTCGCTTCCCAGGTAAACCTATTTAGCATTCCATTAACATGTCTTGTTATATGTCACATTTTCTTCACTTCTTATGTGTCAAATATACCCATCATGCAAACGTGTCTCATTTACATGTAACACTTGACACATATGATGTAAAATAAAAGGTGAAGTTTGGGTGATACAAGTTCGGGTGATATACATCAGCAGTACCAATCTCCCTCTCTTATATATCATAAGTCAAGGCATCAAATAAACGAGTTTCATTTACATGTAATACTTAACATAAGGATGCCAAGAAAGGTGAAATTTGGGTGATATAGATTCGAGGGATATACATCATCAAATGCCACTAAGTTTTCTTCTCTATCAATCTCAACCATTCAATATGGGATGAATGATTAGAATTTCAACTCCTAATCAAACGAAGACAATAGTATTTAGGAGAGAATCCAAATCTAGTATATCAACGAACCTGAATCATGCCAGGATGGTCTCTTGTGTTATTCCCTGGCCATGGAGTCCCATCTTGCATAACCCATCCCTCTTCAGGCTTCTTCTGAGCCTTTGCCACTAATGAATTGATTTTAACTTTAAACTCTTCATATTCCCTCTGCATAAACAAGAGAAACTTGCATTTAACATTCTCAAATTTCAAAGAACACTAACCTTATAATATTACAAGGAAGATTCAACAATAATGAATTGATGATATATTTACTGACATAATAATATGAACAATTCACAACTATTAGATCGATCTTATAATGGTATATGTTTTTAGGGATCCAAGTCCTGTACATATACCATAGGAATCAAGAAAAGTTACATGTTGCTATCTTTTTAGGCCAAAAAATGAGGGATAGAATCACTACACTATCACGGGCAACTGTAACGTCAAATCCCAAGGCTCAACCCTAGACAAGCAGATATTATGAATGACTGATTACGGAGGGACTGTTTTGTTCTTGTAGGCTGGTCCATTCTATGGGAATGATTAGTCATAAATCAAAAAAGAATCCTGTTCAGATTCCCAACCATTCTTTAATTTTAGTCCTAAGCCCGATACTAATTTGCACCATAAGACATAACAGTAAGGTGATTATTTCAGATTGATCAGAACAAAATTAGCAGATTGTACACTATATATGTGTATTCTCCACGAGTAATATATAAAGTGCACTTCTGTGCAACATTTTTCTGCTTTTACCTTCATGGCTCTGCGATCCTTGACAAAGGTGGGCTGCACCTTATCTTTCAGATAATCAATCTTCTCAGAGAAGTAGAACTCAGGAGTTCTTGGCTCAATGCTGTATTTCTTGCAAAATGGCACCCACCTCCTTGCAAATTCAGCAGTTTCTGACAATGTATCGAACAGAAGCATCGATGCACCATCGTCCGATACATAGCAACTCACTTTATCAACAGGGTAATCAACAGCCAAGATTGACAGAACCGTGTTGGCAGTGATGATAGGGGGTTCCTTCAGAGGATCAACAGTACTTACAAACACATCAACCGGAGCTAAACGGTTTGGCTCACCATCGCGCTCAAATCTCAGGGTGAGGCGATCCAAGTAAGTTTCGCGCGTGATTGGGCACCATTTTGGGAACTGATCAAGAATCCAGGACATGCCAAACCATATTTCACAGATGACAGAGATGAGCCATAAAGGGTAAGCATCCTTGGCCGGGGTTAATATTCGAAAATGGAAGAAAAAGCCTAGAATGATAAGCCTGAGGACAATGACAATGCGATATGGACTGATCAAGCTTGATGAAATTGGAACCTTTCGCCATAGGGGTTGCCTAGCTTCAGCCATACTGAAGTGAAAAATATGAAGTAATGTCAGCATAAAGAATATGATCAAGAGTTATTCTTCCAAACAACTAACGGACGTCCACTTCTCTAACATGGAGTGGGGGCGACAGTCAGGACCAGATGTTTATTTAGTTATGTAGATATCAGATGCTTGAGCAGGTAGAGAGTTGATGCTCTTCCCATTCAGATGCTCAAGCAGTTAATACCTGCTTGAGCAAGTATTAACCTACTTAAGAATCTGAACGGCAGAGCAACAACTTCTGAGCTTGCTCGCGCAAGTATTAATCCTGCTCGAGCATTTTCTAAACCTACTTGAACAAGTATTAACTGCTTGAGCATCTAAATGGCAGAAAGCATCAGCTCTGTACTTGCTCGAGCAGGTTAATGCCTGCTCGAGCATCTGATATCTACATAACTACATTAACATTATCTTAACAGTCTGGGTTTGAATAGATTTCATATGATCAAGTGTAATGAGTATAATGTATTATCAATCAACTTTTCTCCATTAATGGTGCATATATGAATGATATGTTGATTGAGAATAACAACTTTCATGAATGAAATCTTACAGAAACTCATCATCATCATCTTGATCATTGCCTCCATCATCGAATTTGGTGACAAGACCTCTCTTTTCTTGCCTGGTTTTCCATTTCTCAACTCTCTCTTTCCATTCTGCATTGCTAAAAGTCTCTTTTTCATCTTCAAGATCCTTACCTGCAACTGCACATATAGTTTATATTGAGAAGGCAATCAATTTTGCAATGAAATGTTTTATAATATTGATCAGCTAGAGCTCGTGGGGAAATGGTCAGGATTTGCTTACCACTTCCTGGTACTGAAGGAATAGCAGCACCATTGGTATGTGAATGCTGCTGTTTATAGTCTCCATTCTCCTGCCAAAGACAATTTTGGTTTCAATGCACTGTTACATCATTAATCCATTACAACGATTTAAATTATTGCAAAAAGGTTAAAAATCTTTGCAAATACTTTTAATTATATATTACATATGCTCTCGTTGTAAAATTTCAATTGCAGCGTTTTTTTATATATAATAATCAAAGGTGTAAAAATTGTTGCAATTAACTCATAATATTAAAATCGTTGATAAAATATAATCTCATGAATAATTATTAACAAAAAGTGATAAAAGAATTTTTAATCTTTGCAAATAGTTTTAGTTAAAAAAAAAAAAAGCTGCAACAAGACGACAGCTTAACAGTTCTCTTATCATTTAATTCGACTATTACAAAAGAAATAAAATATTGTAGTAATGTCATTATGACTAATATTGTAGTAATGTCATTATGACTAATATGAAATGGTTCCAATTGCACTCAGCTGTCTACTGTTTCTATTTAATTAGGCACCACAATTTGTAAAAGTCACTACTATCTAACACTAACACTAACACTTTTGAAGACAATTGTGGACTTGAGAAATGTTAATTAATTGTTAGTTGATGTGCAAATTAAAACATCATGTAAATTGTGATTTGGATTGCCCATCTTATTTTCTTTAATTTTTTCATTCTTCCAAGTAAAAAGACTTCTCCATTTTATTTTCAATAAAGGGTAAATTACAAAAGAATTCGTTGTATTTCACCGAAATTGCACACTAAATCTCAAGATATCATAGTAATATAATTATTCTCCTATGTTTTATAAGAATACGCAAAAGATCTCGTGTTGGTAAATATTAGGAATAGGGAGTCACATTTTTATAATTTTTATAGGACATCATTAGATTAAACTCTAACGTGTAATTTCGATAAAATTTTGCAGAAATTTTTTTGCTAGTTTTTAGGTGGCCATGTTTTGTCCTCTTGCATAGAATGGGTAAAAGGTGGGAGATGCAAAAACAAATGGTGACCTATGTAATAAGAGATTTTAAACTCGAATTATGAGTTCAGTCTCCATTGTAGATTGAAAAAAAAAAATGGTCTATTTATATTGACTTACCGAAGGTTGATGATCTGGATTGTCATGATGATTCTTGATCTGAAACTCATCCTCAAAGTCATCATGATCAAAAGTGTCTTCATCATCCCCTTCAATTCTAGGAGATCCTGCACATGCAAGTCTTTTAATGTTAGTATGGCCATTTTGAAGATTTACAATCGTAATGTTTTATACAACTCGTTTATCCGTATTAAATGTCACATATCTCATGTATATAATAAAAAGCTTATCATATAGAAAATATTAAAAAAGTAAACGGATAAAGTAGTGATGAAATAACCTTTATGGCGCTTATAGCGAACATGGCACTGAGGACAGCACTGGTTGCCTTCACTTCTCTCATACTCATAACAAGGCCTGCAAACTGGAAATCCACACTCATGACAAGCCACAAACACCTCACCATTCTCCTTCAATCCAATCTCATCTCCACAAACTCGACATATCTTCTTACTAGACTGATGATCATACGTTGGAGCGCGTTGCTGCACCAAAAACAAAAAAATAAAAACACGTCCAACACGTATAAGAATATCAAGAAACAAGACGAGACACTTGTTTTGTTGGCAGTGCTAACTTTGAAATCTTTACACAAAAATTAATCATGCAAAAGAATTATTAATCACCTCATGATCGACACCATGCACGACACGAAGATCGTCACGGCCATGAGAAGAACCAGTGAACAAGCCAGCCATGGGGTTGGATGCCATGGCGAGCAAGAGAAGAAGAGAGATTTGAAATGCGTGGAAATGGTGAAGAGTTGAAGGGGGGTTTTAAGGATTTAATGGTGATGGTTATGTTTGGTTTTAGAGAGAGAGAGATGAGAGAGAGATGTATGTTGTCCATGTTAAGACTCTACCAACTGATAGTTGGAGGGTCGTAGGTTTGATTGCAAGAGACGTTATTATGATCGGTATTGCAGGGACGATAGTTAGCTTGTTCCTTTTCGAACTTTACAGGTATTTTAACATCTTGGGACCTATCACATTTAAAATAAGAACCATATCACTAGTCAAAAGATCCGTGGCAACTTTATAGGTACTTTTATACATTATTCTTCGACCCAAAGGTGTCTAAAGTTGGAAACTAACGGTTGGCCAGCCCCTAGACATGCTTAAACTATGCTGGTTTGCCACTGTCAGGCAAATTTCAACGAGTCTTTTTCGATATTTAATCGAATTTTCAAGTTAGTGTTTTATGTTTATAAATTTTTAAGTTAATTTTCAAAATATTATTGTTAAAGTAGAATTCAAGCTGGATGCATTGATCTATAAGAGAAAAAAGGGATTAATTTCATGGGATAAGTTCTGACATTTAAGTTAGATTACTTAAATCTAAAAAAATAAAAGAGGGTTTGAGAGATAAAGAAAGAGAAAAGGTATGTATACGTGTATGAATATAAGTTACCCTAGTGAGGAAGTACTAGTGCCCATCAGGTTATTTATTTAGAATCTCTTGGTCCCACGGTGAGTGAATGGTTTTCTGGCTTTACTCGCCACTTTTTTAAGGCTATTCTTAATAGAGTATCTAAAATATAAAATTTTTTTAATTTGAATATTTTTAAAGATTTTAGTTTCTAAAAATAACACTATTTATGATAAAAGTACATAGAGTCCACTATTTTTAATTTAAAAGATGCCAATATAAAGACTCAGTCTCTATTTTTTTCAATAAATTTGTGAAAGAAAATGAAGACTGGATCTCTATTTTAGCATCTTTTAAGCCAAAAGTGGTGGACTTTACGTATTTTTGTCATGAATAGTCCTATTTTTAGAGACTGGAGTTTCTAAAAATACCTAAATTAAAAAAAATTTATATTTGAAGACTCTATTAAAGATGCCCTAATACAAATATGGGACGCATTAAATACTAAGAGGCCATACTTAATCTGATGAAGGTACTGTGTTTGCTTTGCTATGCCCATCTCAAGTCGGCATGGTTTACATTGACAGGCTCCTTAACAAAGTTCTGGCTATAATCTGAGTCCATCTCTACTGCCAAGCTGGGCTCAGGTCCAGCAAATATAATACCACGTGTGTGAATCTTATCGGTCGACTATTTTACTCTTATCAGTTTCGGAAGTCTTCCAAATTTTAATTTGGTCCTCCCATTATCTTTCTGTCAAATTTACGTAAGATCAAAAAATTACTTGAATTTTGAATTTATTCCACAACAAAAGGCACGTGAATAGTTATTTAGACATTTTTTATCGTGTTGTAATAGAAAGATGATAATAGGGACTACTTTGAACACTTATGATAAAAATCATAAATTGTTATTAGAAGATCAGAACTATTTTAAAATTTTGAATAATCATTAAAATCTAATAGTGAAATTTATTATCGCAACACAGTTCTACTCTTTCCAGCCAATCGAAATTGAAAATTCTTCATTTTTTGTTTTCTTATGAATCTTTTGTCCTCGACTTGTAATAGTTGGATTCATAAGATAATGTGGAAGTCATGAAAGATTTGTTTCAAGATGAATACGAGAAAAATGGGCTTACAATTTCATCAAAGTTGCTTAAAAAAAGTGAAGTCAAAATCAGCAACAAAGATATTTTGGCAAAGGAATTAATATTAACATCGCATAATAGTGCCCTCTCAACAATAGTGATGGTAACATATAATCCTTTCTTATTTGGTAAACTAAGTGACAGTTGCTTTCTCCTTGAGCCTCTACAAGAATTGACATACAACCAACAATCCCTGTTTCATTGAAAATCTCAATTTCGAAAGGTTACCTTACTAATTAAACGCTTAAAATTTACAATCTCGAGTTCGAGTCAGTTAAGAAACTAATTGCCTTCAGGTTAGTTCTAGTGACTAGGTCTTACTCCTAATTAACCTTGACCATGCCTCCATTAAGGCGAGGTTGTGTATCCCAAGATTTTGACACTCTTGGTGTAAATCCAAAAGGCTTTTCAAGAAAAATTTTCTATCACTAAAAAAAAAAGGCCATTGACTGCCCTATAGTATGCATCAAGACAAACTATGAACTTTGTAACTTTAGGACGAATCCGATATGATCTTGACTTGGACAAAAGGAGCAAAGAGATGGGGAAATATTATCTGCAGCAGTGGAGGGATTTCTAAAAACTTTGAAAGTTGATGGCAAATGTTTATTGCACTATATCAATATATCCAAAATGACCACAAAGCAAACAGTTGCTTCTACTAATTCTCACAACTATCAACTATAAAACAGTTCAGCTTGAAAAATCTTTCTCATCTAACATAACAGTACAGCAGCTAAATATCTTTAGTCTCAAGAAAGAAACAAGGATGTGCTTATGCAGGCACAGTTCAAGCAATTCAACTTATACAATCATGGGGTTGAGAAACATTAAAGACTAACATAACTTCCCAGCTTAAGAGTTGGCTCCAACCTGGTAAGAAACCATTAAAGAGGCCGAAAAATGGTATTAAAAGCCTTAAAACTATCGTCTTGAGTAAAACCAAGTAGAGCAGAAGATACTTGTACTTCAGATAAGAGATCTCTAGAGAAAGGATGCGATAAGTACTGAACTCATTATCGAGCTCAACCTGTCCTAATAATTGATGTTCCATGATTTAAAATCAACACGTCAGGCCTACAACGATTTGGTAAGAGATGTAGGCCTATTCGTCCATTTTGGCACGCTTTGAAGGTGGCGGATCTGATGTGCCAGCTGCACTTCCCTCACAAGCTTGAAGAGTTTCAGTTTCGGATGCCTTTTGCTTCTCTCCTACTTCTTTATTTTCTAAAGATGCTGTGGCTGCATTAGCAACGTCATCTTTTTTCTGATGATCTGAGTTTGGAACTTCATTATTATCTTTGGCAGGGCAATCTGGGACAGCATCTGTTGGCTGCGCGGCAGGGTTCTCATTGGTGGATGATGAGCCCTTTGTTAAGTCAATACCTGACTTGTACTGCTTCTCAAACATCATCTGGAGATGTCGCCCTTGTTCCTCTATCCGCAGCTGTAGATTCCTTTGGATCTGCGGCAAGATGAACCAAAGACTATTAGCTAATAGCTGGGGGAAGACCTTGGCAAATTGTTCCATTTGTTACCTCAACGGCTTTAATTTATTCTCTATTTAGTTTCAGGTATTGCATAAGTATCTACAGGGACATTTTAGGCTTAAAATTAAGCAAGGTGCCACGAAAGTGATAGGGATCAAATATTGATCAAGTTGTGAGATGACAACAAAGAAAGACAATTGTTAAGCAATAAGCACATAGAAGGGAAAACACACGTTCATTTTGTATGAATTTAGGGTCTGTTCCTCATTTTCTGCAGTATTTATGGCTTTCACAGAAATGCAACTTGCCGCAATAAGCCTAAACATAAGATATTTGAAGGGAAAACAGCTGTGAAATCTAAGTTAAACTAGCAAATTATTAGCGTCTAAACCAATGATTCTTTTTCCTCCTTAGCTAGAGAAACACTTCTTTACCTGCCCAAAAGGCCACGAAAAATCATCAAGCTGAAACATATTGCAATATAAACAAGTACTTATACCTCAAGTTGTTCATGCAGCCGCTTCTGAACCTCCATCTGTAAGCGCAATGCTTCAGTGATCTCAATACCCCTGTAACACTAATGTGTCAGCAACATATGTATATGTGTGTCACAAGCTATAACAAGAAAAAGAAGCTCGACCGTGCCATTCTAAACTTGTTGTACACCTGTGCTGTGGCCAAGAATATGTAATCTGGAATTTCTGAGCAAATTATGCCTCTATAATCCTTCATTCTCTCTAGGTTATTACTTAAAAAGATCGATATTACAAAAACCATATATACTGTAGTGTACATAAAAATCACAAGTTCTCTCCATGCTGCACTCCACAAGCCATATGATCTGTGAATGTCTAACAATTGCACTGCGTTTGACACATCCATATTCACCATTTTTTTTTTTCCACGGGAGTCGGTCTAGCAGAAATTTGCAGCTGCTTCCCCTACCTCCCTTGGGGCCAATCAAAAATAGCTCACGGAAAAGAGAAGAATCTGAACCATATTCCCTAAAAGCTCTTTCTTATAGTTATCATCCTACGATGTCATTTTTCTACTGAGAACAATATCCAAATCGTACAAGTGAATTGATACAAGGACAAAAATGGAATAAATTCTAGCATTTGGCAACTTGCTTATCAATCCTGTTTAAAGTTTCGGGTTTTCAATAAAAAGGCACATAATATTTCCACGTGTTGCAAGAATTCAGCACCAGGTTAAAAAAGTTTCTCTACTAGTGTCCTCAGAGTTCTGGAAAAACAGTTAGCCAGGCTAATTTATAAGTCAATTAGAGATACTATATTAGTTGTCTAAGGATAGGCCAATGTGTAATCAGGTCGTGAGGGAACTAGATGCAATGAGGCAGACCAGGTACGGTGATGAGATTAGGAAGGAATCCTCCTTGGTGACGCATGCATCCGACGAAGAGAGGAAATGAACGGAGAATGACACCATATATATCTTCAACCTTAACAGAAAATCCAGGAAACAAACTAGCTCAACTTTGATATTTAGGATGGAGAACGAATCGCTATATTAAATCAATAATCTCGTGACTTTGCAAAAATACAAAACCAATAACTACCCCAGGCAGTAACAGATCTTCCACTCAGACTCAAAACATTTTCATGACATGAATGGAGTAGAGAGGGACGAAAGAGTTTGGTTTCAGACGCTTGCTCATGGATATTCAGTGGTTTCCTCCCACATGCTCTATTCCTTAGACTCCAACGCAGAGAGGACAGAAGCAAGAGCATAAAGAGAGCGAGAAATCATTCAATCAACCAGCACACAAAGAAGAAAGTGTGATAGATACTCAAATGATGCACATTAACTCCTAATTGAGTACCCAAGACACAATCATAGATTGGACTTACGTTTTCAAGTCGAGAGAAGACAAGTCATCAATTGACGTTGTTTTCTTATCAGAAGTCCCTGCAAAACCAAACAGTCCTTTCCATTAGGTGATGTAAAAATTTCATAGATTAAGACAATCACAGTCTGTATGCCCAGAGCATGTTATATTAATGCATTTCCATTATCAACCACATATATATAACAAGAGAGCGAGATATCAGAGTCTGAAGGAACATATGGTGAGAAATCTTAACTGTTTGTTATATTGGAGCTCTAAGACTGGGTAGATTGTCATACACAAGGAACTAACCGTATTAGAAGTCAAAATTTAACAGTAAATATTAGGATTCACTGACAAAGGAGTATATAATATCTTTCACTAGGAAAAACATGTATTAGCGATCTAATACAATTTCAGCATCTACTCCACATTGATTCGCAGCAAAATGTTATGCAAGTGACTGAGAGCAACAAACAAGTGATAAATTATAAAAATTCAGTTCCCAATTGAAGTTTGTAATCCTTTAGCTGGGAATAAAGCCTGAGAAAGATTTCTGCAGTCACCCATGATGAAAAGGAAACCTCTTACACATGTCTTGAAGTCACCATTTTGATAAGTTACTCTATGATATCACTGGCTTTCAGAAAGTAAAACTTCACCTCTTTCATATCTAGCAAGCAAATCAACATTACGATTATAGGTATAGCTTTGGACATATAAATGACTTGAGCATCAGATATGAGACTCATACATGTTCTCAAATAGAAAAAAGGAATACAGGAAGCAAAATATATATGCAATAATAATATGATAATTGAAGATCATTAAGAAGTTGAAGCCTACCTTCGGATGACTCAGGTTTGTATCTAGCAGTTCGATATTTCTGCATTTCCCAAAAACAGTTCATATTTATACATAAGCAGCTTTGAAGGGAACCAAGATCAGGAAAGAGAACATACCTGTAAGTGGCTTTTTACATGATAGATGGTCAAACCTTCGACTTTCATTTGCTTCAACACACCCTTGGGAGTAGCTCCTGTAAATCGAAATATAAGTTTAAAAAGCAGTCCCACTATCAATTAGTTAGCATGATCAGTTGCCAAAAAGTACAAGAATGAGAGCGAATTACTTTCACTTCCTCCAAGCTTGTTGACAGCCTCAACAAAGGCTTCATGAAGTTCCGGTGTCCAACGCATTCGTTGCTTTGCAGGACCACTGCTTCCAGAGGATGCTGGAGTAGCAGCTGCACAAGTTTCCCCAGATACAGCGGGAAGCTGCTGGGATACTTGGGGCTGCTCTGTATAGAAATTTGTAGGTTCTTTAGACAACTGATATTGCAGCACCTAGAGCAGACAAAGAAAATGAATAAAATTAGTCTAGCAATTCTTTGATAAAAGACAAGTAGTTAATGAACAACGCCAGTGTCCGAATAAGAAGAGAAGTATCATAAAAACTTATTTGCGTCTAAGAAATCATCTGAACCTTTAGCTCTGGATCTGCAACATAGGGATCAGCAAGAAGCTCACTCCAACTAGAACTCAAAGGATCTTCATCAGTCATCAGGTGGTCAGCCCATTCAAACTCACTTTGTTTACCAGGATCGTCAGTCGGAACACAACTGGCACCTGCATTGCAACTTTCTAGCTGATTGCTCTGCACAGGGGTATTTATTGGGTAATCAAAAAACTCAGGGAGTGGATCTGTGCACCAAGAGGAGCTGTTATTTTGTTTAGTATAATGACTTGATTCGGTGGATTGTTGAACAGAAGACTGACAAGAATGTGACGATATTGCTGATGTCCCACTATTTAAGGATTGAGAAATGAATGGGGCTTGTCTTGAATGGTTTTGTTGGGGTGGAAAAGATGAAAAATGAAGATCACTTGAAAATCCAGAAGATGAAGAAAATAAAGGACCAACAATCCCGCTGTCAGAAGATAATTGAGGACCAGTTAGATGGTGTTGGATAGGTTCCCTTTCCATGGAAACCTGCTGGGAATCTGGCAACTTGGGATATATCTCTTCACGAGTGGTGGGAAGAACAGGTAAAGAAGAAGATAGAGCCCCTGATGCTCCAAAATTGCCAAGCTGTCTTGTACTTGATCTTTGAACGGATAAAGCAGGGCGTGCCTCCATAGTTATTCTTGTGCAGGATATACAACAAATTCAGTTCAATTCAAATGGTAGTAGCTTAGTGTTCCAGTCACCAGCCAACGTTTAATACCTAGACACAATGCCAGAAGTAGCCCATTAAATTTTATTTCCAAAGGGATGAATTATAATCAAAATAAATATTTAAAGTACTTGCAAATGATGAAAGAAGATGAACCATTTCAATTTTGCATCTCTAAATCAAGTAAAAGCTCTGACAGGAAAAAAAGAAAAAGAAATCAAGTACAAGGAAACCAAGCAGAAAGCCTAGATGAATCAATAGTTATTTCCTTTTACATAATATGTAGGAGTAATTAAAAAAGCCAAAGACCATCAATCATAGCTTCCGAAATAGGACAAAAGCTTCCCACTTAAACTATTTTGTCTTGCTAGTAATAAGAACCGGAACAAAACTAGTAGTACTTGTTACACAGTAAAAAGATTTTTGGTCGAGCTGAACAATATAAAGAAGAGCCTCAAAAAAGACATAAGAGGAACAAAATGGTCTCAACAGAGAATCAAAGACATGCCTAGGAAAATAAATAGTAGACATGAGCTGTGCTTCTGGAGATGTTTAGCCCACAATGTAAATGACATGAAAGTCTGATAAACTAATATTAACCCGATGCCGAATAGTCTCGACCTTTCCCAAAGCATGCCATAATTGAGTAAGTTGTATAAATTAAACTCGACTTGACCATGAGACTGTCAGACCCTAACAAAACAGCATTGTCAGGCAAACATTTGAATACTCTCCATCCATCTTCGAGAACTTCGACAACCTTACATACAATCTTTCAAATTATGTGATTCTCATACAAGGTTTATGGATCCTTGATGTATCTAACCAAAGTCTTTAACAAATCATATACCGAGTAAGACACTGGTATAGTATGAAGAATTGCTGACACATGGTAAATCTTTAGCAAATTACACTAAGCAACATCCCATAACTGCTCAGCCTCACCGCTTGGTTTAGGCTTGATGATTCTTGAGACAACAAAATAGTCATCATTAGACTCCTCAATGTCTAAATTCTTGTAACATTTTTCACTTGACATCAGGAAATATAGACAATAATCAACTTCAAGTCTTCAACCATAGAGGCACTACAATTATAGGTTAGGCTCACTATCATTACTTTTCAAGAATTTTTGTCAACTCGATAAAACCAAAAACCATATCCCTCGATAAGGTACAATATCAAACCTCCTTATTCGATCGCCAAACTCAAAAAGGGCAGCCCAATGCACAAAGCACTCGCTATGCGTGAGGTTTAGCGAAAGTACAAACCCACGTTGAGGTTTATCGTACGCAGCCTTACCTTACACTTTGACAGAAGGTTTTTTCTTTTAATGACTCAAACCGTTGGAAACCACACTGCTACAATAACAAGCCTTCTTATCCAACGCCCTAACTCAAATTAAGTAAAACCGCTTACAATAGAGCACATAAATTCATTTAATCAAGTTCAAAGCCATATTTTGCCCTAATAAATCCAAAACAAACTATTCTGAACCAAAACAAAAAAATCAAAAACATAAATTTACCATACTCATAAGAATGCAAAAAAGCATCAATTTTTCATTGCTCAACAGAAAAAAAGAATTAAACTTTGAATCACATATGAAAGAAAATATAAAAAATTTAAAGTGCACCTGCGCGCCTAGCTAGAGCTAGGGGCGCCGATATCTGAAAAGGGTCGGACCTTGTTTGGAGTCTATCATACGCAACCTATATACATACATGTGTTGATATGTCCCAATAATTTGGAACACATAAAAAATTGAAGAAAAAAATAACCAAAATTGAAGCAAAATCGACATGGGACATCACGAAATCACAAAAAAAGATAATTAATCAAAGAAAGATTAAATTTTTTAACAGAAATATGAAATGGGTATATAAAATTCTCACCTAAAATGGCAAAAAATTGAGAAGTTGAGAATCAAACAGCTCCATATCGAGAAAATCCACGGTGTACGGCGAATGATTGGGAATAAATACGCGTATATTTTGTTTGTATATATGTTCGTGTGTGTGTGTGTTATAAGGGTAGGCAAGGTCTAACCACACGTGCGGGTTATCTAAGATTCCGTGACCGGCGTAAACCAAAGTTCAATAAGCGAGGAAAGTAAGCGGTGACGACCGCATCTTTATTTCGCTCTTTTCATTTGCTTTTGCAATATCTCGTGGGATGCACGTGGGGATGGGAAATTGATTGTCTTTATATATGTATTAATAATAGTTATTTATTTAGTTTTTTTTTTTGGGATGGGGCCGATGATAATAAATTAAAGCAACAAAATGAGACAGAACTGTTTGAAATAATTTAAAAAATGTCAAAAGCCGATTGTGGAACCACATATTAAAAGGTATGAAGCAATAAAAATAGTATTATTATTATTTTTAAGTTGTTAGTATTCACACTTTGCACCACTAACCTCATGGGTTTTTAAGATAACGGCCTGGTAAAATTCTCTGTGACTTTGAGAGAATTCGAATTGGTGAACTCTGTGATGCATAATAAAGATATTATTATTAAAAAATACAATTATCTTACATGGATAAATCATAAATTTCAAGACTAGAATATAAAATCCTATACTATTCCACCAATACCAGTGGTTGTAGGATGAAATCCCATGTTCTTTATCAAGTACTTCCCAAAAGCAATAGGAAAAAAAAAACCTAAAAAAATTGAATATCGACATTGAGAAGAGATCGAGCACAAGTGGAGGTAAAGGAGGAAATCACACTGTATAGGAAATATAGTTAATCTCACCCAGTAAGATAGGTCTTAATTTTCTTTATCTTGACTTTTTAAAAGTATAATAATAATAATCAATTTTTATCATATTGAGTGATTGAAGATATGTATATTGTATTTATGCTTCCCCTTGTGTGCGTACACTTTAAATTTGGTTCTTATTTGAGTCCAGTTGCTCAGAATTGAAAGTGGTCCTTGAGAATTTTGGGTGGACAAGTGTTGCTAGCTGGGGCTGCTAAATCAAAAAAATGGGGAACATACGAGGGGGATGCCAATTGGTGTGGAATTTTGTTACAAAGATCCCAACAAATTAAATCACTTGTATCCTGGAAAGTCTTAATCACTCCAGAAAAAAAGTTTGGACAAATTGCAGGCCTATTATATTGTTTTCCATTAGCCCAAATCACATCTTTTACATAATTTTTTTTTTTCAAAGGAGGCAAAAACCGATATTACATAGCAATTCTTTTGGACGTTATTACTAGACCAACTCCAGTAGTTTATCATTTTTTCATTTCATGTATGGGATTTGAAACATTTTCCTTACATTTTTCCAATTTTACTGTAACGAGTTCCCAATATTTAATCAATTATTTATTTTAAAAAATTCTTATTTCAGTTTTACTCTTACAACTTTTTTATTTTAATCATTTGATCGTTGGGAAAGATAAAGGATTGTTTCTACTTTTTAAATGTCGAGATACTAAAAATCAGTTTAAGGATCCCTTAAAATATAAGGATTCATCTAGGAAAGTTCTTGGAGTTCATTTGCTCTAATACCTTCTTTACATGTCGTGTAAAGAAGCATTTAAGAAAACTGTTTGAGTTGGACTTCGTAAATAGATTGAACAACCTTTCTTCGGAAATAAAGATTTGGAGTACTTTTGTCTAGCATTTTGAGAATTCATAAAGTGTTTTTTTTTTTTGGTCAAGTATAAAGTGTTAATCTTCCGAATTTGCATCTGCATGTGGAACGGAAATAAAATAAAATAAAAGTTAATATTTTTTAAAAGTTGGGTTTGAAATGACTCAGAAAATACTTGATCTTATCATGATCAACTTTGTAAGTTTGTCAACTTTTTTTCGAATGATAAAACGAAGCAAAGTAGTGTTTATAGTGGGGGACATAATTTTATTCTCAAAGAAAGAAGAATATTTATTTCATTTTTTTTTGTCTAAGAGTAAAAATATCTATAAACGAGGTTTTAGCACTACGCCAAATATGTTAATATTGAAAGAGTCTATGATCAAATTTATTTTAGAAAGAAGATCTTTTGCTAGTAAAGATCAACATATAAAAAATGACTAAACTCTTAAATTTTTCAACCAAGTTACCTTGTTTTATAAAGACTAATGAATGATGATCCTACTTTTCTTATATAAAGAAAAAGTGAGAGGAAAAAGGTCAACTAAAGTCATTCGTGTGAGAGATCTTACTGGCTTCTTTTTCTTTTTTGCTCTTTGTAATTTAGTAATTAAAGAATTTCAATTCATCATCGCATGCCATGGACCTTGTAAATATCAACTTAGAACCATGTATATGGCTTAGGAAAGATTTGAACCCATAAATTTGTAGCAGAACTAGAATAGATATATATTTTTTTCGTTTTCTACTGATAGTAGCATATACTACACAAAAATTCCCAAAAAAAAAAAATATAGAAATGAGCAAAGATGGGGGTTTTAAAACAATACCGCGAAAAAGGTTTCGTAGGTGTTTTCGTAGAAAAGCAGTAACAACTCAATATAAGTGACGGTTTTTAGGCGGTTTCTAAAAACCGCAAAGAAATTAGTGTTGCGAAAGCTGCATTTTCTTGTAGTTCTGTATCCTTATTTTTTAGTGTACAAATGCTTTATTTTGTTTTAATCTACTTGTACTACTAAACTAATCATTCGAATTCTTAGAAAGAATGTGCCATAACTTTATATTACAACCTAAAAATATTCAATTGGAGCTAAGCACATTTCTACATATACTAATTAATTACTATCATACATTTGACACTTTTAAAATGTGGTGGATTAAAAATGATTATGTGCACCTCTTTTTACCCTCATAACTCAAGCAAAAACAACTAATGTATAAACATTTTGAACTCCAAATGAATTTTGTACTTATCTTCAAAATCTCTTCCTTCTTATACAATTACTATATTGTAGTTGCAACATCATTAATCTAAAAACCTAATCCTACCTCAATCTCTCAAGAGTTTGTTGTTGATAAACATTTTCTTATAGGATAACTTCCACTAATATCATAAATATGCCATGCTCTTAGTTTATGTCAAGTTTGCCTTGAATGCTATTAATATTGTCAAGCCTTTTTTTTTTTCCTTTTCTTCTTTTTCTTTTGTTTTAAAACAAAATACTTCAAGTTAGATAATTAAATGCACGCAAACTTCTAATTTCCTCTCTTTCGCGAATTTCTTATCTCACTCTCAAATGTAACAATTCCATTTGTAGTTAGAAATGTTTACCTCGTTTTCTATATCAACACAAAATCTTCTCCCCTTCCCACCCTTAATTTTTACAACATGAAGGGCTTATGCGTAACATGGAAATTATGAATGGGGCGAAAACTGATTTTGCACCAAATGTAGATTTTCTTTTTAATAAAAAAATTGTCTTATAATTAGGAAACAAATTGCAAATTCTCTCTAATCCCCTCGTGCTCATGACCAAACAGACATGTCTATCACTTTATAATTTCATTAGGGAACAAGGATGGAGAAGCCTTATTAATCTAAGTTATGGAGATGAACAAAAACTATAACAGGAAAACTGCCAATTTTTTTTGTACCCTCGTCATGTGCCAAAAAGTAAGCAAATTTTTCACTAGATAAATTGAAAACTTTAGCCTTATCAAATATACATAAGCATAATTTGCATTATCAAACATATACAAGAGAGGGAAAAAATTAGAATTTTTTAAATGAATTGTTCAGTTAATCTTAGCTTGTAGTATTAGATGATCCAGGTCTCGATCTCCTAGTAACTAAGAGACAATTAGGGACGAATTTAGAATTTTTGTTTAATAGGGGTTAAAAGCACCCAATTTAACACTTATATATAGATAATTTTTTTTAGTGGGGCTTAAAATTTAATTTTTTTAGTCTAAACATACTTTTAAAATACACACATTTTTAAAAAACATTCCCCTAACTTACTTCTTAATAACTCTGCACATCATCGAGAGATTTACTTTACCAAGAAATCATTGATTCTATATCATGACTTATTACTAGCTACCTCCTTTACCAGAAATGAATTTTTTTTTTCTTTTGATTTCACAAATGGGCATGCTGGATCGTATATCTATCTGTAAAAGGATAGATAGAGATGGACTTATAGATTCATACTTGCGATCTTTAGTAGTAATATATCCACTCCTATGTCCATGTTATATTCAGAGGAATAAAATAAAAATTGTCTTTTGAATTGCCACCAAGTAAATTTGGTCTTGGAGACAATAGAATTAATTAGGAGAGGATTCAAATTACAAGACAATAGGCCAAGAGTCACTCCTACCTTGGGCTGGGGAAACTATTGTAGTCATATTCATAAAAAAGAAAAGAAAGAAAGGAATCTATAGAAGTCAAAATCTTACATGCTTCACTACTATAGTAAATGAAATCTTCACTATGAATAAGATGTAATAGCGACCTAACATAAGCTCAGTGGTTACTCCTCATTGCTAAGCAGTAAATGTCATGCAATTGATTCAAGAGCAACATAACAATTGATTTTATATTCTCGCATTATAAATATTATCTGGTCTTGGATTGACCAAAAATATGCATTGAAGCGTGACACTGCATTACAAGATTTATTAACCTTGTGATGAATCCAATTTGATTTTATTTATTGTGAGTTCCTCGTCATGATAAAATAACAAGTGATAAGCAACAAGTTCCAATTTCAAATTAATGTTTGACAAAGTTATCATACTTTAGTTGGAAACTAGCAGGAGGAGAGCATCAAACAAAAAGCCCAAGAAAAGTTTTTGTCTCCCATGGTGAATCAAAAACCTCCTACACATATCATGAAGTCAGCATTTTGATAAGTTACATAAAAATGGCATTGGCTTAATGAAGTAAGACTTCATCTGATCTAAAATATACGTTAAAAATTCTCATCCTAACCAATTAATTAGGAATCCCCCATGCAAATGGTAAAAGAATGAAATTGGAGAAGTAGTGTTTTTTTAGAATTTATGCATTTACATTTAGGGTTAAATGCATAGTGCAATTTACATTATCTATAAATCATTTCAGTGTACCAAAACATGCCTAATAATTACATATATACCATATAGCCATTAACATTTCTTGAGTGACAAGATGTTTTTCATGACCAATAAACTTTTATATATAAGCATTTTGAGAACTCTTTTACACAAAATATATCATTTTCACATAATTTTATTCGCCACTAGTGTACAAAAATATAGTTCTCACATGGAGTTTCATCTAAAAAATCCTATTTTCCTTTACGAGATTCAGCCTACTTCTCAAATGAAATATGAATTGAAACATCATGGGAGAGAACTTAGACTAAATCTTGTGAGGGGAAATTTTAATTAGTAATTTTTATTTTATAATAGAGAGCGAAATTGTGATTCAAGAGTAAAATTTGTAATTACAATAATTCACTACATGACAATTTCATGGTAGGGGTTGTACTTTCCAACAAGCAAAAAGATAACTGGTTGCACCCAATAGGAAGTAAGATCATCCCATGTCGAAAATCTGCATGCAATGCTAAATCTTAACCCCCGCAACCACCACCACAGCCACCGCAACCACAACCACAACCGTCACTACCACCAAAAAGACAACCTAATTGAGTAGCTCCATCCGCATAGTCCAAGATGACCATGTTTCCATCTTTTTTGTTCTCTTTGACCATGTTTCCATCTTTTTTGTTCTCTTTAACCGTGTCTCCATCTTTCTTGCTCTCTGTGACCATGACTACTCCATCTTTCTTGCTCTCTTTGCCATTTTCGATATCAGGGTAAGCTTGCTGTGGAGGAGATGTAGCTAAGCACCTTGTAGTAGAAGGTGTTTCATTCTTCTTCTTGCTGTAATCATTGCGGAAGCAGCACGAGAATAGCATAGTTGCAGCCAAAGAGCCGTGCTTTCATGAATTCTTTTTTCGAATAATGCATGAGTGGTTGCTATGGACGCTACACTTTTAGTAGACTTTTGGGATTGGAAAATGAGAAGCTCTTGAAATAGCGGAAGCTAATTTGAGAAAAGCTGAAGGAAAGAGACAAACAATTGAGACAAATCTAGCTCTCCGATGAGCTAGGACACGAGTAGAGGCTATCAATGCGGCCCAAAATGATAACAAACAAAAAGAAACCGCGTTCCCGCTACACTTTTAGCAGACTTTTGGGATTGGAAAATGAGAAGGCCGCAGCTTGGGGGGGGGGGGGGGGGGGGGGGGGGGGGGGGGCAAAATGACAACAAACAAAAAGAAACCGCGTTCCCGCTACACTTTTAGTAGACTTTTGGGATTGGAAAATGAGAAGGCCGCGGCCGGGAGGGGGGGGGGGGGGGGGGGCGGGGGGGTGCCCAAAATGACAACAAACAAAAAGAAACCGCGTTCTCCCTACGGATCAGCGAGAGAGATTCAAAATTATAGCGTATTAGATGACGGTAGTAATCTATTTACTAGAATGGATAGATCTGGAATCAGTATAGTCGATTAATCTATCGGGCTCGAACAGGTAAGTTAGGTCCAGTCATAATAGTCAAGTGAGAGTTGTGAGGTCATCCTACTTCAGGGCGAAAGTGAGAGAATATTCATACAATGAGAATTTTGGAGTTTTTCTCTACATAAAGTCACGTAAGGAATGTTTAAATTTAGATTTTATCCATACAAAAAGTCAGAAATATTGGATAATAGTGAAATTACTCTATGGATGTAGCCAGAATTAGATGAACCACGTAAAATATTGCGTGTCACGTATCTACTGTGCACAATCCGTGCATAATGAAAATATAATTGAAAAGAGAAGAATTGTATATACCTTTGAGAAAATTTGATAATAGAAGTGCAGTGATAGGCTACTTTGAGCGTTGCTGTTGTGGCAGAGTTTCATGTTAATAACGTGTTATAAAATAATTATTAAAAAATAATAATATAAAAGAGAATTGAGATAAATTAGAGAGAATTTTATTGATTTCATCATATATTTTAAATAGTAAGGAAACCAACCGAATATATATATATATATATATACAGTTGCTATTCACGCATCACTATTTGTACAATACCTAACGGCTCTACTTTTCAAACAGTACATGGCGGCTTCACTGTTCACACAATACTATTCAAACGAGTTACTATTCATATGCTAATTAGTTATTTGTGTATGGATATCTATCTTTTACTTGAGTAGTTAATATTCACTAGTCTACTAATATACATACATATATATATATATGTGTGTGTGTGTGTGTTTGGCTCTCATAGTTCCACCCTCATCGTTATGTGTTGGGTTGAAATTAAATCAAGCGTCTCTTTCATAAAATTAATCAATATGAAAATGACTCATTTAGAATAAACTCGTTGAATTAGACACTTGCTAGCTAGACAAATGGGACGTTTTCTATTGCCTTCAAAATTTTCTATGGTCTCATACGCTAACTATGACTATTGCTTACAATGATTATCAAGTTTTTTTCCTAGAATTTCAATGAATATGATCACTTGTCTTGGACAATAATCATCCGGATTTGGATCCTAGTAATTCGAGGATCCTCCAATTACTATTTAGAAGAGTGATACATCACCTTTATTTAAAATAAATAGATAGACTTGTGTCACATCGCTCTTCACTTATTCTTAATTAACACTAAAATGACAACGGGATTTTGTATCTTTTTATAAAAGTCTAATCTAAGAAAAAGAATATAGCCCATCAACCTAAAATAAAAGGTCGAATTTGTGACACCTCAGAACTGACTTATCTTCACAACTAAAACAACATAATTTTTTCTTTTCTTTAAAAATTAATTTATAAAAATGTGTTTATCTTGAAAATATAATCATTCATGAAAATAATTTAGAATTTTCAATATTCGACGTGAAATTCTTACAGATATATAATACGGTTACAATAATATATGTATATATATGTAATTTCTTTTAAGTTTTTACACGACCAAGAAACTTTTATGTATAAGCATTTTGAGAACTCTTTTACAAAAAAGATATCATACATGCAATTTTATTCATTGGCAATGTTCGAAAAGTACAATCCTTTCGTACGAAATTCCATCTTATTTAAGGATTTCACTATGGGTAATGACATAACTTCGCTCTTCAATCTTTCGATATGGCAATCAAAGAGCAATCAAGGAGCGTGACTCTGCTGCTTCATGTATTACACCATATTGCCTGAATGGGGCATGCATTTAGTTTTCAATAGTATCATGTACATGTCACCATAGTAGGGACTAAAATAAAAATATTTGTAAACTTTGAAGATTATGCACGTTACTTTTAAAATAATAGAGACGAAATTGAAAGAAAATATAAATAATATTTTTACAACTTTGAGAAGTAAATGCATCATTTTTGAAACAGTAAGGATGAAAAAAAAAAAAGTGTAAACATTGAAGAGTATTTGTAGAATTTACCCACTTTGACTTTGAACAAGGAAAAAGATAATGGATTATTGCACCCATGAGGCGGTAAGAAGATCCCATGTGGAATCTTAACCCCCGCAACCACCACACCCACCGCAGCCACCACCGTGACCACCACCACAACAACAGCCTTGAGCAGTGGTGCCATGGCTAGCAGCATCCGCTAAGATGGCCATGTTTCCATCTTTCTTGCTCTCTTTGCCTTTACCGGTATTGCTCCTTATAATAGAAGCTGTTTTATTCTTCTTCTTCATCATCATCTTCTTCCCCTTCTTCTTGCGGGAATCATTGCAGAAACAGCACCAACATAGCATAGTTGCAGCCGCGGAGCAGTGCTTTCATGAATTTTCTTCGAACAATTGTGTATGAGGATTACTATTGACAAGACTTTATTACTATTTTATAATTAATTAGAATATTACTTGAAGCCCAAGCTAACAAATGGATATTTTTTTCTTTTTTCTTGTTTTGAAGGGAGACCTAAGTGATAAAATATCACATCAGGTGGTAGCAATCAGCTCTAGTTGATCACGTATCATTCATGGTCGGAGTTAGAAATTTAATATTGAATGTCAAAATTCAAATAAGAAGATTAATTATAAAAATAAATAAAAAAGTGCTAATAACTTTTATTTTAACGATGCTAGATAAACTTTTTAATTTTTTTTTGTAAAATACAGAATGGGGTTCACTTATTTTATTTCACATCGTACTGTACGATTTCCGTACAGGAAAATAACTCAAAACTTTTTTGGAAAAAAGAAACTTGGGGGTCGGGGCCGCCGGTCCCCCTAGCTCTACCCTGCTGGTAGCACCTTAGAAGATCTTCCAAAATATCCCATTTAGAATAGACTTGTTGAATTAGACACATTTTTTTGTGATCTCATACACTCACTATGATTATCAAGTTATTTCCTAGAAATTTCTATGAATATGATCACCACTTGTTTTGGTACTCCCTTGGACAATAATCATCCACTACTTGGAAATTAAACGGTAGGAGGAGAAATTCAAACAGAAGTCAAAGAATGATTTTCGCAGTAATTATCTCCACAGCATGTCTTTGCCGAGGAAGCGATTTCATGAAAAAGTATCGCAATATATTATCATTAAGTCATTTATTATGAAAGTAAAATTTGTAACATATTAGAAGTTATAATTCGTGATTATAGTTGCGAAATTATATTCCAGGCCTTGAACTTGTCGAAACTATTACTAAGTCGCTGAAAATTTATTGTGATAATTTCACAATAGTTTCTTCTCTAAAAACGAGAAGTACTCAAGAGACACCAAACACATGAAATAGAGTATTTTGTCGTTGAGCAGGAGATTTAGAAACGAACGAAGAATGTCAATCGAACATATTAGCACTGGCCTCAATATACCATGTTGCGTGACAAAATTGCGCATTGTTAGGTTAGAATTAATTGGTCGAAGAAAAAAACAAAAGAATTTCTTTAAATATATTTATCGTTATTTTTGGGTATATTTATTCTTTTAACTTGGCTTTCCCACAAAATTGGTGCAATTTGGAATTGTGTTTCGTATAGAATAGAGTCGATAGAGAATTCAATTGTTCCACGTGTATAAATTAGAAATTTCAAGATCATTCATTGCACCTTCAATAATCAGACAATATTGACTTTAGTACACAACTCTCAAATTCGTTGTTTTTCTTACTTTGTCACTAGTTATGATTTCACCAGTTGAATCATGGGTCACACTTGAAATGGATATTGGAGAATCTAATTATCTCATACAGATAATTCAGAACTTTCAAAATCATTACATAAGATTTGAACTACTCCTTCTAACACCAATTGATTTCAAATACAACATCAGGTTATTTAATAAGATCTACATCTACAATTGTGGAAATTACCAGCTCTACTAGCTCCAAAAACTGTTCAAAATCTTTTGATATTTTTTTAAAATTTTTAGTATGTAAAGTCGCTTAAACTTCACTAAATTCAATTAATTTTTATTTAGCCTCCACTAATAAAATAATTTAGATCCGTCCATGTCTACAAGATACGAAAAATGAAGAGAAATGCGACTTTCTTTCCATATTTGCTAGAATTTTCTATGATCGAATACGCTTACTAGTTATGATTAATTATCAAGTCATTTCGTTGAATTTCTATGAACACCACCATTTCTATTGGCAAATAGTCGTTGATGAATAAAAAATAGGCCAACAGTTGAGTAGAAAACTCGAAAGAAAAGTCGTCATATTTTTTGGATCACAAGAAAAACTTAGTTAACTGAGTTCGATTATTAGATTATCCGGTAGAGGTCGATCACCAACTAGTAAAATCCTGCATATAGAGTCTGTTCCCAAGGATGCACCAGATGAGTCAGGAACGGAAAAAAAAAAAAAAAAAAAAAGTCATCATATTCATCAGCAAAATGAACTTATATTAAGAAAATGTAACACCAATCTGACTTTTGATAAGGTTCTCGACGTTGATCTGGTAGGGTAAAGGATAAGGTGAAGGATAATAAAGGAAAGGAAAATATAGAGTTATATAAAAAACAAAAGGAGGAGACATACTCTTTTTAAAATTGGATAAAATTACAAATGAAAGTGTTGTAAAAGAATTATATATTTTCTTTTTGAATTGGAAATGAAATTATAAAAAGAGGAATAAATTCTATATGCATGAAAATTGAAGTCTTTTCTGTTTCTAGCTATTCAGAAGTGACCTGATACGGGTTTGTGCTTTTTACATTATGCTATATCTTTGTAATTTGTAGAAATAACAAGGTCCATATAGATATCACACATAAACTTGTTTAATTTCTTAAAATTTGTTTTGTATCAAGAGATGATCCTAATTATATTTTTGCTTTTAAAAAAAAGTAACTATCTGATTACAGTACAACTGCTCTTAACCGAAGTTATGGTAAATAAAAGTAAAGTAAATAAAGCAAGGAAAAGATATTCCATTATGAATTCTTATAACTAAATACAAGATTTCTGCAATATGTGCTGGATTAATGCGTGCTGAAACTGAAATCCTAATTGGAAATCTGCCCCTCTCCTAACTGATACTTTTTTCTAACATTTTACTATTACATCACAACCATTCATTTGATTTTTAAATTACAAAAATAGAAGAAAAAAAAAACAAGTATTTTTGGTGGATGAATTGAATGGCTGATATATACAAGTTAAAATGTTTAATTTGAATAAATTATTAGTTAAGAGAAGATTATGATTCACTTTGAAAACCATTCTGATGTGCTAAAATGTGTCTTAGTACTAAAAAAATTATATATTAATTAAAATAATAATTTATGTCACTCGAGTTACATTTCACTCTTTTCTAAATGATTGGAATTTATGAATTGAATTTTTTTTCACTTATTATATGGAAAAAAATTTACTATTGTACGTAGTATATAACATGAATACTTAACATAATTTCATTGACAAGATCTTATACATGATCAAGAAACGTTATTATATATACATTTTGTGATGAAGAAACTTAAGAGAACTTCATTATACAAGAACCTTAAAATTACAGAAGAAAACAAACACGTAAAATATATCCACCAGCATGAGGATAATAGATTGCACCCAATAGCTAGGAAGCAGCAAGTGGGATCCCATGTCGAAGCATGCATGCAAAATATCAACCCCCACAACCTCCACAACCCCCACCCCCACAACCACCACACCCACCGCAGCCACCACATCCACCGCCGCCACCGTCACCGCCATCCCCGCCACCAGCACCAGCACCACCACAACCACCACTACTAGTTCTATTATCACGCTCACGATCACTTTCAATAGTAGTAGTCACAACCGCAGCAGTCACGGCCGTGGCAGCTACAGCAGCACCTGCACCGGCTAAGATCACCATGTTCCCATCTTTCTTGCTCTCTTTGCCTTTTTCAATATCACCATAAGCCTGCTGTGGAGGAGTTGCAGCGAAGCTCTTTGTAGTAGAACCTGTTTTAGTCGTCGTCTTCTTCTTCTTCTTGTTGCGTGAATCGTTGTAGAGACAGCACAAAAATAGTATTATTGCAGCTATGGAGCCGCAAACAATGAGTGCAATAGCATATGCCTTCATTTTTCCTCAAACAAATTGCATGAGTGGTGATGATGATTTGACATAGACTTTTGTAGCGTTTTATAATTAGAACATTGTTTGATGAAGGCCAACCTAACGAATGAAATACGTTATAAATTATTTGCCATGCCGTGTTGCGTGAGAAACATGCTAGTGTTGAGGAAGAATTGGTCGAAGCATGAAGGAAATTGTTTAGATTTTTAATAATTATGTTTTGAGTGACATTCTTGATGTAACGATAAAATTGTTCTCATGTGATTTGATAATTGTTATAATATACATTTCTTCCACGTAGAAAAATAACTAATTTTAAAATCATCATATATAGGATATTGGATTATTTCACCTAATACCAAATAATTTCATGATTGAATCTTGCAATTCTTAACGTATTTGGTATATCAAAGCTGGGTCTTTGATTCAGTCCCATTTATCCACACATCACTCATTTGTGTGATTGTTTCACTTTTTGTTGACTTATTCGTTTCAATGTCAGTTTTTAATTCTTAACAAAGATCACAAGTTTGAGACATGAAACCAGCCTCTTAACAAAATTACAAAATGGAAAGTAACCCAGAGTGAATCTAATCTTTCTCCGAATTAACCTCGTACATGGCATGCAAGAATTTCATACAGGTCAGAAAATTGATTCATAAAAATACCCACTTAACAAAATATAAATTAACCAAGAGTAGATTTAGCCTCTTCTAGAACTCAGTGTGTAACAAGAGTTTTATATACCTACTACCCTTTGGTTAATCATTATGTTTTGGGTTGACAATATAAGTAAGCCATCTCACTTTCTCTAAGGGAAAAACAAGCCATATATGGAAATGTTTCATATAGAGTAGACTAATTATTCAAATAGGACATAGAAAACTTAGCCATGAGTGAGAGGGACAGGAGGAGTAGACAAATGCCACTTTCTTTTATATTTCCTAGAATTTTCTATGTGATAGCATACGCTTACTATGATTATCGGCCAAGTCGTTTCCTTGAAATTTCTACGAATTACACCACCATTTCTCTTGGCAGATTGTGGCTGATAAAAAACCTAAACAAAGCTAAGTCGTAATATCCATCAGCAAAAGGAACTAATTCTACATATACAACTAAAACCTCAGGATCCAGCCCCTAAAGGAACAGCCTAATGGCAATATGGAGAATTAGTAGAATTCAGCACACCTGGGTTTGAAACTCCTTATTATTTACATATTAGGTTCACACTCTTAACTGATTCGATATATATATGTGTTGTAGCACATCGTTACACCTAAAAATTTACTAGTTAGTAGTTGAACTCTGCAAAATGAATTCTCAAGTCAACAAGAAGAAAAACCTCAGGATCCACATATAGTATTCCATTTGTTCCATTATTAAGAAAATGTAACACCAATCTGACTTTTTTTTTTTGGTTGGAGTAACATCAATCTGACTTGATAAGGTTGTGGGTGTTGGTAATCTAATATGCATTATGGCCTGGAGGAGTAGGAATAGTCACCGGTCAGGAACCAATTAAAATTTGAAAATTAAATTTAACCCGAATTCAATTAGTATAATTCTTTTTAAACCCAATCTGATACTCGAATGGGTTTAAAATTTTTTGACCATACCCAAACCTGATAAATATTTTAAAGTCTGCACGTACCTGACCAAACCCTACCCGATGATAAATTAAAAATGTTTAAAAAAGAACTAAAATATTAATTCAACAAAATGTAGAAGCAACACCAATAACAACAAAAATATGTCTACTAAAAGAAAAGATAAACTCAAAAGAATAACAAGAAGAAGAAGATAAAGAAAAATTCTAACTGTAAATTTGTTTGAAGGTAATAAATAATATAATAAACCATGTTAAAAATCATGAGATTTAATCTTAAAATTAATTATAGTGTCAAGTTGGAGTAACCCATGATCTTATAAGGTGGCCTTAGAGTTTCTGATTTTTCGATATGGAACAAGTGTTATATTCTAACACTCTCCCTCACGTGTGACCTGATTTGAGATAAGTCACATGTGTAAGATTGAACACGCGTGGACCTAATTTTGAGATGGGTCACGCTTAAAAGATTGAATACACATAGTAGATTAATACATGTGGAAGATTGAATACACGTGGGACACACGTGGAAGATTAAAGATACGTGGAACATAACACACGCGAAAAATTGAACACAAGTGGACCTGATTTGAAATAAGTCGCATGCAGATGAATATATGACTGGACCAAGGGTCCAACTCTGATATCATGTTAAAAATTATGAGGTTTTATCTTAAAACCAATTAGTATTAAGTGGAGTAGTCCACGATCTTATAAGGTGGCCTTAGAGTTTCTGATTTTCAGATATGTGATAAATGTTATATTCTAACAAACACCTCTTTAACAATTTAAGATTTTAGATGAGGTGGTCACTTAACATGATATCAAAGCCTAGGTAGTAAAAGGTCATGAGTTCAAAACCAACCACCACCTATTTAAAAATATTAAAATTGTTCAACTGTAAGGCTCAAAAACTAACTTTATCTGTAGTTTAACCTTTTAGATAAGGTGGTCACGTAACATGATCCCCCATAAACCTACAATTTGGATTAGGTGGGACCAAAGACTCTCCAAATTCTTTTTTATTTTAATCGAGTGTCTTTTGGTCTTTGAGTTAGAATTAATTTAGACATCTACTCTAACTTCACCTCTTTAATTCTATGAAAAGATTGTCGAATTATCGTGAGGCTCATGGCTTGAGTACTAGTACGGAGGAGCAAATCATCGAGAAAATAATGTTGGATGTGAGACAAATGATTGCCCTTCAACGTAAATATGTGGATAATATAGTCAACAGAAATTTATGTACATCATGGAGCTTAACAAATAGACTTTTGTAAATGACTGGTTTTGTACATGATAGGTAGCGGATGAATCATGTATTCCTACGTTTTTTGTAGTTGAATGAAATGATTACTTGTTCAGAAAAAAAAAATTATTGAATTATTCACATATTTGGCATATATAGTATTAATTATAGTGTAGACGTCCCTTTTGTTCAGTTTATTGGTGACCCAAGTAAAGCTTGTTACACATTTAGAGTTAAATACCATAGTGCCATTCACGTATTTCCAAACCATTTTCGTTTGCCACAAATTTCTTAGTGTTAAAAATTATTGAGTAATTAAAATTCCTTTTTAAATCACTCAAGTTATGTTTTATTCCTTTTTAAATACTTAAAAACATGTATTAAATTTTTTTTCACTTATATGGTAAAAATTTACTGAAAATATATATATATATATAACAACACTCGAACGATTAACGTTATTTCATTGACAAGATGTTCTACATGATCAAGAAATTAAACGTTTATATATATACATTTTGTAATGAGGAAACGTGTGTCTATACATACCCATATATATATACACACATATATAGAAGCAAGTACATGTCGAAGCATGCATGCCAAATATCAACCACCGCAACCACCACAGCCACCACCTCCACCATCACCATCACCACCACAACAGCACAAATACATACAAGACCACCCAGGGTCTCAAAATAGAACATATACACAACAGTAACATAATCTTCACACAAGCCATCCAAGCAAGCCAACCTCAACAATCAAACAAGCTACGCAACAACTCAAGGCAATGGCTCAATATGAACCTCCTCACTTCCCTCTACAACTAATACCTGGGGATCAACCTCAGCTCCTCCTGAAACATGTTAAAAAGAGGAATAAGCGACTACAATTACTTAGTGAGAGCTGGGATACAGATAATCTGGGGCATTTTCAAAATTCCTTTCGTGCAATACAGCAATTAATCTCAAGATATAGCAATCTCAAGATATAACAAATGGAGAGAAAAGGAAAAATGCCCAAAAAGTGAAACGAAAAACCAAAAAGAAAAACATGAAAAGCTATAGTGTTTACCAGTATACCTTGATGACATGTCTTCTAGTATGTAATTTGTTGACACAAGCAATCTCCTTATATTTGTTGCACAAAATCACTCAACAAATCTTCAGTAACATCATTTCGTAGCCAATCACTCTCTTCCAACTCTTGATGGGCATGAGGAGCACTCCTAGCAGAGAAAGTAGCATCACTAATATCATCATCATCATCAACAACAGTTGATATAACCTCATCACCAAGATTAAACACATCTCTAGGAATTGTTTTTATCACAACTTGTCATTCTGGATACAAAGGATCTTGTACATAAAAAGCTTGCCGAACTTGAGACGATATAACAAATGGCTCATGAGTAATGTGTTCCCCTGTATGTGACAATCGTGTGAAATTAACCAGTGTAAATCCAAGTTCATCTTTCTTGACTCCTCTGTCTTGTGTTACATCAGCCCAATTACATCGGAAAACCACAACCTTTAAATGTCCAGAATAATCCAATTCAATTACATCTGTAAGTTCACCAAAATACTCAATTTCTCCTTCAATGAGATTTGGATCTCGGGCAGAAGCAACGCTTGGTGTCATTGATGTCAAAACAACTCCATAATTTTGTGTTCTTTTCCCCCTATTCCAATCTTTGGTATGAAACTTTATACCGTTGTGAATAAAGCCTTTAAATCTTTTTGTAGTTTTAAAAGGACCCATAGAAAGCCATCTTATTTTATCTGATACGTCTCTATGGCCCATGTTCGATACCTATATTATTCAATTTTTTTAATAAAATAAGATTTTAGTCACAATACCAATTGGAAATAATTTAGAAATATATACTTACATGGATCTTGAACCATATATGAAATTCCTGTACCACCAACTTTTGCAATACGCTTGAATTAGTACCATATCTTTTTGGGCGGTACTTTTGAATCTTGTATCTCTTAAATTCTCTGCACAAAATTAACAAATGTTATTACTCATTATCATATGTATAAGGCCATTGTAAATATATAAATGCATTAAAGGTGGTAGAACAAATGACTCACTCAACATATGGTTTTATTTCATCAATATGTAGCAAAACATATCTGTGTGCTTGCACCAATGATAAATCATCCAAATCTTTAATCTCAGGTGCTCCAATGGCTTTGCCACCACTAGAAAGCAAATATTTTTCTCTTTCTACATGATCAATGTCATCATTTCGGCGTGGCCGATTAAACATGGTCTCTATGCCATCAAAATATCTTGAACAAAAGGTGAGACACTCTTGTGCAATATAACCCTCAGCAATTGAACCTTCTGGAGAGGCTTTATTGCCAACATACTTTTTAAATATTTTCAAGCACCTACAAGATGTGAAAGATAATTACATAAAGTCAAAAAAAAAAAATTGTTATTGAGTAATTAAATATGAAAAAATTACCTTTCAATTGGGTACATCCATCTAAATTGAACTGGACCTGCAACCTTTACCTCATCAGCAAGGTGAATGACCAAATGAACCATGATAGTGAAAAATGAAGGAGGAAAACATCTCTCCATGTGGCATAACAATAATGCTGCACGAGACTTCACCTTTTCCATTTCTTCAACATTGACTGTCTTAGAGCATATGGCCTTGAAAATGCTACTCAATTCAATTATAAGTTTTGTTACTTGTTTGGTCATAGATGAGCGCAATGCAACAGGAAGTAGGTCTTGCATCAAGATATGATAATCATGGGTCTTGAGAGAATGTAATTTTCTTTCCTTAATATTAATACCCCTTGATATATTTGATGCATATGAATCAGGCACTTTCACATGTTTCAGCACCTTCAGAAATACATCTTTTTCTTTCTTAGTCATCGAATAGCATGCAGGAGGGAAAAACTCTTTTCCATTAGATAACTTCACAGGTTGAAGTTGTGGCCTTATATCCATGTCCTCCAAGTCATGTCGTGCTTTTGAATCATCTTTGCTCTTTCCTTTGATGTTTAACAATGTTCCAAGTACATTTTCACAAACATTTTTCTCAATATGCATGACATCAAGATTATGGCGCAATGTATTGAACTCCCAATAAGGTAATTTAAAAAAGATACTTTTCTTTTTCCAAAACGCTAACTCACTAACATGATTGTCACCCCCCTCCATATGTTGATCATCTAAACAATCATCTTCAATACTTGTAACTCTTGTTCTCTTTCTTTTAGAAGTAGTTGCCTCATTCCTCGTATTTATCGTATACTCATCAATGAAACTAACCCCTTCTAACTGCCTTATCACATCTGACCCAGATAATGTCTTAGGTTCCATTCCTCGTTCCTCTGTCCCATCAAAGTACTGTTTTTGTGCACGAAACCTGTGTGAATCACTTAACCAACGACGGTGCCCTAAATAGCAAAATTTGCCCCCATGTTTTAACCACCTTGATTGCGTCTTATCTACACAACATGGACAAGCATATTTTCCTTTAGTGCTCCAACCTGATAAACAAGCATATGCAGGAAAGTCATTTATGGTCCACATCAATGCAGCCCGCATCAAAAAATTTTGTTTACTTGTTGCATCATATGTTTCTATCCCTTCCCACAATTGCTGTAACTCTTCAATAAGAGGTTGAAGGAAAATATCTATTTTATTTTCGGGAGACTCTTTTCCTGGGATGATCATTGACAAAATAAATGAAGATTGTTTCATGCATATCCACGGGGGTAAATTGTACGGAATCAATATTACAGGCCATATGCTGTACGCATTACTCATCAATCCAAAAGGATTAAAACCATCACTGGCTAATCCAAGTCTCACATTTCGAGGATCAGAAGCAAAACTGGGATATCGATAATCAAAATCCTTCCACACTGACGAATCTGCGGGATGCCTTAAAAGTCCATCCTTTGTGCGACCCTCGTCATGCCACCTCATTGAACAAGATGTTTTCGAAGACATGTACAACCTTTGAAGCCTTGGTACCAAAGGAAAATATCTCATAATTTTAGCAGCTGTCTTTTTTTTCATACATCTTCCATTATCCTCATTGTCTTCTTGCCATCGAGATGTATTACAAACATGACAAGATTGTTGCGATGCTCTAACACCCCTATACAACATACAATTATTTGGGCATACATGAATCTTTTCATACTTGAGGCCTAATGCATTTGTCATCTTCTTTGCTTCATAACAAGATTTAGGCATTCTCGATTGTGGAAAATGGTTTTTCAAGAATTCAAGAAGTCTATCAACTGACTTCTTAGTCCATTTGTTATCGCATTTTAAGTGCATTAACTCGACTGTGAATGACAATATTGTTGATTTGGAACCAGGATAGAAATCTTGGTTGCATTCCTCAAGAAACTTATAAAATTTTGAAGCTTCTTCATTAGGTACATTTTCAGATTGATTGTGTTGCTCAACCTCAATATCAATATCAATATCAATATCAACATCATCCTCATCCTCATCCTCATCCTCATCTTCATTTATTTCTTCACCCTCTAAACTTTCATTTACGAAATATGATCTATCATGAATTCCGAAAGCATCCCTCACTAAATCATTCATATTATTATGATTTTCAAGTGAATTGTTGATTGATGGTTCCATATCAACAAGAGGTGGTGCATCTCTATTTCTAACAATTTCTCCATGATAAATCCATTTAGTATACCCACTGATCATTCCATGACATACTAAATGTTCTTTCACTATGTGCCGAGATTGGAATAAACAATTGACGCACCGAATACAAGGGCACAAGATCTTTGTCCTTGAATTATGAGTAAATGCAAAATCAAGAAAGTTATCTACTCCATTAATATATTCAATGCTATATCTTGGCTTCGTAATCCAACTTTTATCCATCGATGGATTGTGCTATTGTAAGATGAAACAAAAAAATAAATAAATGTCAATAAATTTCCTTTTCTTTTCTTTTTCAATAATTGGATGAAACAACTAATTATTTGAGAAAACAAAGTGACAATAACATTCATAGATAATGACATGTAATTTAAATGTATGAAGGACTATTACCAAATTAAAATTCATAAATATGTGTAATAAATATATATAATGATGATAACAATCATATATTATCTAGTTCTTATGAGGGCAGATACATATGTGCATATGTGCATATGTGTATATATACATACACATGTATATGTATATATATATATATATTATGATTATACATACACAAAAAATAAGAATCAAATAGACAAATACAAATATACATGCTTATATATATGTACATACAAGTAAAAACGAGTTGAAATGAACCTGGAAGAAGCAGAGGATGGAGATGATTGGTGGGGATAGTGTTTTCTGCGAGTGGCTGCAATCTGGGTGGGTATATATAGAACACCTATGCCGGCGTTTCACAAAAACTGCCGCTTTATATGAATAAAACCCGGCGCTTCTACAAAAGTGCTGGTTTTGAAAGAACTATAACGACGCCTATAGAAAAATGCCGCTTTTTATAACACCATATTGCGGCGCTTTATAAAAATGCCGCTATTTGTCCTAGGGTATGCCGGCGCTTTCTCTAAAGCGCCGTCTTTATCCCAGCCATAGCCGGCGCTTTCTCTAAAGCGCCGTCTTTATCCCATCCGTAGCCGGCGCTTTCTCTAAAGCGCCGTCTTTATCCCAGCCATAGTGGCGGGATTTTTTCCCGCTAAATACCAGTCATAAATTGACGGCGGTTTGTCTAAAGCGCCCTTGTTTTAGAAGTATAAACGGCGCTTTACTAAAGCGCCGCAAAAGACCTCATCTAATAGTATTTTTAGCGGCGCTTGTTGAAGCGCCGCCTAATTTGTGCCGCCTATGCTCAGCTTTTTTGTAGTGAGTAGATGCCATGTCGAAGCATGCATGCCAAATATCAACCACCGCAACCACCACAGCCACCACCTCCACCATCACCATCACCACCACAACAGCAACCTTGAGTAGTGCCACGGCCACCAGAATCACCACCACTAGTAGTTTTGTTATCACTTTGATTTCTAGTCAATACCGCAGCAGTAACAGCCGTGGCAGCTACAGCAGCACCTGCACCCGCTAAGATCACCATGTCCCCATCTTTCTTGCCCTCTTTGCCCTTTTCGATATCATCACCATAAGATTGCTGTACTGGAGGAGTTGCAGCAAAGCTCTTTGTAGTAGAAGCTGTTTTAGTCGTCGTCTTCTTCTTCTTCTTGTTGCGTGAATCGTTGTAGAGACAGCACAAAAATATCGCAGCTATGGAGCCGCAAATAATGAGTGCAACAGCATATGCCTTCATTTTCTTCGAACAAATTGCATGAGTGATGATGACTAGACATAGACTTTTGTAGGGTTTTATAATTGGAACATTGCTTGGTGAAGGCCAACCTAACTAATGAAATATGTTATAAACTATTTGTCATACCGTGCTAAGTTAGAATTGGTCGAAGCATGAAGGAAATTGTTTAGATTTTTAATAATTATGTTTTTAGTGACGGGCTTGACGCCACTCTAAAATTGTTGTCATGTGATTTGCGATTGTTATAATATATATTTTTTCTACATAGAAAAAAAATAACTAATGTTAAGATTATTTTATTTCACCTAGTACCAAATGATTTCATGATGAAATTTCACAATGCTTAACATACTTAGTATATCAGCTAGGTTGTTGGTCCAGTCATAGTCATGAAGAAAATTGTTTGAATTTTTAATATTTATGTTTCGACGTAAAACGGTAAAATTGTAGTCATGTGACTTGGAAATTATCATGGGTTTGAGATGTGGATCGGAACCTATTGAGTGTTGCCTTCATTGTTAGAATATACACTTGTCCCACATTAGAAAATCAAAAATTTCAAAAACACCTTATAAAATCCTAGGCTACGTACTCTACTTAATTACACTAATTAATTTTAAAATGGAACTTTAAGATTCTCAATATTCAGTTCTCTCACAACGTGAGATTAGAGAATCAGAGGACTAATTGTGATTGTATTAGTTAACTGGTAGAGTGTAGTTATACCAGGTGGTTAGAGGCTTGGGTCTCAAAGACTAAAGAGTTTTTTGTATTTTTTTTAGAAATAATTAATTTGGCGAGGGTTTAGACTTTCTTGTATATAAAACTATGTGATGAAAGTTTGCCTTAATAATTTTAGTCTGCACAAAATTTGTAACTCAGAGTGAGTCTAATATTTTTTGAATCATTCTCCACATTCTGTATATGATAAGAGTTTCATTCAGGTCATGAGTTCGATTCCTGAAAATAGTATCTTCAAAATGTAAATTAAGTGACCCGGAGAATAAACTCAATCAAATTGGACATGCAAAATGAAGACACAAGCTAAGCAACTTGTGCACATATTTAGCCATGAGTGAGAGGGACTGGAGGGGTAGACAAATGCCACTTTCTTTTATATTTCCTATAATTTTCTATATGATAGCATACAATCACTATGGATATGATCAAGTTATTTCATGGGAATTTTTATGAATATCAATCTATTGATGAATATATTTTAAAGTGTATTAGATCATTCTTTAGATTCCGTGTATTATAAAAGTATTGTGCATTGACTTTTTTTTTTTTAATTCTATGGATAAAATGCGACAACAATCTAACTCTTTGATAAGGTTGCCGACGTGGAGATCAAAAGGGGGCTATAAGCGTCTAAGTTTTTCTTGAGGATTAATCGAAAGGTTGTAATTAAAGTCAACTGTTGACTTTACTACACCTATGAAATAGAATATTCTAATAAGCCACGATGGATTTCATAATTAATGAAATGGAAAAACCAGAGCTCATCTTATTGTAAGATATGGACAGCTAGAATAGTTTTCGTGGGACAACATCTTCTTATATTGTCTGGCTCAACGTTGAACCAGCTTCAACTCTAACCCAAGTTTTACATAGGGATAGTATCACACATAGTTCCTTATCTTTTATAAAATAAATATTTTAATACTTAGAATTTTAGTTTTTTTTCCTCAAAGGGAGGTCGAGACCGGGTTAAATGGGAATCATTTTGGGGTATGTATTTCCTTTACAATCTTTTTTTAACCATCGAATCATCAATGGAGGGACTTGTTGAAATAGTGACACATCAAGAGATTGTTACAAAACATAGTTCGCCAGTCAATCTGCACAACAGTTTGTCTTATGGAACACATGGACCACCTGAAAATATTGATGGTGACTTAGCCATTTTCTGCAATCTTTTAGTTTAACTTCATGTCCTAAATAAGAGATTTAGTTAATTTGACATTTTTCATTCAAACAATAACGATAAGTATACTTTGTGTTTTATTATGTTAGTCTCGCGTATCTTTATTATTTTTTGAATGAAAAATATTTATTCGTACTAATAGAACCCTATCAAAAAGTGTCGAAGGAATTTCAAAAGGTGTCGAGGATCGTATAATAACCTAGAGATCATTTGTAAAAAAATAAGCAATTTTAGTGTTTTACCCCACAAAAAAATAAATAATTTTTGTTCATATCCATCGATGAATCTGCTCATAAAGCTATAATATTGTGATCGTATATATATCGTTGCTACTGTTGTCTATTTCGCTTTACACCTCAATGGCAGTCCGAGATTACAAACATAGTCCTTCATCCATAACGAGATTTGAGGAATCAAATTTCAGAAAATAAACTGAGAATTATTCTGTTCTCATAAAAGTATGAGCTCATAAAGATTCAAGTTACATACAATAAAAGACTTGAAACAAGAGATGAAGCCTCAAGCTCGCACATCATGCTGGTCATGACAATATATATGCAGAAAATCACTTTGGAGCTAAAGGGGAGACATGGTCAGTGAAGCAACCATCATCAAAGTTCTGAGAATAACTTTGAGCATCGTAACTGTACCGGACAGCACGCCGTTGCCATCTCAGAGGTTGCCTCAACCGCGACTTCAACCACCAAACAACCTGTTTCGCAACATACGATACCTGAGAACACATGACCGGTGCTCTTGTACGAACACTGACAAGGGTGGTTGTTGTTGTTGTTGTTGCTGCAGAGTTGCTGCAAGCGATTCTCGTTGTCCACTTCAGTAGGGAGATCTTCTTCATGCCTGCCGTATCTGCTATCTTCGTACTTTCGCACCTTAAACCAAGAACCAGACCGGGAATTGGAAATTGGAATGGCTTCAGCAAAAGTCCCCTACCCCCATTGTAATTTGGTGATGATGGAAATGTGATAGTTTGTGTTATAAAGTGTAGACATTCCATGAGGATGCAGCAGTAACACCAATATTGGATGTCATTTTCGCATATCTGCAAAGAGATGAGAAAGTGTTACTATCAGTTATAGATTTTTTTTTTTTTATCAAAGTATCAGTTATAGATCAGTCATGCTCAACTGTACTACTTGTAGGTCCTGATGGTCCTGATTCTCTGGCGATGTGATATTAATTGTGTTGAGACATCGGACTAAAAGGTATGGAACTCGGGTTGCGATATTAATTATGTTGAGACAACGGGAATTTGCTAAAAAACGGAGGGACGTTCGAAGCGTCCATCTCATAGAGTTGTGGGCCCCACCAACATGTGGGTGCATGCGCCACAAATAAATGTGAAACTCATGACACGTTTTGTAGTGTAACCCTAACGCAACAGACTAAAAAATATGAAACTCGGATGTAGGTCTTTTGTCGAAATGTAAAGCCCTTGATCCACAACAAATAAAGGAAATTGCACCTTGGGGCTTTTCTATTTGATTCAACACTTTTAAGTCATTACGTAAAAAAAAATTATTGGAGGCAAAAGTGCTGATTCTCCCATCTTATCTTTCTCTAAAATAAGGATAAAGAACATTGTATAACCTCTATGTCATGGCACCCTAATGGAAGATGAAGCCCAAAGTTAGCTAGTTAGTCAACACCAACACAAACGCCTCTTTGAAAGCATGAACCACTTTGAAGCCCCTGCGCTCACAAAAAAGCTTCTCGCAAAGATTGCTATTATTACACACCATTCCTCTGTACTGAGCTTCTAATAGATTACATTTTAAATCAAATATGTTCTTTGATAACGAATTACTATCACATTTATCTAAAATCCATGCATGGAATTGCATATTAATGTAGGACTAACAAGCTATATCATTGTATCATTTTCGATCTGAAGTCATCTATTCTTATCTTTTGCATAAAATGGAGACACTTAGATGAGATTTCGCATGCATGAAACTAACAGAAAAGACAACTCTCAACATGAATAAGTGGCATCGTCATACCAAACCAAACCAAGTCTTATACCAATAGGTGGGGACAGTTATGTGAATTTAATGACACCACTCAATCTCATCGGTAGCCATCTTCTCTATTAGCTCCACACATGTTAGATTTCATCTGAATTTCTCCATCCAAAAAACGGACGAATAAGCGAAGAAAAGAAAAAAGATTATACGAAAGAAACAAACACCAATAAACTCTTTTCACAATCAAAATATATGATAAATTGGAAATAGGGTGCATGTTAGAAAAAGAAATCTTTACCAGTTAACTCTGTTTAACTGAGGAACCACAAATATGAAAAGTATAGAGGCACCAAATTCTCTCAGCCACCTCACCTAACACAAAGACATTAATCACCATGTCAAATAATAGCACACATTCATATGCTTCTACTGCTGAAAATGAAAGATGTGCAAAAATACAAGAAAATGAATTTGGAATTCTCTAACTTCATTTCAGTTCTACAAATAACACTAACTGGAAAAACTAAACCATCGCGCAATTTCATTTGTCACACAACAAGGCTTGTTGGATCCTCTAAGGCATATAGACAACAAGGCTTGTTGTATCTTCTAATACGTATAGACCAGTTCAACGTCAATCAAGGCAATTGATACGCATTCTGAAAACTAAACTAAAACAGGGAAATTCCTTACACAGATGTAGAACAAGAAACTTTTGACTTCAGTAAAAGGGTCGCTACACGCTACTTCCTAATGCTTTGTAATGTCATGCAATTCCCCATTACTTATGAGAAAATGAGAACGAACTTTGGGTTGTCTACCATTGGACAACATCTGAGGACAAAGAAAATATGAAATCCTTAAGAGAAGACCTCGTAGAGCAAGTTGACTGTATTCTCTATTTGAGCGCCAAGCTTGAAAGTAAATGTAGGATTAGGTGCAGAAAGTGAATCAGATTACAATCATTTGGCACTTGAAAAAATCTATCATTAATCAAGGCCGTCAATCCAACAAGCTAATGTAAAAATGAGATCTTTAAGATCAACTGGTTTCCTCTCAGACAGTATTCATTGAATAGAAATTTGAATAAAGCACAGCAGTTGGGAAGTATCAAATGAAGCAGAATATTCCTAAAACCAAGAGCTTGTATAATCTTTTACACGACTATAGAGAGTACAATGCCTGCATCTAATTTCTCCCGGGCGGAGAGCATTGGGGCAGGGAGGTCCTTTAATGTCAGTGGGAGGGTAATTAGGGTAGTTTGACATCGACTCAATTAGGGATCAAATGGTAATAAGATCAGGGGTTTTTTATATTTTTTTGGAGATTTTATTCTATTTCTGGCAGAAAGAATAACGGCCTTTATAGTTGCTACCATCCATATTTGATCTACTTGTTTCTTATTCTATTGCGTTATTCTTTACCATTTCTGCCAAACAATAGGGCAAGAAGCTAATACACATTATCAGGTAAAGAAGCTGCTAGAAACTAGAGAAGAAAACAAGAAGAGAATTAATCTCGACACATGCAAAATATGTTGAAAAGACATGAAACACAACAAGGATAGGACACGGATGAGAAATGGAAAGCAATGATTTGTACCCACATTCTATATGCTCCTTCCTGTCCACAACACAATTACAGCATCTGCATAAAGATGGAACGAGTATTATCAATGGTAAACATGCTTCAGTAGGAAGCAAAAAAGGTTCAATTTTACAAGACAACGATAGAGGATGAGAAAACTGAAGACCTAGTAGTTGAAGGCTCTCCTCTCAGTTGGCTCTCTAGCTCTTGGAGATATGATCTGAACAACTGTGACCTACAAAATATAGACCCATATTTGCTTTTCACAAATTTGGTGATTGATTATCATAAGATGTTTAAGGAGGTAAAATTAAGACGAACGATAGGGGTAGCAGGATGCATGTGGTTGAAGGCGGGGTAACAAACTGCACAAACCCGCATTATTCATTGATGTAACCAAAACACCATGAAATTTGTCTTATCCTCAGTAAAATACAATGCACTTCCTCAATATCCAGTGAATTCACAATAATCGTCCAGAGACTGAACTTTACCAGGAAGGAACTGAGATTGCTGCAAGTACTGGAGATAGGTTCCACACGTGATGAAGTTTATTGCCCAAAAATACTTCCAGATACTCCAGGATTTCTTTTTCCTAGTAAGAGAAACGTACAATTTGGAAAATTACTAAGAGAAGCCATGTACCAGGATTTGGCAAATTACTAAGAGAAGCCATGTACCAGGAGGCAAAGTACACTCGGAGGAAGAGGTCAATAAATGCGACGATAGATACAGAAAAGATCTAGAGAAACAGCACATATATCCACTGATATTTTCCCCACATTAATAGTTGGGAGACGTCAGATTATTTAAATTACCAATGCGGCATATGATATGGAAAGAGGTTTCTCATAATAAAGCAATAATATGTGTTGTGTTGAAAATTACCATCATAATAACGAACCAGTGGAAATGGAACTACGATATTGCACAGACATGCAATTAGTATCATATAGCAGAAATCTCATGACTAATCAGTGGATAAACAATATAATAATATAACATACTTTTGCATCCATCATCTGCTCTTTGGAAGAAAGGTTTTGGAATTTTTCAAATGGCACGTTTTGCACTTCCTCATATAACTTTGAGACCGGAAGAGATTGGTAAGAACTTGACATAAAACATTCAATTACAGTACTCCATCTGCTTGAAATGCATCCAAGTAACAAGAGCTCCTGTTATGAGTTAGGATTAGACAAAGTACAGCTATTGTGTATAGAAATAATAATGGCACTTTCAGGATAGAACACGTAGGATTGCATACAATAAGATGTTATAGGATGAGAAAATCTAAGTGAAAATGTTATAGGATGAGAAAATCTCAAAGTAACCATTTCAATTCGTTGATTACATACTAAATCTAGCACTTCTTCACCCAGCAAAGTAGACAAGTAATCAACTAGAGAAGAAACTGGGAAGCATGTATAGTTAAGTTTAGAGAGGAACGATGAAAATATATAGTAAAGTTGACACAAATCAAATAAATAAGGGATATAAAAAATGTCACTTCTTGAATGCTTAAGCTCAAAACAGTCACTAGTTCTCTCTCTAATAACAATCATCCTAGATGACCCAGCATGATATAAAACATTTCACTTGTTTTCTTTTACATGAATTTGATTTCTGTCTGAGCCCCAATGCATCTAGATAAAGCTATACTTTTCTTTCAGATGCACCTGGCTAGGCTTCCTGACTTTTTACAGTCCATCATTCTGCATGCACGAGACATTTCCAGAGAAGACGGTGTCAGAGACAGCTCTTTTTTAACATGCAAAGTTTGGGGTATATGGATCTCATGGCCCTCTCCACTGACCATCAGTCAGTCTTTAAGTTAGGTATGTAACTTTTTACAGAAAAATCTTGCTGATGATCCATACATTTATAGTTTTCCAGGGAAACAGTCGAAGACTAATGAACAATAGTTAGTGGATACGTGTAATCAGTTTTTAATCGCCATATCATCTCCCAAGGAAACTAGACATATGTACGTACTAAAGAATAAATTATAAAATTCCATACCGGAATGCTTATAACTGATAGAGTAAGTGAGATAATACTACTAATGATGGGGAAAAAGAATGGTCCCTAAAAGTATTCTTTTTTTATATATAATTTTTATAAAAAAAAAAAACTGGTGAAAGTATATCCAACTTACCGCTACTTCACTGATATCAGTATCACCATGAGCTCCTGCAGATACATCCAACCTTTCAAACACATGAACCCATTGACACTTAGGTGTGGTGAATATCAAGTTTGCACCTGAGACCAATCTGATAGTTCTGTTGTCAAGCAAATATGACAGACTTCTTGCTTTCCACCGACTCCAGATAACAGGTTCAATGGGCCGTCCATCAGTCCTTAATAGACGACCCAGCCAAATGGTAATTAGCGAGCCAAATTGTAATCAGGGTTATCAAGAGAAGTCAAATTGATTCTAGAAAAAGAACAATGACACTAGATTCAATCAAAATCTAATTTCAGTTCTAGGAGAGTTGATAGTTATAAGCTCCTGCCTTTTGTTTTACCTAGAAGCAAAGTTAATGCTCAATTAAGACAACAATGCAGATTGACCTCTCCCAGTAACTCTAATAACTCCAAAATTAATTTGTCACGACTATATAAACGCTAAGGTATGACTAACCCTAAGCATAAATTTTCAACCGAGAAACTTGAATACAGGATTAACTGGATTTCCCTCTGGTGATAATACTAGTATACTTGAAGAAAAACAAGCTTGTTGAAAGAAAACATCACTTTTCTTACACTAACTATATTACTTTAATGCTAATAACTACAACCTGCAAAGTTTGTCACTAGAGATTATCAACAGGACAATCAAAGTGGCACGCCTTTGTTTGGGCCTGGATGTGGGAGGTTGATGAAACCAAAAGAATTCAGGATTTCCATTCATGGGGAACTCGGTGAAGAAGCCTGTATTTCAGAAGGATCGTTTCTTTCCAGAAAATATGTCAGATGAGTAAGAGGTGAAGTTGGAAGAGTGCATTTTTGAAGAAGATGGTGAGAGAGGTTGCTGAATCTACTATTGGAAGCAGATATCACGAGAAGGCTTGGTAAAACAATTCTTTGTAGCATTACTTGCCGGAACTCGTATTCATGAAATAATAACGAAGAGAAGAATTAAAGCTTACTATGTTCATACACTCTGCTACAAGTTACAAGAATCATAAATGTTCTAAAGCATGCAAGACCAATTGATTGTGAAGCAAAAATTGTCTATCTTTAAATCACTTAGTGAAATTTTTTTAACTACAGCTACAAACAGCCCAAAAAGACAACATAAAAGAATAAGCTCGTGCCTTTTATTACGTAAGGTAGTTTATAAATTTCAGTTAGTCACTTACATCATATCTATTGGTTGTTTTCCCTCTTCTCCATATGACATATTCTTAGAGTCATTCCAGGCAGTCTTTGTCAAACTCTTCAAAAGAATATCCAAGCCTCTCTCTGCTGAAGATACACTTGAAACTGCTGATTGCCTCCTTCCAAGTTCTTGCACAGTAAGCATAGAAAAACCACAATTCACAAAGTTGTCGTCTTTCCTACTAGTACTGTCTGCAGCGACAACTGATGGATCATTTGCAAAAAGTTTCCTTCTAGGTAAAGCCGGATAAATTGATACATTACTCATCAATTTCTCAAGATATACATGAAGGCGATCACCGTGTTTCCTCTCAAGATCATCAAAATCCATCTCCATGGCTGCTGTTACAAGAGCTCTGAGACGTTCCTCTCTCAGGGGTAAAGTATGTATCAGATGTTCCAACAAAAAGCTCCTAGCTTTACTAAGAGTCATGGATGTCATATGTGCAAGACCCTGCTTATAGTAGACATAAAAATGAAAACTTTTCATCACAAAATTCGAAGTAAGGAATGAAAAAATGGTTATAGAGAAACACTATAACCTCAGGAAAACATGGATTGGATTTGATTTCGGCTAAAGCAGCATCAAGGTCCTCTATAGATTCTTGGTAATTATCTGAACAGCTCAAACGATCAAACACCTAAACATCATAAAAATACAACAACATAAAACTTATAAGAGGAAATTCTGCAAACATATATATAAATACTGGGTTAAGGGCAAAGAACTGTTACGTTTTGTCAAAATTGCATGTTACCCTAATATTCTAATAACTCTTGTATAACTTATAAGAATGTGTCAAAAAAATTCAGTGTCATCCTATCCTACAATATACAGAATCCCTGTCCTTGTAAATCAAAGTGGTTACTTGAATATTAGCATAATGCAGTGTCGAACGTGCAACTTTACAAAATACAAAAAACTTTACCAAGTTTACAAGTTAAAACCGTAATATTCTAATAACTTCCTTTAATTAGTAAGAACATTTGGAAAAACCTCCTGCCTGCGACACTACCCAAACACAAGGCCAATGAATCGCATTCTTATAAATGGATGGCAGTCATAGGCGAATTTATTCACAGACCAGCCTTGCAGACCTCGAGAGCAGAACCATAACTCAATGAGTTGGGTGTATTTTTTTAAAATATGCGTCCATTTTTTACGATATTTTTAAAGTAAAAAATCAATTTAACCCAATTAAAATAGTATTGAACTGCGTGTTTATAGCATCACCAACAAAAATTCTGGACCAGGGGATAGCAGTGTTATGGTACAACACGGTTTAGCGTGCAACTTCAATAAAAACACATAAACAATAAACAAGTGATTTGCACTTTTCCCAAAAACGAAACACTCAAATGGTTGGATGATGATTCAAAAAATGTATGAAATTCTTACGTTTTCGAAGAAGAGGGACCATTGAAAGGCTTTTTTGATGGTGTGTGAGTCCCAGTGAGCAAGATGACCAGAGGATTGGTACCCAGAAGCTAGAATTATCATATCTATGAACCCTTTTATCAGCTTTAACAAATCTTCTAGGCTAATATCTGGGTGAGACCAAACCATCGTTATATAGCTGGCTCGAGTAAGAAGATAGCGAGTGTGTTTGGTACTGGGGATTGTGTGTTCTTCTTTAGTACTATAAATAGTATATGTGCGTGTTTGTGTTTTCCAGTACAACATTAGTGTGTGTTTGTGCGTGCAGTGTCTCAGTCAAGATTTTAGTTTTCCCGCCTTTACTAACTGCCCTTGAGCGTGATCCAGTAGATTAGGGGGCCGTGGCCCAGTTCCCATGGGTTTGTATTACAAATATTCATGGATTCCACCCTTTTACTTTAATACGTGTGTTCACATATTGAGATGTGTTTTACGATTTGCGTCTCATACATTAAATATCTGAGACATTTTGAAAACTTTACATTTTTCTATGTTGCCCTCTAACTGTATATATTGCTCGGGTAATTATGCAATCAGGCTTCATTGTTATTATTTGATTTTTAATTTAGACTCAAATCGACCAAAAAAATTTAGACTCAATTGTTTAAAAGTAACCTGATTAATTCTTATTGTTATACAAAGTTGATTGATTTAGTTCCGATGTTAAAATTTTGGTTAAATTTAATGAAAAATATAGCAAAATCACCGTTACATAATTTAGGTCTAGTTACAATAATTTCTCCAATAGATTTTCAACTTAGTCCTAATCGTTCAAAAATAATTAATTTAACCATCATTATTTTAAAAAAGTTCATCAAATTAACCCCTCCATATATGCACACACAATTATATATACATATATGTGTACACTTTGACCAATTTTTTGTTCAAATCAACCCACTTTTTTACATAGAGGACTAATTTGACTATCTTTTATATTGAATGGGCCATGTTTCAACATCAGGACTTAAGGTAAAAAAAAATAAAAAAATCGTAATAACATCGAGAACCATTTGTATAATTATCCTTGGTATCAAATATTGAAAATTTTCAATTAGTCCAAAATGTTTCACTCAAATAACAAACTTTCTCGTAATCACACTTATATTTGTATCAATAACAATAATAATACTTGTTATAGTAACTTAAAATTCTTGTAGATATTAGAGTGTTGTGAAATTTTGGAAGCAGTTGCTATTATTATGAAGCTACATAAAATAGATTATCATGACTCTATTTCTTTTATAATTCCTACCTTGCAAGTTATTATATGATACTATTGTCAGCATAATAACCATTATATACGAACATGTTAATTGCGGAACAAGATGGAATATTATGAAGATAGTTGTAATTATAGCTAAAGGGGCATCCTACGTCCTATTTTTAGAAACAATGTGAATTTTATGTAAACACAAATTTGCATCAAACAAGAACACAAGTAAATGCCCCATGAACACTACCTAAATTTTTATCATGATTTATTTTGTAGCACTGAGAATCCCCATTTGAAACTTTCATAATCCCAACCTTCTCTTCCAGTCCTCGTCTTTCACCTTCACCACACCTGCCATGCGACTTGGAGGTCCCAAGTCCCACATCGAACATCTACTGAAACGAATTTCGGTTCATAATTGCTTAGGTGGCCCACTTGGTTGCTGAGCCTTGTAGCGTGGGCTTTGTAACCCAAGTGAGAGTATTAACGGGATGCTTTATAAGTGACGGTCAAAATATTGTAGTAATCATGCAAGGCAGTCAAAAAGGGAAGAGACAGTTATCAGTTTACATCTTAACATGTAATAAACGATTTATACAATTTATAAGTGAATATTATAAATATAAAAAATAATTTGAATTAATTATTTTGAACTAATAAAAAAAATCCAAATAGTTATTTCTAATCTCGCCTGTAAGTCCAGAATTATGGACTCAGAACATGACAGTCCAAGTGTCTGCAAAATTAACAGTAGGAAAAAGAAAAAGCTGTGACAACAACAACATAAGAATGAATGAGATGCAGAAGATGAGTTTATATCAGTAGAGTAGTACGAGGAACTTGAGAAGATAAATTATCAATATTATAAGAAAAAGGATCAACATCATGAATGAGATTAGATTTTGTCAAGGTATTAGTAGTGCCTGATAGAAAGAGAAAATATAATCGCAAGCAAGCATTGTATAAAAGGAAAACAGAAATCCTTCGCTCTTACAAAAATCCCATATTCAATAACAGTAAGCATATTTCTTCTACTAAAACAAAAGCCACCAGATTCTCAAAATTTAAAATGGGTTCCGCAAAAACAAACAACTTAACAAAGTTTCAAATTATACTTCCTAAACAATTGCATTCGCAGCACTGGCAATCCTGGGCCAAAGATCTGCGCACTCCTTTCCGATTGGGCCGGTGATGGCAGATCCTGCACAAACCAACAATAGAAATTGAAAAATCAGAACACGCGAGCATTTCTATTAAGCTGCTTTTGTTCAATGACAGAAAGAGTTAGCTTCTAGTATATATATATTCAAGTGTAGCTACTCTTTCCATCACTAGCAAAATCCAATCACTCACAAATGATTTACTTTATTGCGTTCGAATGCAAAATATCTCCTCCAAATTACATAATATAACATAAATACAAATCAAGAAATGGATATATATAGGTGTGGGTACCTTTCATTTCACCCTTAGGATTCACAATAACCCCAGCATTATCTGCAAATACACGAGAGAAGAATTAGCAATACATACTTATAAGCGCATCAATCACTAGTAGAACACTGGCAATAAGTTATCCCATACAAGACCAAGTCACGCAGGTTCACAATTACAAATCAAAGGTAATAAAAACACATTCACCAGCCGGCACAACACATTGCTACATCGCAATAGCATTAGGCTGTTTAAAGCTGGCATCTTCTTCAACTTATGCTTCTCAATAACAATGACCGTTCCAGAGAAGCACAAATGGAAAAAGCTACACAACAATACATACACAAACATCCAAATGGTCCTTACTGCTAAACAAAAAAATCCAAAGGAGATAGCAAGATCACTTTATAATACCAACACCAATGTAAATACACTAACCACATATTCTAAGGTACACACTTTAGACCATAGAACAACTAACACAAACAATGAAACATTGACAAGAATCCGATATTTTCCAGCAAACCATAGAAAATGATCGTCTAATGATATTAACACCTACATATATAAACCTACCACGTTACCACGTTCGATGAGGTACACCATTTCATCACATAGTACAACTAATACGAACAATGAACCAGGGAATACAATCAAACACACACTAAGTGCATAGATCAATTCAAATCAACCAAATTATAACATAATAACACCATTTATCAGACAAATAAAAAATGAAAATGCTTCTCATACATAGGTAGATTGTAAAGGTCAATTAAACAAAAACATTAAAATGAAAATACATTTTCAAACAAAAAATGACAAACTGAGCTACTAAAATAAAATTATTAGCCAGAAAAACAAACAAAAACAGCTCGGAACACAAAGCTCTTGCTATGAGCAGGTCGGGAAAGGTTCGCATCCACATTATACGACGATAATTTTACTAATGCGACAACCTTATTAACAATAAAATATATACAAATCAAAATAAAAGTAGATGTTACCTTCGAAGTACATGAAGACACCGTCCTTTCTGCGCCACGGCTTACGTTGACGGACGATCACGGCGGGCATGACCTTCTTACGGAGGTCGGGTTTTCCTTTTTTCACGGTGGCCATGACCATGTCGCCGACGCAAGCTGACGGAAGCCTGTTGAGTCTACCCTTGATTCCCTTCACTGATATGATGTAAAGGTTCTTTGCTCCGGTGTTGTCGGCGCAGTTCACCGTCGCCGCCACCGGCAGTCCTAACGACATTCTGAACTTGTTCCCGGCGGAACCTCCGCGTCCTGTTGTTAAACATTGATTTTTTACAGATCAAATATACAAAATGAGAAAAAAAATTAATTAAAAAAAAAAGAAATGATTGACGGCTGAGATTGAATTGTACCTCTCTTCGACATCGTGGATCGTCTCTCTCTCTCTCTCTGTCTGTTCTATGAAGAAAGGAATGGTTTCATTGAGGCGCTAGGGTTTTATATCATGTGATGATCTGAAACTGGGCTAGGGTTTTGAGCGTAATGTCTGATATGCCCTTGTATTTAGGGTTCAGACGAGTTAGCCCCATAGTTTATGGGCCGAACTGCGGAGAGAAGAAACGTTAGGCCCAATAACTAAGCATGTAATCGTTTTCCTTTCTGTTTTTCTCTTTTTCTTTGTGTGGGTAAAATTCATAAGTGATGATGATGCAGGATTTATATTTAACACCAAAAACGATACAATTATTCATCTAGAAAATTGATTTATATACATTATATATATATATATATGTATATATATATATATATATATATGTATATAAAATATAGATATCATAATCCTGTTTAGTATTATTCATCTCTATAATTTTCAAGCCAAAAGTTGAAGATTTTCTTAAGTTAGTTTTCTGTGAAAGAAAAATGTAGTTTATTCCAATGTCAAATATAAGTCACCAGTGAGGTATTGCAAATTACGCGTTATATATCTTTTTCTTAAATATGTTTTTTTTTTTTATTTTATGTAGGAATTCAAAATGACATTTGCCTTGCATGATAAAGTGAAAGACAGGGAGCAAAAAGAAAAAAAAAATTTATTTAATTTGGTCCTTCTTTACCTCACAACGCTCGGAAGCTCGACCAATGAGAAAAAATATTCGGCCGCCAAAAAGAAGTTGACCCACTTCATTTGCTTCTTATATCTTAGGGAAACCAGTTGTATATTGTCTTTTTTTTTTTTTTTTTCTCTTTTTTAGTTAACAGTTATACATACTCTAGTTTATCTAAATATATATGAACTTCCATATAATCAAAACAACACTAATCACATTGTGATAATCGGGTAGGCATAACTTTGGAATTGTATGTTTGCTTAGAGACCACATTAAGGATGTGTGGCTGAGCTTATTTTTTTGGGCATTAAATGTATAATTTATTCTGCTAAAAAAGAAAACAATGGTCACCCTTAGGCCAAGCCACTGCCTAAGTAGCCCGCGAAGGTGGGCGAAAGTTCTTAGTGCGTTCTCATTGCATGCACTATGTGGGTTTCACACACATGATGGGCCCACACCCTGCACGCATAAAGTCCGGTCTTTTTGAAGTTTTTCCCGTGGTTATAATCCTTTCATGTTAAATGGAAGACCCATTTCTAGAGGAATAGGGGGACAAGAGAACAAGCCAAATTGGTTTCGTGAAGAATATGTTGCTCTTCACTCTCTGTCACACGACCTTTACAATGTATAGAGAAGAGAAGTGGAGTCATATATAGTCACAAAATAGCAGCACAATGATATAGGAAGCTGCAACGACGAGTTCATCACAGCACATTCCTAGAAAGAATTTCTCACAAACTTTCAGAAATGCCTTGCGAGTCCCACAACACGTACCACCATCTAAAACCATCATACTCGATCATTCAAAACAACTGAACATTTGGAAGAAAATTCCAAGTACAAGGAGTAAGTTTCCAACCTCGTAAATTATGCACTGCAACATGACAGGTTAAAAGATGTATCTTCACTCTGATGAGAATGCATTCAACAAAATCATGGAGTCGAAAAATTCAGATACTTAAAAGATTTTAGCATCAAGAACAAGGGCGTAAAATGGTTTCTTTCTCAAAGGCTAATAACATCGGACATCCTCTGGGTACTCTAAAAAAATTTACACATCTTATTCTGATCATACTATTTGAAAGATTTAGAGCAGAAAAGCATCTTGTATCCTACTAATACGTACCTAAAACTTGGAAAGGAAAATCGAGAGGCGAATACCCCATAACTTATCTGACACTCTCTATCAATCACTAGCTCAAGGGCAATACAGTGTACCATCACATGTAGTAGGGCAGGGTTTCAAAACCCCAGTATGCCACACGCAGTGGTTATCAGCAGTATGTAATAAGTAAAGAATCAAGCTGCAAGTCTCAATCTAGCAACCCGAAAACGCTTTATGGGAGCTTTCTTAACGGCCAGTGAAGTGACAGTAGGTTTGAAAGAAGTGGATTTTTGGTAAAGCAGTAAGCAGCAAATCTCCCCTTGTTTTGGGAAAGTTGTGGCCGCGTGGGTTGTCCACCACCTTTCTTTCCCATGCCTGATATGGCGCACATAGGCATCAAAAGACTCCGTTTGGAAGAAATGGAGATGTGCCGCTATCCAGCCTATCTTCTTCCTAACCTCCCTTGTGGGGATGATAGGAGTTCTCCTCAAACTAGCGCAGATGGGCACATAGCTAGAATGGTAGACAGGGAAACAAGAAGCATCTCCACCCAACAAATGACAACACAAAGAGAGGGAAAACAGTAATGAGAGAACAAATAAAGGAGTCACCTTAATCTTCTTATTTATATATACTGATAGAACCTATAAACTCCTTCACAAATTATAATGATCGTAAGACCTGTGTAAGCAAATTCAGTAATCTGATCAACCTGTATGACTCCGAGTTACTATATTAAAGTAAAGATATCGAAATTGCATTGTCACCTTCTAAAATCTAAACTAGGTCAGAAGCGAAGACATGACAAGAAATTAATTGTCGAAAAAGATGTTTATAACAGCAGTTACACGAAGGATGGATGCCTTCACCCGTGCTAAATCCAAGTTATGAAAATTATCAATAAATTCATCTCATGCTTTTCACATTGGCACACACCAACAATATTGAGCCCAAGAAATCGCGTTAACAACACAATGGGCAAAGACAGATAATTACGCACCACAAACAAGTTAAGAAGCTTCTAATCAACAATGCATACGATTATAATCTCCAAAATTTCACCGTATCAACCAAAATACAACACGTATTAAAACCCTAGAAGTTCAAATTCTCCAAAGTCTAAAACCCTATATAGAGGAAAATTTTGATTATATTAAAAACTCAAAGCTAAAAATTCAAATTCTCCACTGTCTAAAACCCTAGAGAGAGGAAAATATTGATTATATCAAATCTCAAATCTCAACATTATCATCCATCATGTGGAACTTCATTATTTAGTTTCGTCTTTCCCACTGACTTACTTTGAGGAGGCGGAGAGCGGCGGAGGAGCGCCGAGCAAGCTGGCCTGCTGCATCTCGAGCTCGCTGAGCTGAGCTTCGCGATCCATCTCGATGATGAGAGGTACGATGAGGACGAGGAATGTGGTCCCGGCGATCCACGCCGCCTTTCCGGTGCTGCGGAGAAGCTTCTTCGCCACGAAGGCCGCGTCGCTCGCTGCTTGCTTTCCTTGGTACACGATTGGCGACTGAGAGATGGATGACGTCAAGTTTGACAGAATTCCTCCGCCGCCGCCGTCGGGGCGTTCCGGTAAGGAAACTCCGCCTCTTACCGCCGACATTGCGTGACGACACGCGCGCACAAATAGAAGGTACTCGCGAGTAGGAAACTTTGCTGATAGAGAGAGAAAGTAGAGAGCCGAAAATACGTGAAAAAGGGCGACGAGGCCTTATTTATAGAATGTGATTTTCTTTTCCTTTTTTTTTCCTTCTCTTGGCATAATTAAGTTCCCAAAAAAAAACCCAATAAGTTTAGTAAATTACTAAAACCTATGGTAGTGTTTATCATAAATATGGTTTTGGCACTCCCAAATCTTTTGAGTAATTCTCTTTTGCCCATAATTTGTAAGATCCTAGTAGTGCATGAGAAATAATTGTTATTAACAAATAATTTCGCTACTTTAAGATTGTTATAGTTGTGACCATCAATCGCCAAGGTTTTGATCATTGACTCCATTATCATCAAGTCTTAATGGGGGCTTTAAATTGCAATGATTATCATTTTTTAGCAAAATTAGAGACTCTTGAGGGAAAAAAAAACACCAATGGACATTTTAGAGACCCACATCTAAAGTTTTTGTTCAAAGTTAACACATTTTGACAAAAATCAAGACTCAAGAAAAAGACAAAAAAAAAAATAGAAATCACATAGGTCTCTTCAATAAACCATATCTGACATTTGATTGACAACTTTAACTAAAAAAAATAGATAACTTCAAAAAAAAATAGAATTTAGCTAAATTAAAAAATGGAAGGGGGCGACGGCTCCCACAATGGGTCTTTAAATTTAGAACCCTCACTGATGATTATTTTTTTTTAGAAACCCTAAAAAATACATGAGTCTCTAAATGGTGGCTTTAAAAAAGTAACAAGACTTTAAATTTGTTTATAAAACCCTTCAAAATTGAGCCTCTATTGAGGATAGCCTAACTACCTTAACCTCTCGATCTGCACCAAAGTCGTAATGATATGGGCATTGTGTTGAAAAGAGACTTGGTGAAATAAATGAGTTGATAACACATTACATACATTGGCCTAGGAGTTCTTAACAAAGTTAAAAAATTATTCTAGTGAGACGCGTTGTCACAAAATTGGAAAATAAAACAAAATACAATCTATTGTTTTTGATGATCATGTTTTTCAATTTAAAAATGCATCATATATTATCTGACCATTGTCCATCAATACTTTATTAAACAAGAATAAGGTGCAAGGAAGCAAGGATTCAATAAATCATTCATATGTTATATCTGCAAGCAATAGTCCATTATGCAAAAAATGGTAAATTACACTTTGGAAATAATGATACATGAGTAGCATTAATAAGGTATGAAGGTATTGAGTAATCTAATGTTAAGTAAAACATGATGTCCTACTCTATGTATGGTATTTGTAGATAGTAATTCAATCGGAGAGGATGTGTTACAATGCCCCCTAAAGGCATGGTCTAACAATAGCAAGGATAAAATCACTCCTACAAAGTCGTGAGTTTGACACTCCACTGCTCTGAATTTTCATTTTGACTGATGTGGTGCATATGAAGAGGTACACCGCTACACCCAGTGGTTTACCAGTTGGTGGTCGAGTTCCGTTGAATAATTCGATAATTAATCTCCGCCAATTAAGTTCGCATATCAAACAAAAACAATGTATTACAATGTTGGAACGGATTGTAAAACATGTAACACTATCAAAAGTTCAAATCCTAGTCACTTTCAGCTTAATTTTTTCAATAATGCTTGAAAGTTTTGCATATGAAAGTTCTCAACTACAAAATGTATCTTGTCAGCTTCACAACATTGCAGCTAACTATGATTAGCTCATTACAACTAACTAAGATAATAATTGCTATTCCACATAATGGTAGATTTAAAAGAGAATATTAAATAATGCTTGTAGGGTTTCTAACGAGTGTTATTTATTTTTTACTTATCATAATGCGATACTCTTGTTAGAGTTTTATAGTATATCACAACCATTATCAACTTGATTATGTTTATTTTCATTAGACTAATTTGTACTAAATGAACACAAGTGAACGTGAGAATAAACACAATATAAAATGATACAGATTAAATATAACACGAGATAATATTATCTAACCAATAGTAATTGAATAAGAATACCTTGAAAAAATAAGAAGAATATTAGAAGGAATATGATCAAAATACATAGTATAATATGTAAATATGTAATATAATGATAAAAGAAGCAAAAGTCTTTGATTTATGATTTAGTTGCAACTTAACTAACCCTTTTGAAATTTGTAGTTTGTGCTCAGAAGCTTTTGGCTTACTAAATGACCTTTTGGGACGAAGTCAAAGATCTCGCTAGTCTTGTGGGTGAGAGTGTGTGTTGTGCCATAAGGCAAGTATTTTATTTAAATTACAAAAAGAGAGAGTTTATAAATTGACTTAGAAAAAGTCAATATATTTCGCTATTAATCACTTTACACAACACAATTAATTTTTTGTAATTATCATAACATGACGCATTTATTATAATCTTTCCACATATAACACCACGTTATAAAAATATGCTATTCGTCGTTTGTTGTCATTAGTTGATTAGAATTGAGGAACAAAAATGAAAAGCATGAAGCTTCAATCACATTTCTTGTCATTAATCGATTCACATTAAATGAGCAAAAATGAAAGAAAGACCAAATACATACACAAGGCAATAAAAATCAAATTCAACACACGAGAAGGGAGCCTCACCATGAGGCCCTCTCACAAATAAGTGAGATTCATATATTTGTGAGAGATTTTCACGATGAGGCTGTCTCATGAAAGATTAACTCTACAAAACATAATATATAGATAAAAATACTAATAGTTCTATAATTTTTAAGTAGTGCTTTTCATTCAATAATTATTAATTATGTCAAAAACTATTTGATCTAGTGACATAACACTCGTAATATTTGCGACTTCAAACCTTACTAGTTACACTTTTTTTTGCTAAGCAAATGACCTCGCTAGCTATATTTGCATATATGTATAACCTTAATCTTCATTTTAATAAAAAAATAAAAAATAAATATTAATTATCGTAACTGCATCGACAAGCTACGACCACTTGCGGTCCGGGTGTAATCCGTCCGATCCAAGCCCAACCCTTCAGAACCCTGTCGTGGGCTCGCGCTCAGTAGCCAGTAGCTGCTTGCTTCACTCATCTACTCATTTTTGTGCCCTACGTTTCAAACAAAACAAACGACGAATTAACAGAAAACCCCTAAAAACCAAAGCCCTCCGTTACATTCTTCACCAAAAAAGCTCTCTCTCGAAGCTTCGCCGTTACCTCGCCCTTATCTCTCCGGTATGCTCTGCTGTTTACTCTTCAATTATTAAACAAAATGAAATTAACCATCATAATTATTTTATATATAGTTATATACATTTTTTTTCTTTCAATTATGCTCCGTTAATGACGTGTCATTTTATGCTTTATCGCTTTGTATATTATAGTACAGTTATAGTATATTGTGTGAGTTAAGCTTGAGTTTAATCAATTAATCATTTCAATTTGTTAATGTAATTAAAAGATATATGCGATTAACGATTTTAATTATGTAATTAGAGTTTAGTATTTTGACGAGGAAATGTGATAATATAATGGATGTAAATTATCGACTTGATAGATATCTTCGAGTAATTATTTTTCGTAATTTTACACGGAAAGATGATAATATCGTAGAGCAGGGGCAGAGCCAGGATTAGAATGTTGGGGGTGGGGGGTGCTGAACTTTTTTTTAGTACAGTATTTTTTTGGGTTATATATATATATATATATATTGTGTATATGCATCATGTTTCTAGAAAGATTTTTCTCTATACGTAGTCGGGTCTCCATTTTTGATAATTCTTGAATCAAATCTTTCCAGAAACATGGTGTATATATATAGAATTTTAGTTCTTCAAATATACTATATATATGGAGAGAAACATGGTTCTTCAAATATACCATACATAGAGACCTGACTATACATATATAGAATTTTAGTTCTTCAAGGCTTAAGGTTCGGGATTTATTCTCTAATATCAAAGCATAAAGTGCCTACAATGGGAATATGCTACTCTACTAGTGGAGACTCACTCATAGAACGTGAAATCTAGTTAATGAAATTTTTTTTGGAAAATATTGAAAATTGAGTGGTTGGAGTCCTGTTGTTAATGAAACACAAAATAAAATTGTTGGAGATGGCAATGAAAAAAAAAGGTACTTTGCTAATGAAAAAAGAAAAAGAAAAATGTACCTGTTGTTTTTGCGACAAAAAACAGATACAAAATTAGATGAAGGTGATAGTTATTAGTTAAAACTTAAAAGGGAAGATAGATGATAGATGATGAATAGATAATTAAAAAAAAAAAAAGTAGAGATTTTTCCCACACCTGTTGTTTTCGCGACAAAAAACATAGACAAAATTAGATGAAGATGATAATTATTAGTTAAAACTTAAAAGGAAGACATATGATAGGTGATGAATAGATACAAAAAAAAAGTAGAGGTTTTTCCCACAAAATTGGCAAAGGGAAGTGGGATTCCTTTTTTTTTTAATTTTTAATCTCAACTTAAAACTAGAAAAAAACAAAAACAGTACAACAACTGTGGCTCGAACCCGCGACCGACAACACAACAATGCTTATCTCTAACCACCAAGGCGAACGCCATATTGGTGACAGTTCCTAAAACGCTTTTCCTTTTTTACTTTTTGGGGGGGGGGGGGGGGGGGGTGTGGATAAAAAATTTCAATTCATATATATATATATTTTGGAGCTTGGCCCGGCCCTCCTCCCTCCGCCCCTATCGTAGAGTTGATTTTCTTTTATGGTTAGGCTTATTTAGCACATTGACATTTGTAAGGTGATAGAGCTGTTCCAAGTGTTTGCTCACCCTAGAAGCATTATTGGTTACGTAAAACAAGGAAAAGCAGTAATTAGTAAAGTGTTACCGAGTTCACTCGGTCTTGGTTTCATTGCTGTTAAAGTGGGTTATCTGTTTCGAATATTGTTTTGATAAGTTAAGGTGTGGCCTCTTTCTTTCCTTTTTAGTTATTCTGTTTGAAGTTGAAGTAGGATCAGTTTCTTCGTGATTCGAGGAATGTGGGTTAGTTATCACGAGTGTAGGTCCAATCAATGTGCAATATTTAAGAAGGGATGGGAGCCGGGGCATTAAATTTTTCTCGTGGTTATGTTGGTTTTCTAATTCCTTGAGGACCTAAATTAAGTGAAAGGCTTTCTTAGTAGAAAATCAATGCTATGAAAAACATATTAGCCTGGAGGTGATGGAGGAGAAAATTGTAACTAATGTTTGGACAATACTGCTTGACGTGATGGGATTTAGGCAGCCAATTAATGCTCATTGAGCTCACTCTCATGGTAAGCTGGTAATTGCAATTTTGCTAGTTCATGCGTCAGCTCGAGTGTGGTGTTATCAGATTCTGTGGAACGGTCTTTTGTTGAATGCTCGTTTAAATTCATAGTCTATATGTTTTGTTGTAAATTTGACTTATGATCACTACACTTTATATTCATTATGGTATGTTAAATAGTATATCTTCTTACGTGAAAATTTATTTTTCATTTACTTTTTGTGCAAACTGTTGGAACTGATCTGATAGTAATATTAAGTCTCAAGTGGAGAAATTAAGGGCCATGCCTCTTTTCAGTCTTCTGATAAAATTGTAATTCGGTTTTGATTTAGTATTGAGCATGCTATTACTTGCATTGTCTGTTTTGGGAAATATCTTGCCTTTAGTTGTTTTCTGGTGGCCCTACCATGAGACCAACAACTGTCCATATGCTACGCAGCTTGAGGAAGGTTTCTTGATGTTTTCTCATTTTAAGATATGTGCAAGGGACAGCAAATCCTTCAGCCTCTATGTTGAATATGTCTATAGATATTAATTTTAAAATTAAGTTGAGCTTCACTGTTTGTGGATAACTGAGTAGAGACAGATCGATCGCCCTCATAATAGACACGATCAACATATTAAAAGAAAGTTGCCTGAGTTAAGTACCCATCATTTCATTCACAGAATCACATTCATTTCGTGGGGTGATGTTAAGTTTTTGGTAAGCTTTACTGCACCTTGGTGCGTAGTGCTGAATTGTGTACTATTTTATCCAACTTTTTAATTCCTCTGAAGTTTGTTTCTTAAATAGAGGAGTTATCATGAGAGGATGTAGTACATTAATGAAAGTTTAATTTGGAAGTTTAGTCTCTTGTATAAGGCCAATAAGAATGATCCTCCATTTAAATCTTTACTAGGGAGTTTGTGAGGGCTTTTCTCTTATCTCTCTGCCTTACAATACATATATGTTCTTTTGTTTTTGAAGAAAAACTCTGATGATACAGCATATGATTGTTGTATGTCTTTTTGCGGTCATGCAGCCTGCTTTGCAAAGGTAGAGAAGTTCTTTTGTTGCTATGGGAGACAGTGAAGCCATGCTTGCTCAACCATCTGGCGTGAATGGCTATGAGTCTTCTAGTTATACATCCACTGATAATAATGATGGGGGCACAACCGCTTCCCACGACGTTGCACAAGCCAATGATTTGGCAGAAACTCCTAATGCAACAACCGCGGGAGATGTAACTACTTCTTCTGCTACCGCAGTTGCAGCTGATTCCACTGATTACGATCCTAATGTTGGCACTGGAATTGTGGATAGTACAAATGTTAATTTAATCCAACAAGAAGCCGCTACTCATACGGCAGATGCCGCCGCCGAGAATTTTTCCAGTTCAGCTAATGCATTTTTGGGTTCTTCTCAAATTGTTGAGTATAACGCTTCCATAAATAGTGAAAACATTAATGAAGTGAAAGATGTTGTATCAGGTAGCATAGCTGAAAATGGGATCAGTGGAGATGGTGCTCATGGATCTACAGCTGTTCATGACTCTGTGGATGGTGCCGGTATGTACTCATGATATATGACTTGTGCTGAATTCATAAGTGTGTTTGGTTTTGATTCGAAGATTTTAATTTCATCGACACTTGATAATTCATAAAGGTCGAACATATTTGGGTCGTAGACCATTGTAGAAGGTATTGCTTATTTGATTAGAGAATCCGCTGTCCTTGATTGCATCTACTTTGCACCCTAGTTTGATGTGTATCAGTGGCGCAAATGTTATGTGAGTGATTCCAGTATCAATTACCGTTCAATCTGCGGGGGTAGTCTTTTCTTCTCCTTTTTAATGGTTTAGAAGGGTCTATTGACTTCTTTTCTTCTTCTTCTCCTCTGCTTTGAAACTTGAGTCCGCATATGGTTGCTTGTTTGTTTGCTACTGAACTTGTCTTTGCGCTTCCCGCTGGAAGCCTAACGGTGTTTGCTATTTGGGGTAGATTATGGTGAGACTAATATAGCCCTAATGTAGACATGAACTTGCTTTGAATCTTATCTTTTTTATTTCTATTCATGTCTGATTTCTGTCCTATCATTCTTTTGATTGGGTGAATATTTTCTGGGGGATATTTTTCTTTTAACAGAATTAATGACTTCTTTGATGTTCAACCTTTTTATTGGCAGCATTATCCGCTGAAGAAGAAAGATTGTGGAGCATAGTGCGAGCTAATTCTGTAGATTTTAATGCTTGGACTGCTCTTATAGAAGAAACAGAGAAGATGTTAGAGGTACGCTACAAGAATTTCCTTGAAGGGAATATATTTTCTTTTTGATGGGCATCCTTTAGAAGTCTTTTTCAATTTTGCGAATCATGAGAAAACTGTTCTTACGAATTATAATTCCAAATGTGCAAGTTACTCTTGACTGCTATTTGTCTTTCAAGTAACTCCTCTGTTGGCACTTGAGGGTATATCGTGTTTTCTGCTTAAAAGAACTTCTAACTGGAAAACAGATTTTGATTTCGTATATGGTGTGGTGGGAGACTGTCTTTCTATAGGGCCTGAGATACTCATGGCTCTTCGTGTTTTTAGGGCAACATTTTGAAGATTCGGAAAGTGTATGATGCCTTTTTAGCAGAATTTCCTCTATGCTACGGCTATTGGAAGAAGTATGCAGATCATGAGGCACGCCTTGGCTCTATTGAAAAAGTTGTGGAGGTCTATGAACGAGCTGTTCTGGGTGTGACATACTCTGTGGATATGTGGTTGCACTATTGTGTATTTGCAATTAGCACCTACAGAGATCCTGACACTGTTAGAAGGTGATTTTTGTCTATACTTTCAGTTTTTCTAATCCTATACGTGTTATCATCATGCCGTCATTTCTTATTGTCACAGGGTCTAAGTGATCTTTAGTTACTATCTAAACTGATTCAGTATGCCTGCAACAGCAATTACTCACATTTATGGAGTAAAGGTTTGTTGGGAGGGCACTTCAGTGATCTAGCTTTTCTGATGTGCAAACCCTTGATTTATTGCTACGTATATTGTAGCTGTCTGAATTTTTCTAGGGTTCATTTTTTCATATGGCCTCATCTTCCCCCCTTCAACTTTTACTTCTTAGGGCTGTAACATAGTCCTTGTAATTCTCCATGAACTTTGGTGTTGTTAACCGTGGCACATGAGGTGCATCGATATACAATTTGCTGCTGAGGAGGTCTCGTCCAGTAAGGCTAGATGGCCTCTATCTCTGCTCCGTTTCACAGATACTGTGTGATATTTTGAGGAAGGTAAATGCAGCATATTTGTGCCTAAGTTTGAAAGTGTCGTGTACTCCTTTGAGTGGTTTCTGTTGACCATTGATTCTGTTGTCTTGCATCCCTGTAAATTCATGAAATAGCGTTGCTTGTGTTTAAACAAGGTATGATCATTTTCCATACTCATGGTTTTCAGGCTATTTGAGAGAGGATTAGCTTACATTGGAACAGACTATCTATCTTTCGCACTCTGGGACAAATATATTGAATACGAGTACACACAGCAAGACTGGCCCCGTGTTGCCATGCTCTATACACATGTGCTGGAGAATCCAAATCAGCAATTAGATCGCTATTTTGAAAGGTAATTATAAATTTTCTGAATGCTTCTATTTGCTACTGATCTCCTCTTAGTATAAACCTGGGACTTAGCATCTTGACTTTAGGTTCAAATTTTTTGCATCTCTTGTGCTCATGCTTGTGTCCCATTTTGGAGGAAGGATTCTGATTCTTGCTCTTTACCACCAACCGACTTGTTGCCATTTATTTTCCTGTCTTCTTTCTTTCCCTCGTGTGGCCCAACCCAGTTCCTGGGGTTTATGTGGTTTCTCTTATTTCTGGAGCTCATTAACAAATTTCTAACTTATTTACAATAGGGGACCATAAGTGTGTCTATTTGATAGGTGATCAACTTCAGCATTTGATAGTACTTTATTTAAAATACATTGTTATAGAGAACTTTAGGTTAGTTGAGCTATGTGTTCTCCATATATTTGAATTTCTCATTGTTTTGGCTCTCTTAGTTCTTTGTGTGAATCAGTTTTAGTGCTTTATAGATGATACTGGTCATGATTAACTGTACATTTTTTTTTGGTTTATTAACTGTTATGATGCTTTTTTTATTTTATTTTTTAACAGTTTCAAGGAGTTAGTTGCAAGTCGACCTTTATCAGAGCTGCGGACTGCTGAAGAAGCTGCAGCTGCGGCCGAACCAGAAGCTGGTGGTCAAGGAAGTGAGGGAGAGGTTAATCCCAATGGTGTTAAACAGTCTTCTAAACCTTTAAATGTGAGCTTAAAAGATGCTGAGGAGTTGGAGAAGTATATTTCCATCAGAGAAGAGCTGTATAAGAAAGCTAAAGATTTCGATTCTAAGATCATTGGTTTTGAAACAGCGATCAGGAGGCCCTATTTTCATGTTCGGCCGCTCAATGTTGCAGAGCTTGAAAATTGGCACAATTATCTTGATTTTATTGAAGGAGGGGATGACTTGACTAAGGTATTCAAGTCCATTTGGAAGCTGCCCTTATAATCCTCTCTGTAGATTTAGTTGGCCTTGTTAAATATTATCTTACAGTTAAGTAATATGTGCCACACCATTTGCTTTATTGGCTAAACGTTGGATGAAGCATCTTTTGAAATGGGTTATTGAACTTGGAAAAGCATGGGCCTTCCATTTGCTTTCTATAAGGCTAAGTACTTCAAACTCTCATTTGTGAGTCCACGTTCTGGTTCATGATATGTTGTATGGTTAATTATATGTTTTAAAGTTCTAATGTTATGCATGCAGGTGTGTTCTTATCTTCCTAACCATCTGTCTATGAGGGAAGGGGGCTCCCTCCAATTGTATTAGAGGGGCCTCTGTGTTCCACCAGCGGAGTATTTCTAATGTGTTGCTTCTTTAGTCCTTTTGTTCTTTGTCTTGTTTCGTCAATTAGCATCACAGTGAGTTAAGATTTACTAATCCAAATGTTACTTGTGCACTTCAGGTCATCAAGCTATATGAAAGATGTCTAATTGCTTGTGCCAATTATCCCGAGTATTGGATACGTTATGTTTTATCTATGGAGGCTCGTGGAAATATGGATCTGGCTGATAATGCCCTTGCACGTGCCACTCAAGTCTGTGTTAAGGTATGGGTTTATTTATGCTACATTTGTGGTTATTGAATATTTCTTGGTGGTTTACAATCTTGTGAAATTCTCATTCAAAGTGGACAATTTTGTCTTAAATCAAATGGATCTGGTGACAAGTTTTAGCTGGCAGTGGTCTGGTTGTAATAGGTAATAACATCAGATGTGGTAAATTTTCACTTGTTACTATTGTCTGTGAGCTTTCTGGGTCACTTTATAATTTAAATGATGTGCTCCATCGAAGTTAGGGAAAGTGATGTTTTATTTATATTCTTTCTGTTGAATCATTAAGTACGCATTAGAGAGATTCACCCATTTTCCATATTTTCATCAAAATTGACAGAGACAACCAGAGATTCACCTTTTTGCTGCTCGATTTAGAGAGCAGCATGGGGATATCCCTGGAGCTCGGGCTGCTTATCAATTGGTGCACGCTGAAATTTCTCCTGGTCTCTTAGAAGCAATTATCAAGCATGCGAACATGGAACATCGACTCGTAAGATTACTACTCAGGCTGCTGAAGGTCTTTTCATCATAGTGTGGTTCTTTGTTATAATTTTTGTCGGTTTCATTGTGCAGGGAAATCTGGAAGATGCATGTAGCCTATATGAACAGGCCATTGCAATTGAAAAAGGGAAAGAACATTCACAAACTTTACCTCTGTTGTATGCGCAATATTCTCGATTCCTCTTCTTGGTACGCCTCTATTAATCTCGTTTTGCTCTCAAGTTGTAGTTTTATTTCCCATCTTCAGCATTTTGTGCCATGGTTACGTCGTTATCTGTCTCCCTCTCTTCAGTTTTGTGACTCACTTTTTGTTTAGTGGTTTGATCTGTACATATTATGTCAATTAATAGACCATGGCAGCTGCGCAAACAATTAGGAGGATGATTTATGTGAATTTCTTTCAGTTAATTTTAATTCAAAAGTACCACAAATAATTTGATTTCTTGTTAAGCCGTTTTTCCTTGTCCAAATATACCGTGCCTAGTTAATGAGTTGAGATAATGTACCTGTTTAGGATCAAGCAAAAATCTTTACCTTTCATGCACGTGGCTTTTGGTGCACCATCTTATTTTTTTGTAAATCAATCAAAAGAAAGATTTCCCATAGAACTTTGGTTTTCCCAACTACACACGGTGAGGCTTGACTGACCTGCCTGCTCTACTATAGTTCCAATGTCCTGAGGGATTCAACTGTCCCATGATTTCATTTGATGCATTTATGTTTTTTTTTGTCAAGTCCCATGATTTCGTTTGATGCATTTCTGTTTTCTTTGTCAAGTTATATTGGTCACTTGTGTTGTTTGGATGTAAGGTATTTTCTTTTATGTGTGGGGTGCTTTTATTTTTCACTTTCCATGTTGAGTGTTTCAATTGGGGTTCATTTTTCTTACCTGGTTTTCTAATTATGGATATGTGCATGTTAAGTTTTGAGGTCAGAACATAGTTATTGTTGTTGTGTAAAAAGTCAACACTCGGCAAGCTAAATCCCTCTTTGAAGAAAACCAGGAAGTACCAAAACTGTAACATACTTTTTTGTTGAATGGTCATGTTTTCATTATTCACATGATGCACTATAGTTAATTACATTATGTCTCATTTTACATCTGCCATTTTATTTGAAGGTTTCTGGCAAAGTGGAAAAAGCGAGGGAAATTCTTGATCAGGCAGTTGAGAATGTACCATTATCAAAACCACTTCTGGAGGTATTTTCTGCCTCTCTCTCTTTCACACGCACACAAACACACATTCTTGTATGATCTAGTGGCCTTTTTCCACTTACGTTGGGCTTTGGGTAAGGTTGTCAGCTTGGTGTATACTGCAGGCTCTGATCCATTTAGAATCAATTCAGTCACTCCCAAAGAGAGTTGACTATTTGGATTCATTGGTGGAGAAGTTTATAGTTCCAAGTCCTGATAACCCGAATGTTGCAATTTTTGCTGAAAGGGAAGAGCTATCAAGTATATTTTTGGAGGTAATTGTTTTCTCTTTTATGATCTAACAAGTTCTGGAGCTAAGCTTAAAATAAATCTATCCATTTCATCTTTTTTCTTCTGATGCTTGGTCGGACTTGTTTTGACTTAGGTTTCCTAATCAGGCATTTAGGAAGGGAAGCCACAGATACAGATATACATGTGTCCATGTTGTCTGAAAACTCTATGGGGGGATTTTGGAATTTATATTATCTCTCTATTTGAATATACTGTTTGTTTGTTTTATTGAAATGTTTATGGTGGCATATTTTTGTAGTTTTTGGATCTTTTTGGAGATGCACAGTCTATAAAGAAGGCTGATGATCGGCATGCTAAGCTCTTCTTACGCCAGAGGAGCTCACCAGAGTTGAAGAAACGCCACGCTGAGGATGATTTGACGTCAGACAAAACTAAGCTAGCAAAGTCTGTTATTCCTTCATCTGCTCCATCTGTGATGGGTGCTTATCCTAATGCACCAAACCAGTGGACAGCAGGTTATGGTGTTCAGCCTCAAGCTTGGCCACAAGTTGCGCAAGCTCAAGGACAACAGTGGAATCCTGGCTATGCCCAACAGGTACATGATCTTCAAGTTACAGTTCATTTGTTGAGATGAATTCTTTTTTGGATTGTGTGCTGGTTGTCTATCAGTTATCCGATTCTATACTTCACCTATTATGCCCAGGCATGGGTATAGACATGAACTGTATTATAAAAAGAAAGCCTTTGAGCAGCTTCCCGAGGCAATGGTCTGAAGAAGGATTATTTTTCTTTGTTCCGAGTATTCTTCAACTCATGACCTTGTTTAGTGCTAGGCATAAGTATTATAGTTTATGACATGGTAAAAATCAGCACCTCTGTAGCCCTCTTGACATGTCTCATGTTTCTAAGCTGCTTCTCTTTATGTATAAGGTCAAGTATGGTAAATTTGGTCATTAACTTTGCTATTGTATGACACAATGCCACATCATAATGAACCAGTTAGGGAGAAAAAGTGCATATCCAATCCCACTAATACAAGTTGAATTGCTTTTTTGGCTGTTCGTAACCTGGCTGCACTTTGTAGATTTATTTCTGAAGTTGCGACTACTTGTGTTTGCAGTGGTATGCAGAGATGCTTTATGTACTTTCCTGATGTGATTATTTCCTTTTGGAACTTCTTTAGGCTGCATATGGTGCATACAGTAGTTATGGAAGCAACTATACCCAGCCTCAGGTACCAGCCTCCGTGCCTCAGAGTGCTGCTTATGCTGCTTATCCTCAGCAGACCTATCCAACCCAGGTAACTTATGATCCATGAACATCCATTTGTCTCGTTCTATTTGGATACAGTTGCTGTGGGATAGATGCTTGTAGAGAATTTTATTTTATTTTATGGGTTGGTCTTCCATAGATAAATTGCATGATATTCAACTATGTTAAGATATATTTGATGTATATTCATTTGTTTTTTGGCCATATTCCTTACTTGCCTATATGAACAAATCGTTGTTCCTATCAAGTGATAGAAAAGGGAAAGATTAAAGACTTCTGAGTCATTGCTCGACATAGTTATCTCACTGACAGTAGATAGTAGTAGCAGCCCTCAACCTCCCATGCAGCTGTCCCAACCATGAACCTTTTTCTCTGTCTTGCTCTTTTACTTTTTCCCCCCTTCCTTTGAACTTTCCATGTATGTATGTTTTCTTTGCTTGAGGTTGTCGTTTTGAGCGTATTTCTTCGTTGTTGCATTCCTCAATTACTGCTCATTGATATAGTTTTTTTTCCCCCCAGCTAGAATCCATCTTATATTGACCATAGTCCTAAACAAGGTTGAACCGTGTATAAATTTAGAGGTGACTTTTTGAGATACAAAGCCTTGTTTTTGAAAGTGTTCTTGTCCTGTTCAGCCATCTTCGGTTTTGAGTGTGTGTTGTCAAACCTAACAAAGCCTTATTTCACTAAGTGGTATCGGGTATGTGGATCTGTTTATCTTATCACATTGAATCTTGTTTGGTCATATTTTCAACAGGCTCTTGCCCAGCAAAGTTACGCACCGGCAGCTACAGCAGCAACTCTGACTCCAGCACAGCAACCTGCGGCAGTGGCACCTTCGACATATTATGGTAGTTATTATTAAGCTGGCAAGATCATTCGTGATCAATTTTGCCGCGTGTAGTTTATATGACTCAAGCGATACCAACGAGTTCTTTTTGCTGCTTCGACGAATTTGACAAGCCCTCAGGATTGTCAGTGTAGCAATATGTGATTTTGTTCGCAAGCTTATCGAAATACATGCTATATTTGTCTGCTCTCCTCCCACTATTCTGGTCATTTTATTTCGCAAATATCTGGGATTACACGAGCTCTTCCGCGCGCGCGCTGCGCACACTCATGCACCCCTTTTCGATGCCAAACATATTCCGTTCGATTAACTTCTTCACGTTCATACTTTACCAACCGGGAATGGCCGGATCTGTGTATTTGTTTGTTGAACTTATCTAGATTTTAGCTCAAATCTAATTGAAGATTATGCATGGAATCATGCTACTTTGGTTGGTTTAATATGCACAATGTTAGGGTTTTTCATAATGTATTTCGCTGTACATGAAATATTTATCCACAACTGCTCTTGGTCCATAACGATTAAAGTCGAATTACGAGCATAAAATAACTTTTTCTTTTTTTTATTATCATGATAATCATATAGAGCATATGATATTTTAGCTATTTTGAATTTTAAGATAGTTAAAATATTATTTTGTCTTTAGTATAAGTGAAAATGTATGTATTGCACTAGTATACAATGGTAAAGGAGAAATTTACGAAAACATTAAAGCTCTGTTTGTTTGTCGTAAAATATTTTTTAAATTTTTCGGTATTTGATAATATTGAAAAATTAGTCAATTGAAAAATATTTTTCAGTAAAAAATGGTGGTTATATTTTTTTAGTTTTTTCAGTATTTGGTAACACAGTAAAATTGGTCTAACTGAAAAATATTTTTCAGTTAAATATTACAGTTAGTACAAAGTTTGAAAAAATATTTTAGTTTTCAAACATCATAAAATATTTTATTTTTTAAGAAAATATTTTTTTTAAAAAATATTTTTTACAAGCAAATTATTTTATCGCAAACAAATAGAGCTCAACATAAAAAATATCATATTTTCCAAAAAATATTTTTACAAATAAGTTGTTTTACGGCAAACACCTAGAGCCTAAGTGAAAACCCTAAATATGTAGAAATTTTGCGGTACGTATTTCTTTTTTGTCTTGATAGCTAACTTGGTGAGTTTCTTTCTCTCTATTTTTTATTTTTTATTTTTATGATGAAGAAAACTCAATTAAAATTACACTACATCGAATTCAATGTAAGTTACAAACTTCATGGTGTAGCAATGTGTTTGGCACATATTTAAAATTAGTCATAGGCTTTTCCATAAGAATTCTTCGTCTGAGTTAAATGCATAAAAATTAGTGATATCTAGAAGTTTTTATTCCATATAGTATATAGTGTTTTATATCATACGAGTATGACGAATAAAACCAAATGGAATGAAGTAAAAGTACGAAAAAATGACGGTTCGATTGGGACATTAGTGATGTACACAAGGTATATTCGGATTGGTTCGAAAAAATTGTTTTTAAATTGTATTTAAACTCGATATATGAACAAGTCTTATACCGTTGTTTCAGCCAATCCACCATTAAACTACATCCTTGGGGTTGATAATTGTGTAACTAGTCAAAGTCTTCTAGGCATTTACACAACAATAGCTCAACGATTATTCAGCTTAAACGTGTTGACCTCTAAATTTTATTTTTTTTTGTTTTTTGTGACGAAGAAACTCAATTGAAATTACATTACATTGAATTCAACATAAAATTATAAATTTTGTGATATAGCAATATAACTGACACATAATATTAGGGCCAAAACCATTTTAGTCCTTGAGGTTTGTAAGAAATACCAAATTGGTCCTTGAGGTATGCAAAAAGCCCAATTCAGTCCCTGCTGTTAGTTTTTTATTAACGGTCAACCTATTGACCGTGTAAAATGACGCTCATGCCCCTGTCTTTTAAATTTTTGCTAATGTGTTAAACAAAAAAAAAAAAGGCATGATAGTCGTTGGGTTTTAGCTGTTGGAATATAACGTCTATGAGATTTTTTTTTTTTTTTTGGTTGGCCATGCATTACAGGCATGACAGGAAGAATAACGTAAAATAGTCGTTGGATTTTCAACGGCTATCATGCTTTTTTTTTTTTTGTTTAACACATTAGCAAAAATTTTAAAAACAAGGGCATGAATGTCATTTTACACGGTCAATAGGTTGACCGTTAATAAAAAAACTAACAGCAAGGACTGAATTGGACTTTTTGCATACCTCAGGGACTAATTTAGTCTTTAATGCAAACCTTAGGGACTAAAATGGTTTTAACCCCATAATATTATATAGTCTGTTACATCATGACGAATAAAAATCAAATGGAAAGAAGTAGAAGAGAGAAAAAAAGATAGTTTAATTGACACCATCGGAGATGATTAACGTGACTACAGCTCTTATTAAGTTTTTTGCTGACATTAATTAATTAACTACAACGAATCATATCTTGTTTCAACATCCTATCATTTTAATACCCTCATTTGAGCTACAAATGCACATTACGAAGCTCGGCAACTGCATCGGGGTTCACCTGATTATTTTATCAAACGGATTGCTTTAGTAAAGCTCCGATGTGGGAAAAAGTTTGTATAATAAATGAGTTAAACCAACTACGTCAAATTCGATTTTGACCAAAAAGATTCAGATAAATAACAATTATAATGCAATCTTCTCGTTTCACTTCCAATTGTAACATAACAATTAAAGTGCTTATAGGCACTCATTACCCTTCCAAAATTGTAATGAATCCGTTGGGATTGGCAGGGTTCGAACCCGCAGCTTCATTTTTTTATTCATAGTAATGTAATAATGTTTAAAGGAAGTTAATAGTGATGAAACTATAATATGATAATTTGATCTTCACATTTAATAACTTAAAAAATTTAATTATAAATGTATAATCCCATCACCACTATCGATCTTCCTTATAGTATCATTAAGTTATTAGGCCATTTTTAATCCATATATATACTAGTGGATTTCATACTTTGGCTGTTTTGCTTTTTCTTTTTCTTTCTTCATTGTTTTTAGTATTTTTTCTTTGTTTGGTATATTTGGAGCTTTGAAATTCTCGATTTACATGTTGCGCTGATTTATATAATTACATGTCCATGGTTCAGTTCCTTTAAAATTAACAAAATTATAATAGATCTCTATCGTAAATATTATGTTTCACTAGAAATTTAAAAATAAATAAGCAATTTCTCGTATTGATTCTCATAAGTAACTTGTTGTGTTTTGTGAACTAATTTATATAACATGTGTGCTTGGTCTATATGTTGGCTGCATAAAAATATTAATTGTAATACAGGGTGTAATCTCATTAAAAGAGTTACTCCAGTAATGTATGTTCACATTTCTTACGAAGAAAAACGTCGTCGTGATAGCTAACATAATTAGTAACATATAATGCCTTATTAATAAAATAAAACTAAAAAAAACAGATTATGATTCAATAGAGTTTGAGCATACGACCCAACCTCTCCATCTTTTTAGAAATTATTGCTACGCAATGGTTTCTTGCGAGAGAGAGAGGTGGGTTGTAGCCCGTACTATTATGATTGTTTGTGGGTAAGGTAATATAAAACGAAAATAGCATTAGTAGACAACCGATGTGGGATAAAACGATTGTCTCTCTCGCTGCAATACCATCTAGTTGTTCTCTTGACCAAAAAAAAAAAAAAAAATTCCAACTGTTCTTACCGTAGTAATAATTATAGGAGGCTTGTTAGGATTCAGATAAATAATAATTTTATAATGCAAAAGAGTTTGGGGAAGAATTAAGAGCATGGCTTATTGGTTCAAGCTCAACGAGGGAAGCAATCATCCATTGAACCCGAGTAGTGTCTACTTTCAATTTTATTTAAATCTAGTTAAATAAATAGCCAAGGGAAGGAGAAGACAAGAATAATTATTGCTCATGAAAGTATAATTAATAAAATTTCCTTTTTTTATTATTTATATATAACTATTAAAAATATCCCTATATTAACCAGTCCCGCTAAATGGATCCAAAACTCATGCTTTTTTTTTGGCTCTTTTTTCCTTTTTGATTCAATTGGGATAAAGTACTATATCTAAAGTTAAAGTAAAAAAAAAAAAAGGAAAAAAATAAAAATAAAAAAAGAATATGATTCAATAGAGTTTGAGCTACACACTCTATCTCTTCATCTGTCTAAAAATTATCGCTACTCAAATGTTTTTTGTAAGAAGAAAATGTGCGTACTACTATGATCGTAATATTCAGAGTTAAGTTTGTGGGTAAGGTAATATAAAGGGAAAATAGATTTATTGGATAATCGATGTGGGATAAAACTATTGTCTCCCTCACTACAGTAATATCTAGCTGTTCTCTTGACCAAAAAAAAAAAAGAAAAACATCTAGTTATTCTTACTGTAGTAACAATTATAGGAAGCGTATTAGGATTTAGATAAATAACAATTTTATAATGCAAAAGAAATGGGGAAGAATTAAGAGCATGGCTTATTGGTCCAAGCTCAAAGAGGGAAGCAATCATCCACCTGAGTAGTGTCTGCAGTGGCTTGAATCCAAGAAAACCTCTCTATCTGTCTACAAATTATCGCTACGCAATTGTTTTTTGCAAGAAAGAAAGGTCAGCTGTAGCCCGTACTATTGTGATCGAAATCTTCAGAGTTAAGTTTGTGGGTAAAGTAATATAAAGTGAAAATAGATTTATTGGACAATCGATGTGGGACAAAACTATTGCTTCTCTCGCTACAGTAATATTTAGCTGTTCTCTTGACCAAAAAAAAAAAAACATTCAATTATTCTTACTGTAGTAATAATTATAGGAGGTGTGCTAGGATTTAGATAAATAACAATTTTATAATGCAAAAGAGTTAATTAAGAGCATGGCTTATTGGTCCAAGCTCAAAGAGGGAAGCAATCATCCATTGATATATGAACCTGAGTAGTGTCTGCAGTGGCTTGATTCCAAGAAAACCTCTCTATCTGTCTAGAAAGTATCGCTACGCAATTGTTTTTTGCAAGAAAGAAAGGTGAGTTGTAACCCGTACTATTGTAATAGAAATTTTCAGAGTTAAGTTTGTGGGTAAAGTAATATAAAGTGAAAATAGATTTACTGGACAACTGATGTGGGACAAAACTATTGCTTCTCTTGTTACAGTAACATTTAGCTGTTCTTTTGACCAAAAAAAAAAAAACATTCAGTTATTCTTACTGTAGTAACAATTATAGGAGGCGTGCTAGGATTTAGATAAATAACAATTTTATAATGCAGAAGAGTTAATTAAGAGCATGGCTTATTGGTCCAAGCTCAAAGAGGGAAGCAATCATCCATTGATATATGAACCTGAGTAGTGTCTGCAGTGGCTTGATTCCAAGAAAACCTCTCTATCTGTCTAGAAAGTATCGCTACGCAATTGTTTTTTGCAAGAAAGAAAGGTGAGTTGTAACCCGTACTATTGTAATAGAAATTTTCAGAGTTAAGTTTGTGGGTAAAGTAATATAAAGTGAAAATAGATTTACTGGACAACTGATGTGGGACAAAACTATTGCTTCTCTTGTTACAGTAACATTTAGCTGTTCTTTTGACCAAAAAAAAAAAAACATTCAGTTATTCTTACCGTAGTAACAATTATAGGAGGCGTGCTAGGATTTAGATAAATAACAATTTTATAATGCAAAAGAGTTAATTAAGAGCATGGCTTATTGGTCCAAGCTCAAAGAGGGAAGCAATCATCCATTGATATATGAACCTGAGTAGTGTCTGCAGTGGCTTGATTCCAAGAAAACCTCTCTATCTGTCAAGAAAGTATCGCTACGCAATTGTTTTTTGCAAGAAAGAAAGGTGAGTTGTAACCCGTACTATTGTAATAGAAATTTTCAGAGTTAAGTTTATGGGTAAAGTAATATAAAGTGAAAATAGATTTACTGGATAACTGATGTGGGACAAAACTATTGCTTCTCTTGTTACAGTAACATTTAGCTGTTCTTTTGACCAAAAAAAAAAAAATATTCAGTTATTCTTACCGTAGTAACAATTATAGGAGGCGTGCTAGGATTTAGATAAATAACAATTTTATAATGCAAAAGAGTTAATTAAGAGCATGGCTTATTGGTCCATGCTCAACGAGGGAAACAATCATCCATTGATATAAGAAACTGTACTGCTATGATCGTAATATTCGGAGTTAAGTTTGTGGGTAAGGTAATATAAAGGAAAAATAAATTTACTGGACAACTGATGTGAGACAAAACTATTGTCTTTCTCGCTACAATAACATCTTGATCTTCTCTTGACCCAAAAAAAAAAAAAATTATTCTTACTGTAGTAACAATTATAGGAGACGTGTCGGGATTTAGGTAAATAACAATTTTATAATGCAAAAGAGTTTGGAGAAAGAATTAAGAGCATGGCTTTATTGGTCCAAGCTCGACGAGGGAAGCAATCATCCATTGATATATGAACCCGAGTAGTGTCTGCAATGGCTTGAATCCAAGAAACCACCAAATTCAGTTATTTACCCTTATCAAATCTCAATTGCACGAAGGTTGCGTTAGGTCTTTAAGCTTCTTTATTAGAGAATTTCTGAACTCAATTCTAGAAGACATGATATTCTTAGGAGTTGACATGATTTAGATTAAGCTTATGCAAGGTATATTCGGACTAGTTCGAGAAAATTGACTTCAAATCTTATTTAAATTCGATACATGAATAAGTCTCTTACCGACGTTTCAAGCATTCCACTATTAAGCTACCTCTTTGGTGTCAATAATTATTTCTACTAGCTCCACTCCAAATTGAATATACAATTTGATGCTTATTTTGATGAAATAGACATTTTAAATCATATTTCAATTGACTTGGATGATTCATAAAACTGTGAATATTTCATAAAATAGTAGTTTCCAATGTAATTTATCTTTTCCTTTGTCATTTACAAACTTTTTATCGACATTCTAAACTGTAATACACAAATAAGATCATTTGTCATTTACATGTCCGAAACAATAGCTCGATGAGCTCATTTTTTTCAGTGTTGGTGATTGCCTTAAATTTAGTTAAGTATCATTTTCAAAGATGATATTTTTAGATCCATAATGGACTAAAAAGTTTAAGTTTATACAAGTTATTGTCATCGGGAGTTACTATATTGATTCAACAAATTATCGAAAAAGTCAAAAAATATCTGAGAAATGAGATGATAGTCTACAACGTAGGGTCCACACACTCTCTCATGGTCGTTTCATATGAATGAATATCTTTAAGAATTCTCCACAAGTTATACAAGACATTCAATTTGGTGCGAATGAAGTAACATGAAGCAAATTCTTTGCTTCATATGCATGAAAATTAGCATATGAAGGCAAAATAATCAAGATTTTTCCTCATTTTCTTTAGAGCACAATCTTTGCTTCAAGCCCATGTTTGATAAAATTGGGAATTGAATTGCTAGGTATTGAAATTGACAAAATTATTCTTTTTATCTAACAAATGCATGTATATTTCACAAGTGGTTAAAGTCACGGTTCGAACTTAGAATCTCACACAATTATTGAATTGTCCCGTTTCATATATATGAACATTCGCCCTTAAAAATTGTGTAATGACTTACGTCAACTATTGATCTATCAATATATTAAACTTAATCAACTGATTTAAAATACTGAAACACGTGTTGAAACTAGTAGGGCTAATTGCAACGATTGCAAGGAAAACCCGTGTCTGCAAGGCTAAACGTCTTTTTGTCAATAAAATTACTTACACTCCTCTAATATTCTCTTTGATCCAGTCCCGAGACTTTTAGTTTTTATTCTCAAAAAGGACTTAAAACCACACCCCTATACTCTAAAAATATTTCAAATTTGACCCGCTAAAATTCATCATATTATGATATGACGCCAAGCATTTCTCTAATTTGGCCCTCTCCAATCAAATTCTTTCTTCAACCCCCTTGAAGAAAAACAAATAATTAGAAGAAAAGATTGAGAGATCATTGATTGGTTAAGATGTTGGCTGCTTGTAAATGCCTCTACTGGAACCGGGTCACCCATTTCTTGCAGCCCGAACCGGAACCCGAAACCGAAACCTTCTCTCTTCCAGCTCCTCTTCCTCAATGGCCTCAAGGTATCTTTCAAATTTTCATTTTTTTTTAATAAATGACAGTTGCAATTTGATCTAAGTGTTAATTTAATCACATTTTGGGTTCTCAGATTTATTTATTTATTTATTTTATTTTGATGAAATAGAAAAAAAAAAGATAGTTTTTTTTTGTTTTTTGTTAATGATCGATTGATATGTAGAATTTAAATTTTGATCTTGAACTCATTACAAGGAAGCATGGCTCAATCTATCTGCTAATGGCATCAGTTTTTTTTGGGTAGCTTAAGTTGCACGTTAGACACGGCTATTGGTATCGTAGTAATTTAATAACGTTCAACTTCGATAAAATATAGGGGAATTTTTGCTAATGACATTATTTTCTTCTTTTGGATAGCTTAAGTTGCACTTTAGACTCAAGTATCGTGGTATTATAATAATTTAATATCGTGCTACTTCGGCAAAATATATGGAAATTTTTGCGAATGGTGTCATTTCGTTTTGGCTAGCTTAAGTTAACTATCATGATATGGTAATAATTTAATAATGTACAACTTCGGCAATATAGAGGAAATTTCTGTTAATGACATCATTTTTTTTTTGGGTAGCTTATTGTGAATTTAGTGACATCATTTCTTTTTGGCTCATATCTGCTAATGACATCATTTCTTTTTGGTAGCTTACTGTTCTGTGTTGGTAATAGGCAGAAGGATTTTTGTCATTATGAGGGTGCACGGATATAACGTGCGATTTTTGCAAAATACTGAGATACTTTTGTCCTTACGGTCTTTTCTTTAGTTTTCTTTCTTGGTCATTAATTTGTATAAAAGCTGGAGTTTGATTAGTACTTCTAGAGTAAACTGACAATTAAAATCTGGTGCTTTGCCATTGACCAGCTAATCATTCATGAAATACAGCTTTATTACATTGTTTTGCTTAAGTTAGCTTATTGGTCAATGAATCTACTCCTAGATTGTGATTATATATGAATTTGAATAGTTGTGTCGGGGTATAGCTAATGAGATCCTTTTCAGTGCCTTTGATTTGTGTAACTGTAGCAGCATAAGTCTTGATTCTGAATGCAGGAGGATAGCTTAATGTCCTACCCCACAATATGGAAGTTTGTTTACCCAAGTTGATCGATTTTGGGAACTTTACATGCTTTGCTTCAGTCACTGCAAATTGCAAAATACTCGAAATCTTTTCTTGGTACTGATGTTTTTGAAAACTTGTTTATGTGATTCTGTTTGATCTTGCTTGTACCAAGAGTAAAGTTTATCTTTGCTGCTCGGGAAGTAAGACTGCCCCGTTTTGCAGTTATCTTGACCTGTCGACATTAAAATTTGGTGCTCCGATTTTTTCCTTTTTTTGGGGGAAGTGGTGTTCATTTGTTAAAATGTCAAGTCCTTGTATCATTTCTCAAGTCGAGTGACAGGGCTTGACTTTGACGGATGGCTTAACTGATCTAATTAGAAGTACATCGCTACCTATGGCAAAAGGAATTGATTGACTATTGTGTGCAACCCCGTAACTAGACTATGGGTAGTTCAGAGTCCTTGTATCATTTCTTACCTTTGTTTCATGTCAGCATATCTGTGCCAGTAATAGTCTTTTTTGATAGTCTGGATGCATAGGCCATTAGATTCTGCTATAAAAGATATGATCTCATGCTATGTGTTTTAGGAGTATTTGATTCTGCTGTTTTTAAATGAGAGAGTTGCTGAAATGCGTAGTTCTTGAGAAAGCTAGAGTTTTAGGAATTCCACTGATCCTTTTCTGTTTCCAATTTATTTGTAATGTTCAGGCTCAGGATTTGCTAGTGGAGTGATTAAATTAGGAGAACTAGAAGTTCGACAGGTCACCAAATTTGAGTTCATTTGGGGATGTAATTTGTCGTGGGACAGGAAACGGGGTGTCAGCTTCTATAAGCCAGAAGAAGTACCTGAAGGATTTTTTAGCCTTGGTCACTACTGCCAATCTAATGAAAAGCCTTTACGAGGGTTTGTTCTTGTAGCTCGAGAAGTGGATAAAACTAAAAACTCTAGCATTGGCATCCCTGATGATTTGCCTGCATTGAGAAGTCCCCTGGATTACACACTAGTTTGGTGTTCAGAAGAAGAGAGTGAGGAAAACTTTGATGGATGTGGCTACTTCTGGTTACCTCAACCACCTGATGGCTATAAAGCCCTGGGCTTTGTCGTGACTAGCAAACTGCAGAAGCCTAAGATGGAGGAAATTAGATGTGTTCGAACTGACCTAACTGATCGTTGTGAAGCACACTGCTTAATACTTGACACCAGCTCTAGATTTTCACAAGTACCATTTGGAGTCTGGAGTACAAGACCGCGCCATAGGGGGATGCTAGGCAAAGGTGTCTCTGCAGGTACCTTTTTCTGCTGTAGCGATGACACCCCTGGGGAAGTGTTGAATATCGCGTGCTTGAAGAACTTAGATCCCTCTCTACATGCAATGCCCAATCTTGATCAAATTCATGCACTCATCAGGCATTATGGTCCTACTGTCTTTTTCCATCCCCATGAGAGCTATTTCCCATCTTCTGTTTGTTGGTTCTTCGAAAATGGGGCGCTATTGTACAGACGGGGTGAACCATTAGGTGTGGGCATAGATACTGGGGGCTCCAACTTGCCTTGTGGTGGGACGAATGATGGGGAGTACTGGTTAGATTTGCCAAATGATGGTCAAAGGGAGAGAATAAAACGTGGAAACTTAGAAAGTGCAAAACTATACGTCCATGTAAAACCAGCTTCTGGTGGGACTTTCACTGATATTGCAATGTGGGTCTTTTGCCCTTTCAATGGACCTGCCACTCTGAAAGTAGGGATGATGAATTTCTCTCTTAGCAAGGTCGGTCAGCATGTGAGTGACTGGGAGCATTTCACTCTTCGGATAAGCAATTTTACGGGAGAGCTTTGGAGTATATATTTTTCACAGCATAGTGGTGGTCACTGGGTGGATATTTTCGATTTGGAGTTTATCGAGGGAAATAAAGCTATTGTTTATTCATCAAAAGGTGGCCATGCTAGCTTCCCTCATCCAGGTACTTATCTACAGGGTTCATCAAAACTTGGGATTGGAATAAGAAATGATGCTGCCCGCAGTAGTTATTATGTGGATTCAAGTATTCAGTACGAAATCATAGCAGCGGAGTATCTTGGAGATGGAGTCGTGATCGAGCCATGCTGGTTACAGTTTATGAGAGAATGGGGTCCAACCATTGTATATGATTCCAGAAATGAATTGGATAGAATCATCAACCGTTTGCCTCTGACTGTTCGATATTCTGTACAAGGCATATGTGGCAAGTTGCCTAATGAGTTATGTGGAGAGGAAGGTCCTAGTGGACCGAAGGAGAAGAACAACTGGGTTGGGGACGAAAGATGTTAGATCAATTCAGAAATCACTTTCTCCATTGATCAATTGATCTACTTGCGCGGCTGCATCTTCATCACACGATCAGAATATGAAAACATCGGCTCGAAACTACTTGTAAGTTTGTATACCTTTCATTCTTACTTGAAAAAGTGTAAAACAAATCAATTAGATGTTGATTGCTCGCTTGGGAGGAAGAGTACATGTGGTGTAGATAGCAAAAGGAAGAGAATGTGTTCAAGAGTTGAGCTTCAAAATGTCTGTGGGCTCCATCATTTCACTCTGGCGCGTGGTTCCACGCGTTAGGTGGGGCCCATAGATTGTGTCTGGAACGTTAACGTTTTGAAGCCAATTCTTGTGTTCAATGTAAATTGCCAGAGTTGTCAAATCTGGATGGTAGATATCTTTCTGTAAAACAAAATTTGTATTGATAGTCTAATGAGATTGCTGTAAACACACTAGAGAGACGATAAAGTATAATTTTAATGTACTTGTAAAAAATCATAACTGACTGCACATAGCGGGATAAGGCTCGGCTTGGTTTGCCTTTTACTTGTAATGCCTAGCATTTGCTTGTCATCTCATTTCCTACGTGTATGATTCTTGGCTGCTTATATACTGAAAGTTTGATGATATTAGGCCAACAACTGCATAAGTTAAGCTGTAAGGCTTTGAATACAATTTCACTTTCTTTGCAGTTATTTTGCAACACGGAAATTTTTTAAAGGGTGTTTTGGTGCATCAGTAAAGTTGTCGTTGTGTGATTTGGAAGTTATGGGTTTGAGTCATGAAAATAATTTCTTGCAAAATGTAAGATAAGGTTGTGTACAACAGATCTTATACTGGTTTTATCATTCCCTAGACCCGTATATAGTGAGAATTTTGTATACCAATCTATCATGTGATGCTTTTCGGCTTTCGCTAGTCCATTCTCTTTTTTCATTCCGACATGCTAACAGCTTTAGGCTAATTTTCTCCAAAAATATTCAGCATCAGAATTTTGTTTAGTGAGTTTACTTAAACCACTGTACCTATTGGATCGTCAACTACAATCTACTTAAATCGTTAAGAACTCACAAGGTCACTCATCTCTGGGTGCTCCTAGAGAACGATAAGTAGGACAAGACATCCCCAAAAGCAACCTATACATAATTATGCCTCCTTTGAAACAATTTAAAAAAAAAAAAATTGCTGTGGGCTTTGTTAGTGACTAAAGTGTGGGCCTAATGGAGGAGGATCTTGGATTGCATATTCCAACTTCGGCTTTAATTGGCCTGGTTACAGGTGGGCCAATGACAAAACATGTAATAATGAATGGGCTATAGATTAGAAGCAAACATTTACAAACAATTATATAAATACGGCCTTTGTTGCGACGAGAATATAAATATTTTATAGTGATATTCATACAAAGCACTTATACAATGTTTGGATTTGGTCTTTTGAAGGAAAGAAAAGAACAGGTCCATCTGTAGGAGTTGGAATGTAGATAAGAGTATTTTATATTAGTTGAATCTGTATTTTTTGCTCATTGTACATCCGATTTTCTTTCATTTCAATGAATATAATTACTTACCTTACCAAAAAAAAAAAAGGAAAAAAAAAGAATGCAGAGATTAGGACATGCCTCTCTTCTTTTGAATGATAAAAAAATTAAATGAAGGGATTGAAAAATACGTATTGGTTATATAAATAACGAGTAAATATAAAAGTAATTTTATAGGTTATTCATATCTTTCTTTTTCCTTTTCTTATCTTAACATGACTAATAAATGATTCTTGTCCCATTTTTATTTTTATTTTTAGTAAATCCTTTCATTTTCCTTCATTAAAAACTTTTGAGTTTTATAATATGTAAAATACTCATTTAAGGAAATGAACTCTTTTTTGGGATGAAATAAAAGAGATATAAAGACTACTAAAACGACGAAGAGAGTAATTATTAGACTCATTGTAGGTGACTTTTTTATAGTTTGAGAAAGTGGTTTGCTAGACTTATAAGCTAAAAAAGTGCTTTTTAAAAAATTGTGTGTATATCACGCTTTGTTTTTTTGTGCTTATAAGCTCTCACGACTTTTATTAATTAGCAAAAAAGTTTATAAACTAAACTTTTGGAGCTTTTAGCACCAAATGAACTTATAGCTCCCACAACTTTTTTTTATTTATTTAAAAAAGTGCTTTATGCTCACACCAGAGTTATCAAATTGCACAATACATGACTTGTTTAGAGAAAGTATGATCAAAGTTAGGGTCTGTTTGGTCCAATTTTTGAATATTTAAAAATATTTATTATGAGTTTAGAAGTTAAAACTAACTTATTTGATTTATTTTTAAAATATTTTTATGTAAAAGTCATAGGTAAAAAATTTTAAAAATAAGAAGCTACAAATTTAAACAATTCAAAAATGATTTTTGTAAAACTATTTTTTTTTTCTTTTTCTTTTCTCAAAATACCCTTCCATATTTTTTGGAGCTTAACATTGTTCTCAAATTTTTTGAGAATCCGCACCTTTGATCTTAAGGCCAAACAATTAACGACTTATGTTCAATAGTAATTTCTAATCAAAACTCTTTACAACTCAACCGCTATGATACCAAACAACCCTTTAGTTAGACATAAGACTTCTCGAGATTGGTCAAAATTAACTTCATTATTAATTTAAACCCAAAATGTGAATAATGAGAAAATATTCCACTAACATACTAAAGGAAAATTATTGCATCAGTCACACCAATCATATGATAAATTAATTAATTAATTCGAACTGATAAATCAATCTCTTATATTATTAGTAGAATGTACATGTGTAAATTTCACCAATACGTGATAAACAAATATTAGTATTAGAGAGTTTCCCATACTAAAACAGTCTTACCCTTCGTACCAAAGGAAAAATGAACAATCTCTATCAAACGGGTTCTTCTTCAATGAGACATGTGGTAAATTTGTCACAGTCACATAAACAAAAAATGCTTTAATTAGTTAACAAATATTAATCAATTGTCATAAGTGGGAGTATTATAATAATTTATTTAAAACTCTATAAGACCAAATTAATAAAAATAAAAACTTCTAATATGACATGTCTGCACAATATAAATTAATATAAATTAATTTCATAGAATAACAACTTGATAAATTTGTCACAGCCTCGTGAAAGAATTTTTTATCAAACAGTATTAGAAATTAAGAGACTGCTTTTATAACAAGACAGTGCTATTAAATTTTCAACATAGTACAAGTCCTGTTCTACCCTAAATAGGATCGTCATCAATTCCATCTTTGTGAATTGTGCTACTATCTGCCAAATCACTAATATAGGAAGACAATCTCCTGTGAATCTAGACCATGACTCCGCCAATGTTTATATATTTAAATTTTCCAGCGCCCCTATTTCTTTTTTATCAGGATAATCTTATTTTAAATAATATTATGTTAAAGTTATCATAATATTTTAACGCTCGTATTATAATGACATGTTTCAATAAATTACAAACCAATAAAAAGTTTGACATAGGTAGAAAAACCGACTTGAGCTCATCAAGAAATCAACATGGTAGTAAGACTGAGGTCCACAAGAAACCCTCTAAATTTTCGCAAAATTTAGAGGTCTTGTTAGGAAAAGATTATCCTTTTTATGAAAAAATACGACATCAGGTAAGTTGATTTGTCCTCAAAAAACATGAGAAAATATTTCATAAAATATACAATACTCCATTTTGCAACAGTCAATTAATTAATTCTAAGCACTCTTACTCTTTTAAATATTAGCCATCTTAGATTTACACAATAAACAATCATTAACTTGATTATCGAAATATATCCAAAGAAATTGAATCCCTTTATTTCTTACAAGTTAGTTCAAATTATCACCCAATCTCATAATCCAAATTTTTAAATACTTGAAGCCAAAAAACATATTTATAATTTAAAAATATAAATTCAAATTTATAATTTTTCAGTATTAATAAATTACTACTCAATTAGAATTTTAATACTTCGGTTTCCAACTGTCACAATCAAAAACACTACTTAGTCAAGTCAAGACAAAGTCTCTCACAGAACTTTGAAATATTCACCAGTAAAATAGGCGTGGAAACACATAATGATTTCACATCGTATCTAATCATGACTAGTAATCTTTTGTGGGTCCCTCGGATTTATTTGCAGTTTTTAATAGATTAAGACAGACAACCGTGGACCTTGTCCCCCCTGGCTTAGGACACTGTCTAACGCCGGCTGGATCAGTGTACTAACAATAGTAAATGGTAATAGTACCCCTACCCACCACCCCCACCCGCCACCACAAAGCAAGTTGTTTAACCACCACCCACTAGTTGACCTCAAAGCACATCCTTAATTCCGGATTCAGAACACAAATTTCGATTATGGGTTAATTTTTGGGTTTATAGTCTCGGTAGGCATATAAAATTCATAGTGGATGATCTTATATGTATATAAAATTTAGTGTTTAAATCAATTGAATAGTATGTAAAAAGATATTTTTTTATTAGAGTGTAGTTCGAGACTTTTAACGTTATCGTTTTTAAATATATTTTTTATTTTAAAAGAGCACAGTCTGAAGTTTGGTGTTTATGCTCAAGGACGAATTTTAAGAAAGAGAGAGTTCAATAATTTCAGAGACCTAAATTCGTGAAATCATGGGTAATATGTAATTTTTTAAATAAAAATATTAAGATAATTTAAAAATATTTTGAAACATTTGAGTAAGATTAGTGAAGGATAAATCCCAAGTTATGCTCTCCTTCCTTATTTTTCTTTTTCTCTGGGTTAATCTTGCAAACATTCTTCAAACTTTATATAAAAATTCATTTTAGTTCTTAATTTTTTTTATCTCGTGTCTTTTGGTCCTTCATGTTTTAAACAGAGAATGACAAGTCTACGAAGCGAAACTAGTGTTTGTAAGTTTAAGAATAAATATTTCGAGCTTTAAATCTACTAACTCAAAATAGTTAAAATGGGTATTCTTAATTCTAGAATCATAATTTATAAACTACTCTAACACTAATGTAAGACATTACAATCATCTCTCAATAAGAACTTGTTATAGTTGAAAAAACACAAACACAATTCACATGTCAGAATCAATTAGATCGTACAACATTCTAGAGGTGATTCGTATGAATTCAAGAAGCCGCTTGCCCCATATTTAGGTATAACAATTTATCCGCACATAACTTAGTTTCTGTACCGTTAATCCAAAATAATTAAGTTGAACCATTACTTGAGCCTTAACTCCATTAATCCAAAATAATTAAGTTGAATCATTACTTGTTCATAATAAATTACTATAAACCACTCTCAGTGTCATATTATACGCCATCATCCAATGTCCTTTTTTTGTCTTTCCATGTGTCTATTTCAACAACTCGCAAATCATGTTAGCTCTAAGTAAATTCAAAATTTTACTATAATTAACAGACATTTCGTCCTATAATAAGATTTACATCTGATAATATCATACGTACGACTTTTAGTGAATTTTCTCTTGCCATCCTTTTAACAACACATCGGACACGTTTTGTTATATCTGATAGTACCGGACGTATGACTGTGTACGAGGGCTGGGCTGGAACCTACATGGAAGAAATTTCTCCCTAGCCATCCTTTTAGCATAAGCGTATTGGACACGTTTTGTTATTGTTCTAGAAAGCCACAAGAATAGGTAACTTTAGCATTGCTCTTTGCGTACAATTAGCTTTTTTTTTGGGTCTTTGCTTAGCTTTCTCGCGTTCCACGTGGCCCTACTTCCAACGGTTGGGTGTGTTGATGTTGAGCGCTGTGTGAACCTTTTGGTGACCCACATCTTGTCGGCTTGTCGTTTGGAGCAATGCTTGTTTTGTCCCCACCTCACGTTGTCTCCACAGTGTCTCTCTACCTCCTAATTTCCTCACGATATTTTCTAAACTCACTAATATTTTATGTAACCGATTTATTTTTTTATCGCATCTTTAATATGATAATAATTGTGTATTTAGCTTTAAGGATATAATTCAGTGATAGTAAAGATAAAGTTATTCTTATAATGTCATTTGGTGCATGTGTAAGAATGTACTGTTACATTTAATATTTTATCAATTAATAATCAGATTCCGTTAAATAATTTAATAGTTGAACTTTTTTAACTGAGTTTTTCACGTCAACCTAAAAAAAGAACAATTTATACTATATAAAAAATAAGAAAAAATAAGAAGTGATATATAACGATATTCATTACAAAATAATGCCTCAACTCGGTCATGCTTTTGCTTTCTTTTTTTTGAAAATGGCCAAATAGCCAAATCGAGTTTTGAAGCGGGTCGCATTGTGTTTGTCTTACTTAATGAGATTTCGTGATATGAAATATTATAGATCTACGATATTTCATCAATGACTTGCTCTGAATTTTGTACAATGCACATTAGGAGAACTTAATTTGTGATTTTGACTTTATATTGAGTCGTATTTAATATACAAAACTCTTCTAAATAATAGAGTATAAGAAAGTAGATGTACTCAACTATTACGAGATAAATTGTTTTTAAAACTTGAATTGGATATTTAGTATTTCACAAGTGATTGAACACAATATCACCACCATGCCTAAAAACGATATTTCATACCTTATATGGAATAACTATATAAAAATGTATCAGACCCATAGAAGTGTTACTCTATGCAAAAAAAAACAAAAGCAAGATCAAAATTAGAGGAAAATCGATAACTCAATTGTTTTTTTTTTTTTTGTTTTTTTTTTTGGTATTAGTCAATATCTTCAACCCACCCTATATTCACACCTTCTAAATTGATAATTGTTTGAGTGTTGATGTGAGCTTGAGCTTTGTGTTAGTTTTTCAATTCATGATCATCCTTAGATGAAATATTAGCAAATTAGAAGACAAAATTTGATGTATGGCTTTTTTTGTTTTCTCTTAAGAAATTTACATCCTTTCGTTCTTGTAATTGAAAGAAACTAATGCAATCATCTAGAGTTTTCATGAATCATGTGGTCCTATTAAGTTAATAGTATAAGCCCTTCAATTTTCTTCTATCAATCATTTATTTTTTGACTATTCAAAATTTCGTACGAAATTAATATATGAGTCACTATGTAATAAATATAATCCAATTCACAAAATTTTTACTATGAATAGAATCAATGATGAATCAAATTTGCTCATAAAGGGTTGGGTAGAGTAGTCCAATAATACTTTTTTTGTAATCAAAAGTCTCACATTCAGACTTATATATCTTTTTATCACAAATATTATCCGACCATTCAATAATTCAAAATATAGTTTAGGGGATATCTTTGCTCCAACGGGCTTATAGCCTCGAATAGATTTATTTTGATCTTGCTTCAAATGAATTTCTCATCATCGATAAAACATAAATATGGTGAAATTTAATTTAAAATATATTACGCACAACCTTATTTTTACAATTTTTTATAAGAGAATGTTTCAACGTAAATTACGATATAATAACCAAAAATATCAAGAAATTTTTTTAGTCCGAGTTTTAATCATCTCATTTTTTACTTCTCGCACATCGAAAAGTACAAAATACCCAATAAAGGAAAAAAGAAAAAAGCGCGCGCACACACAAACCAAATACAAAAACAAGAGGATTGTTGTTTGGTACATAGTTAGCATCAGACAGTGGCAGTGGGGACCAAAAAACAAACAATCTTCAATGAACTGAAGCGCACATAGCAGACATCTGGGGCCCCCTATCCCTCCCCCACCCGCCCACTCTTCATCACCACATCCACCACCCCCACCGCACCCCCATACCTACCTTCGTTTTTTTTTTTTACCTTAAAATTCTCACACCATTCTCAATTTTTCTTCCCTTTCATTTCTTTGTTATTCTTTGCACTAAAGATTGAATCTTTGATTGAAAAACACACTTGGGTCAATGTCAACTTTGTCCAAAGAAGAGAGTATGGTGGTTTTGTCTAGTGAAGTTTGTTCTTCTACTGCATACCCTGATGAGGCTGAGCTTGAGTTGGGTCTTGGCCTAAGTCTTGGTGGTGGTTGTGGTGCGAAGGGTAAGGCAGCTGCATGGGGTGGTGGTCAATATGCAAGAATCTTTACAGCTAAAGATTTTCCATCTGCAAAGTCTTCATCATCATCATCTTCTTCCTCTTCTGGGACTAAAGCTAATCCTTCTTGTGGCACCAAAAGAGCTGCTGATTCTGTTTCACCACCTCGTTCTGGTGTCAGGTATGGCCGTTGTCTTGCGACCCTTTTTTCATTTTTTGTTTTTCGTCCAATTATTTTGATTATAGAGGACTACGGGAGGGCTCGGCGCAACGGTAAAATTGTTTTATGGGTTAGAGTTGTAAAAAAAGTATTCTTTTGCAAGACAAGGGTAGCTTATAATAGAGTTCAAAATAGGCTTGACCTTCAAGGGGCTTTCCATAGCTAGAGTCTCATACACCGAGCACCGGGCTCCCTTTGTTTAATTTGATTATAGATGTAATTCAGTTTGATGGGTATTGGATTCTTGATGGTTTGTTATGTACTTTCTGGCTTTTTTTTAAGTGCCATGGTTTCTCTTTTGCAAAGATGTGCACATATGTTAATGGTTGATATGTTTTTATGGCTACTTTTGAAAGATTTGAATGGAATCTCTGTCCTTAATTTGGTTTTATTATGACTTTAAAGAACCCCTTTTTTTTTCTTTAATTAAAACTGGAACCTGCTGCAAAGATACTCTTGAATTGTTTAATTTTTGATTCTTGAGGAATCTGATGCCAGTGATTAAATGCACTTTTAATTGGTGTTTGTTTATTAGTTTCCCTAAACTTATAGGCACTAATTAGTATTTCCATAGAAGTGTTTACATGAAGTTATGCAAAAGAGGATCTACTGATTAGATTGAGTTCATTTATACATGTTCGTACATGCTTACCAATTATTTCGATGCCAGTGATTAAATGCACTTTTAATTGGTGTTTGTTTATTAGTTTCCCTAAACTTATAGGCACTAATTAGTATTTCCATAGAAGTGTTTACATGAAGTTATGCAAAAGAGGATCTACTGATTAGATTGAGTTCATTTATACATGTTCGTACATGCTTACCAATTATTTCTAGACATATTTGTAGCTAATTATATATCGATCATATGTTTTGATATTTGCTGAGAACTTAAGTGTTACAATTAGTTGATGTAGTTGCAAGGATGGAAGATTAGATCGTTTAGTATCTTCGTGGGACAGTAGTGTAAAACAAGAAGAAAGCTCGGTTGAAACTAGTTGCCCTTTGTAGTTTATCGTTTTCCTGATTATTAAAGATTAGGTATAACTCTTCCTAGTGGGATTAGGGCTGGGTTGGTTTATGTGTGACTCTCGGTGCTCCCTTTCAAATTTAGGAACTTAAGCTTCACATCAAATCTACAGAGACATGATCTTGCCGCCTGAAAATAACGTGGCTGTAAAATACTTATCTATCCTTTGGAATAAAAGCAACTAAAAGGCATATTGCGATAAACCTTCGTTTTCTCTTGGTCCACCTGTTGAACGGAATGCAGATTCTGGTGAACAAAGTGAAGGCAGGCTACTGAAAAAAGCCTTTGTTATCACACTAAAGAAACCTGATTGAGGAAAATTGCATAACCTATAAAGGCTTGAACATCCTTTGAGGATGTACATATATTTTTGACTATTTGGGCAAGCTAATACATAAGTAGACTCTTTCTTGTTTTCTTTTCCTTGGCATTTTCCCCAAACAGCTAATTGTATTATTATTATTATGTTTGTCTCCTTAATGATGTCCTTGAGTTATTGAATGATGATCTCGTCAAGAAAAGGTTCTAAAAGATATAAAGATCCAGACTTATAGGTTATCTTTTACTACTGTGCCGATTAATGGGTGATCAGCAGTTCCAAAAGCTAAAATGGAAATGCCAAACTGCCAAAAATAGCATTATTTTGAAATATCTCCTGTGGATAAGTAAGATGTTCCAATTTATTTGAAAATTACGATCTTCTACTCTTGCTTGGATGCAAGATCCTCTAGGGAGGTGGTGGCATATTTTTGCTTAAAAGTTTGTGAACTAATAGTGTGACAAATTTTCTGGACTAGTTAGGTCCCCCATTGTCTGTTGGTGTATACTTTCTTGTTCGGCTGTTGCAGTCTGATTATTTATCTTTCGTGCCTCCTTTGTTCTTCAATTCTACACTCTTTTTATTCAACATGTAAAAATGGGCAAGAGGTTGGGGTCCTTTCGGTGTGCAGGATGGGAAGGTGATGGTGGTACTTCTCCGTTGCCATTTTAATACGGCATCTCTGGCTGATGTCCTTCATACAACATTACCTTGGTTCCTATACCGTGTTCTACTAAGCGATCAGAACATATTTGCACCTTCCATTTCCTCTCTTAGTATTGTGCCATTGAATTGTCATGTAACTATGTTTGAGGGGGGGTTCCTTCCAAATCTTTTAAAAATGAGAAAATCATTGTCTGTGATTCTGGTTTTACTCTGTGTTGAAATTTTTCTCTAGTGTGGGAAATTTTGACAAAGAAGACTGTACGATAAACAATGGGAGTATTAGAAACATTTGCATTACGTGATCAGTTTTCTAATAAGATTCTAGAGTCTAAATATAGTTGTTTTTGGCAGTTTTTCTGTTATACGGCCTTTATACTTGTTATTGGAATGTTGATAATCAGGCTCATATCTCATTATAATTTGCATTACAATGTTGCTAGCCATTTACATTACTGGTGTGCGTCATATTTGGACCATGCCATCATAGTACTTGCAATCAACATTTGTCCATTTTTAGGAATGTTTATACTTGTTGGAAATGTTGACACGTTCTTTGATTAGACATAATTTTCGGCTTTGTAAATTGATTTATTACATCTACAGTACGATTGGTTCTGATTTATTTTCTCTTGCACCTTTTTAAAGCAGTCAGGTTGTGGGATGGCCTCCAGTAAGAACTTATAGAATAAACAACTTAATTAACCAGGCAAAGACTCCTGTTGCTGAAGAATTTACTTTAACAGTTGAGAAAGGTAAAAGCAAAAATAATGTTGCTGGTAAGATGGATAGCAGCTTCGAGAAGAGCAACAACGTTAATATGGGGAAAGGGCCTGCCAAGACTTCCCTGTTTGTGAAAGTGAATATGGATGGAATTCCAATTGGAAGGAAGGTAGATCTCAATGCTCACGGTAGCTATGAAGCCTTGGCAAAAACGCTTGATGACATGTTCTGTAGACCAAGCACAGCTATGATTGCAAGAAGTGAGTTTCTTTCTTCCCTTCCCCCAGTCTGATCTCGAAAATTGGACTTAAGAAAAGAATGAAAGAGGTAGCCCCTCTAAAATGTATTAATCAAAGGTAGTTTGTAAGATCTTCAATATTGATGTAGTGCCTTCACTAATTGGATTGAATTTAACAACTCACTGAACCTTGTTATGAGGACAGTTCTGTGCATGAGTATAATGAACTGCAGCTCCTGTATGGCACATAAATCATAATATTGATAATGATGTCAAAATTCTTCTACCCTTCCCTTAACATCAGGGGATTGGGGGAATGGAATGCTTAAACCTTGCTTTCCCCCAAGTATCCCTCAAATCTAGAGAATTGATGAGTTTGGGTTTGTCACAAAATATCAATGCAATCTGAATTGGAAGTGTTCTATTAAAATCTGTAAGGATCCCTCTGAAGCATGAGATCTAAATATCTTGACAAAGTTCTTTATAATTCTTAATATTCTCTGATTTACCTGTCACATGTCTCAGTGCTGACTGATAGTAATGAATTTGGTTGAACAGGATTAAATGTAGAGGGGCAAGCTTTAATGCTGGAAGCAACAAGATCCTTAAGATTGTTGGATGAATCATCTGAGTTCGTGCTGACCTATGAAGACAAAGAGGGAGACTGGATGCTTGTTGGAGATGTTCCTTGGGAGTATGTTTCTTTTTATTATTGCATTATAAAAAAAAAAATATAATCTCCAATATAGAGTCTGCACCTTTCTGTCTGCTTTCTACACACAAATCTATGTTCCTTTTGGACTAAATTACTTCCCCAAGAAAAGAATTAAAGATTACAAAGCCCATATATTGTTTTCAGCTTTGTATATCTGTTGTATTTAGTTGTTATTCATTTTGTCACTTTCTCTTCTTTCTCAGATGTACATGTTAAGTCTTTAGCATAGGAGTAGATACTGGGTATATGTAAAAGTTGTTGGTTAACCACAAAGACATTGATGGATGGTGTTGGACTCTTTATCTTTTATCTGCAGTAGCAGTGTGGTTTCTGCTCTGTCAGGTGAAAGAAGAATAAAATGATGTAAAATAATATGTTCATTTTCACTTTCGAAAAATATGAAAATATGTTCTCAAGTCACTCTACCTGAAAGGTGCTTTTTATAACATTTTACACACAAATATATGTTCTCACTAACATCATCTGTCTCTTGCTCTGCTTTCTACACACAAATATATGTTCTTTTTGGACTAAATTTTTTCCCCAAGAAAAGAATTAAAGATTACAAAGCACATATATTGTTTTCAGCTTTGTATTTCTGTTGTATTTAGTTGTTATTCATTTTGTCACTTTCTCTTCTTTCTCAGATGTACATGTTAAGTCTTTAGCATAGGAGTAGATACTGGGTATAGTTGCAGTAGCAGTGTGGTTTCTGCTCTGTCAGGCGAAAGAAGAATAAAATGATGTAAAATAATATGTTCATTTCCAGTTCCGAAAAATATGAAAATATGTTCTCAAGTCACTCTACCTGAAAGGTGCTTTTTATAACATTTTACATTCATAAGGTAAGAGAATTTCTCATATCCTGCTCCTGTTCTTGCATATGGGCTGGTATATCATTTAGGGCTGCCAATTTATCTTTGATCCGGTCTCTGGCTTTTTAGGTGAATGTCCTCTCTAAATGAGTTGTTGCGCCAGCAACATAATAATGTGCTCATCTATGGCCAAATTTTAGGTGCTTTTCCTTCCAGAAACAGTTTTGACCCGTGCTCTCTAATAACATCAAAATTCCTAGAGTGGTTGCTTGTATACTTGTCTTTCTGTCCCCAAATTCTGCCACTTATGTTTACTTCCCAGCATGTGGAAGACATACAACATGCTCTCTATTCGAAAGCTGATTAAAGTCATAATTCAGGCATTTACACTGCTTTTGTTATTTGTGTCAGGATGTTTTTCAGTTCCGTGAAGAGGCTTCGAATCATGAGATCATCTGAGGCCAATGGACTTGGTAGATGCACAAATTATGACAGATCCCGATTTGCATAATTAAATGTATGCTTCCTCTTCATATATTCTATTTTCTATGTTGCAGCTCCAAGGTGTCAAGAAAGGAGCGGAAGACAAAGGACTAAGCCCATTTAGATATCCCCATCTCCTCATTAAAGAAGTTGCTACAAGAAGCATGAGATGCTGAATACTTAAAGTATGTTATTAAGAGTAACAGTTGGCCTTGGGTGGCCTCTCATTGGTTTGTTTTTGTTACTTTTCTCTGTGGAAATTCATATATTTCCATACATACCTACCCCATTCTCTGGGAGGGCCCTCTTATCTGGAAAATATATAATCCTAGCTGTTTGCTTATTATACACACACACACACATGCATACTTCTACCAGAAGTTGGCTTCTGCTTTTGTAAGTACGGGAGTGTTAGATGGATAGGCTTTCGAGCTTGCTGAATCCCAGAACCGATTATTTTTGTCTGTTTTAATGAAAAGAAAGTATGCGTGGTTTTTGTACTTGGATCTATTAGAGCAGTCTTAATACTAATACATGCATTTGCTTCCATTTCATGTTCTAACTTTCTCGAGTGCATATCATATACTTGCTAAAAGAGCTTGATTGATCACCTTTTGAGTTTGAATATTGATTATGCTTTAGTCAATTTCACCTTAAAGCTTGATAACAGACTAGTAAACTTGGTTGGATGATCTCCATGTTCATCTGAGATTGCCAAAGGTTCGGGAGTTCTCTATTTCTTCCTCTTGACCAAATGTGTAATCTTCATTAGCAGATTCATTTTGTGGTTGATTAGAAATGCTGATCGAGAGTTCTAATCGTATTGACATTATTAAATTCTTTGCTATCCGTAAGATTAGCTGTAACATCTCTTGCAATGAAAATATGTATCGCGACTCATCAATATCTAGTAGGTATCTGCTGTTGCAATGCTGGGATAACAAATTCTTGTACTGTAAAGATCTTTGCTTATATGACAAAAAATTACAGCATTATTTGCAAAATAAATGCCTATAATATACTCCTTAAATTCTACATACAAAGAAGTTAATGGAAAACAAAAAATTCAGTGGCTTGTGAGGAACACGGTGCTGTTCTCACAGAAGGCCATTTACAGGTGATGAACTAAACACTGGCTTATCTTTGTTATCTGCATTGCCTCCATTGTTGTTGCTACTGCTTTTTCGAGGCTTTGCCTCTTCAAGCATTGTTAAAACATTTCTCATGGAGGGTCTATCTTTAGGTAGCTTGGCTGTACAGAGAACTGCTACTCTTAGAACTAAGAGCATCTCTTCTTGAACCTGTTTTGTACTTCTTACACTAGGATCTAGTTCTCCTTCTAACGATTTCTTGTCGCGAATCTTTCTACGTATCCAGTCTACTATGTCTACAGATTTGCCGAGTTCTGGATTTATTGGTTGTTTTCCGGTTAGGAGTTCCATGAGAACTACTCCGTAGCTGTAAATGTCACTCTTTTCGTCAACTTTCATTGTGTATCCGTATTTTGTAGAATCATTCGTACAATGAAAGTTAGTTGGAAATTAGATATCAAACTTATATGATCAATCTTTATATTGAGCTTTTTACAATCATATAGAAAATGTGTTGAGTGAATATCATTACTCAGTTAACTTACCAGGTGCTATGTATCCATAAGATCCAGCAACCATTGAAAATGTTTCATTATTCTTCAGCATCATCTTTGCTAATCCGAAATCTGCGATCCTCGCCTCAAGGCCTGTGTCAAGCAGTATGTTGTTTGACTTGATATCACGGTGGATGACAATCGTGGTGCAGGCCCAAGCGCTATATTGTAGCGCGAAACCCAATCAACAAGCAACCTTCCTACTTGTTTCCCATGTAAAGCTTCTCCAAGGCTGCTATTTTGCATATACTCATAGATTATCTTTGTATCAGTGTTGTTCTGAAGAAACCCTAATAGCCTAACAATGTTTCGATGTCTTAACTTCCCTAGGACGTTGACCTCGCCCACAAGATCATTGCCTTCCCCCATCTCGATATCAGCTGCTGATCTCCATAGTTTCTTGACAGCAACGACAATGTTTAGCCGTTGAATTTCAGCCTTATAAACTGTGCCTGTTGCTCCCATCCCGATCACATTCGATTCCTTGACGCAAGCTAGGATGTCACTGCTGGTGAAACCGAGCCTCTGGAATGCTATCAGTCTCCAGGGCCAGTCCCTACTGCCTGTTTCAAATCTTTCAAGAAAACAACCGCTACTAGCATACCACCTTTTGTATAGAGATTGCGCTCCAAAAAATGCAATAACAAGTGTTAGAAGTGTTGAAATTCCAATGATCTATCCAGCAACGATGTGTTTTGCGTGCAAGCTCCTCTGCCTGGACATGTATGCTGCACTATAAGAGCATGGAGGAAGCACACCACCGCAGAGCCCAGCATTGCCAACGAGATCATTTGGTTTGATTGTTCTAAGCACTCCGTTTTCAGGGACAGGACCCTCCAGCCTGTTGTAAGAAACGTTGAGCATTTCCAGAGCCGGGGAGTTCCCAAAGTTTTCAGGAATTTCTCCAGTCAGAGTATTATTCGACAGATCTAGAACGGCCAATGTAGGCACTGCAGCTATTGCTTGAGGGATTGATCCAATTAACTGGTTGTTTTGAAGATTCAAAGTTACCAATTTCTGACATGACACGATACTCTTGGGAATGCTCCCAGTGAAATGGTTTGAGGAGAGATCAAGCACGGTAAGAGACAGACAGTCCTGGAACTGGTTCGGGATTTCTCCTACTAAGTTATTGTCCGAGGCCATGAAGTTCTGCAGATTTGGAATGGAGAGGATGGAAGATGGAAGAGAAGATTGAAGGCGATTGTGGGACAAATCTATAAACGAAAGAGATGTAGAAGAAGCAATGTCATTTGGAATTTGGCCAGTAAGATGGTTATTAGCCAGTTCCAGCCTTTGAAGCTTCCCTAGTTTACCAAAGCCTACTGGGATTGTTCCAGAAAGAAGATTGTTTTGCATTCTAACGCGAACCAGAGTCATACATGTCGATAGGCTATCTGGAATTATACCAGTGAAAGCATTGTTGAACAGAATAAGCTTAGGAAGGTTACCTTTATCGCACAAGCTTGGAGGGATCGGACCAGAGAACATCTTGGATGAGATATCCAACCATTGAAGTGGTGAATCGCGGCCAAGATCACTAGGCAAAGGACATGATAAAGAATTATTCCACAGCTCGAGTACTGATAATTGTGTCAAACCTCCGAGTCCAGCAGGAACTGACCCTGATAGGTTGTTTCCCATCAAATTCAAGAGCTGCAAATTCTTGAGGTTCGCAATCTCAGCTGGAATCTCTCCTGATAACTTGATATCAGAGAGATCCAACAACTGCAGCGATGTCATGTTGCCAATGGTTGATGGGATCAGCCCTTTGAAGCTATTCTTGTACAAGAAAATCGTATTCAGTTGCTACAACTTCCCTATTTCAGCTGGAATCGCGCCACCGAAGTTGCCATCAGCAAGATCAAGGTATATGAGATTGGAAAGGTTCCCAATATCTGCTGGAATTCCACCTTCAAATGCGTTGTATCCCAGAACAATAGTCTCTAGAGACACCAGCTTACCAATCTCCCCCGGTATTTTCCCAGTGAGATTATTTCCTGATAATCCCAGAAACTTCAATTGCACTAACTTCTTGTAAGATTTCGGAATTGAACCTTCGAAAAAGTTCCCCCTGAGATGTCACGCCCCAAAAGTAAACAAAATGCGTGACATGCCGCGTGCCTAAAGGGTACAAACCCCTCAAGCTCGCAAGGCACATAACCATTAAGTACATAATTTAGAGCCACTAAAATCACAATTTAACAAATCTTGAAAACGTTAAGAGATTAGATCAAGTACCTCAAATATTACATTCAATTCGAATACTATAAATATTGTCCAAATTTAACACTAAATAAAACTAAGCAGACGGAATCTCATCTAACTCAAATCTCCATATCCAAATGTCATTATTATCTCCAATAAAACAAAATCAGAAATGCAAGATCAAATCCCTCAATAATTACATTCAGCCTAGGCTAATGTAAACATTAATTCAATTTGACATTAACTAAATAAAACAAAACTAAACAAATGGGTTCTCATCTAGTCCAAATCATCACGTCTGGATGCCCTCAAATGCTTAAATGCTTACTCTGATTTAACTGCAAAGAAAGCAGGCAGAAGCAAATACAGTGAGCGAACAAAAGCTCAGTAAGGGAATTTATCATGCAAAGAAAGTGACAACAGATGACTGAAAAAATAGACGAATATCGTTCAAGATCCAAAGGATAACACTACTAATGAAATTTCAATAATTCATTGCACGATGAAACACATGTGAAAAAGACACATCTAGAATATCGTATGAGAGAGGTGACTGGAACTCTTATGCAAGAGTAAACGATAACATATCGATCAAAATATCTCAATGCACAACATAGGACAGAAAAGCTGTGACTGTATTTAACCCGTGCAGCAACGGTTCAGTAACAAATGTGGGGCCCCCAATCATTCAATGGCGGTAATAGTATCCGCAAGTATACATAGTAACAGTATCTGTGTAGTGGTACCGTAACAGTATCAGTACCATTAATAATTCACAGCTATATATAGGTTATAATAAAAACATAAAGATAGAATACATCGAAAGAATGAAGGAAAAATGGGTAATCAAAAGTAAACATTGGAAGTCATAAAGTATTTCAAAAGTAGGATTATTCGGTACAAAAACATAATAATAATTTATATAGTATGATAAAACAGAAAGATCACAAGAAGACCCAACATGATTAAAATACACATTTAAGAAGGTGGCTGAATATTTATTTATTTTTGATAAAATGCAATCTGTCAAGTAGGCAAATAGAAAGGATGCAAAAAGGATAATTACTTAGGTTTAAAGGAAAATGAGAGAAACGAAGGAAACTTGTCATGTCCCCTTTTTGTTAAATCTCACTTCACATATATGTATATATGTTTCTGAAAATTTTTCAGCCACACAACCTTTTTTTGTTGTTTGAATATCACACCTCTACAAACCAATAACCTTTACACAAACCATGAGAGAATGAATAACATTATTTCTTTTTCTTTTTCTTTCAAAAGTCAACCACGAGCAATCAGATGTCACCATGCAATATGGAATTCAAGCCAAATACCATTGAAGTAGGAACGAGATATACATGAGATCAAAGGTGGAAAGTGAAGGCATTTAAGAAGAAAACCACAGATTCTGGCACCAACACGCATAACACAATTGAATCATATTGCTATGGAAATCTCATGATTATAATAGGAGTCAACAAAAAAGGAGAGTTTCACTTACAGTTTATTTCCCAAAGAAAAAAAAATTCTCAATCGGTACGCTTTTAACCCTAAATTTTGAATTTAATCTCCTTCTAAGATGGATAAAACCCACAAATAGCATTCGTAAAGACTTCGAATCCTCCTTAAAAATACTGACAAATGATCACTGTTGAAAACGCATTGAGTTTTTTTTTTTTTTTTCTTCTTTTCTTGTCTCTCATTTTTTTTTCCTTTCCAGATAAGAAAAAAAGTGGTTGAACGTTTCTGCTTTAATCTCTAACTTACATGCCAACTTTAGACTTCTTCATTGACTAAAACTCTTTTATTCAACTTTGACCCCAAACTTCAATCACTATTATGCAAACCTCCATTATGAATCACTTGTTACAATTCACTACTTAACCATTTCAATTAATGGCAACAAGCAGTTGGCTAAAAAAAAATAGGCTAGCCTTTTGGGGTATTACATCCTTCTTCCCTTATAAAAAATTTTGTTCTCGAAACTTATTCTCATCCACATTGCAAGCACGAAGTTCGAAATTCGCAAACAAGTATATCAAGTTCGAAAAATACAACCTCAGTTACCATATATTTAAACAACTTATCCCTCTTCAATTTATTTTTTGACACTTATAGAGGACTAACCCTTACAGGGTCACCACAAATTTCATGTCAGAAAATAAGATGCCTAACTCGCATGTCCTAAGGCTCATAGCTTCAATGGCGCATACAATTTCCAGTACACTAGGACAACCTAGATCCTTAACAAATAAATGGTACACTAATTTCTCTCTCCAAAAATAGTGTGTTAATCTTACAAATATAACTTTGCCTAGACATACAGACTCATAAAATTAATCGTTTGTTCACATCATATAAACACATTGTCCCTTTCATTTTATCTTACAAAGGCGAAATAAAGCTCCTTTCATTTGTCCATTTCAAGTTGACATAGACTATAAAAATTATTCTATTGTGTGTCACATATTCACGCCTAAACTCGCCACATAAAATTAGCCTATTGAGCAAATGAGATTCTATGTAACTTAAAAAAAATGTCAAAATCCAAAATAACCCTGTAAATTTTATCCGCTTGTCAAGAATCAAAATTTCCTCAACCAAATGAAATTACTCACAACCATGTTATGCAATGGTATTAATATTAGTTCCATATATGTAAGGAAAATTGAAACCACAATAAATTCATAGTTTAACTTCTAGCGTCGCTATTACATTGAAATCACTACAAGAAATTTCAGAAAAGGAGACGACACATTTCCATCTACTTTTTGTCTTTAATCTAGAAAGGAGACGGAAATGAGACAAAAATGTGTCGTCACCTTTCGGACTGTCTCTAATTTTGAATTTCGTCTTCATTTCGTCACCGTTTTGTCACAAATTATGTTCGTCTCCAAACCGTCTCCCTTAAAAAATTGTCTCCATTCCGTCTCCCTCACATTTCATCTCCTTTCCGTCTCCCTCTAGATTTCATTTCTGTTGCGTCTCCCTCTAAATTTCGTCTCCTTTCCGTCTCCTTTACATTTCGTGTCCGTTCCGTTTCCATAACATTTCGTCTCCTTTTCGTCACATTTTTGTAATTTTTTTTTAAAAATAATATAAAATAAAAAAGTTATTAATTCTGATTATATCAAATTTGCTGTTAAAATTGAAATTCAAAAAAAATATACTAATTATATATATATATATATATATATACATAATACATATATAAATAAAAAAATGGAATAACATCATAGAGGAATGAGAGGAAAAAATACTCTTAAAAGTAAATACAAACAAGAACATCTTTAATGTGACTGTATTACAAGTTTATAGTTATTAACTGAAACTAAAAAATAAAATACATCAATCAAGTATACATTGAAAAAATACACCTGTAGATGCTCATCTGAAAGAAAAAAGACTGAGCTAACTAAATCAAAAAAAAAATTCATAGAAGATATATATGAGGTAAATTTACATTTTAAGCATTATTATTTCCAACAGGTAGCGTAAAGTTGATTTGGCACTGCAACCAATCTGCTCCCACACAAGTTAAATAGCTGTAAATTGTATACGTCCACATACACAGAATTGCAGCACCCTTAGTACTGAACCAGAACCGCATATCAGCAATACAGGCTCTCAAGACTTGTCTGCAATCTGCACAAATAAGTACCAGGAGCTTAGATGTCGGGAATAAGTACAACTCTATCACCTTAATGCCACAAGAAAAGACACGAAACAAAAATATTAAAAACACAATAAACTGGTCACAGCAACAGAAGCTTCTTTTGCATTCCCTTTCTCTTTTTCTTTTTTTCTTTTTCTTTCGCTTTTGGGAACAGTAATCAGCATACAAAAAATGGTGCCATGAGAATCAACTATAAACAGGGAGTTGTTTTGGATCATCAAATTTCAATGGAAATCAACCAAGCTCGGACAACAGCCTAAGAAAGTACGAACAAGCATAAAGAGCTTTTTAGATTTATTGCATTTTACTAAAATTAAGTTTGTGCTCAGAAGACTAAGGACTTTCCTTTCTTTTCCATGACAAAAACTTTTATTCCTATATTAACATCAGTTAATACCCCAGGGCAATTAAAGATCATCTTCAAAGTAATACACCATTGACCTAATCACATTGATTACTTTAAACACTGAAAGAGAAGTTCAAAATATCTATATGTATACAAATACAAAAAACATCCATCGACACTCATTCAAACCTTTGTAGACTTGTAAGGATGATAATTACAATCTCATATGATTTCAAGTGTAAAAAAAAAAAAAAAATTCTAATTGTCTTCGCATTTTCTTCATAGAAATTATGAATGTTTATTGCACAGTAAATGTTAAAATTTGTTTCAATTTATTATTAGTTTATATAGCATCAGGTGCTAGATTTCATATTCTCGTAGTTTTAAGTTATTGCTAAATTGTGGAAACTTTCTCACAGAGAGCACATGACACAGTATGATTAGAATGTATTGCATTTCCTAAATGTTTTCCATATATATGTCACATGATCTTGAAAACTTAAAGTAAGATTTGGAAAAATGTATTTAGTAAGCTAGTATTTTCTTACTACTCTTAAGTGACCGTTTGGGAATGACTTTGAAAAAAAAAGAAAAAAAAAAACAACAAATTCTGGCCATCTCATTAACCCCAAACATTAGATTTGACCCCATTGTATCTTGCATTATCTGCAACTGGCAAATAAAAATAGTACAAAGAAGTTATGTTAGGGCTAATGTACATGTTATGAGGGGATTAAGTATTTGGGTATTTGAGATAAGTCTCGAAAGAGAGTTTCACATGGATTCTTATAGAAAATGATGATAGAAATGTGCTATAGACTGCCAAATAGAAAAAAAAAGAAAATAAATAAAAGTTATGATTGCGTAATGATGAGGAAGTAGTAATCTGATTATTATGGTATTCACATCTTTACCTATAGGGTTGAAGTATAAGGAGTTTGACGTGGCTTTGATTTGTCTTGCCAAATTTATTTTTGATTTTGCATAGTGAAAGAAATAAGTAAACTGAATTTTCTTGCTTTTTTTTAAAGAGAAACGATACAATATTCTTTTTGTTTAGAAAAATGTAAGAAGTTATTATTATTCGAGTGTTACTCTTCAATTGTAAGTCACATTTATTCATCCTCCATTATAATCTCATTCTGGAAATTTGGTAGCATATCAATTGTGATTTTATAAATCTAATGTCAAGTCTATTATGCTTCTCGAATTGTCGTGCCATATCATTTATGCTTCTAGAATATTATTGTCAAATCTGTTATCAGTGATTGTTCTGCAATATTGCTATTGGATCAGTTAGTACATCTGGAATATTGCTAGATCGCTTATAAATTAGACTTGTGAAACACTATTGTCAAATTGTTTATGAGTCAAACTTTGTAATTTAAATGCCATTTTAGCTATGCAAAGAATTTGCTCATTTGTTTTCTCCCAATTATATACGGTTCTTGGAATTTCCATATTTTATGTGATTATTGAAGTTCACTTGTTTGACTCAGTTGATAATACTTACGTAATTGATGCTTATTAACATCTTTTTCCCCATTGGCTAGTGAAAGCTTAATTCGCTGCAATAGAATCAATGCTTCTTCAAATAGTTAAGAGTGTATGTTTTTTAATGATGGTGGTGATTATTGATTTGGTTGAGGAACTTTTGATTCTTGATGAACAGATAAAATTAACATGTGGTTAACTTGGGTTTTGATATTTAGTTGAAGTTACATAAATCTTCTTTGCTCAATAGGCTAATATTACGTGACGAGCTTAGGCATGAATGTGTCAGAAGACCTGAAGTGATCTTTATTTAACCTATGTAAAGATAAAATGGAAGGGATCGATGTGTCAATGTGAGGTGAAGCAGACTAATAATTTTATGAGAAATGTTGTCTAGGCAAAAGTATATTTTCTAGGCAAGATTGACACACTAGTTCTAATGAGATAACAATAAATTGTGGACTTTAATAAGTGTACAGTTTAAGTGCTAAGGCATCGAGGTTGCTTAGTGTACTGAAAAGCATTATGTATAATTTTGAAGACGTCTAGAAGCTGATAAGCCAAAGAAAGAGTAATGGTCTATCCATGTTAAGTTCATTAACTATTTGAGGAAATTCATCTACACTTAGCTTTGGCGAATGATGAAGTAGGCATCTTATTTGGTGACATGAATTTTATGGCGACCTCTTATTGAGTATTGATCGTCTACAAGTGTCAAAACAAATGTGGAGAGATAAAATATTGACATATATATGATATTGAGGTTGTACATGTATTTTGGAAAAGAATAAGTTTTGGGGATGAAACTTTATATAAGGGATGAAGGATGTAATGACTCGGTCACTAGTGGGGCCAATTAGTGCCCACATAATTCTCACCCCTAATTTATGGCTAAGTGGTTATTAGAAATTTTGAATAAAAAAAAAATGATGAGGATAATTGAATTACATTCCTACATAGCTTAGAACTCTTTCATCAGAAATAGGAAAAAAAAGGAATAAGAGATAGAACGTTCAAGGCTTACGTTTACACGTCCTTGTCCTTCTACAAAAGCCTATAGATATATATTGAAAAAAAAAAAATAATTCTTCTCTTTGAGGATGCAAAGTTAGAGAGGACGAAATCCCTACTAGCGTGGTGATTAAACAACCAGTAGTTCTTGATTGGGGTTTTGGATTTTGTGTGGATTGAAAGAGTGTGAGTTGAAAGTGTGCTTATTTGATAGAATTCACGTTCTGTGAATTAATGGTAAGTGAACTATTCCTTTGTCATTTGATATCTTGTGAAAAATGTGAATTTATCGTTCTCGTTTATCTCATACGATCCTATTCCATAAATTAATCGTTGCTCGAATGTAAAATCTTTAAAACTAATGTCTTCACAATGTTAGTATAATACATATTTCTTCATGTCCCTTTTCTTGTGAAATTCCATGTCGGGACCATTCTTCCGCTGTTGGATTTCTGTTCTCGCTATTAGATATATTGTATTACTGCTATTTCGTGCAATATATTCATTTGAAGCTATATTTGTCATCCAATTGTTATTCATCAAGTTTTGCGTCTTCAATCTCGTTTGGTTAATCCTGGCCATGCAAAGCTAGGTTTGAAATATTAACCTTCCTATGTTGTACCATATTCAGTATTTAACTATGGCTCTGGACATTGAAAATGTGCATCATAGTCGTTTCTTCACACTGCAAACCAGTAGCCTAATGTGCTAATCTTATAATATGTTAGTATATTTTTACCCTCTTGAGTTATGGTGCATGATATATTCAGCTATCGCTAAGTTTGTTCTATCATAAAGATACTATGATTGGCTCTTATATATTTACACTGACTTCAAACTCTCATTGATACTGTCATCTACTACTCTACCATTATTAGTTTTGTCTATTTGTTCACAGTGGTCTTATGTCCTCTCTCTTATCGAGTTAATCTACCTAGTGACATTGATAGAAAGCATCTTATGAAACCCCACTTACTCTTAAATGTGATTATCTTTGTCTTATAATAGTTATCCCCACTCATGTGATCTCCTCTGTTATTACACTTTGTAAGCGCTTATATTTACCTCTTACATTTATACGGCTGTGAATTCTTAATGGTACTGATATTGTTACGGTATCACTACCCAGATCCTGTTACTGTGTGCACTTGTTGATACTGTTATCGCCATTGAATGATTGGGGGGCTCCATACTTACTGAACCGTAGTTACACGGGTTAAATGCAGTCACAGCTTTCATCCCATGATGTGTCTTGTAATAGTTTATATACCATATAAGTTATTGAATGCAACTTAAAACGAAGTGTTTCTGGACATCTTACGAGTGTTATAGTGATCTTCTTCTGTATAGCGCTATACTTTTTGGTCTCATCGATCATCTGTCCTAACCTTTTGTTGTGGGATAAGTTCCTTTACTGAGCTTTTGTTCGCTCACAATATTTGCTTCCGCCTACTTTCTTTGCAGTTAAAACAGAGTAAGCACTTGGACCTTGGACAACGGGGCATGATGGGCTTAATTAAAACGTTTCCTTTCCACTTCTGTCACACCCCAAATGTAAACGAAATGCGTGACATGCCGCGTGCTTAAAGGGTATAAAACCCCCTAGCCCGCAAGGCGCACAACCATTAAGTACATAATTTAGGACCATCAAAATCACATTTTAACAAATTTTGAAAATATTAAGAGATGAGATCAATTACCTCAAATATTACATTCAATTCAGAATACTATAAATATTCCCCAAATTTCACACTAAATAAAACTAAGCAGACATAATCTCATTTAATCCAAATCCCCATATCTAGATGCCGTTATTATCTCCAATAAAACAAAATCAGAAAGGTGAGGTCAAATCTCTCAATAATTACATTCAATCCCAGTAATGCGAACATTTATTCAATTCGACACAAAATAACTAAATGAAAAATACTAAACAAAGGAGCTCTCATCTAGTGCACACCATCACATCCGGATGTCCCCAAATGCTTAAGCACTTAGTCTGACTTAACTGCAAAGAAAGCAGACGGAAGCAAATATAGTGAGTGAACAAAAGTTCAGTAAGGGAATTCATCCCACCAAGAAAGCGATAGCAGATGACTGAAACAAAGGGAAAATACTGTTCAAGATCCAAAGAATAGAACTATTGATGAAATTTCAATAATTTAAGTAATTCGCCAGATCAAATGCGTTTGGCACAAGACACATCTAGAATATTATATGAGTGAGCTGACTGAAAACTCATATGCAAGAGTAAACCATAACATTTCGATCAAAATATTTCAATGCACATCACAGGACAAAAGCTGTGGCTGCATTTAACCCGTGCAGCAACGGTTCAGTAATAAATGTGGAGTCCCCCAATGAAACGGTAGCGGTAGTAGTATCCGCAAGTACAACACAGTAAGAATATCTATGTTGCGGTACCATAACAGTATCAATACCATTAGTAATTCACAACCATCAGGAGAATTTAGATGTACATATATATGATTGTGAGTAAAAATACAAAAAAATGGATCAAACAAAAAGGGTGTTCAAAAGTGATCAAAATCATTTTAAGACAAATAATTCCAAATAGGAATAGATTATAAAACAACCCAAAATTAATGGGAATCACGATGAGGAAAACCAAATAGAAAAAAAAAACATAAAATGGCACAATTAAAAGTCTAAAGTAGAAAATAAGTCACTTGGGCTTGAGCGAAAAGCACTGCTGCTGGAAAAATCCTGCGAGAAACTGAAGTCACTTAACCTTCCAGAAAGTCACATAAGTGAGACTCTAATTGAAATCACAAGTGTAATGTTTCTTTTGTTTGAAAATATTTCTGCAGCAAAGTGATATTCCAAAACTATTTTTTTTGCAAGCTACAATATAATAGGCCATACCAAGGGGGCACCACATGCACGACTCATGGTGGAAGTAAGGCTTGAAATTGTTACTTAACTTCATGAAGATATAAAAGAATAAAATGAATCAGTGAGCAGTCCGTGACAAGGGACAAGGCTAAATAATACGTGGAAAAAAAATAACAACAAATCAATAGGACCAAAAGATGAGCCAAGAAGCTTGCAAAGAATGGGTTTTCAGATTTTTTTTTTCATTAATACACATAACACAATCGGATTCACCGTAATAAGAATAAATTTATATAATGAAACGATAGTAGACTCACATTTTCACAAGAAATCAAACTACAAAGGGAGAATTCCACTTACAGTTTACTTTAGCAATAAGTTTCGATTCACAATCTTTCAACCCAAACCACAAATTTAATTTCCTTAATAAGATGAATGAAGTCCATCAATAGCACCCTTAGAAACTTCAATTTCTCCTAAAAAAATGCCCACAAGCAAATTCAGTGTTGAAAGCCGATTGAGTTTTGTTTTTCTTTTATTGTCTCTCTCGTTTTTTTTTTTTTTTTTTGTATGCTGCCAAATAGAAAAAAAATTCAAAAGGTGATTGTGTAGTGATGAGAAAATAATAATCAGATTATTATTGTATTCACACCTTTATCTATAGTATTGAAATTTTGGGAGTTTGATGTGGCTTTCGATTTGGCTTAACAAACTTATTTTGGATTTTACATAGTGAAAGAAATAGGTTGACTGAATTTTCTTGCTTGCCTTTTTTTAAAAGAAACGATACAGTATTCCTTTTGTTTTTCTTAAAGAAAAATGTAAAAAGTTATTATTATTTGAGTGTTACTTTTCAATCGTAAGTCAGACTTATTCATCTTCCATTATCATCTCATTCTGGAATTTTGGTAGCCTATCAATTGTGCTTTTATAAATCTAATGTCAAGTCTATTATGTTTCTCGAATTGTCGTGTCATATCATTTATGCTTCCGGAATATTATTGTCAAATCTATTATCAGTGATTGTTCTGCAATATTGTTATTGGATCAGTTATTACTTATGCTTTTGGAATATTGCTAGATCACTTATAAATTAGACTTGTGGAATACTATTGTCAAATTGTTTATGAGTCAAACTTTGTAATTTAAATGTCATTTTAGCCATGCTGAGAATTTGCTCATTTGTTTTCTCCCAATTATATATGGTTCTTGGAATTTTCATATTTGATGTGATTATTGAAGTTCGCCTGTTCAACTCAGTTGATAATTCCTACATAATTGATGCTTACTAACATCTTTTTCCCATTGACTAGTGAAAGCTTAATTCACTGCGATAGAATTAATGCTACTTCAAATAATTAGTGTGAGTGATTTTTAATGATGGTGGTGCATTGTTGATTTGGTTGAGGAACTTTTGATTCTTGACGATCATATAATATTAACATGGTTAATTTGGGTTGTGATATTTATTTGAAGTTACATAAAAATCTTCTTTGCTCAATAGGCTAATGATACGTGGCGAGCTTAGGCTTGAATGTGTTGGGAGACATGAATGATCTTTATTTCATCTATGTAAGATAAAATGGAAGGGGTCAATGTGTGAACATGAAATGGAAGAAATGATTAATTTTATGGGTACACATGCCTAGGCAAAAGTATATTCTTGTAAGATTGACACATTAGTTTTGAAAAGATAATTAAGAATAAATTGAGGACTTTAATAAGTGTACAGTTCATGTGCCAAGGTTTTAAGTACTTGCTCTAGTGTATAGGAGAATGTTATGCATTATTTTGGAGATGCTTACAAGCTTATAAAGTCAAAGAAAGAGTGATTGTGTATCCACATTAAGTTCATTACGAGTAGGCATCTCATTCTATGACATGAATTTTATCGTGATCCCTATTGTGTCTTGATTGACTACAAGTGTCAAAAAAAGAATGTGGAGGGACAAAATATTGACACATATGATGTGGAGGTTATATATTTGGAACTTGATATTTCTATATAAGCAGGTTCTAGAATTTTGTACCTGTATCTTGGAGAAGAATAAGTTTCGAGGATGAAACTTGTTATAAGGGGATGAGGATGTAATGCCCTAAACGTGTTGCTTAATATTTTTTTAGCCAACTATTTTTCTAGCGTTAATTGAAGTGCTTAACTTGTACTGGTATGACAACTGGTTAGTGGTGGAGACTTGCATACTGAAGATTAAAATTTGGGATAAAAAATGAATATAAGAATTTTAGTCGATTCATAAGTTTTAAAGTTAGCCTGTCAGATAGAGATAAAACAACGTTGAAGTGCTAACTCTATTTTAACTGCAAAGAAAGCAGGTGGAAGCAAATATTGTAAGCGAACAAAAGCTCAGTAAGTGAACTTATCCCACAACAAAAGGTTAGGACAGATGATCGATGAGACCAAAAAGTATAGCGCTATCCAGAAAGAAGATCACTATAATACTCGTAAGATGTCCAGAAACACTTTATTTTAAGTTGCATTCAATAACTTATATGGTATATAAACTATTACAAGACACATCATGGGATGAAAGCTGTGGCTGCATTTAACCCGTACGGCTATGGTTCAGGAAGTATGGGGCCCCCCAATCATTTAACGGTGGTAACAGTATCCGCAAGTATACACAATAACAGTATCTGTGTAGTGGTACCGTAACAGTCTCAATATCGTTAATAATTCACAGCCGTATAAACGTAAGAGGTAAATACTTACTCTTACAAAGTGTAATAACATAGGAGATCACATGAGTGGGGATAACTATTATAAGACAAAGATAATCACATTAACGAGTAAGTAGGGTTTCATAAGATGCTTTCTATCAATGTACCTGGGTGGATTAACCCGATAAGGGAGCTGACATAAGACCACTGTGAACAAATAGACAAAACTACTAATGGTGGAGTAGTAGATGACAGTATCAATGAGAGTTTGAAGTCAGTGTAAAGATATAAGAGCCAATCATAGTATCTTTACGATAGAACAAACTTAGCGATAGCTGAATATATCATGCACCGTAACTCAAGAGGGTAAAAATATACTAACATATTATAAGATTAGCACATTAGGCCATTGGTTTGCAGTGTGAAGAAACGATTATGATGCACATTTTCAATGTCCAGAGCCATAGTTAAATACTAAATGTGGTGCAACATTGGAAGGTTAATATTTCAAACCTAGCTTTGCATGGCCAGGATTAACTAAACGGGATTGAAGACGCAAAACTTGATGAATAACAATTGGATGACAAATATAGCTTCAAATGAATATATTGCACGAAATAGCACTAATACAATATATCTAATAGTGAGAACAGAAATCCAATAGCGGAAGAATGGTCCCGACATGGAATTTCACAAGAAAAGGGACATGAAGAAATATGTATTATACTAACATTGTGAAGACATTAGTTTTAAAGATTTCACATTCGGGCAACGATTAATTTATGGAATAGGTTCGTATGAGATAAACGAGAACGATAAATTCACATTTTTCACAAGATATCAAATGACAAAGGAATTGTTCCACTTACCATTAATTCACTGAACGTGGATTCTACCAAATAAGCACACTTTCAACTCATACTCCTTCAATCCACACAAAACCCAAAACCCCAATCAAGAACTACTGGTTGTTTAATCACCATGCTAGTAGGGATTTCGTCCTCTCTAACTTTGTATCCTCAAAGAGAAGAATTATTATTACTATTTTCAATATATATATATCTATAGGCTTTTGTAGAAGGACAGGGACGTATAAACGTAAGCCTTGAAAATTCTATCTCTTATCCCTTTTTTTCCTATTTCTGATGAAAGAGTTTTAAGCTATGTAGGAATGTAATTCAATTATCCTCATCATTGTTATTTTTTATTCAAAATCTCTAATAACCACTTAGCCATAAATTAGGGGTGAGAATTATGTGGGCACTAATTGGCCCCCACTAGTGACCGAGTCATTACATCCTTCCTCCCTTATATAAAGTTTCGTCCCCGAAACTTATTCTTTTCCAAAATACATGTACAACCTCAATATCATATATATATGTCAATATTTTATCCTTCCACATTTGTTTTGACACTTGTAGACGATCAATATATACTCAATAAGAGGTCGCCATAAAATTCATGTCACCAAATAAGATGCCTACTTCATCATTCGCCAAAGCTAAGTGTAGATGAATTTCCTCAAATAGTTAATGAACTTAACATGGATAGACCATTACTCTTTCTTTGGCTTATCAGCTTCTAGACATCTTCAAAATTATACATAATGCTTTTCAGTACACTAAGCAACCTCGATGCCTTAGCACTTGAACTGTACACTTATTAAAGTCCACAATTTATTGTTATCTCATTAGAAATAGTGTGTCAATCTTGCCAAGAAAATATACTTTTGCCTACACAACATTTCCCATAAAATTATTAGTTTGCTTCACCTCACATTGACACATCGATCCCTTCCATTTTATCTTTACATAGGTTAAATAAAGATCACTTCAGGTCTTCTGACACATTCACGCCTAAGTTCGTCATGTAATATTAGCCTATTGAGCAAAGAAGATTTGTGTAACTTCAACTAAATATCAAAACCCAAGTTAACCACATGTTAATTTTATCTGTTCGTCAAGAATCAAAAGTTCCTCAACCAAATCAATAATCACCACCATCATTAAAAATCATACACTCTTAACTATTTGAAGAAGCATTAATTCTATTGCAATGAATTAAGCTTTCACTAGCCAATGGGGAAAAAGATGTTAATAAGCATCAATTACGTAAGTTTATCAACTGAGTCAAACAAGTGAACTTCAACAATCACATAAAATATGGAAATTCCAAGAACCGTATATAATTGGGAGAAAACAAATGAGCAAATCCTTAGCATAGCTAAAATGACATTTAAATTACAAAGTTTGACACATAAACAATTTGACAATAGTATTTCACAAGTCTAATTTATAAGCAATCTAACAATATTCCAGAAGCATAAGTAATAACTGATCCAATAGAAATATTGCAGAACAATTACTGATAACAGATTTGACAATAATATTCCAGAAGCATAAATGATATGGCACGACAATTCGAGAAGCATAATAGACTTGACATTAGATTTATAAAATCACAAGTGATATGCTACCAAATTTCCAGAATGAGATTATAATGGAGGATGAATAAATCTGACTTATGAGGGGAGAGTGATGTAATAGTTCTAACTTACAATTGAATGATAACACTTGCAAAATTTCAAAATAAAATGAAGAACAACTCCTCATTTGTTTCATATTGGAGTAAGCAAGAGAGCTATGTCCACTTATCTTTTTCAATGCACAAACATTCAAAACAAATCTACAAGCGAATTCTAATCCACATCAAATCTTTCAAATCAAACCTCACAGGCAAAGATGTAACCACAAGAATAAATATCTCACTACTATTCTCATCCAATATGCAATGATAACATTAATTTTTTTATTTCACTTGGTGACCTACAAAGCATTTCTAACATTCGCAATGGGAGATTATAACTAACTCTTTTTGGAGATTCACCTCAAGCACTCGAGGTACATACTTAATCTTACTGCAACATATGCATTAGCCTCCAGCTCAATTCCCTCTAACTACTTTCGTTTACAAGTTGCAAGGAATGGGAGATAAAATAGGGTCAGACTTGAGGGGGATCGAATAAGATGACTCAAAAAAAAAATTCTGTAAAGTCCTTTCCCAACTTTTGCTTAGGAATAACAAATAGGACAACTCACCATTTCAGTATCCAAGTTCTTTTTAAACTTCAAACTAGCCCATAATCATTAATTAAAGTATATCAGTGTCCAATAACTGTAATAGTCAAAATTTTAGAATAGTAAATATCAAAGGCTAAAATTTGTAGGATAAAATATTGGCTAGATAAAAACATTTGTATTTTTTTCTAAAAGTTTTAGTTTCCAATCCCTCAATATTAGAATACATCTTCATGCCATCATGAAGAGAATTAGGGTCCAAGTTTAATAAAGAGGTAGATATTTTTTTCAAAACTAAGACGAAATTTAATAATCCATATAATATGAATACTTCGGTAGGAAAATAGACATAAAACCTCATGGTAGCATCATTTGTTTTATTTCATTAGGTCGTGCCAGACAATTCACTATTAAGGAAGAAAATCAATAACCACTGGTACAAAAGTAACACTATTAGTTTATCAAGAAAGATTAGAACAATTCCAAGTTGAAGAAGGAAGACATTGAAAATTAATATAAAAGCAAGAATATTCTTTATCAAGCAGTCAAAGAAAGAAATAGCCAACATGTTTGAGTGGCAAAAAGGAAAGAGTATTTAGCACGACGAAAAAAAGAGAGGATATATATATATTTTTTTCAAACATAAGCAACGTGTTTGGTAGCCAAAAACTTTACTATCAACAACCAAATTTTGCATGAAAAATGTGTAAGTTAATAAACAGTCAAAATATGACTTAAGTTAATAAACAATCAAAATATGACCTTCAAGTGCAGCCAACATTCTTAACAAGTTTAGAAGCATCGACCGAAACTTTGCAAGCTGATTCTGAATTCAAGATTTGGGAAGGCGAGAAAGAGACCCTAACATTCATAGCCCTACGAGTCTACAAAACTAGACCACATGTCACATAACTCCAAACACTAAATCATGTATCGAAATCCAATAGTTTCGAAACTTTAAACATTTAAAGGAAAACACTAGATTCCAATCTCTTAAACATCCATTTTAACTACTTCCTAAAAGTAACCTCAATAAGCAAATACAATTCCATCAAAATTTGGTTCCCTATTACCATTTACTTTTGGTGATCTGAAACTTAAGGCTTTACTAATAGTCCCAACCACCTATCAACCAATAACTTTGAATCACTAGATAAAGGCCACAAGGTAATCAAACTATAATCACAAACACTTCTATAAAAAATAGAAATTAAACTGTAAGGTCTATGCAATCTCTCACTAAATCTCTCATATAAAAACTATCATAACCCAAAAGATTATAATCTAGCGTTCTGATACCACTTCTGTCACGCCCCAAAAGTAAACAAAAAGCATGACATGCCGCGTGCCTAAAGGGTACAAACCCCTCAAGCTCGCAAGGCACACAACCATCAAATACATAATTTAGAGCCACTAAAATCACAATTTAACAAATCTTGAAAACGTTAAGAGATGAGATCAAGTACCTCAAATATTACATTCAATTCAAATACTATAAATATTGTCCAAATTTAACACTAAATAAAACTAAGCAGACGGAATCTCATCTAACTCAAATCTCCATATCCAGATGTCGTTATTATCTCCAATAAAACAAAATCAGAAATGCAAGATCAAATCCCTCAATAATTACATTTAGCCTAGGCTAATGTAAACATTAATTCAATTTGACATTAACTAAATAAAACAAAACTAAACAAATGCGTTATCATCTAGTCCAAATCATCACGTCTGGATGCCCCCAAATGCTTAAACGCTTACTCTGATTTAACTGCAAAGAAAGTAGGCGGAAACAAATATAGTGAGCGAACAAAAGCTCAGTAAGGGAATTCATCCCGCAAAGAAAGTGACAGCAGATGACTGAAGCAATAAACGAATATTGTTCAAGATCCAAAGGATAACACTACTAATGAAATTTCAATAATTCATTGCACGATGAAACACATGTGAAAAAGACACATCTAGAATATCGTATGAGAGAGGTGACTGGAAACTCTTATGCAAGAGTAAAAAATAACATATCGATCAAAATATCTCAATGCACAACATAGGACAGAAAAGTTGTGACTGCATTTAACCCATGCAACAACGGTTCAGTAATAAATGTGGGGCCCCCAATCATTCAACGGTGGTAACAGTATCCGCAAGTGTACACAATAACAGTATCTATATAGTGGTACGGTAATAGTATCAGTACCATTAATAATTCATAGCTATATATGGGTCATAATAAAAACATAAAAATAGAATACATCGGAAGAATGAAGGAAAAATGGGTAATCAAAAGTAAACATTGGAAGTCATAAAGTATTTTCAAAAGTAGGATTATTCGGTACAAAAACATAATAATAATTTATATAGTATGATAAAACAGAAAGATCACAAGAAGACCCAACATGATTAAAATACACATTTAAGAAGGTGGCTGAATATTTATTTATTTTTGATAAAATGCAATCTGTCAAGTAGGCAAATAGAAAGGATGCAAAAAGGATAATTACTTAGGCTTAAAGGAAAATGAGAGAAACGAAGGAAACTTGTCATGTCCCCTTTTTGTTAAATCTCACTTTATATATATATATATACATATATATGTTTCTGAAGAATTTTCAGCCACACAACCTTTTTTTTCGTTCGAATATCACACCTCTACAAACCAATAACCTTCACACAAACCATGAGAGAATGAATAACATTATTTCTTTTTCTTTTTCTTTCAAAAGTCAACCAAGAGTAATCAGATATCACCATGCAATATGGAATTCAAGCCAAATACCATTGAAGCAGGAACGAGATATACATGAGATCAAAGGTGGAAAGCGAAGGCATTTAAGAAGAAAACCACAGATTCTGGCACCAACACGCATAACACAATTGAATCATATTGCTATGGAAATCTCATGATTATAATAGGAGTCGACGAAAAGGGAGAGTTTCACTTACAGTTTATTTCCCAAAGAAAAAAAAACTCTCAATTGGTACACTTTTAACCCTAAATTTTGAATTTAATCTCCTTCTAAGATGGATAAAACCCACTAATAGCATTCGTAGAGACTTCGAATCCTCCTAAAAAATACTGACAAATGATCACTATTGAAAACACATTGAGTTCTTTTTTTTTTTTTCTTTGTTTCTCTTTTTTTTTTTCCTTTCCAGATAAGAGAAAAAGTGGTTGAATGTTTCTGCTTTAATCTCTAACTAATAGGCCAACTTTAGACTTTTTCATTGACTAAAACTCTTTTATTAAACTTTGACCCCAAACTTCAATCATTATTACGCAAACCTCTATTATTAATCACTTGTTACAATTCACTACTTAACCATTTCAATTAATGGCAACAATTAGTTGGCTAAAAAAAATAGGCTACCATTTTGGGGTATTACATGACATCCAGAATCTCCAGCATTGTCGCGTTTCCAAGACCCTCAGGTAGATAACCTGACAAGTTATTGCTCGACGCGTTCAAGATCATCAACCCTGCAGCAGCCTGTCCAAGTCCAACAGGAAAGCTATCCACAAACAAGTTCTGACTCACATCAATGCTCTTCAATGCAGTAAGATTAGACAAAGCTTTGGGCAATGGCGAAGAGAACCCATTGCAGCATAAGTTAAGACTAGTCAAACTTTTCAGCTGTTGAATATCATCAGATACAATCCCTGTAAGATTCATGTGTGAAAGATCAAGCTTCTCCACACTACCATTGGAGTTGCATTTCACTCCTCTCCAGCTGCAGTGAACTGTATTGTTCTTCACCACTGCTTTTTCAGGCAATTTCCAATCTTTTAGCTGATCAAGTGGATCAACAAGGCTTGCTTTTATTGATAGTAAAACTGATGCTTCACCACTCAACTCAATTCTATTCACCACCATGGCAAAACCATAATGGTTACATGTTAAGTAAAAGTAGAAGATGAACAGAAACTTCATCTGTTGTAAATTAATATTGCACTTTCAGGTTTTTTGTTTAACTTCTCACTTTTCCACCATTTTTGTCTGCTTGAAAAGATCAAGAATGGTGGTGGCCAGGTGGGGTAGGGAGAGTGAAACACAGTGAGTTTTAAGTGATTTATGAAAGGTAATGTGAAGAAGATTGGTTGCTTAGTTAGTACAAATATATGTATAAATTAATGTCAAAATCATATGGGGATTGATTTTTTATACTAATCATGATATCTTGGGTTCTGAAACAGCTGTTAATAGGCATGTTAATGACTTAGAAAATTTTTGGATTTTATTGGAAGTTCCCAACATCAAACATGGAGAGAATGTGTTAACATAGTGTTGATGAATTATTTTATGGGTAAATAGCACCACAACCCCCTATTCTTTAGCAAAAGTGCACATTACCCCCCTGTGATTTAAAAAGTGTACCGGAACCCCCTGTGGTTTCAAAAGTGTAGCACCACAACCCCCTCCGTTAAAAAAACCGTTACTTTTAACGGAGAGTGCGTTACACGCGCGTTTGGTGCGATTTTTCATGTTTTTAGGCTTAAATTATTATTTAATTGGACAAAAATGCCCTTATAATTGAAAAAAAAATAAAAATTGAAGGGCATTTTAGTCTTTTTATACAATTCAGTTAAATTTGTTGACGGAAAATTAAGAAGGGGGTGCGTGTGCACTGTTTGAAAACCATAGGGGGTTCAGGTGCACTTTTCAAACCACAGGGGGGTAATGTGCATTTTTGCTAAACCATAAGGGGTTGTGGTGCTATTTTCCCTTATTTTATTTCTTATTGTTTTTGTTACTGATAGTCAACTTGTTGAGTAGCTAGTACTTTTAATATTTTTGTTGCCTCACTTTGAGTTTTGTTGATTTACTGCGTGATGGTTATATTGAAAAAGATTTAAATTGGGTTTCACTTAAGATTGCGTCTGTTTTCAAAAGGTATTCATGTTTGGTATTCATTGATTTTGGTCGAAATCTTTGAGAATAATTATGTACTACAATTCGATGGAAAAACTTAGTTATTGGACTTTACTATTTCACTTAATAGTTTGGTTTGAAATTTTCAAAACTTTCAGGCTCATGATTATTATGATTAAACTTAAACTTTTCATCCAGTTCCGTAATGATACTTTTTTTAATTACCATTCTAAAAATGAAATTTGTCTTTGTTAAGGGTTTTATTTTTGGCATTAGTGATTTCAAGTCTAAATAGATGAGGGTGGTGTTAATTATGTTAGTTTCTGGTTATTAGCTTATTGTAACAGAAGTTAAAACAAAATAAATAAACATATGCAGAAAGTAAAGACACCGAGATTTAACGTGGTTCAACTGTGCGGTCTACGTCCACGGGACCTCCCCTGGTCCAACAAACCTGTTTCATAAATAAATCACAAGTTACAACATCAATGGACTTACACAAGTAAAGACTCCCTCTTGACCTTTGACGCCTTGATGACGAACTCCTTAATGAACCTATGTTTGGCGAGCTCCCCTCGACATGCGACGTTCTCTCCCAAGAACTACACCTTCTTCTCCCGAAGAATGAATAAAACAAAGAACAAACTAAAAACTCTTTGTATCAAAGATTAAAACAATATGCCGAGCGGAAGCATAAATAAGCTGTCTGTTTCACAGTCTACTGTAGCAATACATGCATTATCAGATTTCCCATGTTACTGACTTCTGTTGCAGCACTTCGTCAATCTGATGCAGCGAATCCTGACAGCTCGAAAATATTCAAATAAATCCTCATTTTCAGCTCTTTTTCTCCACATTTTTCAGTCATGTGAGGCCCTGTATATATGCTGAATTAGTTGCCTAAACCTCCACAAGGTAATCCGTGTTTGGGCCTTGAGTTGTATGGAAAAACTTTGTCTCCAAGCAATTCTTTAAATAAGGCAACCTTCCTTTCTTGAAAAAGAAAACTTCAATCACCTTTAATTTAGATGTCAATTTGCCTTTTCAACTCTCTTATAAATATGGTAAACTTGTCAATCATAATTTTCCAAACATATATGTATATACCATAATTAAATTCGAATTGAATTAAGTCAAAGCATAATTTTGGCAAAACAAAAGCCAATTAATTTCATAGCACTTGTTGCAGCAAGGGGTGCAGTAAGGGGCGTAACAAATTAGTTGACAGTCAAGGTTAAAACTTAATTTTATTAAAAGATTTTGTCAAATTCATATAACCAACTCGATCTACTAAATGTCATAAAACTTGATTTACCATCTAAAAAACTGTCTCCATGACTACAAAAAGTTGCTTTCTGCATTATTCTTAAAGTTCCTCCTCCTTTTCAGCTTTTTTTTTCTTTTTCTTTTTCTTTTTCCATCTCTCTTTTCCCCTCCGATATCATATATATTATTAAGGAATACATGAAATAGTAAAGAATAGAGCAAAAATGTATTTAGAATTCATCTCGTACTTTTTTTCTTATGTTTCTTATGAAAAGCAGCCCATAAGCATATATTTTACTATAAGTTAGTCTTAAAAGCTCCTTTATGTTACTGTATATTGTGACAAGAAAGTGTGTGGTCAAATGATTTAAATCTCTTATTTATTTATTTAAACTTTTAGTTCCCTTCTGATCAAAGGCAGCTTCCAAGAATGATAAATATTCATGAATTATGGTCAAGACTACTCATTCTCAATGGTGGAGCCCACAATAGCATAAGATTAAGACCTAAACACAATGGTTAATTTTATTATTCGTTTGTCACAATGTGGAAATGTAATCAATATAATGTTAAGAGCTTTAGTTCTAGATGTACGTACGATCTGTGCTCAACTTGCTAATGAAACAAGCTCAATTATCCTCTTTCTATTTCTTAATGAGAGACTAGAAACGATCGGTTACACATAATTAAAGATTGTTTGGAAACAAAGTGGGGTGCTTCAATGTGGAAGGATGATGTATAATAGTTGAGTTAAACGACATACAGTTACTATATAAAGGACAGTTTGATGTACAAAATTTCTATTATACATTAAAATTAAAAAAAGACCAGATCCCGATAAATATGAGATTAATACATAAAAAAATAAAAATTAGCAAAAGAAAAGCTATTTATTCGAGTGATAAGTGGCTAAAGGGAGAAAATGGAGACTGGATGAACATATCAAGATTGGTGTGAGTAATGTAAGGGGGCCACGTGAACTAGCAACTTCCTTGATGAGGTCTTGCCTCCCTACTATTAGAGAGAGAGAGAAGGGGGTGGATATTAAAAACAATTGGGGTAAAGAATATATATATATATATATATGCATCTTGTGATCTAAAAGAATATGGGTATTACGTGCCACCTCATGGGTTTATGTGAAATCATCCCCATTTTGCATGATTGAGCAAAGAAAATGGAATCATATTAGTGGTTGATCTTACATGTGCCACATGCTAAGATGTGTAGGACCAATAATTTTGTACTCGCATAAAAAAATGTAAATAAGTTAGAAAGGTAAGTGTTAATTCTACTTGCCTCTATGGTTATGGTCTAGTAATAGTTCGGGTGGTATCATTTTTTTGGAGGTCACGTAGTTAATATTTTTTATTATTTTAAAATTTTGTTTTTAATTGATTTGATATAAGAGAATTTTTTTTAATCTCTCCCCTTACGTCCCTTTCACCCCATTCCCCTCAATCCAAACTACAATAAAGATAATTGCTTGAACTGGTTTGAAATAATTAATTTAAAATGATCATTTAATTCATAATATTTACTTATAAACTACTTTCTTATAAGAGGACCAAATACTTTTTTCTTGTTTGTTTTTCATCTATTTATAAATTGTTAATCAACCCACCTTACCTTTCTAACTCTATGTGAATCTAATATTTCTTGTACGCGTGAATTCTCTACAAAGTATGAATCTATTCTATTTGTGGTTTTGTAGTTAGTCTTTGAATAAAAAATATATAATTTGATTGAAGAAATAATAAAAAGAATATTTAGTTTTCAAGATATTTCAATCACATTTGAGTAAATTCTTTATTTTTTTTCTTTATCCCTCACCCTTAATTGATTTTCAATCATATGAGATTCGAATCACAATCTCTCAATTTGTAACAAAAATAACCCATTATTAGATTATTCATGAGTTTGATCTTGAGCAAATTTGAATGAAGTGTCTCATTTCAATGAATAATTGGAAGATCTGCATGTACAATGACTTGAAGGCTTGGGGAAATAATTGAGTAATGAAAGAGTCATTATAGTACTTTGACAAATATAGTTCTTTCCTAAAAAAATTTCAAAAATCTATTTAAAACGAATCGTTAAATGAATTCATTGGAATACTTAAATGTGAAAGACACAAGTCAAAGGATTTGAAGTCCATATATGTTACGAAAAAGGAGAGAAAATATGATTATTTTCCTTGTCTTGTCATTTGCTTGAAAGTAAACTATTTGAAGAAAATGTTGCCGAAATTTATTGATTTCTGATTAGATACAAATATCTTTTTAAAAGAAAAGTTTTTTTTAGAATAGCGTGCTTTAACCTATAAAGTATCGTGAAAATTAAGGTGTAAAATACCAAAGCTAAGAAAATATGAACTTAACCATTAAGCATCAGAAAAGTAAAGGTAAAATACCAAAGCTAAGAAAACTTTTTTTTTTCCCTTTTTTTAAAATTTTATTTTTGTAATTATTTTAAAATAATTAAAACTTTTTGTCGCCATGTCGTTGCCAATTGGCGAAGACATGGCGACAAAATACCTCTTTTTTTGTTTTTAAATTTTTAAATTTGTTTATGTAATCAAAACTTATTTTTTAAAAAACAATTAAAGCATATGTTGCCATGTCGTCACTAACTAGCGACGCCATGGCGATAAAACAACTTTTTTTAAATTTTTTTTAAAATTTGTTTTGTAATTATTATAAAATAATTAAAACATTTTGTTACCATATCCTCGCCAATTGGTGACGATGTGGCGGCAAAATACTCTTTTTTATTTTTTTAAAATTTTAATTTGTTTAAAATATTTAGAACTTTTTTTAAAAAATAATTAAATCAATTGTTGCCATGACATTGCTAATTGGCGATGACATGGTGACAGAATAACTTTTTTCATTTTCTAAAATTATTTTAATATGTTGTGTAATTATATAAAATAATATTAGAATATTGTCATCATGTCACAACAAAATACTTTCTTTTTAATTTTTTTTTGTAATTCCATTAAAATATATAACATTAAATTCATTTTTTTTCTTTTTAATTTGTTTTGTATATAAGTAAAGACAAGTTGTCGCAACATCGGGGCCCACAATTTTAGTTTTTTATCATTTTTTTATATTTTCATATTCTTAAAAACTTATTTTAGCAACTTTTATTGCTTTTTTAAATTACGAAATACTATTTGTACAAATAAGGATGGTCCTAACATGAGTAAAGCCAAAGACCAATAAATATACCCGAAGAACAAGTATTTTTCCGTGGAAAAAAATTCATTTTAGTCTCTAAAAAGTATGATAAATTTTAAATAGGTTCATTTGAATTTGAAAATCTCTCCTAAGTCCCTATACTTTATTTTCCTTTTGTAATTTTTTATGGCAAAAATAAATACCCACTAAAATGTCATTTTTGTCCTTGAAATTTGACCATTGTCCAACTATTTTTTGGACCTTTTCTTTTTAATTAATTCTTAATTTGTTTGTTGGAATGTGATTGAACTAATGTAATCTTTTTTCTTTTTTTTTTAAACCTAGAAGCAAACAATCAAACTAATTCTTTTATAGTCAAAATTCATTCTCGCCTTATTGTTGTATGAAGCAATGGAAATTTGCATGGATAACAAATTTGCTAATTCACATTACATTTTAAGGGCCAGAAAGACACTTTAGTGCTTCTTTTTTTCCCAATTTATCATCGAAAATCACAAAAGAAATTATTGTGTAGAGACTTGTGGAGAAAATTTTAAATTTATAGGAACTTATTTGAGATTTATTATATTTCTCAAGAACTAATTTTTTTACCCCCTTTTTGCATGCCTTGGGAAAAGTGTCATCGTTAGGTACCTCGGCCTTCTATAAAACAAGCAAATTTGGCCTACTATGACAACGCTAGAGAATTTCTCATAACCTTGCACGTTCTTTCATTACGGCATGTATTAATCCCAGAACTCAACGGTTAGAGAATATAATTATTTCGCGTGGATAAATCAAGATTTTAAGACCCATATATGAGATCTTAAGCTATTCTTGATAATACCACATAACTTTATGATGAATCTCATGTTTCTTACTATAATATCATAATGTAGTGAGAGCAGCTTTGCCTCAAATTTTTTCTGAACAAAATGAAGAAACAAGAAGAGTACGTATAATATTAAGCTAGAAAATATAATCATATTAGTTTCCATTGATCAATATACAAGCTTTTAGATTATTTCGCCTAATATTAGTTGATTTTAAAGTGGAACTAACTTTAAGAGGGAGACTATATTGACGAAGATATAATCAGTCCATCACATAATAGGAGCATTTTCTGCGTAGTAGCATGAACTTGCATGATCCAATTATCCCAATTTTTTAAAAACTATAACGATATTTTAAAGATATTTTCAGTCTCGCATATTAATTAATCTCACATTAATTATATATTATAATCCCCACTGAAAAGATATTCCGAATCCACCAAAAAATATATTAATTAATCTCGCATTGATTATATATTATAACCCCCCTCCTATGAGGTTGCTAATTTTGCGATGGAAAAACGTTATGTCGCTTATTAAATCTATTATCCCATCTATTTTTCTTATAGTGAAAGGGAGGTTTAGCCGAAGAAAGAAAATATAAACGAGCTAGTAATTAGCCAACCAAGTTTGGTTTTTGCTGGAAGAGTAGCATTCTACCCATTTCATCTCTATGAGATTCCCCCAACAAAGTGTAGGATTAATAAATGCCAAATGTACATTATTATTGCAAATAAAAATTGCATGGAGGTTCATATTGATGCACAAAACTAATGATGGCCAAAAATATATCAATTTAAATCGTGGATACAAGATTTTTTTCCCGTGGATGTTATAACATATAATTTGAGGATCATACAAATAACGACAAACACTAAAGGAAGATATTTTCAATTGTTATCTATCATGACAACTGAATTCAACAATTTTTTTGTTACATTTTGAAAGAAAAGAAGGGTCTCAGCAGAATAACATAACATCTTTGACATTGTCCATAATCTTTAATTGGCAGTTGATAGGATTCTGCATTCTCCCTTGTGGGACCCAAGTCGGAATGCAGCTAACACTACAAAAAAAGACCATATGCGCGACACTTTTTTCGCGGTGGTTCAAGAACCGCCGCTAATTGTGCATGACAATGCATTTTTTGCGGCAGTTCGGGAAACCGCCGCGAAAATACCACTTTTAGCTGCGGTTCACAGAAACCGCCGCTAAAAGTGGTATTTTCGAATATTAGTAAACTCATTATTAGTAAATCACTTCTTGCGGCACCAACACTTCTCATCTATCCCTCTTCTCTCTCACGCGACGACGGCATTAATCCAGCAAAAGAAGACATGGCCTTCCGACGGCAATAATTCGGCGCAAGAAAACATGGCCTTTTGACGACGTCCGCCTCCACGTCTAGTTATCAATTTTTTCCTTGATTGCCAAGGTCTGAATCATCATTTCTCTAAACCCTAACCTCTTCCTCTATTATACACACACAATAAATATTTGCATGTGTCTATATTGATGTATATATGTGATATATGTGTGTATCTGTATAGGTAAGCCATTTGTTGAATATTGTGGTCGAAATTTCTTAATTGAGAATTGGTGAATTAGCACTGATTTGAGTTGATTTTACACACACATAAGCTATTTTTTGAATTTTGTGTTCGAATTTTTACCCGAAAGTTAGTGAATTAGGGCTGGATTAGAGTTGAATTTCTTGATTTTAAAGTTAGGGTTTTGTGGATTCTTTCTATCAATTTTGAATAACTTGACTTTATTTTATTCTTTCTTTCAGTTATTGAAGATTTTGGTAAAAGTAATTGAAATCTATTATTAAGTTTTTATATAGTGGTAAAGCTAAGAGGTCTACTGTAAGGAAAAAATGGAAAAGATTGTACTTTTGCTTATTTTGGGTTATGGAATATGTGGAGGATTTGTTTGATGGTTATGCTAGTAGAAAGTCTCAGATTAGAGCTCAGGTTCTTGACTAGTTTTCGGTTTTGCTAGACACAATGTAGTGGTGGGATGGGTAGGACCGAGTTGAATTTATGTTGTTGAAGTAGACCCAGAAGATTGCATTGATAAGGGAGAATTGAATTGTTTTAGCTAAAGCCAATGTAAATATGAGTTAAGAATTGACAATAATTTGGATACAAGATGTTGGGGATAGGTTTTTGGCAAGCCGATTGGTTGGAACCTGATACCCTAATTGAAGATCAACCCTTTGGCTTAGTGGTTTCACATGAGATAATTTGTGGATTGGGCTTCTTTCCTCTAGTTCCTCTCTGGTCTAACATTTAGTGCACTAATTGAACCAAAGAATTGATGTCGAACTGGTAAAGCAAAGTTAATTTCAGAGCTTTACTTCCTGAAACTAACACGTATTTAGTTTAGTGTGAATATGTGGATAAACATTCATGGCCTTCTATGCAAATATAATAGCTAGAAAGACGTCTTGTATGTTCATTGGCTGCTAGAGTTTCTCTTACGGTGCCATGCTCTGAAATTTTCATGTGTGATTGGATGAGGGTGTGTTTTTATTCTTCCTCTAAAAAGACTGTTAGTAGATTCAGTTCACTGGTTGAGAAAATTTATGGAGACTGAAGTACTTAGAATCACAATAAAACATTAATAGCTTTGATTTTAGGCATTCCATTTGTATCCAAAGGTATAAATCAAAATTGTAGTCAGTTTGAATGTGGATCTTTATAGGCTGAATTGATGAAATTGCCAAGGAACCTTTTGGCTAAGAGTTCTATGATCAAGAACATGTAACTGGTAGGTAAATCCTCCTATAACCATAACTTTTGAGTCATAACGATAGTTACCAAAGTTTTCTTCTCAATCCTATTCTTGTGTTGTACATGACGCAGATGTTGGAGCAAAATGCCTGGGGTAATATCATCACTGGAGATAATGGGTTGGATAGGTTAGTATATCTTGATGATACTTCTTGGAGGTTTGAAATAAGATTTCCATTTGTTTGATTATCACGCTTTTAGAGATTTATTTTTCTTTGAATCCTATACTTTCAAATTAAAGGCTATCTTATGTATCTCTTGATTTTGATAAGTTGATTATAAAGCTCGAAAACTAGTTTACATTTCTTTTACCCTTTTTCTTTTATTCGTTTTATGAAAACAACTAATAGGGCATATGAGCACCACACCTTCACTTTTTTGTTGCATTTCATGTAATATATGAAATATCTCGGCTTGTTAACATTCTGCTTGTTTTATAGGAACATCTTAAACAAAGTGATTAGTCCTTTGTATTCCACCTTCAGGTACTCGAAGCTTGTTTTATTGCCTTTCATTATTTCTTCACCTTTTGCAATCCGTATTTCACATCTCATTAGTCATTATGCAGGTTTTGGAGTTTGTGGGAAGCTGATTTGATTTCTGTTGGATGTATCTTTATGGTAAACTCATTATGCGTTTTAGGATGAGGATGACAGTTTTATCTTGAATGCTCTATTTTCAATCTCTCTACTTTTTGGTCCATAATCCAGTCTTATGGCCCCTTTCATTACCCTTTTGGTGATCTTTTGGTTGATTAAGTTGAATACAAAAATTTCCATGAGCCTTGTTACTTTTCTTTTATTTTGTTAATAGGATTTGAGCCAATCCAATTTGAAGGAAAAATGGAAGATTGAATCTTTATCTGGTAAGAGTTATTTAGGATAAATTACTTATGGGTTATACATATAAATTACTTTCATATATTTATATATCACATAAGTTAAATGAAATGCCTTTGTATTGACTAGTATGGAGTAAGTAGGGGATTTTGTTCTACTGATTTGGCCTAAGACTTGTGGCTCCTATGCACGGTGGTGAAGATTGGCTGTGGTTATGCGTTTATTGTGTTTACAAGTGTTGGTAAAGCAAAGGATCTTGTACAATGATGTGTTCTTGAGGTATATAGCCATGTGTGTGAACCAACCACACATATGTGTATAAGTGTTAGCCGCGTGTGTGTGTTTGCATAAGCTATATATGTAATTAATTATTGTGCTATAGGGTTTAGGGGTTAGGTGTGGGTGATATATACATATATACATGTATTGTGTTTGAGCGAATGGATTGCGTGGTATTAGTATTATAAGGGGGTAGAGGATGACTGATAATGATGGCAGACATCTTTGGTGCTAGGCATATGTTAGTAATATTGCTTGTAACAAATGATATGTATGTGCTGGTGTGTGCATTGTGTAGTATGTGCTGGTAGCTTGAGTGAGTTTAGTCAACTATGTTAAGTAGTGTATTTCCTTTTCCTTGATTAGGTCCTGCAATAGAGACGAAACAACTAGGAAAAGATTAGAGAAGATAGTATAAAGGCAAGGAAAAGATAAAAGAAGAAGATAGAATTATAGTATGATTAGACTTATAATATTTTAATAGAACTAATTTATATGCTTAAGTGTGAAAGCATCCGTATCTAACTATGTTATTCTATTTCTTTTTCTATTGTAAATTGTTTACTTGATTTGCTTTTCTCTTATTTTTGCAGGTAATATTATCTCTAGATGTGGACCCGCCAGTTGTCAGAATAATGGACTATGAGTAAGATGTATCTCCATGCTCTAGTTTCTGCTTTCTTTTTGAACACTGAATTCAACATTTTTTGTCATGCCAGGTAGCTTAATTAACTTAAATAGTTCAACATATAGTTTTTTAGAATCATTTTGGCATCAAATAAATTAGAAGTTGATACTTTAAGTATATCTGAAATCCAACAGGTCTATATGCTTGATCTCTTTTTATGAAATCCAACTTTTTATAGTAATTTTTATTTCATTCCTTTGCAAATTGCTGAAACAAATAAATTTTTAATTGTCATATTTTGCAGTAAAAGGAGTAGCAGTGGTTGAGCTATTCTTCTCAGTCTACAATAACTATGCAGTTTAAGAATTATATTGTCGATTGCTTATTGTTGAGTTGTCCTCCAGTCACTATAATGGAGACATGGAAAGAGTTAAACATTTGTAATTATATCATTGTGCATGATATTGGTATACGTATCTCATTTGGAATTTGAAGTTTGCATGCAATCTTTCTAATTTCAATTTTTTGTTTTGTTATTATAATGGCAGTTACAAAAACTGCTGCATATTCAATTATTATTGTTTTCTTTTGCTTGGTGCTTGCCTATAAGTTAATATAATTATTTTTCAAAAACAATTTTAGCATAGGCGGCGTTTTTTAAAACGCCGCCTATAATTTTTTAAAATATGTTCTACTATAGACAGCGGTTCTCTAACCGCCGCTAAAACTATTAATGGTGGTTCAAAAACCACCGCTAAAACAATTAACGACGGTTCTTGAACCACCGGGAAAAGATTTTTTTTACGGCGGTTGGCCAAACCGTCGTAGTTTCTATTTGTGACGCACAAATTTGTGACGATTTATGAAACCGCCGCGTATCATTTAGCGACGGTTTAAAACCGCCGCTAATAGCTAAAAGAAACGCCACTAATTATCACTTTTTTTGTAGTGAAATGAGCATAATAAGCCCGTGGCACTACATAGGTGGTCAAGCAAGTTTGTTAGCAATTAAAAAAAAACTAAGGCAATCATGCTAAGAGAAATCAAATCCCATTCTTTCAATGTTTTCTTCTGATTCCCTTTTAATATTAACAAGTGTCCTCTCAATGTTATTTGGATTAGTTTGATGTATTTCCACCAACGGCATATGATTGAATGCATGTCAAACGTCACACAATGTGACCAAATCTATTTTATTTACGGAAATGTAATATACATATAAAATAACGTTACTATTCCTAAATTGCAACACGTTTCAATTATATCCTAACAGAGTTGGAGTTGGACTGAACGACGATCAGACACCTAGAAACTAACGCAGAACTCCGCCTTTGTGTCATTAAGCAGTTTCTAAAGAAAGGATAAACTTATTGATTGCTTGTAAAAATTAAGAAAATAAATTGGGTATTGGTAAATCTAGATTATTCCAAAAAAGAATAGGAAAATAGTTGTGCCCAACACTTATAAGAAAATTGAAGTAAATTCCGACCATAAAAACAATTAGACCAAAACTCAAATTAAAGTGCTCAAAAACAGAAAAGACAACAGACACAAACAAAAGAAAACGCAAGTCACCCTTGTTTTTCATGTTCCATCCGGCCTAAATTCGGTTCAGTCCAGTCTCATGATACTTGAACTGGAAAACCGTTAATAAAAAATCACATTAAAACCATTGAACTGATAACAGTCTAATTACATAAAACAAATTGAACTGAACACTTGCCAAAAGAGGTGGAAGAACCCGTGCTTTAACAGAAGTTAGTTCATATACCAAACGGATTCCAAATTCCTGGTTGGTAATATGATCAATGTCGAAATCAGTGGCTTTGACCACCTACAAATAGTAAAGAAAAAAAATTAGGCATTATTATTTGAAACTAGATGGAATAGAACATATGGAAAAATAAAATGCATCACTTGATTGATGGTGAATCTTGTAGAGAATGTATTATAGTCGTTAAATTGGCATGATCTTAGCAATTCATTGGCCTAGAATGATCTATAAATAGTGTAGCTTGCATTGTATAAGACACACAAGAGAGTTGTAGCATTCACAAGTAATAAACTATATTCTTTCAAACTCCGTCTTTTGTTTTTCTTGTTTTCATCTTGCAAGTTTCTTATTTCACATTTTGTTGGTTTTTTTTTTTGGCTGACTTAGCCACTTTTATATTGCAAGAAGTGTCTAAATGCTGCACGTAGCGCTTAAGATAGGCCAAGGGCGTGACAAGATTGTCACCTCCATCTTATGGCTCAACAACAATCCCCGCCATAGATTCACAGCCGCGGTTACCTCCATCACCAGCACCACGACCACGTCTTCTTATTCTTCCGTCGCCATCGTGACCAGCCGAAGTTGACGATTGTCGACTACTGCCTCTATCACCTCTATCACTTCCTGACATTGTTAAGCGAGAAGGAAAGAAAGCAAAGAAAAATTAAGAATGTAAAAGAACGAAATTAGAGAAGTGTTCTACTTATTTTCTTAACTGAATTCTTCGATGACGTATTTTCGTAACTATAAGAATGAAAATGAATATCAAATGATATTGAAATAAAATGGGCTTTTCCTTTAGCAGTAAACTAATGTTTCTAAAACTTTTACATAAGGGCAAAAGTCAAAACACTGTTTGGCATTTATACATCAGATTACTTGTGAAAATAATTAGCAATATCAAATTAAGTGTATTGACAATAACGAAAAAAAAGAAAATAGAAAAACAAAAAGTTATTTTCACATTTATGATTTTTAGCACTATAGAATTTTGTAGAGCTAATACCCTTATTTTTGTATATAACTTTGTTAATTTATTTTTTCTTTTTAATAATAAAAACTGAAGCCGTGGTTCAAAGTTGAAATATTTAATTATAATATATTACTATCTGGCCGTTTCACCCAATTTTTAGGTATAACTTTCTTATTTTTTATATATTCATGTAAAAAGTGCTGACACTATTTACAACTTTAATCCTATTTATAAAGTTTTCGGTTATAGAAAATAGTAGCTGGAAGAACTCACATATAATTAGTAGGCTCCTGGGCTCTAGTTACTCTATTGTTGTAATTTCCCAAAAAATATTCATAATTTTCATGGGCCAAACGTGTTCTTTTCACTCTCTCTGTGTTTTGGTCCCAAGCCCAATATTCTCACTCACTGCTTCCACAGTGCAGTCAATACACAGTGGCCCAGACACGCTCGAAAACTTACAGCATCACATATTCCGTACGATCTCAAACTTAGATTGATCAAAATAAATTATTTTTTCTCATTTATTTCGTCGTATTTTTGTTTTTATTTTTATTTTTAATTTCAGGAAATGGCCAGAAATGATGCATTTATGATATTATTATTATTATTATTATCATTATTAATAATTGGATAAGCCGCTATGATCTTCAATTCAATCTCTGATGCTAAACTTCTCACTCGACCCTCTCTATCTATACGTCGTCAATGTGTGTGTGTTGTGTGGTGTGTCAGTGTGTGTGTGTATCTTTATATATATGTATATATTAAGTATGTGCGTATGTATGTATGTATCAATTTTGCAATTCTTTACCTCATAGTAGGTGAAAAGTACACTGAGTATACACTATACAAATGCTATTATTTTACCAAATTTGGTTAGCGAGCTTGAGTATTTCCTCACTTGGAAATATATGTATATATAGATGTGTCTGTGTGTGCATGTTGTATGTGCGTGTGTGTGTGTGTGTCAATTTTAGAATTTGATTAAGTCAGTTTTAAAATTTGATTAAGTATACAAATGCTACTATTTTGACCGGCAAGCTCGAGTGTTACTTAGAGGACTTTGAAATATTTATATATGTATATGCTGTGTGTTTGTCAATTTCTAGAGGTTGATTAAGCATAACAATGCAACTGTTTTGACCAGATAGCACTTTGAAATATATAAATATATACATACATATATATATAAATATATACATACATATATTTGTATATACACATATATGTATATTTTTAGTTATCAATTTATTTTTAGTTAAAAATTTGGCCAATCCTCACTGAAATTGTATTATATCTCCTATTGAGAAAAGATTCTAAATTTGACCCTACTTCTAAGTCCTTCGTGTATATATATAGTTTTCAGATCACTAGTCCACCATACATTAATGATGTGGTTTGTTATTAATAATATAAATTAACCATTTTGGATCAAACACAGAGATCCCAAATATCATTCCCAGGTCTGAGAGAACAAGCTCAGTCAGGTTTTAGAAGTCCACAAAACTAGAAAGAATAGAACTTTTGATCCTAGAAGCCCATATGGACAGCCCATTTAATCCATACGAAGAGGCCATTCTTTTTCTTTTTCTTTTTCTTTTTGTCAAGAAGGTACTTCATATGTAACAGACAAAATGTACAAAGAATGGGCCGAAAAACAATAGCCCATAGACACATGTACAGACAAATTTGCCATGATAAGCCAGGCAGAGCAACCCAAAAGGAAACACAGACACTAGACCAAAAAAAAATAAGTCGAATAGCAAATCTAACAAACTGGATAGGCCCAATCGAGTGCATATTTTACTTATTACATGATTTATTTAAACATTAAAATAAAAAACGTTTAATCATAAATAACAAATATACACGAGTGCAACAAGAAAAAGTACACAGTAACTAACTAACATTGTCTTTAAACTAATTAAAGAACATTTTCTTCAATGAGAAAAAGTACACAGTAACTAAGTGTTCTGAAAGTTAATACATTCATGGTACTTTGATAATTATAGTTTTAGTAGCTAGAAAACAAGAAAAATGTATAGAAAGAGTCATTCTAGTACTTTTTCAAATATAGTTCTTTCCTAAAAAAATTTCAAAAATCTATTTAAAACAAATCGTTAAATTAATTCATTGGAATAATTAAATGTGAAAAACACAAGTAAGAGGATTTGAAGTCCATATATGTTATGAAAAGGGAGAGAAATTATGATTATTTTCCTTGTCTTTTCATTTGCTTGAAAGTAAACTATTTGAAGAAAATGTTGCCAAAGTTTATTGATTTCTAATCAGATACAAATATCTTTTTAAAAGAAAACTTTTTCAGAATAGCGTGCTTTAACCAATAAGTTATCATGAAAGTTTGTATCTTCCACTTTAAGACTTTGAATTCTAGTGACTTCTCTCAATGATTATTTTAGTGTTCTCCCTATGTGTCAATTTTTCTGATATTCCATTGTCTAACTCCTTGCCAACTTCTTTTTTGAGGTCCTTTCTTATTAAGTCTTCTCTGTTGGCCCTAAGCATTGTGTAAATTCTCATTTTGTAGTCTATGCTCATAGATCTTCTCAACGATTAGCACCGTGGGTTAAAGTTTATCTTGTGTTTTATATAGGTCTTATACCCTCGGACCGATATAGGTATTCTTATTAGTGTCTTCAAATTGTATGATTGTCTCTCCTCTCCGTCTATCTTTAGCATGTTTTGAGTGTCTGGATTCTTTGAGTTTCATTGAGTTTCCTGTGTTTAAAGAATTTCTTAACTCCCTTTCGTGTGCTCTGCCCTCAGTGAACAGGAGACCTCTTTTTAGTGAACATGAAACCTCTTTTAGTATTCCCCTCCCCTTTTTTAATGTGTAAATAACGTGAGTTGAACCCAGTCTTAAGTGAACTCTTGAGTATAACTACCCCATTTAGATTACTCGGAAGTGAGTCTATATTTGCTTAGCCTTGTGCTTAGTTTCAGTTACCCTATTTGCTTATTTTCTAAAGATTGATACCTATTAGGTATTGGGTATTGACTTGGATTCTATCCAATTAACACTACGGTCATATTTTCTTACGATACTCTTGCTTTGGAAGCTTATCCCACTCCACTTCATTAAGTGGTATGTGTATATACTCGTACATTTGTTTGTTTTATCATTTGTTCATAATCATAAGCTGTGTATTTGTGTATATGTGTGAGATGTGCACTTATCGCCTGGTGATGGGGGCTTAGTACTCGCCTTGTGTTTTGTCTGGTGGAGGCTTAGTACTCACTTTTTGACCGATGTTGCACGGGTAAATATAGTCGTACTTATGGTTGTCTATTCATCTTATGCATGATGCAGTCGTTTTTGTGTCCTTGTGTTTGACCTCGTTCTTGATTCAACTATATCATTTGTAGCTTCATATGTTATATAAGATCTTTCACTTTGGCCTTTTGTTTATGTGTTCATATGACTAGCCTTATATTTTATTCCTGGTTATGCCATTCGATGCTGTCACGCCCCAACTCGACCCCACCTATAATCAGTCAGGACGCAACGGAATTTCGGCAGCATAACGACAGTAAATAGATTTCCGAGGTTCTAAACCAACCTCATAAAACATCATACATCCAGCAATTCCTCAATACAAACAACAACATACAACACAACCATATTATACAATAAACCATCCTCGTTATACGCCTCCGTTCCAACATGACATACAATACCTCAACTTTATCATACATTTCAAAAATAAGTTGAGACACAACTACAACTTAACCATAGACAAAAGAAAACCACTAAGTTAACATCGTTTGGATCATCATCTTTCAACATCTATTATAATAAGAACCACAAAGCATATAAAAGTCTATTAAGCTAATATACATGACATTAAACAACATATAATCATGGATAAGACTCGGGAATATATGACTCGTCCACGTAAGGCACATTTTCCTTCTTAGGAGGCACGTACCCGTAATCCGGCTCTGCAACACCTGTAAGCATGCAATAATAGAGAGTGAGCTTATATACATAAGCCCAGTGAGGATCCGATAGATCTCGACGGTATTCACTACGCTCCTTGGATTTAGTCCTTTGAGCAAGTAAACACACAACAACAATAATAACATTATCATCACATAACTATATAACCATTCATTAAAGGATACTCTATTTGGTGTAGCTCCAAACGCTATCACGATCTCAACCGTTCTTTTTATAACTCCCCATTACTCACGCACCCGAGGTACCTCACTAGCCCCTCCCTCCATGACACCTCTGTCATGCGAGCTGGGGGTAGCCTATGGCAGTCATGCCGTTATCAACCCGACAGCCCGATGCTGCCCGAGAGGTGGCACACACATACCAAGACTCCATAATCATCAATCATCAATCAATCATCAATCAATCAATTGGGAAATCAGCAACGAAAGTGCCCGATTCCCGAACTCAATAATAATCAATCAATAACATCAATATTAAATTAAACAACAAACAACGTAGTTAGATGACAAAGTAGGCCATCTAACCGGACATGCATAATATACATAATTAAACTCTAAATTACTCACCAACAACTCACCATTCATCACTCGAACACTACCCAACCATCTAAAGGCATCGTTCAAGAAATTAAAGAATGACAACCTAAACTTCTAAAATTCATAACTTACAATCTACTAATCCAAACATTGCCAAATCAGTTCCTATCACTCACCCATTCAACCTACTACATTAGCCCTCTCGGAAATCCACCATAACACCTCCAAATCATGCCCGATAACCCTAAAACCCTAGGATGTCTTGGCTGGATTTTCTGGATTTTCACACGAACAATGTAATCGAAAATTCGGCATTACAACAGCGCTAACACGTAATTATCAAGTATTTAGAAATCGACGGCAATCGATTTCAATCAACACAACTCATTTAATTCAACTTTGAACATTTTAATCAAAATTAAATACCCAGAAAATAAAAATTATGCTACATCCGACAGAAATTCGTAGTATTAGTATATAACGATTCCTAGCATGCAAGGAGCAATAATCTATCTTCAGATTTCAATTCTAACGGTTAAATTTTCATTTATGAGCAAAAACATAAAAATGACATTTTGAGATCTAGAATTTTTCTCTCATCTTTGATGCGATATAAGCCTAGGAATGCGTGCTATGCGTGCCCAACAAGCAGAATCCAAGTCAGTGCGAAGTTTCACAGACAAAAACCAAGTTTTTTCTTTGAAAAAATGGATTGAAAAGTTTTGAAAATTCTCTTTCTTTTTCTCCTTCTTTCTCACGGCAATGTGTGTGTTTGTGGAGTGTGTTTTGTGTTGTGTGAGTGTGTGTTGATGACAAGAAGTATTTAAAAGCTTGGTCAATTAAAAAAATGCAAAGTCAAAGTTAGTTTTAATTAGTATTTTTGTGTTTTTAATGACTTTAATTGCATTTTATTGCTCACCAAGTTAAAAATAATTATGCAACCCCCAAGATATCTCAAGTGGATTATTTTTAGGTGACAAGAAGTTTTACAATCCAACAATTTTACCCGAGTCGGCTTAAAACTCGATTTTCGCAAAAGTCGGTGTAAAAACCCTAATAAATTCTTAAGCCGATTTTAAAACCGTTTTCATCAAACACAGGTCTATTAAAGTCCGTGGACTAGGTCTAGAAGGGTTAAAAAGACCAGTTTCAAAATTTTAGCGGACGTGTTTCGAAAATACTATTCACTAAAAATCGACGATAAAATTTCTGACTCCGTTTTTGATAAAAATTTCATGAATGCACATTTAGCACGTATTAGGAGTATTGACATCAAAATTATAACTTTCTAGGTCCTATAGCACATAAACAGATCATATGTACGCAAAACGAGGTATAGCACGTAAAACGAGATAAGTAGGAAAGTGGGGTTTCACAGTTTCTCTATGATTAGCCCTGTACTTTGCGGTGGCTACACCTCTTCCTTTTATATAGATATGGACGTCGTTGTGAATAATTCTTTTATGCTATTTTCAGTTATCTCTTGTGTATAAATTATCATATGTGTATACCTCTCCTTGTGGGTAGTAATGTGTCCCGTTTTGGTCACTCTGTTCGCGTCTCCATACCATATGATCGATTCCTTATGTTAACTTTTGGTTATATCCTTTATGCAAAAAACTTACTTCACCCTTTATTGCATTTCCATATCCATGTGAATAAGCTTGTGTTTAGTTATTTTAGTTACGATTACATTCTTATATCCCATATAATTTAGCTTCGTAATTTAGTCTCGCTTCCATTCCATTTATTGTGTTAATCTCAGCTTCCTTAGTTTCCATTTAGTCGTCGACTCAATTGAATTTCTATTATTAAGTTCTTGGATGGTTCATTCTTACTATCGAGCTGGACCTTCTATTAGTTGAGATAATGGACACAAATAATTTGGTTTCTTGTTAAGCCATTTTTCCTTGTCCAAATATACCGTGCCTAGTTTTTTTTTTTTGGGTCAAAAACATGACATAAACAAATTAAACATACAAACAAGCTCTAGTCCAAAATAGACCGAGCAAACAGAGAGGCCCATGGCCCAGTACAAAAAGAAGAACAACAAGAACAAATACAAACAAGAGGGTCGGAACAGAAAAGTCTGGTCCAAAGCAAAATAGTCCCACCAGGGGCTTGAGCCATCTCGTCAAAAACCAAAATGACCACCACATCACCGTCAACTCTGAAGAAATACCATCGGCTTTCATTGCTGGCCTGGTTAAATGCTCATCAATTCTTGCTGAAAAGACTGTTAAAGCAACAGTCCGAAAGAAACAAACACCAGTAACCATGATGAGTTCGGCAGGACCCATTAACCTGAATAGAGGATGGGCCAGGGATTTCCAACGCCCAAATGGTCTAGACATTCCGAGAACCAAAACGGACCCTCTGAGCCCCAGGCTTGAACATGTGACAACAAAGATCACCCTATCTCCTCTACAACGAACGGGAACACATGCAGGAACAAGAGCATCAAGAAAACAAGGCTGCCGGCAACACAACGAAAGATCCTCATCTTGACTGAGGATGACAATGGACATGAAAAAATCTTACACATACTCAAGCAACAAGACGAAATCCCTCCTGCACCAAAGCAAACCACCAAAACACACATGAAAAGAAAAGACAGGCCTAAAACCACGAGATCTGCCACAAGAAAGCAAAATAAGGCTTTTAAACCTCACAAGGTCAAGATTCTCTCGAAGAGGTGAACAGATCTCATAGACATTAGAGAACTCATGATGATTTATTGCTTGGTCCAAGCCATCCTCGGAACTTGGAGATGGTTGAAATAGGAAAATGAAAGAAAGTAGTCTTCATGGTCAGAGCCAAAGATAGATCTGTTGAGTGAAGTTAATGTAGTAAAGGGTTTGCAGCCACATGAACCTGGAGAGCTCTTTCAAAGGGGGAGTGCCGCTGAGACGCTTCAGAGAGGGAGCACCGCTGAGTCGCTTCAAATTCACTTGGCTGCTGTAACAACAACGTTTTCAACCTGTGTAAGACCTATCTTGCTCCATTCTTGGTGAGAGAGAGGAAATACACTTGCTTCTATCCCAAGCGCCGCTGAGACGCTCGCTATTGTGCTCCGCTAATCTGCACCTCACTAATCTCTGGTTTCTACGTTTTCATGTGCTGCACAAAGCTACCATGCCTAGTTAATGAGTTGAGATAATGTACCTGTTTAGGATCAAGCAAAAATCTTTACCTTTTATGCACGTGGCTTTTGGTACACCATCTTCTTTTTTTAAAAGTGTATGAAATGTATAAGTTACATTTTTTTGAATATGTGAGTGTTATTTATACCTTTGTATGAGATTTTGTTTTCTCTCTCTTATCTCTTTCTCTGTAATTGTGTCAGAGTTAGTTATAACAACTTTTTTCTTGAGATATTCGGGATGTATTCTCTGACCGAGCTCTCCAAATACTTAGTAGTCATGACATCTATGACCTCGGGCCTCGAGAAGGTTGGCCTCGGGCCGAGGTCACCTATGGCCTTCCCTGTATGTTCCATCTTAAGGATATTTTGGTAATTGCACCTGGGGTCGGGAATTTATCTCATATCAGGGGTCAATAATTATGTAACTAGTCAAAGTCTTCTTGGCATTTGCGCAATAGCTCCACGATTACTCAGCTTATACGTGTTGACTTCTAATTATTTATTTATTATTATTATTATTTTTTATTCTAATGAAGAAAACTCAATTAAAACTACACTACATTGAATCCAACGCAAGATTACAAATTTCGTGGTGCAGCAATGTGCATAAAAATTCTTCGTCTAAGTTAAATGCAAAAAAATTAGTGATATCTGGAAGTTTTTATTCCATATAGTATATAGTCTTTTATATCGTATGATGAATAAAACCAAATGGAATAAAGTGAAAGTACAAAAAAATCACGGTTCAATTGGGACATTGGTGATGTACACAAGGTATATTTGGACTGGTTCGAGAAAAATTGACTCTCAGTCTTATTCAAACTCAATACATGAACAAGTCTCATACTGACGCTTCAACCATTTTCACTATTAAACTACTTCCTTGGGGTCAATAATTATGTATCTAGTCAAAGTCTTCTCGACGTTTACACAACAATAGCTCCACGATTACTCAGATTATACGTGTTGATCTCAAATTTTTATTTTTTTTATAACGAAAAATTCAATTAAAACTACGATACATTAAATTCAACGTAAAATTACAAGCTTCATGTGCAGAGCAATATGGCTGACACATATTTAAAATATTTTGACTAGGTTAAAGACTTTTTAGTATAAATAAATAACATATCAATTGAGACCTTCGGTCGGGTTGTATTCTCTTTGCCTTTTTTTTTTTAATTTTTGCTATTCAATTACGAAAACAAATTTATATCCCAAAAACCTGTTATTTTAATAACGCCATTTAAGTTACAAGCCCGCATCGATGGGTTCGGCGTATTCTTGGTCTTCACCTAATTATTTAATTAGCTGATTGGTTTAGAACACCTCCGATGTGGGAGATGAAGTGTGGTCAAAATAGAGATTACCAAACTGTTGGGGTTATTTTCTAATTCTAACAAAGTATACATAAATATCTTGAGCTTTTGTTTTGTGGGGCTGATTTTCATTTTGTGTCGAGAAGAATCGAGAGATGAAACAGAGTGAGAGAGAGAGAGAAAGAGAAAGAGAGAAAACCCTTTGGTTTTGGATTTTTCTTCCATTTTCAAGGAAGATCATGGGTGAATGTGCAATTTTTGGAGTTTAACATCAATTCTTTTTTTGTTTTTTGTTTTTTAGTGATTCCATAGCCAAGTAATAACTGATGAATGGATAGTTTTTATAACGATTTGTGTGGTGTGGTTGTGAAAGTGGCCTAGGGTTTTGATGGGTATGAAATTTTTTTTGGAGCTTTGACGAGGTAAAGTGATGAATAATTTTCGCCATGTCCTCTTTTGTTTAATTTTTCTTTTTCTCTTTCGAAATAATCTGATGAATTATTTTTGGATTTTGAATTCGATATTCTTTAACGCGTCACTTCTGATCGTGTGTGTATCGTGAAGTCTGATTGCCGCATCGTTTCATGGTCTCCCCAGATTTTGTAACAGAAACCTGACATCCCTTTTGCTTTGGTACAAGCTGAATTTTCTTTTGTTCTTATATTTCATTTTTGTTGATAATAGCTCTTGTATGTATATCATGAATTTCTTTGGGAAATTATTGCTTAGCATAACTTTTTGGGGACTGATAATGTAGTTCGTCTCCAACTCCTGTTAACAGCTATTTTGAATTGATTTGAAATATGTTAGATATTAAATTCAAGTTAGTATATGTTAGAAGTTGTGCATCATAAAAATGGATTAATTTTAAAGTAAAATAGCAAAGTCGTTCAATTGATAGAACTCTGTGACGAGGATAAACAATTGTTGTAACTACTTGGTGAAAAACAAATCTGTTACACGTGATGTTGCAACATTAACTGGAACATGCTCTCTTTTTCAGTTTGTTAACATACTGATTTTCTAACAACTTAGTCCACAAACAACAACGTTCCACTTAATGTTCCAACATAAGTTATAACAGTTAGCAGCAGCGGAAATAATATAATTGTAATAGAAACAAGAACACCAAGATTTAATATGGTTCAACAGTGCAGTTTACGTTCATGGAATCTTCCCTGGTCCAACAAACCTGTTTATTAGGTAATATAATAAGTTACAACATTAATGAACTTACACAAGTAAAGATTCCCTCTTAACCTTTGACGCCTTAATAGTGAACTCTTCGTAATTTAGTCTCGCTTCCATTCCGTTTATTGTGTATGTCTCAGCTTCCTGAGTTCCCATGTAGTCGTCGACTCAATTGAATTTCTATTATTAAGTTCTTGGATGGTCCAGTCTTACTATCTAGCTAGACCCTTCTATTAGTTCTCCGATTTGTTTTGTTTTCATGATTAATCTTACTCATAAATTCTTGTAATATCACTTTTCTCTCTCCGACTCATATTGATCTATGATTTGGTATAGGGTGCCTTGTGTTTTGTTCTTTGTCAGTTGTTTATTGTATTCTTTACTATATTGGGGGTCTTTTATGATAACTTTTCTTAGTTCTTCTATAAGACAAACTATGTTTTTGAAAAATAATTTTTATCACACATCATACTTTATGTCTTTAACATTTATGAGATTCATTTGATTGTCATAAACTCGCCTGTTTTAATGACGGTGCGATCTTAACATGGTATTTTTAGTCTACAATTATTTTGTTTTCGTACTTTAGATTTACTTTATTAGTTCTAATAACAACTTAATTAATCTTATATATGATCATTTGTAAATCATCTAACATTCTAAAGTTATTAGCTTTTGTTTCCTTCTTTTCTTCTTTATGGTATTTTCGCTTTTTTTTTTTTGCTAGGCAAGTAAGTCATTTCATTCCAACCTTAAAAATAGATACAAGAGATAACAATCAATTCAAAAGAAGCTGATGTTTCAGTCTGTACACAAAATACTATCATCTAAATTATCTCTATATTTACTTTGTATACAAATTTTCCCCCTAACAACCAAAATAATATTGTCAATAATACGTTCCTCCGAACAAGCAGATGGTATTCTCACTTATTGAGCATTGTTCAGCTCACTTTCGTTTTATGCTTTATTTTGCAGAGTGGGAAATAAACTTGGACTTAGAGAGGCTTCTGGCGCTAGTGTCTATCAGTGAGATTGTGGATTGATTTCGAATTAAGGTTAATATATATTATAATATGATCCTAAATTTTTCAATGAGAATGTATTTTGGAGCTATAATATGCTCGTCTTAGAGTGCAACGTGATTTATGCCATATGGGTTAATGACTCTTAATTATTACAATTGTCGAGTGGTTTAAATTATATGTGTGGCAAGTAGTCTTGATGTCTTAGGAAGGCAACCTTCTTAGGCTTATTGCAGTTCCGTTCTTGAGTTCACCATAGTGAATTTTGGGGGCGTTACACTTTATTTCTCCACTTCGTCATCTTTAAGCATGCATTTTGTTGAAAATTAAATTAAATAATGATTGGTGGTCTTACTCGAACTTTCACGCCGTCTGCTCTTGTGATAAGAGTGCCAACGATGAATTCATGAAAGGCTCATTCAATTCTTACAAAACTAAAGCATCATGCAGTGGGGTGGACAGTTGGAGGATTTGGTATTATTACTCAACAAGTATTTATTTGATTGGTGGATAATACTTAATGGTTCATTTTTCTATTTCAGGTTACAGATTTGACATTAATTGGCCAAGGAAAATCAGAACCATTCCAGGAATATCGATCTCAATATAATAACCCAGCGCTGCTAGTCCCGGGATTGATTTGACTGTTACATTAATTTGATTGAGCTGATTCCGGGAACATACCAAGTAATTGCGCTCTCCACATTGTATAGTTAGCTATTGAGAGTATTGAGGGATGTTTTATTTTATTTATCATCTCCCAGAAACATGAGGAACACAGGTCAAAAAGTTTGATTCATAAGTCAATTTGTATGTATATTTGTCTATTTTTCTCAATAATAAAGATTATCGTTAATTTTAAAAATGTCGTACATAACTATTCACTACAAAGAAACAAACTCGCTAAATTAGTTGGTATTAGGGTATAAATTACCTTGAAAATTTGTGAGCTCGTAACTCTTTATTATCTAGTCAATTAACTTAATTCTTGTCCTACAAATAAGAGAAAAATTAACTTCAGAATTAAATAGCTTGAGAACATGATGAACTAGGACGAATATTAATTTGTCTCATAAACATGATATGGTAGACGAAGTCCATTTTTCATTGTTGGATTCGTCCAATTCAAAAGAGATTCTAATTTAGTACATAAGCATTAGCTAGTGGTGCACTTCTAGTCCAGTCATTAGCCACACTTCTTAATAAAATCTAGAGAGATAGGAGATTGAGACCCTAAATATTAAACTTTTTGAACATAGCCTTGAAGGAGTGCTTCAAAACGTAAAGGGTATCCTAATATTACATAATCCTTCCTTAAGTGTTATAGATCTACTCAGAACTTCATGATAATAATTAAGACATACAGAATGAGTATATTGAATTCAACATAAGATTACAAATTTCGAGGTGCTGCAATGTGCTAGCACTTATTAAAAATTAATCAAAAGCTTTTTCATAAGAATTCTTCATCTGAGTTTAATGCAGAAAAATTAGTGATATCTAGAAGTTTTTAGTACATATAGTATATAGTCTTTTATATTATACGAGTATGGCTAATAAAACCAAATGGAATGACGTAGAAGCACCAAAAAATGACGGTTCGATTAGGACATTGGTGATGTATGCCAACGTATATTTGGATTGGTTCTAGAAATTGACTCCAAGTCTTATTCAAACTCCATACATGAACAAGTCTCATACTGACGCTCAACCATTCTACCATTAAATTACCTCCTTGTGGTCAATAATTATGTAACTAGTTAAAGTCTTCTCAACATTTACACAATAATAGTTTCACGATTACTCAGCTTCAATATGTTGACCTCTAAATTTTATTTTATTTTTTTATTAACTTTTTTTGACAAAGACAACTCAATTAAAACTACATTTCGTTGAATTCAACATAAGATTACAAACTTTGTGCTACAACAATGTACATGACACATATTTAAAATTAGTCAAAGGCTTTTCTGTAAGAATTCTTCGTGTGAGTTAAATGCAGAAAAATTAGTGATATTAAGAAGTTTTTATTCCATATAGCTTATGGTCTTTTATATCATACGACTTATGGTCTTTTATATCATACGAGTATGATGAATAAAACGAAATGGAATGAAATAAAAGTACAAAAAAATGACTGTTCAATTGGGGCATTGAGAAAGTTGTGTAGGCTGCACAATTAGTGATATCAAGAAGTTTTTATTCCATATAGTATATAATCTTTTTATATCTTACGCGAATAAAACCAAATGGACTGAAGTAATCCATATAGTAATATAGTCTTTTTATATCATAATGGCGAATAAAACCAAATGAAATAAAGTTTGAAATTTTATATCCCAACGTTCCATCACATTCATGCCCACATCTAGGTTGCAAGCCCACATCACTGAGCTCGGCGAACGTGCGTGGTTCGCCTGACCATTTATGATGCAAATTGCTTTAGTTATCTCCGATGTGGGAATTGTGTCTAATGAATGAATTAAACCAACTACTAGAAATGACAACGAGTCAGTTTTTTGCTAAAATTTATAAAATAAAATTCGGAGTCATTGAAATTATATTTTATTAAACCCGTGATGGAAACCTTTCGGGTTTAGATTTTGCTTAGTAAATCCGAATCTATTAAATATTAAAAACCTCGCAAATACCCGTCCTGACCTATTAATAAATAGAAAAAAGAATTTAATGGTTGAATTGGCAACACCGTCTATATGTTTTGTTCGAATTAATCAAACAAAAGATATATTTGCACCGGTTCGAGAAAATTGACTCTAAATCTTATTCAAACTCGATACATGAACAAGCCTTACACCGATGTTTTAACCATTCCACCATTAAATTACCTCCTTGAGGTCAATAACCATGTAATTAGTCAAAGTCTTCTAGACATTTAGACAATAGTAGATACTAGATTCATGATTACTCAACTTATACGTGTTGACCTCTGTTTTTTTTTTTTAATGACGACAACTCAACTGAAACTACACTACATTGAATTTAACGTAAGATTACAAACTTCATGGTGCAGCAATGTGCCTGGCACATATTTAAAATTAGTCAAAGGCGTTTCCATAAGAATTCTTCATCTGAGTTAAATTCAGAAAATTAAATTAATGATATCTATAAGATTTTATTTCATATAGTATATATTCTTTTATATTATACAAGTATGGCGAATAAAACCAAATGGAATATAGTAAAAGTACCAAAAAATGAAGGTGAGTGAAATAGATTCGTACTTTCAGCAGTACGTTTTTCTTGTAATTTCGGTATAAAGATCCGTAAATCCTGAATCGATTCCCGTAAAATACGGCATCATAAAGCTTCGAAAAGTTTGATTCATAAGACAATTTGTATGTATATTTGTCTCTTTTTCTCATGTCAATAGACAATAATAAATTATCGTTAATTTTAAAAATGACGTACATAACCATTAACTACAAAGAAACAAAGTAGCTAAATTAGTTGGCATTAGTGTAAGATTTGATTTCCTCGTACAATTGTCATCTTCTCATTCATTCTATAAATAAACATGATGATGCATATTTCAGTTACAAAAGATTACAGTGGACAGTTGTGTGCTTACCTACAAATAGTTTGAAGAAGTCTTGGACCTACAGGAAAGTATGCCAACTATATGATAAGAGAGATTTTACAATATTGAACTAAGCTAACTGTAAACTTATGTTGGACTTAACAATTAGGATATAAATTACCTTGAAAATTTGTGAGCTCGTAACTCTTTATTATCGAGTCAATTAACTTAATTCCTGTCCTACAAATAAGAGAAAAATTAGGTTGAGAAATAGCTCGAGAAGATGATGAACTACGAAGAATATTTGTCTCATAAACATGATATAGTAGATGAAGTCCATTCCAATTCAAAAGAGATGTTAATTTAGTACATAAGCATCAACTAGTGGTACACTTCTAGTCCAGTCATTTGCCACGTGTCTTAATAAAATCTAGAAAGAAAGGAGATTGACACCTTAAACATTAAACTTTTCGAGCGTCTCTCAATTAATGTGGCCCTGACGAGCCTAGAAGGAATGCGTAAACCCAGCATGATACTCTTACAACACGTGGCCTTCTAGAGGTGCACAATCTTTTTCTCTATGAAGGCAAAGCCAGAGAATAAAATTGAAAAAATGAAAGTTCGACTTTATACAAGTTATATAAGAGTATCCTAATATTATATGATCCTTCCGTGGCGTTGTAGACCCACTCAAAACTTCATCATAATACATACATAAATAGTATATTTTTCGTTGAGAGAGAGGTTAAGCCAGTTACATTCGGACAAAGCGAGGGGAGGTAACCCCTCTATTGTCTCTATCCAAGAGGCTGAGGATATTATCAAGCGGGTCATCGAGCACAAAACCTGCAATGGGATGGATCAAAGTAAAATTTACTAGTCAGTCGGCGCACATATTAGCTTCCCGTTACACATGTTGCAGAGTGTAGCAGAAATAGTATATGACCCAATAGGCTATTCATTTGGAATTCAATTATCTACCCAGGCTTATGCTAGGAGCACAAGAATAGGAGAAGGCGAATTTGTCTCAGGGAAATCACGAGCCAAACTTATAAAGGTCTTTATATATATATATATATATATATAGAATGTTGGTGATATAATTATTCGTCTCAGCTCTGCGTGGTAGTTGAAATTACAAGATTGCTATTATAGAATGGAGGTTCAAAGAATTTACCGTACGTAATTAAATGTGGTTTGATTTGATTTTAGATTCTATCTATGACCAAGAGGTAATTTCTCAAATAAGTTATGAGCCCTTGGATTAAAATTGTGTAGCCCACTCTCAAGAATATGGACTAGATTTGTCACGCCCTTAGCCCTTGATCATTATTAAACTATTTCGTAGATAGTCTCAACGCAGTTTCTCTACATCTCTTATTCAAACTCGATACATAAACAAGTCTTATACCGACATTTCAACAATTTCGCCATTAGACGACCTCCTTAGGGTCAATAATTATGTATCTAGTCAAAGTCTTCTCGGCATTTACAAAACAATAGCTCCACGATTACTCAGCTTATACATGTTGACCTCTAATTTTTTTCTTTTTTTCTTTTCTTTTTATGACCAAAAACTAATTTAAAACTACACTACATTGAATTCAACGTAAGATTACAAACTTCAGGTGCAGCAATGTGCTTGGCACATTTAAAATTAGTCAAAGGCCACTACATTGAATTCAACGTAAGATTGCAAACTTTGTGGTGCAACAATATGTCTAACACATTTAAAATTAGTCAAAGACTTTTCCATAAGTGTTCTTCGTCTGAGTATAACTTCATGGTGCAGCAATGTGCTTTGCACATTTAAAATTAGTCAAAGACCACTACATTGAATTCAACGTAAGATTGCAAACTCTGTGATGTAACAATATGCCTGACACATATTTAAAGTTAGTCAAAGGTTTTTCATTAGAATTCTTCGTCTGAGTTTAATGCAAAAAAATTAGTGACATCTATAGCTTTTATTTCATATGGTGTTATAGTCTTTTATACAATACGTCAAAAGGGTTTTCCATTTGCTTGAGCTAAATACAAAAAAAATAGTGACATCTAGAAGTTATCCCATATAATATTATATAGTCTCTTAGAGCAAGTCCAACAGGCTTGCTATTCTTCCTCTTAGCTAAAGTAGCGATACAAAATTCATTTTTTGCTCCAACAAACTCGCCACTCGTCTCGCCAACTTTTGTTGGCTCGTCATCCAACTGTAATGCCTCGCCAGGTTTGGAGAAATTTTCCTGCTTGCCATTTCACTCTCAACTTCACCAAAAGTCAAAAACTTCATCTAAAGCATATGTTTTAACCCAAAAAAAAAATAGAGTTTTGTAAATAAAGATTTAGGGATTAAACCATTTCTAAAAACAAAAATTTGATGTCAAGAAAAGAAACGAGAAGAAAATAAAAAATGGAAGAAAAAGAAGTCTTAAGACAAAGAACAACTCACCTCAAAATTGTAAATAATGGTTGACATAGAACAAAATGAAGCTGAAGGTAGAAGAAAAAGGAAACGGGCGGGGGTGTTTGAAGACGTATTACTTTGGGTGTGTTTTCTTAATTTAAATTATAAATTATTTTTCTGCTTTAAAAGTTGGAATTCAATATTATAATATGTAGAATTTAATTTATTTATGTTTTATTTTTACTTGTAGATGAATTCATTATAAAGACTATGAAATTGGTGAAATTGAATAGAGAGTCAGAAATAGAGAGTTTTGTTGGAGTAAAATTAAGATAAAGAGTTTATAAAAGTAAAGAGTCACAAATTTCACTCTCTATGATGAAGAAAAAATATAGAGTCTATTAGAGTTGCCCTTATATCAAGACGAGTATGGCAGATAAAACCAAATGAAATAAAATAGAGAAAAAATAGAGAGTCTGTTGGAGTTGCCCTTGTATTATGACGAGTATGACGGATAAAACCAAAAGAAATAAAGTAGGAGTTGCCCTTATATCATGACGAGTACGGTGGATAATATCATGACGAGTATGACGGATAAAACCAAATAAAATAAAGTAAGAGTTGCCCTTATATCATGATGAGTATGGTAGATAAAATCAAATGAAATAAAGTAAAAGTATTTAAAAATAACAATTCTATTGGGAGCACTGATCAGATTGTGTAATCCTTTCCTTTTTTTTTGACATTATAATGTTCATTACTCAAATATAACAACAAAACATTTACATCCCAAAATTTTGTTATTTTAATGCACCCATTCGGGTTATAAGCATTCATCAATGGGCTCAACAGGCACCTACTGTTCACCTGATTATTTATGAAGCTGATTGCTTTAGTAAATCTCCGATGTGGGAGATGAGTGTGGTCAAAATAGAGATTACCAAACTATTGGGGTTATTTTCTAATTCTAACAAAATATACATAAATATCTTGAGCTTTTGTTTTGCTTGGCTGATTTTCATTTTTGTGTCGAGAAGAATCGAAAACAGAGAAAGCCTTTGGTTTTGGATTTTTCTTCCATTTCAAGGAAGATCATGGGTGAATGTGCAGGTGAGTGAAAAAATATTTTAATGGTTGAATTGGCAACGCGGTCTATATGCATCTCTTTGTTCGAATTAATCAAACAAAATGTATATTTGGACCGGTTCGAGAAAATTGACTCTAAATCTTATTCAAACTCGATACATGGACAAGTCTCACACCGATGCTTCAACCATTCCACCACTATACTACCTCCTTGAGGTCAATAACCATGTAACTAGTCAAAGTTTTCTCGGCATTTACACAATAATAGCTTCATGATTACTCAACTTATAAGTGTTGACCTCTAATCTTTTTTTTTTCATTGACGAAGAAACTCAACTGAAACTACACTACATTGAATTTAACGTAAGACTACAAACTTCATGGTGCAGCAATGTGTCTGACACATATTTAAAATTAGTCAAAGGTTTTTCCATAAGAATTCTTCGTCTGAGTTAAATGCAGAAAATTAAATTAGTGATATCTAGAAATTTTTATTCCATATAGTATATAGTGTTTTATATTATACAAGTATGGCGAATAAAACCAAATGGAATGAAGTAAAAGTACCAAAAAATTATGGTTCAATTGGGACATTGGTAATGTACACAAGGTATATTTAAATTGGTTCGAGAAAATTGACTCCAAGTCTTATTTAAATGCGATACATGAACAAGTCTCCGCTTCAAGTATTACACCATTAAACTACCTCTTTGGGGTCAATAATTAAAATTTTATTGGCATTTGCACAACAATAGCTCCACGATTACTCAACTTATACGTGTTGACATCTAATATTTCTTTTTTTCTTTTGATTTTTTTTATGACGAAGAAAACTCAACTAAAACTACACTACATTGAATTCAACGTAAGATTACAAACTTCGTACTGCAGACATATTTAAAATTAGTCATAGGTTTTTCCATAAGAATTCTTCGTCTGAGTTAAATGCAGAAAAAATTAGTGGAATGTAGAAGTTTTTATTCCATATAGTATACATATGAGTATGGCGAATAAAACTAAATGGAATGAAGTAAAAAGTACAAAAAAAAAAAAAAGTTCAATTGGGACAATTGGTGATTTCTAGGAGTTTTTATTTCATATAGTATACAGTCTTTCATATCATTACGAGTATTGCGAATAAAACCAAATGAAATGAAGTAAAAAAAAAAAAATTACCCATTGAAATAAAGTAAAAAGTATCAAAAAGATGCGGGGTCAAATGGTGAAATTAATTACTCACCTTTTCCAATATACTTCATATTCCAGCATTCCATTACTTTAATTCCCCCATTACACGCTAGCATAACTGTGCTCAACAATCGAGTCTGGTTCACCTGACTATTTATGAAGCGAATGGCTTTAGTACTCCGAGGGGGGAGTAGACTTGTTTCCATAAGGCCTCTCTCTCTGTCCAGCGCATCGAAGCGAATACTAAAATAACAATTATAATTCAATCTTCTTGTTTCACTTCTATTTGGAACATAACAATTAAAGTGCTTATAGGCACTCATTACCCTTCTAAAATTTTAACATAATTAATAAAATTTCACTTTTTTTTTTTTGATACCATGAAAAATATCCCAATATTAACCAACCTCATTGGATAGACCGGATGACTACCACCTCAAACTAATATGGGGTGCATCAATTTCACAACGTACAGCTTAATCGCTAAGTTGAGAACCAAAACGCAGAAAGTGCAATGGCCCGACCTACTAGGTAAGTCAGACAAAAAATTCACATTCCAAAACCCATACTGGTTTTTTCTTCTTTTGGCTCTTTTTTCCTTTTGAACTAATAATATTGGCTTTCTTATGATTCAATTGGGATAAAGGATTATTACCACATCCAAAGGAAAAAGAAACAAAAAACTAAAAATTTATGATTCAATGAAGTTCGAGGAGGCGAAGAATTGTCCGGGTGGACAGCCCTTCCCTTCCACATACTTCCAAGACCATGAACTACGAGCAAGGAGACTTGGGCAAGTTAATATAAAGCGGAAATAGATGTGATGAATAATTGATGTGGGAAAAATGCTTGATGACAATGTTCTATAGACCAAGCACAGCTATAACTGCAAAAAGTGAGTTTCTTTCTCCCCTTCTTCCTCTTCTCATCTCGAAAATTGGACTTATGAAAAGAATGAAAGAGGTAGCCCCTCCAAAATGTTTAATCAAATATAGTTTTGTCAGATCTTCAATACTAATGTTGTGTCTCACTAATTGGGTTGAACTTAACAACTCATTGAACCTTGTTATGATGAGAACAATTCCGTGCATGAGTATAATGAGCTGCAGCTCTTGACTGGCACATAAATCATAATATTGCTAATAATGTCATATAAAATTAAGAGAATTGGTGAGATTAGGAATGTCATAAAGTATCAGTGCAATATGAGTTGGAAAGTGTTGTGTTAAAATCGATAAGGATCCATCTCAAGTACGAAATTTAAATATCTTGATAAAGTTATTCATAATTCTTCATAGTCTCTAATTTACTTGTCGCATATCTCAGTACTGATTGATAGTAACAAATTTAACTCTCAGTACTGATAATTAAGACACTAACATCATCTGATCTCTTGCGCTACTTTCTGCACATAAATATACGTTTTTTTTTTGTAATGCCCCTCACTTGCAAGTTGTAGTCCCAAAAAAAAAACTTAGCATGCATAGGATTGTTTTCAGCTTTTCAGAATTTGTTCTCTCATATGCACGTCTTCATTTTTATGTTGCTTTTGTTTTTTTTTAAAGGTAAAGCTCATGAATGCAAAATAGTGGAATCTATCGAGTTAGGTGTCCATAAGTGGGATTGGTGGGTTGGTGTTAAGAAAAGCTGATGGCAAGATTAAAATATTGATGCCACAAACAAATAGGAAAGAAACATGCTGACCTTGTTGATATATCCTAATATACACGGCTACCAATAGGAATTAAATAAGAGAAACCACCAATGTCTTAAAATTTGATGTTAGGATAAATAATCCTTTAGTTATCTTAAGTGGTATAATATCTTATCTGTAGGAAATATAATATTACACCAAGTATGGTATGCATCATTACACTAAGTGTACACTCAAGTATCTTTAATATAAATTATAAAAAAATGATAGTTTGGTTATAAAAGGCCATAGGAATAAACATACCTAGATGTTTTTACATTCCGAAAGTTAAAAAAAAAAAAAAAAAAGAGATCTTACTTACGCAAAACAGAGTCAAGCTTGTAGTTTTAGTGTGGCAATTTTTGGGGTTGGGCTTGATAATTTCAGACTTAATACTTTGTTGGCAACACATCTCAAGTAAGTTAGTTGATTCCCTTCTTAAAAAGTTACCCCCGATTATATGATAGTATGTAAGAGTTTGCAGCTATGAAAATTTAAGTTTTGGTTTACCTTCAACCTATCGCAGATTCAGAACTTAAATTTATGAGTTATATACGATTATTGATTTATATTTAACTTTATGTTATTCTTATTTGATTTGTATTTGATTTTATGTTATTCTTATTATCCTTTAAAGTATATGATTTTTCTTGAAAGTAGACATATTTTGTGTCATTATGTTTAACATGTCTTAGGTTTGAAATTGACAAATATGATTCATTTGTGTTTAGGGACAAATGATAAGTATGGCCGTTAGAAAATTTTAATGAGTAGAATAAATACTATATATATGTGATAAAGTGTGACACGAATTTTTGGAAAGGCAAAAGAAAAACAGAAGAATAGTTATGTATTATATCTTGCATTTCTATTTATGATAACCATGGAGCCATCACACATTCATATGAACAGTGACTGTTGACTATTCATTAATAGTATTCGAAGTTACTGTTCATAAATAGTGAACACAGTCACTGTTCATTCGTTACTAATGTACCAAAAATATATATAGAACATTGCTAGACTAGAAATCTTGCATGTCTTTAAAGTTATCTTGTATTAATAAATTATTTTCGCACCAAAGGCCCAGCGACCATTAGTTGATTATTGAAATCTAGTATAAACTAATGTCCTAGGCTATGAAACTCGGATCCTTATTGGTGGGGGATCAAAGTCAATATGTTAAGACTTTATTGGCGGGGAATAAAAGTCAATATGTGAAGACATTTATTGGCGAGGGATAAATGTCAATATGTTAAGATCCTTAATGGCGGGGGATAAATGCTAATATGTTAAGACCCTTAAAGGTGGGGGATAAATGCCAATAACTAAGTAAAATATTATTCTTTTAACGGAATTGTACATATTTGAACACTATTTGTCGCTTTGTATGTTCTTTGATCATAGACAATATTACAGTACATTAGAAATTCGAAAATGGACAAAATCTAATTAGATTTGTACATAAACATCTCGATTTTCGGAATGTGATATAATTTGATTTGTACATAAAGAATTTACGGTACGTAATTAAATGTGATTTGATTTGATTTTAGATTCTATCGATAGCCAAGGGGTAATTTCTCAAATAAGTTATAAGCCTTTGGATTAAAATTGTGTAGCTCACTTTCTTGAATATGGACTAGATTTGTCACGCCCTGAGCCCTTCATCATTATTAAACTATTTCGCAGATAGTTTCAACGCAATCTATATACATCTCTTAATCAAATTCGATACATGAACAAATTTTATACCTACATTTCAACCATTTCACCATTAAACTACCTCCTTAGTGTCAATAATTATGTATCTAGTCAAAGTCTTCTATGCATTTACTGATTTACACAACAATAACTCCCCGATTACTCAGCTTATACATGTTGATCTCTATTTTTTTTTCTGTATATGAAGAAAAACTCAATTAAAACTACACTACATTGAATTCAACGTAAGATTACAAACTTCACGGTGCAGCAATATGCTTAACACAACGTGACACATATCGTAAGATTACAAACTTCATGGTGAATTGAATTCAACGTGACACATATTTAATATTAGTCAAAGATTAGTGATATCTAAAAAAATTTTATTAACCAAATGGAATGAAATAGAAAATAATAGTTTAATTGGGACACTTGGATAGCTCGCATAACCCCTCCCCGATTTTCCTTTTTTTTTTTTCATTAAATTGTTTACAACATAATAATAAATTCATATCCCAACATTCTACCAATTTATTTCCCCCATTTGGGTTACAAGCCCACCTCAACGAGCTCGGCGGCACCTCCTCTTAACCTGATTATTTATCAAGCTGATTGCTTTAGTAAACCTCCGATGTGGGAGAAAAAATGTGTCAAAATAGAGATTACCAAACTGTTGGGGTTATTTTCTAATTCTAACAAAATATACATAAATATCTTGAGCTTTTGTTTTGCTTGGCTGATTTTCATTTTGTGTCAAGAAGAAAGAGAAAGAAAGAGAGAAAGCCCTTTGGTTTTGGATTTTTCTTCCATTTTCAAGGAAGATCATGGGTGAATGTGCAATTTTTGGAGTTTAACATCAATTTTTTTGTTTTTGTTTTTGTTTTTTAATGATTCCATAGCCAAGTAATAACATGATTAATGGATAGTTTTTATAACGATTTGTGTGGTGTGGTTGTGAAAGTGGCCTAGGGTTTTGATGCGTATGAAATTTTTTTTGGAGCTTTGATGAGGTAAATTGAGGAATAATTTTCGCCATGTCCTCTTTTGTTTAATTCTTCTTTTTCTCTTTCGAAATAATCTGATGAATTATTTTTGGATTTTGAATTCGATATTCTTTAACGCGTCACTTCTGATCGTGTGTGTATCGTGAAGTCTGATTGCCGCATCGTTTCATGGTCTCCCCAGATTTTGTAACAGAAACCTGACTTCCCTTTTGCTTTGGTAAAAGCTGAATTTTCTTTTGTTCCTATATTTCATTTTTGTTGATAATAGCTCTTGTATGTATATCATGAATTTCTTTGGGAAATTATTGCTTAGCATAACTTTTTGGGGACTGATAATGTAGTTTGTCTCCAACTCCTGTTAAATTCACATGATTACTGTTCACACCTGTTTTGAATTGATTTGAAATATCGTTAGATATTAAATTCAATGTTGTTGTTTTCTTTAAAAGTTCCAAGCTTTCAATCTTCATATGTTGAAAAGTTATTGAAATTCTATCTGTCAAGTTTATTGTTGTTACATCTTATTAATGATGAACGGATTTTATTCTCGCCTTCCAATTTTTCAGTGATCTCCATAATTGGTTTGTATCTTCCACTTTAAGACTTTGAATTCAAGTGACTTCTCTCAATGATTATTTTAGTGTTCTCCCTATGTGTCAATTTTTCTGATATTCCATTGTCTAACTCCTTGCCAACTTCTTTTTTGAGGTCTTTTCTTATTAAGTCTTCTCTGTTGGCCCTAAGCATTGTGTAAATTCTCATTTTGTAGTCTATGCTCATAGATCTTCTCAACGATTAGCACCGTGGGTTAAAGTTTATCTTGTGTTTTATATAGGTCTTATACCCTCGGACTGATATAGGTATTCTTATTAGTGTCTTCAAATTGTATGATTGTCTCTCCTCTCCATCTATCTTTATCATGTTTTGTGTGTCTGGATTCTTTGAGTTTTGTTGAGTTTTCTGTGTTTAAAGAATTTCTTAACTTCCTTTTGTGTGCTCTGTCGTCAGTGAACAAGAGACCTCTTTTTAGTGAACATGAACCCTCTTTTAGTATTCCCCTCCCCTTTTTTAATGTGTAAATAACGTGAGTTGAACCCAGTCTTAAGTGAACTCTTGAGTATAGCTACCCTATTTAGACTACTCGGAAGTGAGTCTATATTTGTTTAGCCTTGTGCTTAGTTTCAGTTACCCTGTTTGCTTATTTTCTAAAGATTGATATCCATTAGGTATTGGGTATTGACTTGGATTCTATCCAATTAACACTACGATAGTATTTTCTTACAATACTCTCGCTTTGGAAGCTTATCCCACTCCACTTCGTTAAGTGGTATGTGTATATACTCGTACATTTGTTTGTTTTATCATTTGTTCATAATCGTAAGCTGTGTATTTGTGTATATGTGTGAGATGTGCACTTATCGCCTGATGATGGGGGCTTAGTACTCACCTTGTGTTTTGTCTGGTGGAGGCTTAGTACTCACTTTTTGACCGGCGTTGCAAGGGTAAATACAGTCGTAGCTTATGGTTGTCTATTCATCTTATGCATGATGAAGCCGTTTTTGTGTCCTTGTGTTTGACCTCGTTCTTGATTCAACTATATCATTTGTAGCTTCCTATGTTATATAAGATCTTTCGCTTTGGCCTTTTGTTTATGTGTTCATATGACTAGCCTTATATTTTATTCCTGGTTATGTCATTCGATGCTCTATGATTAGCCCTGTACTTTGTGGTGGCTACACCTCTTCCTTTTATATAGATATGGACGTCGTTGTGAATAATTCTTTTATGCTATTTTCAGTTATCTCTTGTGTATAAATTATCATGTGTGTATACCTCTCCTTGTGGGTAGTTATGTGTCCCGTTTTGGTCACTCTATTCGCGTCTCCATACCATATGATCGATTCCTTATGTTAACTTTTGGTTATATCCTTTATGCATAAAACTTACTTCACCCTTTATTGCATTTCCATATCCATGTGAATAAGCTTGTGTTTAGTTATTTTAGTTACGATTACATTCTTATATCCCATATAATTTAGCTTCGTAATTTAGTCTCGCTTCCATTCCGTTTATTGTGTTAATCTCAGCTTCCTTAGTTCCCATTTAGTCGTCGACTCAATTGAATTTCTATTATTAAGTTCTTGGATGGTCCATTCTTACTATCGAGCTGGACCCTTCTATTAGTTGAGATAATGGACACAAATAATTTGATTTCTTGTTAAGCCATTTTTCCTTGTCCAAATATACCGTGCCTAGTTTTTTTTTTTTTTTTCGGGGTAAAAAACATGACATAAACAAATTAAACATACAAATAAGCTCCAGTCCAAAATAGACTGAGCAAACAGAGAGGGCCATGGCCCACTACAAAAAGAAGAACAACAAGAACAAATACAAAAAAGTGGGTCGGAACAAAAAAGTCTGGTCCAAAGCAAAATAGTCCCACCAGGGGCTTGAGCCATCTCGTCAAAAACCAAAATGACCACCACATCACCGTCAACTCTGAAGAAATACCATTGGCTTTCATTACTGGCCTGGTTAAATGCGCATCAATTCTTGCTGAAAAGACTGTTAAAGCAACAGTCCGAAAGAAACAAACACCAGTAACCATGATGAGATTGGCAGGACCCATCAACCCGAATAGAGGATGGGCCAGGGATTTCCAACACCCAAATGGTCTAGACATTTCGAGAGCCGAAACAGACCCTATGAGCCCTAGGCTTGAACAGGTGACAACAAAGATCACCCTATCTCATTTACAACGAACGAGAACACATGTAGGAACAAGAGTATCAAGAAAACAAGGCTGCCGGCAACACAACAAAAGATCCTCATCTTGACTGAGGATGACAATGGACATGAAAAAATCTTACACATACTCAAGCAACAAGATGAAATCCCACCTGCACCAAAGCAAAGCACCAAAACACACAAGAAAAGAAAAGACAAGCTTAAAACCACGAGATCTGCCACAAGAAAGCAAAATAAGGCTCTTAAACCTCACAAGGTCAAGATTTTCTCGAAGAGGTGAACAGATCTCATAGACATTAGAGAACTCATGATGATTTATTGCTTGGTCCGAGCCATCCTCGGAACTTGGAGATGGCTGAAATAGGAAAATGAAAGAAAGTAGTCTTCATGGTCAGAGCCAAAGATAGATCTGTTGAGTGAAGTTAATGTTGTAAAGGGTTTGCAGCCACATGAAGCTGGAGAGCTCTTTCAAAGGGGGAGTGCCACTGAGACGCTTCAGAGGAGGAGCGCCTCTGAGTCGCTTCAAATTCACTTGGCTGCTGTAACAACAACGTTTTCAACCTATGTAAGACCTATCTTGCTCCATTCTTGGTGAGAGAGAGGAAATACATTTGCTTCTATCCCAAGCGCTGCTGAGACGCTCGCTATTGTGCTCCGCTAATCTGCACCTCAATAATCTCTGGTTTCTACGTTTTCATGTGCTGCACAAAGCTACTGTGCCTAGTTAATGAGTTGAGATAATGTACCTGTTTAGGATCAAGCAAAAATCTTTACCTTTTATGCATATGGCTTTTGGTACACCATCTTCTTTTTTTAAAAGTGTATGAAATGTATAAGTTACCTTTTTTTGAATATGTGAGTATTATTTATACCTTTGTATGAGATTCTGTTTTCTCTCTCTTATCTCTTTCTCTGTAATTGTGTCAGAGTTAGTTATAACAACTTTTTTCGCGAGATATTCGAGATGTATTCTCTGACCGAGCTCTCCAAATACTCAGTAGTCATGACATCTATGACCTCGGGCCTCGAGAAGGTTGGCCTCGGGCCGAGGTCACCTATGGCCTTCCCTGTATATTCCATCTTAAGGATATTTTGGTAATTGCACCAGGGGTCGGGAATTTATCTCATATCAGGGGTCAATAATTATGTAACTAGTCAAAGTCTTCTTGGCATTTACGCAATAGCTCCACGATTACTCAGCTTATATGTGTTGACTTCTAATTATTTATTTATATATTATTACTTTCTATTCTGATGAAGAAAACTCAATTAAAACTACACTACATCAAATTCAACACGAGATTACAAATTTCGTGGTGCAGCAATGTGCATAAAAATTCTTCGTCTAAGTTAAATGCAAAAAAATTAGTGATATCTGGAAGTTTTTATTCCATATAGTATGTAGTCTTTTATATCATATGATGAATAAAACCAAATGGAATAAAGTGAAAGTACAAAAAAATCACGTTTCAATTGGGACATTGGTGATGTACACAAGGTATATTTGGACTGGTTCGAGAAAAATTGACTCTCAGTCTTATTCAAACTCAATACATGAACAAGTCTCATACTGACGCTTCAACCATTTTCACTATTAAACTACCTCCTTGGGGTCAATAATTATGTATCTAGTCCAAGTCTTCTCGACATTTACACAACAACAACTCCACGATTACTCAAATTATACGTGTTGATCTCTAATTTTTTTTTTTTTATAACGAAAAATTCAATTAAAACTATGATACATTAAATTCAACATAAAATTACAAGCTTCATGTGCAGAGCAATATGGCTGACACATATTTAAAATATTTTGACTAGGTCAAAGACTTTTTAGTATAAATAAATAACAAATCAATTGAGACCTTCGGTCGGGTTGTATTCTCTTTGCCTCTTTTTTTTTTAATTTTTGCCATTCAATTACGAAAACAAATTTATATCCCAAAAACCTGATGTTTTAATAACCCCATTTAAGTTACAAGCCCGCATCGATGGGTTCGGCGGATTCTTGCTCTTCACCTTATTATTTATTTAGCTGATTGGTTTAGTACACCTCCGATGTGGGAGATGAAGTGTGGTCAAAATAGAGATTACCAAACTGTTGGGGTTATTTTCTAATTCTAACAAAGTATACATAAATATCTTGAGCTTTTGTTTTGCGGGGCAGATTTTCATTTTGTGTCAAGACGAATCGAGAGAGGAAAGAGAGTAAGAGAGAGAGAAAGAGAAAGAGAGAAAGCCCTTTGGTTTTGGATTTTTCTTCCATTTTCAAGGAAGATCATGGGTGAATGTGCAATTTTTGGAGTTTAACATCAATTTTGTTTTTGTTTTTTGTTTTTTAATGATTCCATAGCCAAGTAATAACATGATAAATGGATAGTTTTTATAACGATTTGTGTGGTGTGGTTGTGAAAGTGGCCTAGGGTTTTGATGCGTATGAAATTTTTTTTGGAGCTTTGACGAGGTAAAGTGAGGAATAATTTTCGCCATGTCCTCTTTGTTTAATTCTTTTTTTTCTCTTTTGAAATAATCTGATGAATAATTTTTGGATTTTGAATTCGATTTTCTTTAACGCGTCACTTCTGATCGTGTGTGTATCGTGAAGTCTGATTGCTGCATCATTTCATGGTCTCCCCAGATTTTGTAACAGAAACCTGACATCCCTTTTGCTTTGGTACAAGCTGAATTTTCTTTTGTTCCTATATTTCATTTTTGTTGATAATAGCTCTTGTATGTATATCATGAATTTCTTTGGGAAATTATTGCTTAGCATAACTTTTTGGGGACTGATAATGTAGTTCATCTCCAACTCCTGTTAACAGCTGTTTTGAATTGATTTTAAATATGTTAGATATTAAATTCCAGTTAATATCTGTTAGAAGTTGTGCATCATAAGAATGGATTAATTTTAAAGTAAAATAGCAAAGTCGTTCAATTGACAGAACTTTTTGATGAGGGTAAATAACTGATGTAACTACTTGGGGAAAAAAAAATCTGTTACACGTGATGTTGCAACATTAACTGGAACATGCTCTCTTTTTCAGTTTGTTAACAGACTGATTTTCTAACAACTTAGTCTACAAACAATGACGTTCCACTTAATGTTCCAACATAAGTTATAACAGTTAGCAGCAGCGGAAATAATATAATTGTAATAGAAACAAGAACACCAAGATTTAATGTGGTTCAACCATGCGGTTTACGTTCACGGAATCTCCCCTGGTCCAACAAACCTATTTATTAGGCAATATAATAAATTACAACATCAATGAACTTACACAAGTAAAGATTCCCTCTTAACCTTTGACGCCTTAATAGAGAACTCTTCGTAATTTAGTCTCGCTTCCATTCCGTTTATTGTGTATGTCTTAGCTTCCTTAGTTCCCATGTAGTCGTCGACTCAATTGAATTTCTATTATTAAGTTCTTGGATGGTCTAGTCTTACTATCTAGCTGGACCCTTATATTTATTCTCCGATTTGTTTTGTTTTCATGATTAATCCTACTCATAAATTCTTGTAGTATCGCTTTTCTCTCTCCGACTCATATTGATCTATGATTTGGTATAGGGTGCCTTGTGTTTTGTTCTTTGTCAGTTGTTTATTGTATTCTTTACTGTATTGGGGGTCTTTCATAATAACTTTTCTTAGTTCTTCTATAAGACAAACTATGTTTTCGTAAAAATAATTTTTATCACACATCATACCTTATGTCTGTAACATTTATGAGATTCATATGATTGTTATAAACTCGCCTATTTTAATAACGGTGCGGTCTTAACATGGGATTTTTAGTCTACAAATATTTTGTTTTCGTACTTTAGATTTACTCTATTAGTTCTAATAACAACTTAATTAATCTTATATATGATCATTTGTAAATCATCTAACCTTTTTTTGTAATGATACTCGACTTAAAATATACCATTCAACATTCTAAAGTTATTAGCTTTTGTTTCCTTCTTTTCTTCCTTATGGTATTCTCACTTTTTTTTTTTTGCTAGGCAAGTAAGTCATTTCATTACAACCTTAAAAACAGATACAAGAGATAACAATCAGTTCAAAAAAAGCTGATGTTTCAGTCTCTACACAAAATACTATATCTAAATTATCTCTATATTTACTTTGTATACAAATTTTTCCCCTCACATCCAAAATAATATTGTCAATAATACGTTCCTCCGAATAAGCCCATGGTATTCTCACTTATTGAGCATTATTCAGCTCACTTTTGTTTTATGCTTATTTTGCAGAGTGGGAAATAAACTTGGACTTAGAGAGGCTTCTGGCGCTAGTGTCTATCAGTGAGATTGTGGATTGATTTTGAATTAAGGTTAATATATATTATAGTATGATCCTAATTTTTTCAATGAGAACGTATTTTGGAGCTATAATATGCTCATCTTAGAGTGATGTATGCTATATGGGTTAATGACTCTTAATTATTACAACTCTCAAGTGGTTTAAATTATATGTGTGGCAAGTAGGGAATTTTTCAATGAGAACGTATTTTGGAGCTATAATATGCTCATCTTAGAGTGCAATGTGATTTATGCTATATGGGTTAATGACTCTTAATTATTACAACTCTCGAGTGGTTTGAATTATATGTGTGGCAAGTAGTTTTAATGTCTTAGGAAGACAACCTTCTTAGGCTTATTATAGTCCCGTTCTTGAGTTCACCATAGTGAATTTTGGGGGCGTTACACTTTATTTCTTCACTTCGTCATCTTTAAGCATGCATTTTGTTGAAAATTAAATTAAATAATGATTGGTGGTCTTACTCGAACTTTCACGCCGTCTGCTCTTGTGATAAGAGTGCCAACGATGAATTCATGAAAGGCTCATTCAATTCTTACAAAACTAAAGCAGCATGCAGTGGGGTGGACAGTTGGATGATTTGTTATTATTACTCAACAAGAATTTCTTTGATTGGTGGATAATACTTGATGGTTCATTTTTCTATTTCAGGTTACAGATTTGACATTAAACGGACAAGGAAAATCAGAACCATTCCAGGAATATCGATCTCAATACAATAACCCAGCGCTGCTAGTCCCGGGATTGATTTGACTGTTACATTAATTTGATTGAGCTGATTCCGGGAACATACCAGGTAATTGCGCTCTCCGTGTTGTATAGTTAGCTATTGAATGTATTGAGGGATGTTTTATTTTATTTATCATCTCCCAGAAACATGAGGAACACAGGTCGAAAAGTTTGATTCATAAGTCAATTTGTATGTATATTTGTCTCTTTTTCTCAATAATAAAGATTATAGTTAATTTTAAAAATGTCGTACATAACTATTCACTACAAAGAAACAAACTCGCTAAATTAGTTGGTATTAGGGTATAAATTACCTTGAAAATTTGTGAGCTCGTAATTCTTTATTATCTAGCCAATTAACTTAATTCTTGTCCTACAAATGAAAGATAAAAATTAACTTGAGAATTAAATAGCTTGAGAACATGATGAACTAGGACGAATATTAATTTGTCTCATAAACATGACATGGTAGACGAAGTCCATTTTTCATTGTTGGATTCGTCCAATTCAAAAGAGATTCTAATTTAGTACATAAGCATCAGCTAGTGGTGCACTTCTAGTCCAGTCATTAGCCATGCTTCTTAATAAAATCTAGAGAGATAGGAGATTGAGACCCTAAATATTAAACTTTTTGAACATAGCCTAGAAGGAGTGCTTCAAAACGTAAAGGGTATCCTAATATTACATAATCCTTCCTTAAGCGTTGTAGATCTAATCAGAACTTCATGATAATAATTAAGACATACAGAATGAGTATATTGAATTCAACGTAAGATTACAAATTTCGAGGTGCTGCAATGTGCTAGCACATATTAAAAATTAATCAAAAGCTTTTTCTTAAGAATTCTTCATCTGAGTTTAATGCAGAAAAATTAGTGATATCTAGAAGTTTGTAGTCCATATAGTATATAGTCTTTTATATCATACGAGTATGGCTAATAAAACCAAATGGAATGACGTAGAAGCACCAAAAAATGACGGTTCGATTAGGACATTGGTGATGTACGCCAACGTATATTTGGATTGGTTCTAGAAATTGACTCCAAGTCTTATTCAAACTCCATACATGAACAAGTCTCATACCGACGCTCAACCATTCCACCATTAAATTACCTCCTTGTGGTCAATAATTATGTAACTAGTTAAAGTCTTCTCGACATTTACACAATAATAGTTTCATGATTACTCAGCTTCAATATGTTGAACTTTAAATTTTATTTTATTTTTTTATTAATTTTTTTTGACAATGACAACTCAATTAAAACTACATTACGTTGAATTCAACATAAGATTACAAACTTTGTGCTACAACAATGTACATGACACATATTTAAAATTAGTCAAAGGCTTTTCTGTAAGAATTCTTCGTGTGAGTTAAATGCAGAAAAATTAGTGATATTAAGAAGTTTTTATTCCATATAGCTCATGGTATTTTATATCATACGACTTATGGTCTTTTATATCATACGAGTATGATGAATAAAACGAAACGGAATGAAATAAAAGTACAAAAAAATGACTGTTCAATTGGGGCATTGAGAAAGTTGTGGAGGCTGCACAATTAGTGATATCAAGAAGTTTTTATTCCATATAGTATATAATCTTTTTATATCTTACGCGAATAAAACCAAATGGAATGAAGTAATCCATATAGTAATATAGTATTTTTATATCATAATGGTGAATAAAACCAAATGAAATAAAGTTTGAAATTTTATATCCCAACGTTCCATCACATTCATGCCCACATCTAGGTTGCAAGCCCACATCACTAAGCTCGGCGAACGTGCGTGGTTCTCCTGACCATTTATGATACAAATTGCTTTCGTTATCTCCGATGTGGGAATTGTGTCTAATGAATGAATTAAACCCACTACTAGAAATGGCAACGAGTCAGTTTTTTGCTAAAATTTATAAAATAAAATTCGGAGTCATTGAAATTATATTTTATTAAACCCGTGATGGAAACCTTTCGGGTTTAGATTTTTCTTAGTAAATCCAAATCTATTAAATATTAAAAACCTCGCGAATACCCGTCCTGACCTGTTAATAAATAAAAAAAAAGAATTTAATGGTTGAATTGGCAACACCGTCTATATGTTTTGTTCGAATTAATCAAACAAAAGATATATTTGGACCGGTTCGAGAAAATTGACTCTAAATCTTATTCAAACTCGATACACCGATGTTTCAACCATTCCACCATTAAATTGCCTCCTTGAGGACAATAACCATGTAATTAGTCAAAGTCTTCTAGACATTTAGACAATAGTAGATACTAGATTCACGATTACTCAACTTATACGTGTTGACCTCTGCTTTTTTTTTTTTAATGACAAAAACTCAACTGAAACTACACTACATTGAATTTAACGTAAGATTACAAACTTTATGGTACAGCAATGTGCCTGGCACATATTTAAAATTAGTCAAAGGTGTTTCCATAAGAATTCTTCATCTGAGTTAAATTCAGAAAATTAAATTAGTGATATCTATAAGATTTTATTTCATATAGTATATAGTCTTTTATATTATACAAGTATGGCGAATAAAACCAAATGGAATATAGTAAAAGTACCAAAAAATGAAGGTGAGTGAAAAAAGATCATGGGTGAATGTGCAGGTGAGTGAAATAGATTTGTACTTTAAGCAGTACGTTTTTCTTGTAATTTCGGTATAAAGATCCGTAAATCCTAAATCGATTCCCGTAAAATACGGCATCATAAAGCTTCGAAAAGTTTGATTCATAAGACAATTTGTATGTATATTTGTCTCTTTTTCTCATGTCAATAGACAATAATAAATTATCGTTAATTTTAAAAATGACGTACATAACCATTAACTACAAAGAAACAAAGTAGCTAAATTAGTTGGCTTTAGTGTAAGATTTTATTTCCTCGTACAATTCTCATCTTCTCATTCATTCTATAAATACACATGATGAAGCATATTTCAGTTACAAAAGATTACAGTGGACAGCTGTGTGCTTACCTACAAATAGTTTGAAGAAGTCTTGGACCTACAGGAAAGTATGCCAACTATATGATAAGAGAGATTTTACAATATTGAACTAAGCTAACTGTAAACTTATGTTGGACTTAACAATTAGGATATAAATTACCTTGAAAATTTGTGAGCTCGTAACTCTTTGTTATCGAGTCAATTAACTTAATTCCTGTCCTACGAATAAAAGAAAAATTAGGTTGAGAAATAGCTCGAGAAGATGATGAACTACGAAGAATATTTGTCTCATAAACATGATATAGTAGATGAAGTCCATTCCAATTCAAAAGAGATGCTAATTTAGTACATAAGCATCATCTAGTGGTGCACTTCTAGTCCAGTCATTTGCCACGTGTCTTAATAAAATCTAGAAAGAAAGGAGATTGACACCTTAAACATTAACCTTTTCGAAAGTCTCTCTATTAATGTGGCCCTGACGAGCCTAGAAGGAATGCGTAAACCCAACATGATACTCTCACAACACGTGGTCTTCTAGAGGTGCACAATCTTTTTCTCTATGAAGGCAAAGCCAGAGAATAAAATTGAAAAAACGAAAGTTCGACTCTATACAAGTTATATAAGAGTATCCTAATATTACATGATCCTTCCGTGGCGTTGTAGACCCATTCAAAACTTCATCATAATACATACAAAAAGAGTTCAAAACTTCATGATAATACATACATAAAGAGTATATTTTTCGTTGAGAGAGAGGTTAAGCCAGTTACATTCGGACAAAGCAAGGGGAGGTAACCCCTCTACTGTCTCTATCCAAGAGGCCGAGGATATTATCAAGCAGGTCATCGAGCACAAAACCTGCAATGGGATGGATCAATGCAAAATTTACTAGTCAGTTGGCGCACATATTAGCTTCCCGATACACATGTCGCAGAGTGTAGTAGAAAGAGTATATGACCCAATGGGCTATTCATTTGGAAATCAATTATCTACCCAGGCTTATGCTAGGAGCACAAGAATAGGAGAAGGCGAATTTTTCTCAGGGAAATCACAGGCCAAACTTATAAAGGTCTTTATATATATATATAGGATGTTGGTGATATAAATATTCATCTCAGCTCTGCGTGGTAGTTGAAATTACAAGATTGTTATTATAGAATGAAGGTTCAAAGAATTTACCGTACGTAATTAAATGTGGTTTGATTTGATTTTAGATTCTATCTACAACCAGGAGGTAATTTCTCAAATAAGTTATGAGCCCTTGGATTAAAATTGTGTAGCTCACTCTCAAGAATATGGACTAGATTTGTCACGCCCTGAGCCTTTGATCATTATTAAACTATTTCGTAGATAGTCTCAACGCAGTTTATATACATCTCTTATTCAAACTCGATACATAAACAAGTCTTATACCGACATTTCAACAATTTCGCCATTAGACTACCTCCTTAGGGTCAATAATTATGTATCTAGTCAAAGTCTTCTAGGCATTTACAAAACAATAGCTCCACGATTACTCAGCTTATACATGTTGACCTCTAATTTTTTTCTTTTTTTCTTTTCTTTTTATGACCAAAAACTAATTTAAAACTACACTACATTGAATTCAACGTAAGATTACAAACTTCAGGTGCAGCAATGTGCTTGGCACATTTAAAATTAGTCAAAGGCCACTACATTGAATTCAACGTAAGATTGCAAACTTTGTGGTGCAACAATATGTCTGACACATTTAAAATTAGTCAAAGACTTTTCCATAAGAGTTCTTCGTCTGAGTAGAACTTCATGGTGCAGCAATGTGCTTTGCACATTTAAAATTAGTCAAAGACCACTACATTGAATTCAATGTAAGATTGCAAACTATGTGGTGTAACAATGTGCCTGACACATATTTAAAATTAGTCAAAGGTTTTTCATTAGAATTCTTCGTCTGAGTTTAATGCAAAAAAAATTAGTGACATCTATAGCTTTTATTTCATATGGTATTATAGTCTTTTATACAATATGTCAAAAGGGTTTTCCATTTGCCTGAGCTAAATGCAAAAAAAATAGTGACATCTAGAAGTTTTTATCCCATATAATATTATATAGTCTCTTAGAGCAAGTCCAATAGGCTTGCTATTCATCCTCTTAGCTAAAGTAGCGATACAAAATTCATTTTTTTTGCTCCAACAAACTCGCCACTCCTCTCGCCAACTTTTGTTGGCTCGTCATCCAACTGCAATGCCTTGCCAGGGTTGGAGAAATTTTCCTGCTCGCCATTTCACTCTCAACTTCACCAAAAGTCAAAAACTTCATCCAAAGCATTTGTTTTAACCCCCCCCCCCCCCCCCCCCCCCCAAAAAAAAAAAAAAAAAGAGTTTTGTAAATAAAGATTTAGGGATTAAACCATTTCTAAAAATAGAAATTTGATGTCAAGAAAAGAAACGAGAAGAAAATAAAAAATGGAAGAAAAAGAAGTCTAAGACAAAGAACAACTCACCTCAAAATTGTAAATAATGGTTGACATAGAACAAAAGGAAGCTGAAGGTAGAAGAAGAAGGAAACGGGCAGGGGGTGTTTGAAGACGTACTACTTTGGGTGTGTTTTCTTAATTTAAATTATAAATTAATTTTTTGCTTTAAAAGTTGGAATTCAATATTCTAATATGTAGAATTTAATTTATTTATATTTTATTTTTACTTGTAGATGAATTCGTTATAGAGACTATGAAATTGGTGAAATTGAATGGAGAGTTTTGTTGGAGTAAAATTAAGATAAAGAGTTTATAAAAGTAAAGAGTCACAAATTTCACTCTCTATTATGAAGAAAAAATAGAGTCTATTGGAGTTGCCCTTGTATCATGACGAGTATGGTAGATAAAACCAAAGGAAATAAAATAGAGAAAAAATAGAGAGTCCGTTAGAGTTGCCCTTATATCATGACGAGTATGACGGATAAAACCAAAAGAAATAAAGTAGGAGTTGCCCTTATATCATGACGAGTACGGTGGACAATATTATGACGAGTATGACGGATAAAATCAAATGAAATAAACTAAGAGTTGCCCTTATATCATGACGAGTATGGTAGATAAAATCAAATGAAATAAAGTAAAAGTATTTAAAAATAACAATTCTATTGGGAGCACTGATCAGATTGTGTAATCCTTTCCTTTTTTTTTGATATTATAATGTTCATTACTCAAATATAACAACAAAACATTTACATCCCAAAATTTTGTTATTTTAGTGCACCCATTCGGGTTATAAGCATTCATGAATGGGCTCGACAGGAACTTGCTGTTCACCTGATTATTTATGAAGCTGATTGCTTTAGTAAATCTCCGATGTGAGAGATGAGTGTGGTCAAAATAGAGATTACCGAACTGTTGGGGTTATTTTCTAATTCTGACAAAATATACATAAATATCTTGAGCTTTTGTTTTGCTTGGCTGATTTTCATTTTGTGTCGAGAAGAATCGAAAAAAGAGAAAGCCTTTGGTTTTGGATTTTTCTTTCATTTCAAGGAAGATCATGGGTGAATGTGCAGGTGAGTGAAAAAAGATTTTAATGGTTGAATTGGCAACGCGGTCTATATGCATCTCTTTGTTCGAATTAATCAAACAAAATGTATATTTGGACCGGTTCAAGAAAATTGACTCTAAGTCTTATTCAAACTCGATACATGAACAAGTCTCGCACCGATGCTTCAACCATTCCACCACTATACTATCTCATTGAGGTCAACAACCATGTAACTAGTCAAAGTTTCTCGGCATTTACACAATAATAGCTTCATGATTACTCAACTTATAAGTGTTGACCTCTAGTCTTTTTTTTTTTTCATTGACGAAGAAACTCAACTGAAACTACACTACATTGAATTTAATGCAAGACTACAAACTTCATGGTGCAGCAATGTGTCTGACACATATTTAAAATTAGTCAAAGGTTTTTCCATAAGAATTCTTCGTCTGAGTTAAATGCAGAAAATTAAATTAGTGATATCTAGAAATTTTTATTCCATATAGTATATAGTGTTTTATATTATACGAGTATGGCGAATAAAACCAACTGGAATGAAGTAAAAGTACCAAAAAATTATGGTTTGATTGGGACATTGGTAATGTACACAAGGTATATTTAAATTGGTTCGAGAAAATTGACTCCAAGTCTTATTTAAATTCGATACATGAACAAGTCTCCGCTTCAAGTATTACACCATTAAACTACCTCTTTGGGGTCAATAATTAAAGTTTTATTGGCATTTGCACAACAATAGCTCCACGATTACTCAGCTTATACGTGTTGACATCTAATATTTCTTTTTTTCTTTTGATTTTTTTTATGACGAAGAAAACTCAACTTAAACTACACTACATTGAATTCAACGTAAGATTACACACTTCGTACTGCAGACATATTTAAAATTAGTCATAGGTTTTTCCATAAGAATTCTTCGTATGAGTTAAATGCAGAAAAAATTAGTGGAATGTAGAAGTTTTTATTCCATATAGTATACATATGAGTATGGCGAATAAAACCAAATGGAATGAAGTAAAAAGTACAAAAAAAAAAAAAATGAAAGTTCAATTGGGACAATTGGTGATTTCTAGGAGTTTTTATTTCATATAGTATACAGTCTTTCATATCATTACGAGTATTGCGAATAAAACCAAATGAAATGAAGTAAAAAAAAAAAAAAAATTCACCCATTGAAATAAAGTAAAAAGTATCAAAAAGATGCGGGGTCAAATGGTAAAATTAATTACTCACCTTTTCCAATATACTCTCATATGCACGTCTTCATTTTTATGTTGCTTTTTTTTTTTTTTAAAGGTGAAGCTCATGAGTGCAAAATAGTGGAATCTATCGAGTTAGGTGTCCATAAGTGGGATTGGTGGGTTGGTGTTAAGAAAAGCTGATGGCAAGATTAAAATATTGATGCCACAAACAAATAGGAAAGAAACATGCTGACCTTGTTGATATATCCTAATATACACGGCTACCAATAGGAATTAAATAAGAGAAACCACCAATGTCTTAAAATTTGATGTTAGGATAAATAATCCTTTAGTTATCTTAAGTGGTATAATATCTTATCTGTAGGAAATATAATATTACACCAAGTATGGTATGCATCATTACACTAAGTGTACACTCAAGTATCTTTAATATAAATTATAAAAAAAATTGATAATTTGGTTATAAAAGGCCATAGGAATAAACATGTCTAGACGTTTTACACTCCGAAAGTTTTTTTTTTTTTTTAAAAAAAAAGAGATCTTACTTACGCGAAACAGAGTCAAGCTTGTAGTTTCAGTGTGGCAATTTTTGTGGTTGGGCTTGATAATTTCAGACTTAATACTTTGTTGGCAACACATCTCAAGTAAGTTAGTTGATTCCCTTCTTAAAAAATTACCCTCGATTATATGATAGTATGTAAGAGTTTGTAGCTATGAAAATATAAGTTTTTGTTTACCTTCAACCTATCGCAGATTCAGAACTTAAATTTATGAGTTATATACGATTATTGATTTATATTTAACTTTATGTTATTCTTGTTTGATTTGTATTTGATTTTATGTTATTCTTATTATCCTTTAAAGTATATAATTTTTCTTGAAAGTAGACATATTTTGTATCATTATATTTAACATGTCTTAGGTTTGGAATTGACAAATATGATTCATTTGTGTTTAGGGTCAACTGATAAGTATGGCCGTTAGAAAATTTTAATGAGTAGAATAAATACTATATATATGTGATAAGGCGTGACACGAATTTTTGGAAGGCAAAAGAAAAACAGAAGAATAGTTATGTATTATATCTTGCATTTCTATTTATGATAACCATGGAGCCATCACACATTCATATGAACAGCGACTGTTCACTATTCATTAACAGTATTCGAAGTTACTGTTCATAAATAGTGAACACAGTCACTGTTCATTCGTTACTAATGTACCAAAAATATATATAGAACATTGCTAGACTAGAAATCTTGCATGTCTTCAAAGTTATCTTGTATTAATAAATTATTTTCGCACTAAAGGTCCAACGACCATTAGTTGATTATTGAAATCTAGTATAAACTAATGTCCTAGGCTGTGAAACTCGGATCTTTATTGGTGGGGGATAAAAGTCAATATGTTAAAACCTTATTGGCGGGGGATAAAAGTTAATATGTTAAGACCTTTATTGGCGAGGGATAAATGTCAATATGTTAAGATCCTTAATGGCGGGGGATAAATGCTAATATGTTAAGACCCTTAAAGGCGGGGGATAAATGCCAATGTGATAAGACCGTTTAAGGCGGAAAATAAATGTCAATAACTAAGTAAAATATTATTCTTTTAACGGAATTGTGCATATTTGAACACTATTTGTCGCTTTGTATGTTCTTTGATCATAGACAATATTACAGTACATTAGAAATTCGACAATGGACAAAATCTAATTTGATTTGTACATAAACATCTCGATTTTCGGAATGTGATATAATTTGATTTGTACATAAAGAATTTACGGTACGTAATTAAATGTGATTTGATTTGATTTTAGATTCTATCTATAGCCATGGGGTAATTTCTCAAATAAGTTATAAGCCCTTGGATTAAAATTGTGTAGCTCACTTTCGTGAATATGGACTAGATTTGTCACGCCCTGAGCCCTTCATCATTATTAAACTATTTTGCAAATAGTTTCAACGCAATCTATATACATCTCTTAATCAAATTCAATACATGAACAAATTTTATACCTACATTTCAACCATTCCACCATTAAACTACCTCCTTAGTGTCAATAATTATGTATCTAGTCAAAGTCTTCTATGCATTTACCGATTTACACAACAATAACTCCCCGATTACTCAGCTTATACATGTTGATCTTTATTTTTTTTTTCTGTATATGAAGAAAAACTCAATTAAAACTACACTACATTGAATTCAACGTAAGATTACAATCTCCACGGTGCAACAATGTGCGACACAACGTGACACATATCGTAACATTACAAACTTTATGGTGAATTGAATTCAACGTGCCCCATATTTAATATTAGTCAAAGCTTAGTGATATCTAAAAAAAATTTTTATTAACCAAATGGAATGAAATAGAAAATAGTAGTTTAATTGGACAGCTCGCACAACCTCTCCCCGATTTTCCATTTTTTTTATTAAATTGTTTACAACGTAATATTAAATTCATATTCCAATATTCTACCATTTTATTGCCCCCATTTGGGTTACAAGCTCACATCATCGAGCCCGGCAGCCGCCGCCTCTTAACCTGATTATTTATCAAGCTGATTGCTTTAGTAAACCTCCAATGTGGGAGAAAAAAAGTGTCAAAATAGAGATTACCAAACTGTTCGGGTTATTTTCTAATTCTAACAAAATATACATAAATATCTTGAACTTTTGTTTTGCTTGGCTGATTTTCATTTTGTGTTGAGAAGAAAGAGAAAGAAAGAGAGAAAGCCCTTTGGTTTTGGATTTTTCTTCCATTTTCAAGGAAGATCATGGGTGAATGTGCAATTTTTGGAGTTTAACATCAATTTTTTGTTTTTGTTTTTTGTTTTTTGTTTTTTAATGATTCCATAGCCAAGTAATAACATGATGAATGGATAGTTTTTATAACGATTTGTGTGGTGTGGTTGTGAAAGTGGCCTAGGGTTTTGATGTGTATGAATTTTTTTTGGAGCTTTGACGAGGTAAAGTGAGGAATAATTTTCGCCATGTCCTCTTTTGTTTAATTCTTCTTTTTCTCTTTTGAAATAATCTGATGAATTATTTTTGGATTTTGAATTCGATATTCTTTAACGCGTCACTTCTGATCGTGTGTGTATCGTGAAGTCTGATTGCCGCATCGTTTCATGGTCTCCCCAGATTTTGTAACAGAAACGTGACTTCCCTTTTGCTTTGGTACAAGCTGAATTTTCTTTTGTTCCTATATTTCATTTTTGTTGATAATAGCTCTTGTATGTATATCATGAATTTCTTTGGGAAATTATTGCTTAGCATAACTTTTTGGGGACTGATAATGTAGTTTGTCTCCAACTCCTGTTAAATTCACATGATTACTGTTCACAGCTGTTTTGAATTGATTTGAAATATCGTTAGATATTAAATTCAATGTTGTTGTTTTCTTTAAAAAGTTCCAAGCTTTCAATCTTCCTATGTTGAAAAGTTATTGAAATTCTATCTGTCAAGTTTATTGTTGTTACATCTTATTAATGATGAACGAATTTTATTCTCGCCTTCCAATTTTTCAGTGATCTCCATAATTGGTTTGTATCTTCCACTTTAAGACTTTGAATTCAAGTGACTTCTCTCAATGATTATTTTAGTGTTCTCCCTATGTGTCAATTTTTCTGATATTCCATTGTCTAACTCCTTGCCAACTTCTTTTTTGAGGTCTTTTCTTATTAAGTCTTCTCTGTTGGCCCTAAGCATTGTGTAAATTCTCATTTTGTAGTCTATGCTCATAGATCTTCTCAACGATTAGCGCCGTGGGTTAAAGTTTATCTTGTGTTTTATATAGGTCTTATACCCTCGGACTGATATAGGTATTCTTATTAGTGTCTTCAAATTGTATGATTGTCTCTCCTCTCCATCTACCTTTAGCATGTTTTGAGAGTCTGGATTCTTTGAGTTTTGTTGAGTTGAGTTTCCTGTGTTTAAAGAATTTCTTAACTTCCTTTCGTGTGCTCTGCCGTCAGTGAACAAGAGACCTCTTTTTAGTGAACATGAAACCTCTTTTAGTATTCCCCTCCCCTTTTTTAATGTGTAAATAACATGAGTTGAACCCAGTCTTAAGTGAACTCTTGAGTATAGCTAACCCCATTTAGACTACTCGGAAGTGAGTCTATATTTGTTTAGCCTTGTGCTTAGTTTCAGTTACCCTGTTTGCTTATTTTCTAAAGATTGATATCCATTAGGTATTGGGTATTGACTTGGATTCTATCCAATTAACACTACGGTCATATTTTCTTACGATACTCTTGCTTTGGAAGCTTATCCCACTCCACTTCGTTAAGTGGTATGTGTATATACTCGTACATTTGTTTGTTTTATCATTTGTTCATAATCGTAAGCTGCGTATTTGTGTACATGTGTGAGATGTGCACTTATCGCTTGATGATGGGGCTTAGTACTCACCTTGTGTTTTATCTGGTGGAAGCTTAGTACTCACTTTTTGACCGGCGTTGCACGGGTAAATACAGCCGTAGCTTATGGTTGTCTATTCATCTTATGCATGATGAAGCCGTTTTCGTGTCCTTGTGTTTGACCTCGTTCTTGATTCAACTATATGATTTGTAGCTTCATATGTTATATAAGATCTTTCGCTTTGGCCTGTTGTTTATGTGTTCATATGACTAGCCTTATATTTTATTCCTGGTTATGTCATTCGATGCTCTATGATTAGCCCTGTACTTTGTGGTGGCTACACCTCTTCCTTTTATATAGATATGGATGTCGTTGTGAATAATTCTTTTATGCTATTTTCAGTTATCTCTGGTGTATAAATTATCATGTGTGTATACCTCTCCTTGTGGGTAGTTATGTGTCCCGTTTTGGCCACTCTGTTTGCGTCTCCATACCATATGATCAATTCCTTATGTTAACTTTTGGTTATATCCTTCATCCATAAAACTTACTTCACCCTTTATTGCGTTTCCATATCCTTGTGAATAAGCTTGTGTTTAGTAAATTTTAGTTACGATTACATTCTTATATCCCATATAATTTAGCTTCGTAATTTAGTCTCGCTTCCATTCCGTTTATTGTGTATGTCTCAGCTTCCTGAGTTCCCATGTAGTCGTCGACTCAATTGAATTTCTATTATTAAGTTCTTGGATGGTCCAGTCTTACTATCTAGCTGGACCCTTATATTAGTTCTCCGATTTGTTTTGTTTTCATGATTAATCTTACTCATAAATTCTTGTAATATCGCTTTTCTCTCTCCGACTCATATTGATCTATGATTTGGTATAGGGTGCCTTGTGTTTTGTTCTTTGTCAGTTGTTTATTGTATTCTCTTTCATAATAACTTTTCTCAATACTTCTATAAGACAAACTATGTTTTCGTAAAAATAATTTTTATCAAACATCATACCTTATGTCATTAACATTTATGAGATTCATATGATTGTCATAAACTTGCCGAGATTCATATGATTCAACGTGCGTGGCGAAGGCATAAATTGACATATAGAGTTCACGGCGTAACAAATATCTGGACGTGTCATGGTTAGATATTGCAATGCCCCTACTAGACGACGAAAATCAGTTGGGTCTTGTAATAAATCACCTTCATCGGGATGCAATCAAGAACCTGCCATTGGTGTCGATATTGGCTTAAAACCATCGAGGCCGAATTCACGAAGTAGTTGAATAGAGTATTTGGTTTGAGTTAAAGTGAGACTTCTGTTATCAAAGTGAACCTCCATTCCTAAGAAAATAATGCAATTTTCCCAAATCTTTCATATCAAAGGCATTAGAAAGAACTGTAATAAAACTAGAAATTGAAGAGAATGAATTACCCGTGATAATAATGTTGTCGACGTCGATTAAAAGAATGAGAATATGATCTGTTGAAAATCGAACGAACAATGAAGTATCATGGTGTGAATGGATAAAATCACAAGCAAGCAAAAAATTGCTAAACTTTTGATACTAGGCTCGAGGAGTTTGCTTCAACCCATAAAGAGATTTGTGCAACTTATCGACATGGTGCGAATGATCAGAGTCGATGAACCCTTGCGGCTGAAGCATATAGACTGTCTCTGATAAGTCACCATGCAGAAACACATTTTTGACATCTAACTGTGGCAAATGTCAGTTATTAGATATTACAAGAATCAAAATTAAATGAATGATGTCATGGCGCACCAGCACCACTGGACTAAAAGTATCACCAAAATCTCTGTCTAACTGTTGATTGTATCCCTTCGTAACTAAATGGGCTTTGTATCGCTCGAAAGAACCATTTGATTTTTGCTTTGTGCGATACACCCACTTGCAGCAATTATATTCATATACGGAGAAGCAGGCACCAGCGACCATATCTTGTTTTTAATGAGAGACTTAAATTCTTCAGTCATATTGCTAAACGCCAATTCGAGTCTTTCGCAGCTTGTCTGTAGCAAGTTGGTTCAGGAGGTAGGGAGTGGGTAGTGGCTAAGAGACACCGAGGGATAGGGTAGCGGGTAGGAAAGAGAACTCGAGGTTTCTGTGTGCTGTCCATGTTGCGAGTTATCATGTGGTGCACACGGGTAGCTAGGTTGAGTTTGTGCAGTTGTGGCGTCTACATTTTGAGGAGAAATAGGATTAATTTCAGCTAGATGAGGTGGTGTAATTGGAGTAGGATTATCATAGTTTGAGTGAAGTGATGTGGTTGGAGTAGACGTGCAGGTTGAGAGGACTGTGGAGGTGAAGTAGGTGGTACAAGAGGACAAGGCAGCTGGGTTTGTGGGTTTGCAGGGGTTAATTCGCGATCGTGATTTGGTTGGCTAGGTAAGATAGACGTTATATGGTGACTAGAATTGAGGGGGTTTGGAGTAGTAGTGCAGTTTGGATTTAATTCTTGCAAAATGCTGGATGGAAAGGTAGTAAAGCGAAAATGTTGCTTCACATTTTCTTTTTGAGTATTGGCGTATGAAACAACTGACGGAAGAAAATTCTGCCGAGAGATAATCCAAACTATAGCCCAAAAATATACATTGGCAGCTTTTAAAACTCAAACTTTTATCGCCCAAAAGGTGTCAAGCAAGCATAGTAGACTGATCCGAAAGCCTGAAGATTTGAGTATTGTGGTACTGTGCCAAAAAGCAGTTCATAAGGAGACTTGGAATTAAGTAGCTGAGATGGCAATCTGTTAATTAAATAGATAGCGGTGGAGAAAAGTGTGAGTCCAGAACTTAGGTGGCAAATGACCATGGGCTAATAAAGTCAAGCCAGTTTTCACAATGTGTCTGTGCGTACGTTTTGCGACTCCATTTTATTTCGGAGTTCCTGGACAACTCAAACGGTGAATAATGCCATGTTCGTGGAACAAGTGCTTGATATGGTGATTAACAAATTCACCCCCGCCATCCGATTGAATAAATTTGATCTTAGTACTGCACAAATTTTGAACCATGCGAATAAAAGTTGGAAAAATATGTGCCACATCGGGCTTGCGAACAAGCGGATAAAACCAGGAGAAACGGCTATAATCATCAACTAAAATTAAATAATAACGGAATCCTTCAGGAGATACAGTGGGAGAAGCTCCCCATACATCACAGTGAATTACATTCAATTGAGATGAAGACCGTTGATTTTATTCTCAAAAAGGAGTTGATGACTCTTGCCAACAGCTTCTGCAAAATTCATGATCTAAAATCGGAGAAGAAATAGGGAGAATATCATTAAGCCGTCAAAGAGTTTGAGCAGAGGGATGGCCCAAACGTGCATGCCAGATCTTCGAACTAACTTTATTAACCAAAAGAGACTGCTTCATAGGTTGGGATAGGCTGCATAATCCATTATTAGTGTCCCCTGGTGTAGAATTTTTTCTGTTGTCACATCCTTAATGCAATAACCAGAAGAGTTAAAAATGAAAATGCAATTATAGTCGCACATCATCTGGAGCCCAGCAAGTATTCGCTTTGTGGTAGGGATTGACCACAACGATAACACACAACTTGAGAGGACAAAGAATTGCTTCGACCACGGCCCTTGTTAGAGCTGCATCCACCGCGTCCACGTCTACCCGAACTGGAATTGGGCCCAGATTGATGCGTGGGAGGAGATGGTTGATTGGAAATAGAATTTGAGTTATGAGAAGAAGTGGAGTAACGCGCAGCTGGAGATAAGAAAGCTACTGATTTATCTACGGATGCAGAAGAGGCTAATCGAAGTTCGTAGTCAAGCAGCAGGCCACACACTTACAGAAAAGTTAGACAAGTGGGGCACGAGTTAATCGCTGCCACGATCAGATCAAACTCAGAGTCGAGTCCCTTTAAAGTCCACAAAATCAGATCATCTTCTTCGACAGGCTTGCCAACACTAGTGAGAGCCAGAGAAAGAGATTTGGCTTGTTGAATATAGGCATGAATAGATAGAGAGACTTTTTGAAGAATTGCAACTCAATTTTGAGCTGTTGAATGTGAGAACGAGAGTGAGTACCATAAAAAGTTTCGAGAGTTTTCCAAAAGTCCCGAGCCGTGAATTTATCAACAACTTGATAAAGCACGGAATCAGAGAGTGATACCAGCAACCAGCCAAGGACCATTTGGTCCAGAAGAACCCATTTTGCCACTTGATCAGGAGGTGTTATTGGCTTGAAAAGAGTGTCGCCAATGAAGCCAAGAAGGCCATGGCAGCGTAAGACCGGAAAGAGGAAGTTGTCGCTGCCAAGCTTGAGAGAGAGATATCTTGGTGAATTCGATCAAGGGTGGGTAGAGATGCAGAGGTGGGTTGCGCAACATCAGCGGAAGAAGTGGAAAAAGCCATATGGGTCGAGTGAAAAAAAAAAAACTCAGCTCAATGATATGTAAGAATTGATTTCCTCGTACAATTCTCATCTTCTCATTCATTCTTTAAATACACATGATGAAGCATATTTCAGTTACAAAAGATTATACTGGACAACTGTGTGCTTATCTGTAACGACCCCAAATTTTAATGGCAAAAAAAAAAGAAAAAAAAATCATCGCCAACATGACCATGATCCAAAATAAGAAAGCATGGTCTATAAGGCTATTGTACAAAATTAAGATTTTAATATTGATTCTCTTTTAATAGTTATATTAAATTGCAAATTCTTTGCTTATATTAAATATTGTTTTTTAACCTTTTGAATCAAGTTAGGCACGTGATATCCTATTAAAGGAGCCAACAAAGTCATATGAGATCTATTTAAATAACAAAAAATAACAAATATTGGTCCAAAGTTTATTTGCTTTTGGCAATTGCACATTTTTCTCCATTTCAACTACTCGTTATTTGACCAAAAAAAAAAAAAAAACTCCTCGTTACACAAACTTTTTATTATAAAAATTCTATCATTATGTTTATCTACTATTATTATATTAAAACTCTATTACTATATATGAAAGGAGTTTAGCAATACGAGAATCAAAAATAGGAACCAGAATGAGATTGTTTCATTTCATTGAGATCCAAGTAGGAGATAATATGTTTGACAACCTATCAGTTATGTTTAGACATTCCTTGCAGATTAAAAATATTTGTTAAATATTATGAATTTGATTTTGATGTTTCGTTTTGAAGGATTTATTATCTATAAGTAGTTTACCATTCCTTTTGATTTACCCCATTTGTTGTTCTGTAAATATCATTCAGTTTGTTATTCTGTCATTCGTTCCTGATTCTTGTTCAGTTATCTGTATTGATCCTTCTGATAAATCAAATCTGAGCTTTTGATTCAGGTCCTACAAACTATACAAGCTGTGTATCGAATCCTATGCGGCAGGAGTTAATTAGCCGTCTCTTATTATCGACTACTGTTATCGATTGTTATGAATTGTGAATCTGAACTTGTGATCACGCTGCTATTAAGCAGCCACGACTTGTTATAGTGTCCCGTAGTGCTTGATATTATTTCGTGATTATTTGGTTATTTTATTGATCTTTGAATTTTGGCTTTCTTCGAGGTAAATCTACTTATTGAGCATTGTTCCGCTCACTCATTTTATTTTTTCTTTGCAGACAATAAAGTTAGATCGGGGTCTACCACGCTAGAAATTACTTGACCAGAGCTAAAGATTCGAGTGAATTTGTTGATAATAATAATTATTATTATTTGGAGAGTTCTATTATAATTAAAGTTTTAATACTTATTTTTGAAACTGTAGAAGCTCTGGATTATTTATTTATTAATGAATTATAGTTTGTGTTATCGAGAGACTTGAGCCTTGCGGGTTTGGAGAATTTGTCTTTCTAAGCGCACGGCAGTCTCATCCTGAATTTATCACTATGAAGTTTCGGGTGCGTGACATTATCTACAAATAGTTTGAAGAAGGCTTGTACCTACTGGAAAATACGCCAACTATATGATAAGAGATATTTTACAATATTGAACTAAGCTAATTGTAAACTTATGTTGGACTTAACAATTAGGATATAAATTACCTTGAAAATTGTGAGATCGTAACTCTTTATTATCGAATCAATTTCCTATCCTACGAATAAGAGAAAAATTAGGTTGAGAAATAGCTCGAGAAGATGATGAACTACGAAGAATATTTGTCTCATAAACATGATATAGTATATTTGTCCATTCCAATTCAAAAGCGATTCTGCAAAAGAGATGCTAATTTAGTACATAAGCATCAGCTAGTGGTGCACTTCTAGTCCAGTCATTTGCACACCCTAAACATTAAACTTTTCGAACTTCTATAATTTAATGTGGCCCTGACAAGCCTAGAAGGAATGCTTCAAAATGTAAACCCAGCAAAATACTCTCACAACACGTTGCCTTCTAGAGGTGCACTGTAATACCCAGTCAAAAAAAGAGAAAAAAAAAAAAAGCAAAAGAAAAAGGGGAAACAAAGTAACATGAAATGGGGAAAAGTAAAGTGAAGTGGGGAATAAAGTAGAGTGCGGGTAATGATGAAAAGCATGACAATGATGACTTAGACCACCTTTTAAAAAAAAAAAATAAGAAGAAGAATCAGATTTATTGCAAAGCCGTGCATAAGCTTAGAACCATTTTTTCTTTCCCTTGCTTCTGCCATTTTTCTTCTGGATTCATCACTCAAATAAGTAGAGAAGTTTAGACAACAATGAAGGCTCAAAATCAAAGATTTCATCAGGTGAGGTAAGTGATTTAATTCATAGGCTAGAAAATTTATCATAAGGTTTGAGATAATTTCTAGAATTAATTATTGATGACTTATTCGGTAATAGAAAGTTTGATTTATGTGTTTAGGAGATTGAAGTTGTGACTAAATTTTGCAGTATTATGATTTGAGAATTTTTGCTTTGGGACCAAAGAATAAGTGGAATTCATCTATCTTTCTCCAAATATTTCATATGCTCATCTAAATTATAGATCCGTGATTTGTTCTCTATCGTGCTATATTGTTCGATTAATGTATGTTTAATCCAAAATTAGATTTGATATTTTATTCCGTAAGATCTCTTAATATCAGTCTTCCCTTAAAGGATCAATCTTGACATTTAGTTATTTAGTGATCAAGTTCATATGAAAGTGTTAAATAAGATTATTTTTGTTCTTCTATTAAATTGATCGAATTTTAGATATTGTGTCATTGTTAGATTTTGTACTTGTAATTGATATTTTCATTTATCTTTGTATATCCATAAATGAGTTTGATTTCAAAATAAATTACTAGATCTTTATTTCTCAATTTGATGAAAAGTCCGAATATTTTGTTACTCTTTAATCTATAAAGAGAAATGGAAGCATTTTGAAATGTTTGAATAAATAAAAAATATTGTTAAAGTCATTGTAAGTGACTTTTCAAAGTCAGTGTAAGTGACCTTGTGACTTTTAAAGTCATTTACGTGACTTCTGTTGAAGTCACACACGTGACCAGCAAAAGTCTCGTCTCTGGTCGATTGACCAGAGATGATATATATATATATATATATATATATATATATATATATATATAAATGACTTTATTTGTTTTATAAAGAGAATAAAGGAAGTATCCATCAATTCTATGACCCAAATCTCCTTGGGAGGCAACCCAAGCGAGAAAGGGAATAGGACACGGAGCTAGGACAACCAACACTGGCAACTTGAGGCTACCCAGAGAGGCCCATCACACCGCCCCTGACTCTATGAATGCAATACAATATACAATGCAACAATTGAGCAATAAAGCCACACGTGGGAGAATAACAAAGTAGGTTACTCTCGCATGCAATAGCAACAGTTGATAAACATTTCAATCAGAATCAACTCTAACAAGCATAACAAGCAATATTAAGCATTCTATAGGCATAATATTAGGAAAACAAACAAAATCACAAAACGACCCCAATTTTCAAAACGCTACTACTTTCAAACGAGCCACGAGTTTTGGAAACCGACTTCACCAATCCTCCTAGGTCACCATAAGGCACGTTTAAAGACCCCGAAACCCTACTTTATCCTAGAATTCACGCAAAGCCCCGATTTCTCCTTTTGCTCGTTTGAACTACAACTACCCTAACCAAACACCCAACCAACGCCATAAGCGTACCAAAAGTGCTTTCATGGCCTCCCGTGACAATGCCTTCACGCAAAACGAGAAAACGCTAAACTCGACCTAAACGACCCCAATTTGTACCAAGGCATTTTTCTCCGTTTTTCCATTACACAACCCAATCAAATCATGCATTTAGGCATTCTAACATATCTATCATCTTTTCACATCAACAGAACGCAAAACAAAGCAACTTTTACGAAACGAGAGTTTACTATTCATAATTTACTATTCAATTCACATTTTAAATTACAATCACTATATTTAACCGTAGAAAATACTAAAAAACTATAAATACATGTTCTACAATTGTCAAGGAACATTCTTTAAGCATCAAAACGGATAAACTAACGATCTACGCATAAAACCTAAAAATTAAAGTTGATATTCCAAACTTTCAAATGCGCAAATAAACATGCTTTCCTCACCTTAGACGCTCCTAGATGCTAGGAAAACCACGCTGGATGCCTCAAAAACAACCCCGTGCAAGCTCACGCAAAGATATGAAGATTGAATGTTGAAAATGTTTTTTTTTCTCTCCTCAATGTTTCGGCCTGCTCACCCTTTTTTTTCAGCTTTGTGTTTTATTTTTGCAAGGTTTTATGCTTAATAAAAGATGACAACTCAAGTCAAATGGTCAAGGCTTGGTCAAAGCTAACTTAAGTTGGTCAAATAAGCTTATTTTAGGCATTTTAAGGCTAAAATAACTAATGCCATTATATTTCTAATCAACAACAACTAAAACACTAAAATTTAAACACTAAATACTAGTTTTCACTATTTGCTGAGGACTAGAAAACACTCTCTAACTATCGCTCTCGAAATGCAATGCACTTTGCGACAATAATGAGGTAACAATTAGATTCCAAAGAATTTAAGAAAAACATAATTTTCAGAATAATAAACAAGAAAATTTCACATTCCGGGCTCGGGTATTACAACGCGGGTTAAATGCAGTTACTGAACTGACACTGCACGAGTGAAATGCAGTAACAACTATTTCTATATATTTTGTTTATGAATCGTGTTGGCCTGAAAAGCTTATAATCTTTATTTTGATAATAACAAAACATCTTAATTCTAATTTAGAATTCTTATTTGAATATTGGGTAAGTTATTCAATCCATCAGCACAAGATTGTCAAGCAAATCCACTTCAACATGAAGTCATTCAAAAGGATCAAAGACCAGTTTCAACCTATTGGATCAAAGTCAAAACCCAAATCAGAAATTGTATCAAAGCCAAAAAGGTATTCTTATATCTTGTCTCATTCAAATGAAATCTCTCATAATGAATCAAGTTATGAAAACCCGAAGAAATGAAGTTAAAGACTCGACGATAAAAAGGGAGTTACAAGGAAGGAGATATGGCGACATAAGGGGTACCGACATAAAAAATGTTGTTTCCCTAAGTATGGCTTGTGTAGCTCATAATTTCTCCAAAAAGATTTTTTATTTGCAAAATATCCTTTGAACATATATTTTTAAAAAGGTCATTGCAAACTCATTTTTGAAAAACAAGACTTTTTGGATTTCAAAATCTTGTGGCATAAAAATTGTTCTATATCTTTTTAAGAAGTTTTTGAAAATATTTTGAGATGTTAAAAATGCTAGAAATACTTTTTTATAAGTGCCTTCAGATGTGCCAAAATGCTTTATTATTTAACAAATTATTTTGGGGCTCAAAAAGGTCACTTTTCAGAATTTTGAGCATCCGGGCGTTACTAGCTTCATCCAGTCAACTGGATGAAGACCACAACAACCAGCAGAGAGCTCTGGTCCGGGCGTTACCTTCCCCATTTGGTCAACCGGATGAAGGGCTCAACGACCGGATGGCTTAACGGGAAAATCCAAAATTTTTGTATTTTATCCGTTTTGTGTCTAACTTTTCTCTCTTTTTAAGCCATGCTCTCTCACCATCCATAACATCTTTCCAAGCCTTAATCTTCAGATTTCCAAGCTAATCCAAAGAGTTTTTCATATCATTTTCTTCGAGAAATCTTGAGCTATCACTTTCATATCTTTGACCATTCAAAGTGTTATTCAATTGTAATATCAAACTCAAATAGGAGTTGCTATTCTTATTTACACACAATCATTGTATTACACTATTGCACATAGATTGAGAGAATCATTGCAAGAAGAAGTGTTGTAATCCTTTGTAGACTCAAAGGAAGAGAGATAAGTAGGTTGAGCTTCACCTACATTTGAAGGAGGTCGTGTAACTCTTGTGGACTCAAGAGTAATTGTAATTGGTTTTTGATTCACCAACATTTGAAGAAGCATCTTAGTGGAGATTGGTGAAGGGAAGACCTTAGGTGGTGGACTAGGCCTTCAGGAGTGCAAACCACTTGAAAATCATCGTGTTTGATTTCTCTTACCCTCGCTCTTTATTTTCAAGTCATTTATCTTCCGATTAGATATTGCACATATTGATTGTTAAGATAATTATTGATTTATCCACTTAGAAATTAATTCTTGAAGTTCTAGTTGTTTAGTTATATATTTGTATGCTCACTAAGTGTTTGATAAATTGCTTATAAGAACTTCAAGAGTATAATTATCTCTTTCTGAATAGTATTTCCGCATTAGATTTTTAAAATTAGTAATCTTGCCAAACAACCTAATTCAACCCCCCCCCCCCTCCCCTCCCCCCCCCCTTCTCTTAGGTTATCTAGGACCAACAAGTGGTATCAAGAGCTAGTACTCTATATATAGCTTAACATCTAGTAGAGGATCCCTATGGCAAGCTAATCAATGTCTAACATAGTTGAAGGACAATCTTCCTCTAGACCACCATTGTTTAATGTAACAAACTATTCTTTTTGAAAAACTAGGATGAGAATCTATATTCTAGCAAATGATATAAGAGTATGGAATGTGATAAAAAAAAAAATGGACCAATTAACCCTACTCTAACTAAGAAGGAAGGAGAATAAAGTATCACAGTCCCTAAACTGGAAAAAGACTTTAATGATGATGATTTTAAAATGTATGAAAGAAACTTTAAAGCTATGAACATGATATATCTTGCTTTAGATTCAAATGAGTTTAACAAAATTTATGGATGCAAAAGTGCTAAAGAAATTTGGGATCAACTAGAAGTCACATATGAAGGAACTAACCAAGTTAAAAAAAACTAGAATAAATATGCTTGTTCATAAATATGAAATGTTCAAAATGTCATTTGATGATAATATTGAAAAAATGTTTTCTAAATTTACCGATATTGTTAATATTCTTAAATCTCTTGGAAAAGAGTATTCTAACGAAGAATTGGTAGGAAAAGTTCTCTGAAGTTTAACCGAGCCATGGGAAGCTAAAGTAACGGCTATTGAGAAAGCTAGAGATCTCAAAACTCTCACTCTTAGTGAACTTATGAGATCTCTTATGAGCCATGAGTTGAAGAAGAAGGATCGAGAAGAAGAAAAAAGGAATAACAAGAAGTCACTTGCACTTCTTGCATCAAAGACTTACTCAAGTGATGAAGAAGAAGAAAACAAAGAAAATGATGATGAGATAACTCTTCTCACAAGGAACTTTAAGAAATTTCTCAAATTCAAAAAAGTAAGCAAAGCTCCTTACAATAAGTTTATGAACAAAGGGAGAAACAAACCAAAAAAAGAAGAAAGATGTTTTAACTGTGACAAGACGGGTCACATAAAAGCAAATTGTCCAAAACCAATCAAAATCAAAGGAGGAAAAGCTTTGAAAGTAACATACGTTGATGATGATGCATCAACCGGTGAAGAAAGCGAAAATAAAGAAGTGACAAACATCGTTTGTCTTATGACAAAAGAAGATGATGAGGTATGTTCTTCTTTTAACTCCGAATACTACTCTTCTAGTTCTTTAATTGATAATGAATGTTCTTTTGAAGAGTTACAATATGAATTTTCAGAAATGCATGATAGTTTTGAAATTACGATTATCAAGATACATGAACTTCAAAAAGAAAATAATGCTTTAAAAGAAGAAAATAAGTTGCTTGAAAAAAATCAAAATTATGCTCATGAAAAAGCACTTAAAACTCATTTTGAAAATGATAATCTTCAAACAAAAATTGAAAAACTTAAAAAAGAAAATCAAGGATTAAATGGAAGCCTAGCAAGATTTACAAAAGGAAAAGAAAATCTTGATAAAATGCTTGGCTCACAAAAAATGACTTTTGATAAAAGTGGAATAGGATATGAACTTTCTTTAAAACAAAAATCTCTCAAAAGTTATTTTGTAAAAGCATCATCTTCTACAAATGAAGCATCAACATCAAAAAGATTTCAAAAGACATGCAACTATTGTGAAAAACAAGGTCATATAACATCACATTGTAAATTTCGAAATATGGTAGGTAGAGACTCTAAAATTCATTCTTGGCTCAAACCAAAATGGATTATTAAATGTGCTAAAAATCAATACTAACAATCTAGGACCCAATAGAACTTGGGGACCTAAATTTTGTTTTTGTATATAGGTTATCCTAAGGATGAAGTATGAAAGAAATTGGGTCATTGATAGTAGATGTTCAAGACATATGACTGGTGATCCATATCTTTTCTATGAGCCTATCAAAAAATACAAAGGTTTTGTGAGCTTTGGAAATAATGAGAAAGGTAAAATTATTGATAAAGGTAGCATTGGAAATAAAAATAATATATCTATCCATGATGTGCTACTTGTGAAAGGATTGCAAGATAGTTTGCCAAGTGTAAGTCAACTATGTGATAATGATTATTTAGTTGAATTCAAATCATCATGTGCACCGTTTTTGACAAAATGAAAAATGTGTTGTTTATTGCAAATAAACATGAAAATATATATATCATTGACTTTAAAAGTATATCATGCCAAAATGTTAACTGTTTAATCACAACAAATGAAGGATCTTGGTTATGGCATAGAAGATTATGTCACATTAGCATGGATCTACTTGATAAACTTTCTCGAAAGGATCTTGTAAGAGGTCTTCCTAAGAACAAGTTTGAAAAAGATCATTTATGTGATGCATGTCAATTTCAAAAATAACATAAAGCATCTTTCAAAACCATTAGCCATGTGACCAAATCAAAAGCTTTACAAAAACTTCATATGGACCTTTTTGGACCAATAGATGTAATAAGTCTAGGAGGATCTAGATATGTTTTTGTTATTGTTGATGATTATACTAGATACACATGGGTCATGTTTCTTGCTCTCAAAAGTGATGCATTTAATGAATTTGCAAAATTCTGTAAAAGAGTGCAAAATGAGAAAGGATACTACATTTTATGCATTCATAGTGATCAAGGCACGAAATTCATAAATGCATCTTTTGTAGAATTGTGTGAACAAAATGACATAGAGCATAACTTTTCGGCTCCTAGAACTCCTCAACAAAATGGGGTTGTTGAAAGGAAAAATGGAACTCCACAAGAAATGGCAAGAACAATGTTGAAAGAAAACAACTTGCCTACATACTTTTGGGGAGAAGCTATCAATACGACTTGCTATGTTTTAAATAGAGTTTTAATTTGACATTCTTTCAAAAAAACTCCATATGAACTATGGAAAGGACACACTCCATATATTTCACATTTTAAAGTTTTTGGATGTAAATGCTTTATCTTAAATAATAAAGATCTCTTGGTAAGTTTGATTCAAAATCTGACGAAGGTATTTTTATTGGTTATTCTTCTAGAAGCAAGGCATACCGAGTTTACAATAAAAGAACCTCGGTAATTAAGGAATCTATGCATATTAATTTTTACGAAACTAACCCCTTTATGTCAAAAAAAGATGAAGATGATGATGTAAGCATTCAATAAGTTGAAGAACAAGGTCAACCTATTCCTACAAGTGAAGAAGGAAATACATCCACAAGCAATCAAATTGATACTCCAATTGAGGAAGAACAACCAACATCAAATGATCAAATCATATCAACAAATCAAGATCTTCCAAAATGTTAGAAATTTGTCAAAAAATCATCCAAATAATCAAATCCTTGGAGATCCATCACAAGGTGTAAGAACACGTTCCAATCTAAATACTTTTTGTGAACATGTTGCTTTTATATCTCAAATTGAACCTAAGAATATAAAAGAAGCATTATTGGATGATGATTGGATTATTGCTATGCAAGAATAGCTTAATCAATTCGAAAAAAAATAAAGTTTGGACCTTAGTTGAAAGACCTAGTAATTACCCGATTATTGGTACAAAATGGGTTTTTCGAAACAAACTAGATGAATCCGGTAATGTAACTAAAAATAAGGCTAGATTGGTTGCTCAAGGGTATAATCAAGAAGAAGAAATAGACTATGAAGAAACCTTTGCACTGGTAGCTCAACTTGAATCCATTCGAATGTTGCTAGCATATGCATGTTTTATGAATTTCAAACTTTATCAAATGGATGTCAAAAGTGCTTTCTTAAATGGTTATCTTCAAGAATAAGTGTATGTTGAACAACCACCCGGTTTTGAAAATACAAATTCATCAAGTCATGTGTTCAAACTTCAAAAAGCTCTTTATGGACTTAAACAAATACCTAGGGCATGGTATGATAGATTAAGCAATTATCTACTTGATAACGGTTTTTCTAGAGGTAAATTAGACTCTACATTATTTGTAAAAAAAAAAGCTAAAGATATCTTGCTTGTTCAAATATATGTTGATGATATTATCTTTGGTACTACTAACGAATCCCTTTACAAGTATTTTTCTGAATGTATGCATAAAGAATTTGAAATGAGCATGATGGGAGAATTAAATTTCTTCCTTAGACTTCAAATAAAACAAACAAAGGAAGAGATCTTCATAAATCAAGCCAAGTACATTAAGGAACTCATCAAGAAGTTCGGGCTTGAAACTGAAAAAGAAATGAACACTCCTATGGGAACGTCAATCAAGTTTGACAAAGATGAAAAAGGTAAATCGGTTGATGAAAAACAATATCGAGGTATGATCGGAAGTCTTCTCTATTTAACTACCTCAAGACCTGATATTATATTTTCTGTGTGCTTGTGTGCTTGTGTGCTCGTTTTCAATCTTCTCCTAGGGAATCCCACTTGAATGCTGTAAAAAGGATTATTAGATACCTTAAAGGTACTATTGATTTAGGACTTCTTTACCCTAAAGGCACATCTTTCGAACCCTTAGGATATTCCGATGCCGCTTATGCGGGTTGTAAAATTGATAGAAAAAGCACTAGTGGTAGTTGTCAATTTCTAGGACATGTTTTCGTTTCATGGTCTAGCAAAAAACAACATAGTGTAGCTCTTTCAACGGCTGAAGCCGAGTATGTAGTTGTGGGTAGTTGTGTTGCACAAATTCTTTGGATGAAACAAACTTTGCTTGACTTTGGTTTAGAATATGATCGTGTGCCGATCAAATGTGATAATACAAGTGCTATAAGTCTATCAAAGAATCCTATTCAACATTCTAGAACTAAGCATATTGAAATTCGTCATCATTTTCTAAGAGATCATGTGCAAAAATATGATATTGAACTTGAATTTGTTGATTCTTTGCATCAATTGGCCGATATTTTTATAAAACTATTGCATGAGAATCAATTTTGTGCCATTAGAAGAGAAATAGGAATGCTTTGGGTCATTTGAGTTTTTGAAAAATTGAATTTCTTTTCGGAAAACAGGGGATCCGGGCATTACTGCATTCATACGGTCGACCGGATGAAACATGCGATGACCGGATCACGCATCACTACCGGCCGTTACTGTCCTTATCCGGTTGACCGGATCAGGTCCCTATCGACCGGATCGTGCTGTTTGAAAAATGGGAATTGGCCTATTTTTTCAAAATCTTTCCTACTCAACTTCAAATTCTCTCTATTTATCTCAAAATCTTTTTTTTTCTACATCAAAACCTTCACGATTTTTCTTCAAATCTTGAATCATAACACTCCTATAACATCAAAACCTCTTCTTATATTCATTAAAAGCTTCAAAATCCTTCAAAGAAAAGCTTTGAAATCCTTTGCCTACAAGATGTTCGATGAAATTCCTCAAATGCAAACCTTCTCAAATAGACTACAAATTCTCACACACTCTCAATGGCACTACCAAGAGCTAACTCTAAGAAGCGCAAGACGGGAGAATCTTCATCCTCCGCTCCTCAAAATATTATCACTCCCGATGCCTTTCCTCAACAAAACATATTATGGGGTAAGACTTTGGACCCTCCTACTTTGCTTAATGGTACTAGAATTTTAAGACTCCTAGATGCCCAAGGTTGGCTTCCTATGCTAAGGTTTGTGAACAAAGGATATACTTCTTGAATTAGAGAATTCTATTACAATGCTAACCTAGACTTTAACACCATAAAATTGCAAAGTCAAGTTAAGGGTAGGGTGTTAGAATTTACTGCTAGTGATATTGCTAGAGCTTTTAGAATTCCAAATCAAGGAACTAAGCTTTACTTCTACAAGGGCATGTCGGAAGACATTCATGATGATCTAGAGGGTAGGGTTATTGCATTCATTTGGGAAGGAACAGGGGAGTATAGCACTCAATATCCTAAGAAAAAGGAAATCACCCCTAAAAAGAAGCTTCTATTTTACATTCTTCATGAAGTCATTATTCCTAGAGAAGTTAAAGATGGTTCTATTCTGAAATCCACTGCTTTGTTGATGTACCTGATGTTTGAGGCAAAAAGGATCAATCTTCCACACATCATTATCAACCACATCGTCCACACTAAGGAAGTAGAAAATCAACTTGCTTATGGGGTTCCCTTAACACATCTCCTTGACTCTTTAGATGTTCCCCGAGTTCAAGAGTTTGAGTCTATTAATGCTAGATCTTATCTTCTAAATGACACTAGCATCTCTCATCAAAAGTTGAAGCTTCATAACAACCAAGTTCTTGATGCTCATGAGGATACAAGCGGTGATACTATTGTGTTTGAATCTCTTGATATTGATCCTGATTCCTTCAGAGATCCAATGGAAGGACAAGGCACTGGTCGAGGTAGAGCTGGTAGTTCTTGAAGAGCTGGATCATCTTCTTATCAATCCTCCACACATGATGAAATCATTGCTCGCCTGAATGCACAAGATGTTCGTTTGGATTGTATGGAGCAAATGTTGAAAGCATTACATGACCACCATCTTGGCTCTTAGTTTGTGGATGCCTTGAGAATTGTTTTCCTTCAAACAACTTTTTTAGCTTTCATGTTTTACTTGCATTAAGTACTCCTCTACATTATTTTTTTATCTCATTTTTACATTGATTGTATATTTTGATTAGCTTATTTAATGCTTACATTGATTTTGGTTTTACCTGCTCTTATGCCTATTTGCTCTCTCTATGGTTTATGAACTTTTTTTGTTGATGTCAAATAGGGGGAGAAAAGGAATATTGAATTCTAGCATGAAAATACTTTTGTATGATTATAATGCACTTATTCAGGGGGAGCTTGCTTTTCATATGCAAGCTAATGATTTAATCAAGTACAAATTGAGGGGGAGACCTCAAATTTATCAAAGTTCAATTATTTCATACTTACAAATTTCAATGTTTTGACTATTTCATGCTTACAAATTTCAATGTTTTATCATCATAAAAAATGGGGAGATTGTTGGCCTGAAAAGCTTATAATCTTTATTTTGATAATAACAAAACATCTTAATTGTGATTTAGAATTCTTATTTGAATATTGGGTAAGTTATTCAATCCATCAGCACAAGATTGTCAAGCAAATCCACTTCAACATGAAGTCATTCAAAAGGATCAAAGGTCAGTTTCAACCTATTAGATCAAAGTCAAAACCCAAATCAAAAATTGTATCAAAGCCCAAAAGGTATTCTTATATCTTGTCTCATTCAAATGAAGTCTCTTATAAGGAATCAAGTTATGAAGACCCGAAGAAATGAAGTTGAAGACTCGACGATAAAAAGGGAGTTACAAAGAAGGAGACATGGTGACATAAAGGGTACCGGCATTAAAAATGTTGTTCGCCTAAGTATGACTTGTGTAGCTCATAATTTCTCCAAAAAGATTTTTCATAAAAGATTTTTTATTTGCAAAATATCATTTGAGCATATATTTTCAAAAACGTCATTGCAAACTCATTTTTGAAAAACAAGACTTTTTGTATTTCAAACTCTTGTGGCATAAAAATTGTTCTATATCTTTTTAAGAAGTTTTTGAAAATATTTTGATATGTTAAAAATGCTAGGAATACTTTTTTATAAGTGCCATCAAAAGTGCCCAAATGCTTTATTATTTAACAAATTGTTTTGGGGCTCAAAAAGGTCAATTTTCAGCATTTTGAGCATCCGGGCGTTACTAGCTTCATCCGGTCGAACGGATGAAGGCCACAATGCCCGGTAGAGAGCTCTGGTCTGAGCGTTACCTGCCCCATCAGGTTGACCGGATGAAGAGCTCAATGACCGGATGGCTTCACGGGAAATCCGGGATTTTTGCATTTTATCCGTTTTGTGTCTAACTTTTTCCTTTTTTTAAGCCATGCTCTCTCACCATCTAAAACATCTCTCCAAGCCTTAATCTTCAGATTTCCAAGCTAATCCAAAGAGTTTTTTCATATTATTTTCTTTGAGAAATCTTGAGCTATCACTTTCATATCTTTGAGCATTCAAAGTGTTATTCAATTGTAATATCAAACTCAAATAGGAGTTGCTATTCTTATTTACACACAATCATTGTATTACACTCTTGCACATAGATTGAGAGAATCATTGCAAGAAGAAGTGTTGTAATCCTTTGTGGACTCAAAGGAAGAGAGATAAGTAGGTTGAGCTTCACCTACATTTGAAGGAGCTCGTGTAACTCTTGTGGACTCAAGAGTAATTGTAGTTGGTTTTTGGTTCATCAACATTTGAAGAAGCATCTTAGTGGAGATTGGTTAAATCCTAAGGGAAGGGAAGACCTTAGGTGGTGGACTAAGCCTTCGGGAGTGCGAACCACTTGAAAATCATCGTGTTTGATTTCTCTTACCCTCACTCTTTATTTTTAAGTCATTTATCTTCCGATTATATATTGCACATATTGATTGTTAAGATAATTATTGATTTATCCACTTAGAAATTAATTTTTGAAGTTCTAGTTGTTTAGTTATATATTTATATGCTCACAAAGTGTTTGATAAATTGCTTATAAGAACTTCTAGAGTATAATTATCTTTTGCTAAATAGTATTTATGTATTAGATTTTTAAAATTAGTAATCTTGCCAAACAACCTAATTCACTTCCCCTCCCCCTCCCCCTCCTCTTAGGTTTTCTAGGACCAACAAGTCGTTTTAGTGACTATTCCTTTATGTTCCACTAAATGTATTAGTCTGTCAATTATTAACCAACTGTTATATGTATAGCATCTATTGTGAAATTTGTGAATTCCAGTCAGAAATTTCCTGACTCATTCATCAAGTTGTATTTTTATTGTGGATTGAATTCCCTTACTGAGCTTTCGTTCGCTCACCACTTTTGTTTTCGCTTGCTTTCTTTGCAGTTAAAGTAGAATAAGCACTACATCTATGAGCAGGGTAGAGACACTTGAGCACTATGATTTAGTGGCATGAAATTTACCTTATTGAATGTTATTAGAATTCGGATTGAAACTTTATTTGTGATATTTGGGTTTGATTGTATTAATTTTGAGGATCTCTTCTTTATGACTATTTGGGGATTTGGTTTGTAATCGAACACGTACGACTTGATTGGATGTCTTTAAATATTTGTGATTTAATGGCTCTGATTTAAGTGTTTAATAGATGTGCGCCTAGTGAGTTTTAAGGATCTTATCATTTTAGCACGCGACATGTCATGTGCCGAAATACTGTATTTCGGGGCGTGACATGCACAATTGTTTTCTCTATGAAGGCAAAGCCAGAGAATAAAATTGGAAAAACGAAAGTACGAGTCTATACAAGTTATTTAAGAGTATCCTTGTCACGCCCCCAAATTCGGTAGGTCCAAACACAGGGACGCGATGCAGCACACCTAAGAAAATTTCTCCTCCTAAGCCCGCAAGGCTCTAATACTACGATACAGAAAACTAAATTCTACAAAATCTTTTATCATAACAGCTAAAACTCGTAAGTAAATCAAATAAAACATTTGAATATCTAACACAAGAACGGGGACATTTTACAAATAATATTCTTCTATGATATCATTATACTCAGAATACCATATAATCGCTTTGTCCTTCACTCCAAGAAGTGTATCATCCTTTCCTTTAGAGTTGTTATTAATGCGAGAACTGATTGCAAGGGTAGCCTCTAAACCCAAGTATCCCGGAACGCTCATTACCCCAGCCTCTGCACAGTTGAAATAAATATAATGAGCAAAGAAAGCTCAGTAAGTCAAACACCAGGAGTCAAGCACAAAGGTTGTCCAAGTACATTTATATAGAACAACAAGTCAATACAGGTGTCACGTCCCGAAATTTCAAATGCACAGTAGATCTCAGCACGTGACATACGCGTGCTAAAAGGATAAGATCCCTAAAGCTTGCTAGGCACACATCTATTAAACACTCAAATCAGAGCCACTAAACCTTAAATATTTAAAGACTTCCAATCAAACCATAAATATTCCAAAACAGTCTAAATCTCAAAAAAATGAATTTATAAAGGGAATATAAATCTCTCAATTATTACAATCTAGACCAAGTGTCACAAAATAAAGATTTCAATCCAAATCAAACCATATTCTAAAAAGACAAAGATTTCATCACTAAATACAAGTTGAGGATTGACTTAGGAAATTTTTGACTGGAATTCACAAATTTCACAACAGATGTTATACATATAATAATTCATTAGTAATTGATAAGCTAATATATTTAGTGGAACAGAAGGGAATAGTCACTAAAACGACTCGTAAACAAAATATATAGAAATAGTTGTGTTTGTATTTAACCCGTGCAGTATCAGTTCAGTAATAAGTTTGGGCCCAACTCATTAGTAGCGGTAACAGTATCTGCTAAAACGGTACAGTATCAGTATCTGTACTATAGTACCGTAACAGTATCGGTACTATCAGAATAACACAACTATAAGAAATTTTTCATGATATAGAAAATCATACATAAAAGAACATAAAATAACAACATAAACTTTTTAAATGCTATTTTTTGACTTCTTTATAAAATAAATAAAGTATACAATGTCCAATATATATATATATATAATAATTAAAAACTAATATCAATAAAATATTAACGTCCCTGGTCGACTGACCAGAGACGTTAGTCACTAAGTGACTATTTCGAAAGTCACTGTAAGGTGACTTTTGAAAAAAGTCACTTCCAGTGACTTTCATTTTTCTTTTTTTTCTTTTTTTTAAATTTACCTTTTAATTTCAATATTTCAACCAAATTCATCTTCGAATATATAAAGAAAGATGAAAAGGACAATTAAAAGTACAAAATCTAACAATTACATAATATCTTAAATTTGGTCATTTTAATAGAACAAAACCCAAAATAGTAATAATTTTATTTAACAATTCCATATGAACTTAATCATTAAATAACTCAAAGTCCGGAGTAATCCTAAAAGTGAAGAGTAACAATAAGAGATCTTACGGAATGAAATATCAAATTCACTTTCGGATTAAACATACACCAATCGAATAATACAACGCAACAGAGAATAAATCTCGGATCTGTAATTAAGATGAACATAAAAATATTTAGAGAATGATAGATGAATTCTACTTACATTTTGATCCCAAAGCAAAATTCTCAGTTCACAAAATCGCAAAATTTAGTCACCACTCCAATCTCCTAAACACATAAATCAAACTTTATATTACCAAATAAGTCATCAATAATTAATTCTAGAAATTATCTCAAACCTTATGATAAATTTTCTAGCCTATGAATTAAATCACTTACCTCACTTGATGAACCTTCTGCATAAGATCTCTACAATGGTTGGAGTGAAGAAAGGAGAAAATGGTAGAAGCAAAACAAAATGAGTCGTCAGATCACTCTTTTTTTATATTTTTTTTGTGGTCCAAATCATCATTGTCATGCTTTTCATCAGTACCCCTACTTTACTTTATTCCCCACTTCACTTTACTTTTCCCCATTTCATGCTACTTTGTTTCCCCTTTGTCTTTCGCTTTTCTCTTTTTTTGACCAGGTATTATGTCCTCGAAACTTACTTCATCCTTGAAGAAGAAGGGATACTTCGCCCTTGTTTCATGCTCGAGTTTCCATGTAGCTTCTATCACTAGACTTTACAAAGCAATAGTAAGATGCCTTGACACTTTACTCATTTCTCTTCTCCTTCTTTCAATACATCAATCACTTAGTGGTTTGCGTTAGGGAGCATGAGAAAGGGTGTTGATTCTATACTTGGTTTGAAGGTTGGGCTATCTTTGACTGATAAGGGATATACATGTTGTAGTACTAAGATAAATGATGTCGTCTCCAAGATTTTTCACTTACTTTTGTTTATCAAGATTTGCTCCACTAATTTAGCATCACATACGATAGTGCGAAAAGGTTTGGCTATTTGTCCAAGAAGTGTCGTTAAACCTCTCATTCCTTAAAAGAGATTTTGTCCTCATAATCACATTATTCATGAGCAGGCTCCGTAAGATCCAAAATCCCATTTCCTTGTTGTCCTTTTACTAAAATGTTTCAAATTGAGAAACCCTCAAACTGAAGCTCCAAATTATATTAACACACTACAAGTACGATAATCATCCTAGTAAACATTATTGGTAAAACTTTCATCTCAATATCTTACAACTTATAGATTAATAGAACCTGATAAGTTCACCAGTTTGTGTCACAAAATGAGATACCAAATTCTTGTCTACCAAGGCAAGTCATGATAATAGTGTTGAAAATTTTCCCCAAATAGTCAATACACTTAACTTGGACTAGTCGACTGTTCAACCCTCAAACTTTATAACTTGAGAAAATATTCACAAAGATACACAAATACTTTCCAGTATACTAATACAACTAGATAGCTTAACAAATAATGATATAGAATCCCCGATATGCTGTAATCTTTTCAGAAATACTTTATCAATTTCCTATAGGTAAAGCTTTTACAAAATATGTGAACCTATAAGGTTAGTCATCTATTTCACTGTAGATAAACTCATCAAAACTTTTTATTTTATCATATGAAAGCAGAACAAAGCTCCTCTAATGTGTTCTTCCTTGGACTAACATAGACTATAGAGATCATTCTATCAAATCAACACAATTCTTATATGAGCTCGCAACATAGAGTTTGACCTAATCAACAATTAAGATTTGTCATCACTTGAACCAGAAAAGGAATTATTGATCTTGGGCATAATTGTTATGGTTTTTATCCAATCAAATGCTCCTTTACTAAATCAATGATCATTCACACTCATCAAAAATCATAATACACACATAATTATTTGATGCAACACTACATTCATTCCATGAAGTAACTTTTCAATAATCAAATGAGCAATAAAGAGATTAGCAATATCAATTAATTAAGTGCTACTGAAGGTCGCCAATTCAATCTCTTATAAGACAAATTCAAAAGTTGTATTAAGAGGGAACAAACAATTAAATTTTCAGCGAATCTAAAATGACGTTACAATTCAGAATCAGAACTGATAGCTGGGTTGAAACAGTATCCCAGAATCATAGTTGATATATCACAAACTCTCAGAACAGTAACAAAAATAGCATTCAAAACATTCCAAAATGGAATTATAATAGAAGACAAGACGAACTTACAATTAAAAGACAACACATTAACAATTTATATATATATCAAGTCAAATTCTAAGCAATGTCAAATCTTTCAATCTTAGACCATATAGAAAAAAAAGTTCCATAATGACTTCACTATTATTTTCTTATTCATTACACAATAGTAGTCTCTAAAATATTTCTAACATTCACTATAATATTTATAATAACTCTCGTCGGAGATTTTCCTTAGATGCCCAAAGTACATCCTTAATTCCACTATAATATGTGTATTAGCTCCAATATCTACAAATTACCACACAATCTATAAACCCATACATGACAACTAACTCCAAAATAATACCAAAGGTAAATTTGAACAGTTTTGCAAATCATCTTATTACTTGCTATGATCCTTCAATATCTGAATCCAGTTTATCATTTCTTTTACTTGTATCCTTTATGGAAATACTACTTAGATGCATCTAAACTTTCCATTTGATCATAATGAGGCAAAATTAAGACCTTTTTTTTTTTTATCATTTGTTCATCTTCCAATCAAACAGACTATGAAGATCACATCGTAAGTAGGAACGTTCACACTTGAGTTCACTATATAGAACTTGATCACACAAATAGATTTGTTTTAACTTAAAGTATTGAAATTCAAATATCCATATAGATTTATCCACTTAGCTATACCAAGCTACATCAACTTAAGGGTTTTGACTTCCTTATTCTGTTTCTAATTGTCATCCGAAGCATAACAATTGAACCCAAGAGTCAACTATTTAACTCGAAAGTAAGGATGTTGAATTCATTTCTTATTCTTATTACATGTAATTTGCTACAAAATTTGAAAGCTAATTCCCCAATCACACGATTATTATTCCTAAGAATCATAACCAAATTATAAGCAAAATCGTATCTATACTCTCCAGAAATCTAATCCAATCTTAAACTGGGTAACAACATAATTTTTTTTTGCCAATTACCACACAATACTCGAACCTATATATTTGACAATTAAATCCAAAATGATATATAAGGTAACTTGAAAAGAATTTCACAATTAATTTTAACACTCGCTATGGTCCTCAACTTATTATCAAAATATCCAAGTATAGTTTACCATCTCAAACATGTATTCTTTTTGCCAATAGTACTTCACCTGCATCTAAACCTTTTATTTGATCATAACAAGGCAAAATAAAACTCCAGTCATATATTCACCTTCTATACAACGAAAACTATGAATATTACTCCGGGAAATAATACATTCATACCTAGGCACTCCATATAGAACTTACTTGATGCTACAGATAGATTTGACTTAACTTAAAATGTTCAAATGACTATACTTTTAAAAAAAATATCATCCACCAAGCAGTTATCAAATTGTACTATCTTGAAAGTTATAATTCCTTTGAATTTCATTTCTAATGGTTATCCTGATTGTAGAACTTGAATCCAAAAATCAATTATACTTACCAGATCATCAGAACCTCAAAGTCCTAATCAAAATCATAGACCACAATATTAAGGGTTAAACAATCAATACGTATGGTAAATTTACAACTTAGAGCAATTAATGAGATACATACTAAGGAGGATTGAAATACAAATTTTATTTTCTCAAGAAGAAAACTAATAATCAAAATTTTAACACTACCAAGATTCAATTATCTAAAATGCACACATACCTAACAATAAGACTTAGATCTGTGGCGCAAAACTTGATTTGCAACACTTCTAACTGATTTCATATTTTTACTCAAAGTACTAGTTTGAAGTAAAAATAAACAAAAATGAGAGCCACTATGAACAATCCTTCAATAATTAACATTATGCGAACAAACTCATCTTCCTTTGTCAATTCTTTTTTTTACTACTAAAAAAAATATTGAGGTATTACATTCTTCTTCACTTAGAAAAGTTTCGTCCTCAAAACTTAATCTTGCAAGAGACAATTCAAACCTCCAAAATCATAAATGAAAATCTAAGCACTCTTATAATCAAAATAATAAATTTAATCCTAATCACTCTTTTAATACGTAACAAAAATTTAGCTACCCAATCCACAAGTCCTCAAATGATTATAACCTATAGCTCTGATACCATCTTTGTCACGCCCCGAAATTTCAAATGCACGGTAGATTTCGGCACGTGACATACCGCGTGCTAAAAGGATAAGATCCCTAAACCTCGTTAGGCGCACATCTATTAAACACTCAAATCAGAGCCACTAAACCTTAAATATTTAAAGACTTCCAATCAAACCATAAATATTCCAACACAATCTAAATCTCAAAAAAATAAATTTATAAACGGAATATAAATCTCTCAATTATTACAATCTTGACCAAGTGTCACAAAATAAAAAATTCACTCCAAATCAAACCATATTCCAAAAAGACAAAGATTTCATCACTGAATCATTTGGTTTGGATGCAATCCTCTTCACGTTGCAGTGCTTAATTTGTTCTAACTGCAAAGAAAGCAAACATAAGCAAAAGTGATGAGCGAACGAAAGCTCAGTAAGTGAATTCAATCCACAATAAAAATACAACTTGAGAATTAAGTCAGAAAATTTCTGACTGGAATTCACAAATTTCACAACATATGCTATACATATAACATTTGGTTAATAATTCATAGGCTAATACATTTAGTGGAACAGAAGGGAATAGTCATTAAAACAACTCATAAACAAAATATATAGAAATAGTTGTGTCTGCATTTAACCCGTGCAGTGTCGGTTCAATAATAAGTTTGGGTCCAACTCACTAGTAGCGGTAACAGTATCTAGTCAAAGTCTTCTCGGCATTTACACAACAATAGCTCCACGATTACTCAGCTTATACGTATTGACCTCTAATTTTTTTTCTTTTTATGACGAAAAACTCAATTAAAACTACACTACATTGAATTCAACGTAAGATTACAAACTTCATGGTGCAGCAATGTGCTTGACACATTTAAAATCAGTCAAAGGCCACTAAATTGAATTCAACATAAGATTGCAAACTTTGTGATGTAGCAATATGCCTGACACATATTTAAAATTAGTCAAAGGTTTTTCCATAAAAATTCTTCGTCTGAGTTAAATGCAAAAAAATTAGTGACATCTAGAAGTTTTTATTTCATATGATATATAGTCTTTGATACAATACATCAAAGGATTTTCCATAAGAATTCTTCTCTTGAGTTAAATGCAAAAAAACTTAGTGACATCTAAAAGTTTTTATCCTATATAATATTATAGTCTCTTGTATCATGACGAGTCTGGTGAATAAAACCAAATGAAATAAAGTAAAAGTAAAAAAAAATAATAGTTCAATTGGGACATTTCGTATGAATTCGGCCAGTTCGAATACTCTTTTCCTCTTTTTGTCCTTTTTTTTTTTGACATTATGATATTCATTATTCAAATATAACAACAAAATTAAATCCCAACATCCTGTTATTTAAATGCCCCATTTGGGTTACAAGCCCGCATCAATGAGCTCTGCCCCTGCTGTCACTTGCCGTTCACCTGATTATTTATGAAGCTGATTGCTTTAGTAAACCTCCGATGTGGGAGAAGAAATGTGGTGAAAATAGAGATTACCAAACTGTTGGGGTTATTTTCTAATTTTAACAAAATATACATAAATATCTTGAGCTTTTGTTTTGCTTGGCTGATTTTCATTTTCATAATTTTCACCATGTTCTCTTTTGTTTAATTCTTCTTTTTCTCTTTGGTACAAGCTGAATTTTCTTTTGTTCCTATATTTCATTTTTGTTGATAATAGCTCTTTTATATCATGAATTTCTTTGGGAAATTATTGCTTAGCATAACTTTTTGAGGACTGATAATGTAGTTCATCTCCAACTCTTGTTAAATTCACATGATTACTGTTCGCAGCTGTTTTGAATTGATTTGAAATATCGTTAGATGTTAAATTCCAGTTAGTATCGTTGTTGTTTTCTTTAAAAAGTTCCAAGCTTTCAATCTTCCTATGTTGGAAAGTTGTTGAAATTCTATCTGTAGTATGTTGTCAACCTCAGCTTAAGTTTATTGTTGTTACATCTTATCAATGGTGAACAAATTTTATTCTAGCCTTCCAATTTTTCAGTGATCTCTATAATTGGTTTGTATATTCCACTTTAAGACTTTGAATTCAAGTGACTTATCTCAATGCTTATTTTAGTGTTCTTCCTATGTGTTAATTAAGTATTTAAGCTATTTTATACAATACATTTTCTAAAGATTGATAGCCATTAGGTATTGACTTGGATTCCATCCAATTACCACTATGGTCATATTTTCTTACGAGACTCTTGCTTTGGAAGCTTATCCCACTCCACTTCGTTAAGTGATATGTATATATACTCGTACATTTATTTGTTTTATCATGTGTTCATAATTGTAAGTTGTGTATTTGTGTATTTGTATGAGGGGTGCATCTATTGCCTAGTGGGGGCTTAGTACTCACTTTTGACTGGCGTTGCACGGGTAAATACAGTCGCAACTTATGATCAATAACTTTTGGTTATATCCTTCATCCATAAAACTTACTTCACCCTTTATTGCGTTTCCATATCCTTGTGAATAAGCTTGTGTTTAGTAATTTTAGTTACGATTATATTCTTATATCCCATATAATTTAGCTTTGTAATTTAGTCTCGCTTCCATTCCGTTTATTGTGTTAGTCTCAGCTTCCTTAGTTCCCAGTAGTCGTTGACTCAATTGAATTTCTATTATTAAGTTCTTGGATGGTCCAGTCTTACTATCTAGCTGGACCCTTCTATTAGTTCTCCGATTCTTCAACCATTCTATCATTAAACTACCTCCTTGAGGTCAATAACCATGTAACTAGTCAAAGTCTTCTCGGCATTTACACAATAGTAGTTTCATGATTACTCAGCTTATACGTGTTGACCTCTAATTTTTTTCTTTTTTTTTAATGACGAAGAAACTCAACTGAAACTACACTACATTGAATTTAACGTAAGATTACAAATTTCATGGTGCAACGATGTGTTTGACATATATTTAAAATTAGTCAAAGACTTTTCCATAAGAATTCTTCATCTGAGTTAAATGCAGAAAATTAAATTAGTGATATCTAGAAGTTTTTATTTCATATAGTATATAGTCTTTTATATTATATAAGTATGATTAATAAAACCAAATGGAATGAAGTAAAAGTACCAAAAAATGACGGTTCGATTGGGACATTGGTAATGTACACAAGGTATATTTGGATTGGTTTGAGAAAATTGACTCCAAGTCTTATTCAAATTCGATATATGAACAAGTCTCCGCTTCAAGCATTACACCATTAAACTACTTATTTGGGGTCAATAATTAAAGTCTTCTTGGCATTTACATAACAATAGCTCCACGATTACTCAGCTTATACGTGTTGACATCTAATATTTCTTTTTTTCTTTTGATTTTTTATGACAAAAAAACTCAACTAAAACTACACTACATTGAATTCAACGTAAGATTGCAAACTTCATCCTGCAGACATATTTAAAATTAGTCATAGGCTTTTCCATAAGAATTATTCGTCTGAGTTAAATGCAAAAAAAATTAGTGATATGTAGACGTTTTTATTCCATATATTATATAGTCTTCTATATCATACGAGTATGGCAAATAAAACCAAATGAAATAAAGTAAAAAGTACAAAAAAAAATGAAGGTTCAATTGGGACAACTGGTGATTTCTAGGAGTTTTTATTTCATATAGTATATAGTCATTAATATCATTACAAACCAAATTAAATGAAGTAAAAAGTAACAGAAAAATGACGGTTCACCAAATGAAATGAAGTAAAAAGTACCAAAAAGATGAGGGTTCAAATTGGGTCAAGTGGTGAAATTAATAACTCACCTTTTACAATATACTTCATATTCCAGCATGCCCCCATTACACGCTAGCATAAAGTCCAGCGCATCAAAAAATTCACATTCCAAAACTCATACTGGTTTTTTCTTCTTTTCTTTTGGCTTTTAGTTCAAAAATATTGGCTTTCTTATGATTCAATTGGGATAAAGATTATTACCACATCCAAAGTTAGGAAACAGAAACGAAAAACTAAAAAGTTTTTACGATACAACAGAGAGATTCAGGAAAACAGAGACCTGACCTTATCAACTAGGCCCTCCTTTCGCTACACTCCTATATCATAAGCAGTGCACCGAACCACCCGGGCGAGTTAATATAAAGCGAATATAGATGTGATGAGTAATCGATGTGGGAAAAACAAAGATGTGCTCGTGGAAGCTGATGTTTTATTTATATTCTTTCTGTTGAATAATTGAGAAGTAGGCATTATTTATCAAAACAAAGATGGAGAGAGCTTCACCCGTTTTCCAATTTTTCATTAAAATTGACAGAGACGACCAGAGATTCACACTTTTGCTGCTCGATATAGAGAGTAGCATGGGGACGCTGAAATTGAACAATGGAACATCGACTCGTAAGATTACTACTCAGGCTGCTGAAGGTCTTTTCATCTTCTTTGTGCAGGGTCATCTGGAAGATGCATGTAGCCTATATGAACCGGCCCCTGCAATTGAAAATTCACAAAAGGAAAACAACATTCACAAACTTTACCTTTGTTATATGCGCAACATTCACAAATTGAAAATACCCATTTTTTTTTTTTACATGTGTGCTCCCGCATGAGTGTGGGTCTCACGCTAGACAGCTACACAATTCGGTAGACGTGTTTTAGATGGACCCTGATTGAGATCCTGAAACTTTCAAATATACTATGATTGCCTCCATTTGTATTGATCTGTGGTAGATTATTGTCTTTTCCATGGAGAAGATGATTGTGCGCAGAATTTTGTTTACAAAGGGTAATGACAGAAATTGCTCCATTTCTAACTCCGAGGCGTTAACGTAGTGGTGGAGCGATTCGGACATAAGTGGAAAACCTGCTCACATTTCAAGTTCGAATCAGTTAGATAGTTAAGACTTCCCTGTTTGTGAAGGTGAACGTGGACGGAATTCCAATCGGAATGAAGTATAAGTGCCAAAAAAATGACGGTTCGCTTGGAACATTGCTGATGTACATAAGGTATATTTGGACTGGTTCAAGAAAATTGACTCCAAGTTCAATCTTCATAGGGAATAAATCAAATAGATCCTTGAATGAAAGGTATGGTAAATTATCAAGGCACTTCTGATAAATCCCGACTGATAATATAGTAACTCTGTCACAAGATCAGGGAACATAGGTGATGTAATTGATTCATTCTGAATAAATCATTCTCCGAGTTACAAAAGGAAATATTGGCACTTGCACTTGCAAATTCAGATATCTCCAGTACACAAACATGACTCTATTGAGAGACCATTCAAATTCAAAATTCCAATTTTATCACAAATCTTCCACCAACAAGAGGATATATATAATACCGATAGAGAAAATCATGCCAGGAGTGGAAGTTACGCCAAGGATACAATATTTACTGATATAGTCGCAAGTATCGATGTTCATGTCATATGCTACCTATTACTAGATCTGTCATCTTGTTGAACTTAATGTAATTCATTGTAAAGTTTACTCATTAGTTACAAATTAGTATGTCATTGCTCGCCATATTACATGTGAACAGCAAAGATCATCATCTTTGCCTATAGCAGCAAAGAGAATACTTTAACATGTCAAAGGAATGAATTATCATCATAACTCGAGCAGTCTCGATAACGAAATAAATGAATAGCAAGAGAGTTTTAATTTAGGATAAAAGAGGGAAAGGGTTTAGTCACGATATGTCAAACACATCGAGTATATATGGCTGGAAAGAAAGATTTGCATTGAAGATTGGCATGAAAAGAGAGAACAAACAAGAATTAAGGGAGAAACAACGCGATAGAAACCCCCTTACCTCGAACTTTAGAACTTGTCAAATCCATTAAAATTCTTTGTCACATGACTTCGATATATATAATTGTCGAGGTCGGAAACCTCATAGCTGATATTGGGCAGCTAAGCTTTGCCGAGCTGGACTTTCAGGTTGGCCTCCGAGGTGAACTTTCAGGTTGGCCTTCGAGGTGAACTTTCAGGTCGGCCACTTAACCTTCACAAGGAAAAAGAAAGAAAAAGCGGGGTGATGACTCGGATTTTCCCCTCGGGTGTGCAAATGATTAGTATGTCCGAGTTGGCAAATTAGTTGAAAGCATGAATGATCAGTTATCCCTGAAATGAAGGGGGTGGTGCTCTATTTATACTAAATTCGGACCTGACAGCATTTAATGCGGGGCAGCTTTATGTCCCATCAGAATAGCTGTTTGCCGAGGTCGGGGTTCTCCGGGGTCGGGGTAAGGTTGGACCAGCATCCAGGTCGGGCATTAGCTGAATGTGCTGAGCTTGGCTCGGATTAGCCCCCCTCAGCTCGGTATGGGCATCTTATCTCAGCTCGGGATCCCCCTCGTCAATCCCCTCCCTAAGTCGAGATCGAGAGGGTGAGATCTGGATTTGGGAGTCGTTCCCGAGCTGGAGGTGCCCGACCTCGGCAGAGTGGGGTTGGCCACGTCAGCGGTGCATGCCCTTCAGATGGCTGACACGTCACTTGGCGGTTATGACAAGATGCGACGTTTGGGATTCCCAAGGTGGTTACAGGAGTTGCCTATAAATAGGGCGTTGCCACCCGAGATTCATTTCACACTTTTGCATACAAGGTTCGAAGCTTTCAGGTCCGATACCAGAGTGTTCGGACACTTTTAGCTCGGCAAAAAGCTTCTCGGGGTATTTAGCTCGGAATCCTTTAGCTCGGAGCCAATTAGGTCGGGTCATCTTCCAAAGCTAGTGCCATAGGTACGTCCCGACTCCCTTTAGTTATTCCTATTCATATATTTTCAATTTGTAGACAGGATGGGGAGGTCGGAGTCGGAAGATTCCCAAGCAATGGAGGTGAGGTCCTATGGTGGGGACTAGAGTCCGTCGAGCTCAAGCTCTACCTCTGATGGAGGCCAAGGTGGCGACAGCACCGATGAATCTCCATGGTCAGTTCGACGGTCCAAGCACAGGGAGAGTGATGACAATTGCCAAGTCGTTGAGGTCAGGCAGGTGCGAAAGGAGGCTGAGGCGGATCCTTTGGCCGACCTGGAAGACTTGGGAGATGGAGAAGATGAGGAACCGTTGAATCAGTTGGAGGGGGTCGAGATACCTCAGGAGTACTTAACTGAAGCCTCCACGGCGGAGCCGATCGAGGCAGTCCCGGTTAGGGCTGTCCGACCTCAGAGCTCGGCTACAGCCAGTGCCTCGTCGGCTCGGGGAAAGAGAATCGAGCAGCTATTCGCTTGTTGCAAGCGTGAGTGCCATTCCATGGTGCAAATGGCCAATGCCAGGTTGAGGAACTGGTCAGTGGATCAACACCATAAGTTGAAGGTTCCAGGTCGGCACGAGTCAGCTTGCTATCCTCCACCCGACCACTTCACCATTTATGATCTTGCGTTCGATGTTATTCAGCTCCTACTCCTCAGCTTCATCACCACCATCTTGAACTACTTTGAGCTCAGCCCAGGTCAGATGTCGCCGAATGGTTGGGCTGTGATGGTGGCGTTCTATGTGTTTTGCCTCGAGAAGGAAGTTGAGCCAACCCTGCGCCGGTTCAGGCAGTTTTTTGTGTGCAAGCCCAACCCGAAGCAGCCATGGTGGTTTCACTTCGTAGCTCGAGTCGGAAACTGCATATTTACCAAGTGGCATTCTTCCAACAAGGGCTGGCACAACGATTATTACCGGGTGGAGCCGGCTGTGAACTCGGGGTGCAGGTTGGATTGGAGTCCGGGCCTGAAGAAGGACATGAACGACGATCCCAAGTTTTCAGAGGCGGAACTCGAGGAAGTCAGTGTGTTGAGACCCAAGCCGGGGATATTGATAAACATCAATAGTGTGCTCAAATGGGAGCGGATCTGGGACTCCAAGTTATTTGGTAGGGAGCCCGACCTCTCAAAGGATCATCCTAGCTTATTTTCTGAGTCCGAGGAGGACGCGGAGCCGAGTTCAGAAGAGGGTCAGTTTGACAGATCAGCGCCCGACCTCCCCAAATATCCTGACTGTCAGTCTTTTTAGGTTGGCCTTCGACTCTTTCTCACTTCTTTCCTCTACTCTTTTTCAGGTATGGCAGATACGAGAAAGCTTGCGTATGCTCAGGTGATGAAGAAGAACGAGGCTAGTGGAGAAATCTCAGCTCAGTCTGGCTTGGGCTCTGCCACTCAGGGTCAGAGGCAGCGGCCAAGTGAAAGAGGTAGGCGCTGAGGTGACTTTAAAGGGGACCTCGGGGTCTCCTTTGCCCAAAAAATGGGGCTCGGGCGTGCTAATCCCGGAGCGCTCGGCGTCCCGTCATGATAGTAAGAAACGGCCTCGGACCGAATACTCCGGGAAAGGCAAGGCCACGGAGGCGAGCCCTCCCAACAAGGACTTCATGGAGGCGACCAAGGTGGCTCGCGATCCCAAGCTGGTAACGGTCCCAGTGGAGCAGCTCTCGCTCGACTTGAGGATGGCCATAGTCACGGTGAGCCTTATCAGACTTTCGATAGGTTATGTTTTTTTTTTTTTTTTTTTAGCTCGGCTGACCGTTTTGCTCTTCTTTACACAGGCCGAGTCCCACATCCTTTCAACTCCTAGCTTCCTGGCCAGGGCCTAGGCTCACTACATCGAGCTCGAGCAGCGGTACATCGATGCCCAAACCAAGCTTGAGGCTTTGAGAGAGGAAGCTGCCCAACGGCGTAGGGTGGACTCGTCGGAGATTGACCGGCTGAGCAAGGAGCTCGAGGCGGAGAAGTCCCGACGGGAGGCTGCGGCCAAGGACGTTGAACGTTATAAGCTCGAGAGGCGTGAAGCCGAGACGAAGCTTCGGGATCTATTAGACCGGGTCAGCCCTCAAGGAGAGAAGGCAGTGGAAGCCTTCAAGTCCAGCAATGCAGACGTGGACTGGTTGGCCACGGAAGGTGGAGCCATGGCCAAGTATGCCGAGCTGGAGTTCTACTTCTGGGGCCAAGTCGCAGCTCGAGAGAGAGCGAATACCTTTTTCTCTGCCACCAAGAATGACTACATCGAAATCTTGGAGGCTCCGCCGCCGAAGTTCTGGGAGATTCCTGAGCTTCAGCCGACCTGACGTCCCAAGCTAAGGAGGTGATCGAATTCGTCCAAAAAGGCATGCACCAGATCGGGGACAAGGCTAATGCAACCAACGTCGCTCCTCCAAAATAGATTTTGTAGATTTGCCCGGGTCGGGCTTTTGTAGTTTCGCCCAGGTTGGGCTCTTTGTAAATTTTCCCAGGTTGGGCTTTTTGTAATTGTATTCCAATTTAATGAAATGAATATTCTTCTTTTTATTTGCGTTTTGGTCGAGCTTGTACACGTGTACCTTTTTCTTCGCAAATTTTTCTCAAGTAAGTAGGGTCGGACCAATTTAATAGACCATTCAAACTTAAGCGTAATGAACCGAGCTGGACGCGATTAATGAATTATCATCCTAATCCGAGCTGGTTAATTTGGGCAACTGTATAATCGTCGCCGACCTGGACTCGTCAGTCCGATTTAAAATTGGTCAAACTAATGTTGACAAATGTTGAGCTCGAGTTCAGACTCGAACTAACATGCCGACCTGAGGCCGGGTTATACCGAGTTGGACCTTAATCCAAACTGGCAAACTAATCAAATTATTATTGATTATACCCAAGCTGCAACTTGGTCCGAGCTGGTTTACTTGATCATTAGCTCGTAATTAAGCGTGGCTACCGCGTTAATCCGAGTTGGCAGCAGCTAGGTAGCTGAGGTTCTTAGGCCTGGGTCGGGCATTGCACTGATTTACAAAATGCATTGTATTGAATTCGTACATGGAGTACTTGGGCTCGGGGGCCGATTACAGATAATGTTTTGGCTCGGGGCCTTAACAAAATACCGCTTCAGGTGTTCTGACTGCCATGCATTCTTCAATAGTTTCCCGTTCTTGTCACGGAGGTAGAAGGTCCCAGGTCGGACTTCTTTCACAACTTCGTACGGTCCCTCCCAGGTCGGGGAGAGCTTGTTACCTGAGCGGGGCAAAAAGATGGCCTTTCTGAGCACGAGGTCGCCAACCTTAATAGGCTTAGGCTTGACCTGTTTGGCAAAGGCTCTTTGCATGGTAGCTTTCCTGGCCAGCATTCTGATTTGAGCTTTAGCTTGGAGCTCCTCGGCGAGGTCGAGCTCTTCACAGATCAGTGCTCTGTTTATTTCTGGATCATGGTGGAGGGTTCTACTGGTCGGAGACCCGATCTCCACTAGCAACACTGCTTGAGTACCGAAGGTCAGCTCGAAGGGCGATTCTCCTGTTGCCGAACTGGTGGTGGTCCGTTGAGCCCATAGCACCTCGAGGAGAATCGATGCCTACTAGCCCTCTGCTTCCTCCAACTTGGTTTTCAGGCCCTGCAAAATGATTTGGTTAGTCTTTCAACTTGGACATTACTTTGAGGGTGAGTAATAGATGAGAATCTGAGGTCGATCCCAATCTCAGCACATTTGCCTCGAAAGTATGCATTGTCGAATTGTTTGTCGTGGTCGATGATGATGACCTTGGGCACTCCAAATCGGCAAATGATGTTTTTCCATACAAAATCCCAAGCCACCTTTTCTATTATTCTAACAACACCTTCGACCTCGAGCCATTTGGTGAAGTAGTCTACAGCTACGAAGGCGTGCTTCTTTTAGCCAACACTAGTTGGCAATGGGCCGATAATATCCAGGCCCCACTGATAGAATGGCCACGAGCTTATCATTACCGTGAGATCCACCGTTGGCTTTCTCTGTATATTGGCGAACCTTTGGCAGGTGTCGTACTTTTTTACATACTCTTTGGCATCTTGTTCTAAGGTTGGCCAGAAATAGCCTTGCCTCAATGCCTTCCGAGCTAGAACCTTGCCTCCCAAGTGGTTTCCACATACTCCTTCATGAATCTCCCGGAGTACATAGTTTCCCTCCTCGGACCCGACACATTTCAAGAGAGGCCAAGTGTAGGCTCTCTTGTAGAGTTGCCCGGCAATTATGACAAACCTTGAGGCCTATTTCATGAGTTTCCGAGCTATTTTTTCATCTTCCGGGGTTATACCCCCCTCCAAGTAGTCCATGATTGGTTTGGTCCAATCTGGGCTCAAATTGAGCTCGGCTACGGCTGTCATCCCCAATTGGATACTAGATTCGGATACTTCTTCCACATGTACCAGAGCACGTCGGCTCTCGCCCAAGGCCAACCTGGACAGGGCGTCAGCTTTCATATTCTCCTCCCTCGGGATTTGTTGTATCATGAACCTCTTGAACCCTGAGGTCAAGTCCTTGACTCTATTGAGGTAAGCCAATATGGCATTGTCCTTAGCTTCGAACTCTCCTGATATCTGACTAGCAACCAATTGAGAGTCGGTGCTCAGGTCAATTGTTTGTTCCCCGAGCTGAGCTGCAATTTTCAGCCCTGCGATAACTGCTTCATACTCAGCCTCATTGTTGGACGCCGGAAAGGCGAACTTGAGGGAGTATTGGTGGTCATGCCGGGTCGGGTCGAGGATGACTACCCCAGCTCCGCTTCTTGATTTTCCTGATGCTCCGTCCACATGGACTTTCCACACATCCTCTGGGTCAGGTTCGGCTCGGCCAGTGCATTCCACCACAAAGTCCGCGATGGCTTAGGCTTTGATGGATGTTCTGGGTTGGTAGGTAATGTCAAATTGACTCAGCTCAACTACCCATTTTAGTAGCCTACTCGAGGCCTCCGGTTTGTGCATGATGGACTTGAGTAGAGCATTAGTCATGACCTTGATTGGATGAGCATCAGAGTATGGCTTCAGCTCTCTTGCCGCCGTGACGAGCGCGATGGCAAGTTTTACCAAGGAGGAGTACCTCACCTCGGCTCCCTGTAATGTTTTGCTGACATAATAGACTGGATTTTGCTCTTTCCCTTCTTCACGGACCAGTGCTGCCGCCACTGCTGTGCCCGAGCAAGCCAAGTATAGTACCAGCTCCTCCCCCACCTCAGGTCAGGATAGTAGGGGTGGCGAAGCCAAGTACATTTTCAGCTCCTGAAAGGCGTCCTGGCATTCTCTAATCCATTCGAAGTTCTTAGGATTCCTCAATATTTTGAACAGAGGAGCACATTTGTCGGTCGACCTAGACATGAATCTGCTCAGCGCTGCGACCTTGCCCGCGAGCACCTGGACGTCCTTCACACAGGTCGGCGGCGCCAGGTCAAGTATCGCCTAAACCTTTTCCGAGTTGGCTTCAATTCCGCGAGCTGTAACCATGAAGCCGAGAAACTTTCCCGCCTTGACGCCGAATGCATACTTTTTCGGGTTCAGCTTTATCGCAAAGTCCTCGATTACGGCGAAGGCTCCAGCCAGGTCGGCTACATGGTCTTCCGTCCTTCTGCTCTTGACCAACATGTCGTATACATAGATCTCCATATTTCGGCCAATCTGATTTCTGAAAGCCTTGTTCACCATCTGAGTGTAGGTAGCTCCAGCATTCTTGAGGCCAAAAAGCATAACCTTATAGCAGTAGAGACCTTTATCGGTAGTAAAGGCAGTCTTCTCTTTGTCTCCGGGAGCCATCTTAATCTGGTTATAGCCTTTGAAGGCATCCATGAAAGAGAGTAGCTCGAACCCGGATGTGGCATCCACCATCTGATCAATCCGAGGTAGGGAAAAACAGTCTTTGGGGCAAGCCTCGTTGAGGTCAGTGAAGTCGATGTACAATCTCCATCCGCCTGAGGACTTGGCCACCAATACCACGTTGGACAGCCAGGTCGGGTATTGGATTTCCCTTATGTGACCGGCATCTACCAACTTGTCCACCTTCTCTGCTATGATCTATTGCTTGTGATAATGGAAGTGCCTGCGCTTCTGCTTTACCAGATAGTGATTCAGGTCGGCATTCAAGTGATGCTCAATCACAGCTGGGTCAATACCTATCATGTTAGAAGCAGACCATGCAAATATGTGTTCATTTTGCAGAAGGAATTGAATTATACCTTTCTTGAGATCATTAGGGAGTTCACTTCCGATCTTTGCTTTCTTTGTTTCATCGGAGAGCTCCACCTCTTGAAGTTCTTCAGCCGGACTCCCTCTCTTAGCATCCCTCTTTTCCTCAGGAAAATATGGTCCCCAGCCAACCTGATATTTAGGTTGGAGAGAATTTTCATAACATTCTCGAGCTGAGAGCTGAGCTCCGCGGATGGTGGCCGTGCCAGCCGGGGTCAGAAATTTTAGGGCCTGGTAGTAAGTTGAAGGAACGGCCCTGAAATGATTGAGTGCTACCCGACCCAGGATCCCGTTGTAAATGGAGTTGTAATCCATTACAATGAAGTTAGCCTGCATCGAAACCCGTTTGTCTCCGTCTTCCAACTTCAGTGGGAGGTTGATAACTCCTTCAGCTCGGTGGGCATGCCCGGTGAATCCAGCTAACGTGCCCCTCAATGGTCTGAACCGGCTTCTGTCCAACCCCATTTGTTCAAATGCCTTCAAGAATAATACTTCTGCCAAGCTCCCGGTGTCCACCATCAGCCTCTTCACTGTGAAGTTGGCTATTTCAGCGCTGATCACCAACGGGTCGTCATGGGGCAATATCATACCCTCCAAGTCTTCTGAGAAGGTGAGCTCCTCCATCTCAGGGGTCGGACCCCGTGCCAGCCTGTACTCTCTTCCAGCCTGAACATAACCCTACCTGCCAGCCGAGGTCCCCCCACCTGATGCCAATCCTCCCCCGATGGTCTTAATCACAGCCAGACGTCCGCCCCCGGCTTGGCGCCTGGGTGGACTTCTCTCTCTGTCTCTTTGATCTTGACTCTGGGTCGGCTGTTGATCTACATACCTCCGGAGGTGACCTCGGGCTATCAGTGCTTCGATCTCTTATTTCAAGTCTTTGCACTCCTCGGTGGTATGGCCATAGTCCATACAATAGTGGCAATACTTGGTCTTATTGCGCTTTTCAGGTCGGCCTTTCATTCTCGGGGCTGGAGGTAGGTGGTTCTGGTGCTGGATCTCCATTAGGATCTGCTCCCTTGAGGTGTTAAAGGGAGTGAACATGGTGAACCGGGGGTTCTGCTTTGGCTGCTGAGGTTGCTTGCCTCGGTCATTTTGGATCTTACTCCCAGGCTGGGCTCGGGAAGTCTCTCCCCTCTTTCCGGCTTCCTTCTCCTTGTCATCATCCCTCTTGGCTTGGTGGATTTCTTCTGAGTGTATGTACCATTCTGCTCGTACCATCAGCTCGGCTACGGTATCCACAGGATCGATGACCAGGGAAGAAGTAAGGGGTCCCGACTTGAGCCCACTTGGGTAAGCCATTAACGCCATAGAATCCTCCAGGTTGGGGATCCTGAGGGTCTCCTCATTGAATCGGGCCGTGTAAGCCCTCAAACTTTCTCCTTTGTGTTGTTTCACCGTCAGCAATGATGAGGTATGACGTGTTGTACGTCAGCTTCCAGCGAAGCGGACAAGAAAACCTCTGCCAACTGATGAAAACTTGTAATAGAGTCGGGACAAAGTTTTTAGAACCAGTCCAAGGCATTGCCAACCAGGGTAGTCGGGAATGTCTTCGTCTTCATGAGGTCGGTCATATCATGCAGAGTCATATGGTGATCAAAGTTGAGTAGGTGACTAGCTGGGTCTCCGTCCCTATTATGGATTGCCAGGTTGCGTATCCGGTTGTCGGTGGGCAACGGTGTAGCCAGCACCTCAGGTAAGAGCAGGCTCAAACCAAGCTGGTTAATGACCTTGGCTATGGTAGTCGCGGTCTTGGCCTGCTCGGGGTCGGCTTAGGCCGCCCTTTTGCCTCTCGCTTCCAGGGGTCTCGCCTCCGACTCAAGGAAGCCCTCTCCGTCTTGTGCTTGGGTTCTCCCTGGGTCTGGAATGCGGAACTGTGGGCATACGGGCTGCGGCGTAGCTGCTTGTGGAACTAAGGGTTCTGCAGCTAGTCGGGCTACCTGGTCCTTTAGCTCCTGGAACATCTTAAGCATTATCCTCATCTCCAGTGACAGGCTGGAGTTGATGTCTCCATCTGTAGAGGGGTTGGTTTCCGAGGCTAAGTGCATACGCTGACTCGTTCCAACATTGGTCTGGGTTGGATCTTGGCTAGGCACCTGCGTGGTTTCGAGGTCCTCGTCCAGGTTAGGCGAGTCCTCTACCGGTACGTTGTGGCTTCTAGTTTGTACCATGGTGGTTTCTCAATGAGTGGTGAGAAGAGTGATAGAAAGAACTCTTCCCACAGACGGCGCCAAACTATCGAGGTCAGAAACCTCGCAGCTGATATTGGGCAACTAAGCTTTACCGAGCTGGACTTTCAGGTTGGCCTCCGAGGTGAACTTTCAGGTTGGCCTCCGAGGTGAACTTTCAAGTTGGCCTCCGAGGTGAACTTTCAGGTCGGCCACTTAACCTACACAAGGAAAGAGAAGGAAAAGGCAGGGTGATGACCCGGATTTTTCCCTCGGGCGTGCGAATGATTAGTATGTCCGAGCTGGCAAATTAGCTGAAAGCATGAATGATCAGTTACCCCTGAAATGAAGGGGGTGGTGCTCTATTTATACTAAATTCAGACCTGACAGCATTTAATGCGGGGCAGCTTTATGTCCTATCAAGGCTTTATGTCCCATCAGAATAGCTGTTTGCCGAGGTCGGGGTTCTCCGGGGTTGGGGTGAGGTTGGACCAACATCCAGGTCGGGCATTAGCTGAATGTGCTGAGCTTGGCTCGGATTAGCCCGCCTCAGCTCGGTTTGGGCATCTTACCTCAGCTTAGGATCCCCCTCGTCAATAATGAAAGTGAACACTACAACATTTTTGACTTCTTGCAACCTTTAAATTGAACATGTAAGAAAACCGTTGCTATAATTGTCATTTTGCAACAGTTTCATAGTTGTTGTTTAAAAATAAAACATTTTGCAATGATTTTAATTAATTGTTACAATATCTATAACCTTTTGCAACGGTTTTAATCAATTGTTGCAATATATATAACATTTTGCAACGCTTTGCATCAGACTATTGTAATATCTATAATATGCAACGCTTTTTTTTTATTTTATGAAGTGTTGCTTATTTCATTCATTTTTTGCAATGGTTTTTAAAATTATGGGTTAGTTACAACTTATAAAATAATTTCTATTGCAATAGTTTTATTAGTATTAAGTCTTATAGTTGCAAAATCTATGATATACTACCATTTCTGTTAAGTGTTGCTTATCGTATTTGGTTTTAGGCAATGCTATGTAAAAGTATTAACTATTTCTTATTTTATATTTATTTGATGAGACATCTTGAGATATTTTTTTCATAAATAAATTTGAGTTTTAGTTATTGAAAATGAGAAACTAACACAACTAATTATTTGAAACAAAGAGAAAAAAATTGAAAAAAAAAGTTGATTAATTAGGTTTCATTTTTTACCCCTTTGTTTCTTCAAGTTTTTTTTGTCAAAATTTAGATTTTTCATTGTTTCTTAGTTCTAAACTATTGTTGAATAGTTAAAAATTCCGGGCAACTGTATGAAAAAGAGCATTGCAGTTATAAAAGACTATATGTATATTTCTAAAATTTGATACAAAAGTGTTAACTATTTGAGATATAAATGAATATAATAAGTTTTTCTCTAACAACTGAACTGTTAGATGAGATGGTTAGTTTGACATAGTTATAGAGTTTATTATCAAAAAATTCATGGGTTCGAGTCTTATCACTACCTATTTAGAAGAATTTATCTAAGTGCAACTCAATAAAGAAAAAATGAAGGAAATTGAAGCCTATAAACTATAAATAAGGGGAGAAATCATAAGATTTGGACCTCCTCTCTTTCTCTCCTCTTAGTCTTCGAAATTTCTTTATGACTCTACGTGGCTAAACTTTTATTCTTGGTTGAAGGAAATTGAAGCCTCGGAATCAAGAAAACTGTGAGATCTAATTAGTTTTCATTGTTCAATTTATGCTTTAAGTATTGAATGTTCTTCTGTTTTATTTATATGATTCTTTCGTTTAATTGCTAGGGTGGCCAACTAGTTTATTATTCGTTATAATCTACTGCTAAGTTAGATATCAAATCCGTAATTGTTTGATCCCTCTAATTTGCGAAGCAACTAAGATTTAATAATTTGTTGCGTCAGAGATTATTAGATTTTAGGAAGAACGTTCAACTAAATTAAATGCAACCGCGTGTGCTTGTGTTGTTTAGCTTCATCGATCCCTCTAATTCTTAAGGCTGTTACTAGATTAAACCTTTAGCGCGTGTCTGAGGTTGTTTAGTGGTTAGGGTTAATAAGGTCGCGTGTATTCTAATTAACTACGACTAAGGAGAGATAGGAAAATAATTCCAACAGTGAATATTTAAAGTTTGAATTGATATATACTTGTATCAATGATCAGTTACAAGATTCCGATGGTGGATGTTGACTTAGACCAAGGTTCATCTTCTTCATCAAATTCGATCTTTCTAATTTCAGTAATTTTTCTTAAGTTTTCTTTTTATTCTCACACCCCCCCCCCCCCAACCTTGTTTACGTAACATAAAATTAGGCTAGATACTCTCTATGGCAACGATCCTTACTCGTACTACTACATATATTTTTCGGAGTACATGTTGTATTTTTGGTTGCCTACGACAGCACACCAAATTTTGGCGCCATTGTCGGGGAGTTATTCTAGTTTATTTTTGTATTTTTGTGATTTTTATTTCATTCTTGAAATTTGTGTTAAAAATGTTTTTTTTTATCGTTACAGTTTCAGCAGTTTTCAAAATTTTGGTATAATTAGGTCTCAAAAATTTACTTTTCTAAAGAGAAACGACGTTCTGAGAAAAACTCGTTTGTCCATTGAACATACGAGCCCCACCCTCTCGAGGCCAAATTCCATCGTTTACTAGGGTTTTTAGGTATTTTTGTGTTTTTGCGTAAATTTTTAATTTTTCTTATTACTCTAGATTTCTTTTTCCTATTTTGTTTCTTGTGGTTTATTAGCGCTTTCTTGATTTTATGATTGTCACTCGATCTACTAATCAAGGTGATTTTCAATATGATCCAGAAATAGAAACAACTGCGCACAGGTTAAGGAAAGAAGCTCGGAGAAATTCTGAAGAGAACAAACTAGTTGTTGATTCCCTATTTGGTAGCGATTCTGATTCAGAAGAGGAGGAAGTCATGGCTGGAAATCAAACTTTGAAGGAGCTTGCCGCCCCTGATTTGGATCAACAACCCTTATGCATAACGTTTCCTACTTTAGATGCTAATGTTATTTTTGAATTAAAATATGGCCTAATACATCTTTTGCCCACTTTTCATGGCCTTGCAGGTGAAGATCCTCATAAGCATCTAATGGAGCTTCATGTAGTATGCACAAGTATGAAACCTACGGGGGTGACTGACGAGCAAATTAAGTTAAAGGCATTTCCGTTTTCTTTGAAGGATTCAGCTAAGGATTGACTCTATTATCTACCCTCCGGAAGTATTACGACATGGAACGAGATGAAGAGGTTAATTTTTGGGAAATACTTCCCAGCTTCAAGAGCAACAAACATTCAGAAAGAAATTTGTGATATAAGGCAGCATAGTGGGGAATCCCTGCACGAATATTGGGAACGTTTCAAAAGATTATGTGCGAGCTGCCCCCATCATCAGATTAGTGAGCAGCTACTTATCCAATATTTCTCTGAGGGCCTTCTACCCATTGATAGAAACATGATTGATATCGCGAGTGGAGGAGCTTTGGTGGATAAAACTCCAGAGGCGGCGGAGAACTTGATTGCGAATATAGCAGCCAGTTCTCAACAGTTTGGCACAAGGCTCGAAGCTCCGTCCAAGCATGTTAATGAGGTAAATATTTCTTCCCTTGAAGAACAAATTGCGAGTCTAACTTCTCTTGTTCATCAAATGGTTGTAGGTAATATGCAAGCGGTGAAGGCTTATGGGATTTGTTCGGTAGTGGGGCATCCAACCGATATGTGTCCAACTCTTTAAGAGGAGCCCATTGAACAAGTGAATTCGGCAGGTAGTTTTCCTGGACAACCACAAAGTAAGTATAATCCTTTTTCGATCACATATAATCTAGAATGGAAAGATCACCCTAATCTTAGCTATGGGAATCCACAAGTAAATCAGTATGCGACTCAAAACCGCCCAAGTTATCAGCAATATAAACTGCCATATCAACAATCGGGGCAAACTTCTAATTCAGGTATGTCTTTAGAAGATATTTTTAAGTCTCTTGCCACTAATACTTTGCAACTTAAACAAGAGACCAAACAATTTCAACAAGAGGCGAGAGCCAGTATCCAAAGTTTGGACAAACAAATGGGACAAATGGCGACTGCAATTAGTCGGCTAGAGGCATAAAGTTCGGGGAAATTACCCTATCAAATGGAAGTAAATCCAAGAGAAAATGTAAGTGCAATCGTTTTGAGAAGTGGTAAAGAGCTTGAGATTCCAAAAAGGGCAGCCCCTACATCATCGAAGCAAGAAAAAGAGAAGAATGTCGTTGCAGGCAATAACTTTCCCAATGACGATGAAATACCTAACAGTAAATTTCCACCTCTTTCTGATTATAAACCAGTACCTCTTTTTCCTCAGGCTTTAGCATAATCTAGAAGAGATTAGCAGAATATAGATTTATATGAGACTTTTCGCATATGTGAGGTAAATATCCCACTTTTAGATACTATTAAACAAGTACCTCATTATGCTAAATTCCTGAAAGAACTGTGTACAATTAAGAGGAAGCAGAAACTTAAAGGATATGAAAAGGTGAGAGTAGAGGAGAATGCTTCCACAGTTATTCAAAGAAGACTCCCTGCAAAGTGCAAAGATCCAAGTATGTTTATTATCCCTTGTACAATAGGTAATACTAGATTTGAGAAGGCCATGTTAGATTTAGGAGCTTCTATTAATGTCATGCCATATTCTGTATATGCTTCTTTGAAACTGGGACCTTTGAATAAAACTGGTGTTGTGATTCAATTGGCTGATAGGTCTAATGCTTATCCTAAGGGTGTAATTGATAATGTTCTTGTGCAAGTTAATGATTTGGTTTTCCCTGCTAATTTCTATGTGCTTGATATGGAGAATAGTGATCAAACTACTCCTATTTTGTTAGGAAGACCATTCTTAAAAACACCCAACACTAAGATAGATGTTCATAGTGGTACACTTACCATGGAATTTGATGGTGAAATTATTAAGTTTAATATTTATGATGCCATGAAATATCCTAGTGATGATAAACCTGTTTATTCTATTGATGTGATTGATTCTTTAGCACAGGAAGTTTTTGAACTTGATGGAAAAGATGGATTGGAAGTTGCCATCAGTAAGCATATTGAGGAAAGGAATAAGGAGATAGCCTTCAGTACTGATTTGCAAGACATTGTTGTAGCATTGAATGTTTTTCCGCAGAAACCTATTCCAGATTTGAAGCCTTTCCAAGAGGAGAATGTGGAAGAATTGGACTTTGATAATCCTGATTGAAGAATAAGGCATTGAGTCGAGCCAATGACAGTAAACAAAGGCACTGCTTGGGAGGCAACCCAAGGGTAGTTTGTCTTACTGGCTGACGTTAAATGGATCCAGGTATTTTAATTTTTTAGGTATTAGTTAGTTTGACATTTTTACTATTTCACAGAGTCGGCTTTAGTGCCTCCCAGAGTTTGGACCCTTTTTATGGGGATGTAACTAGGGTCGGCCAACAAAAAAATATAAAAATTAAAAAATATAAAAATGAAAAAGAAAGAAACAAAGTACTTTATTATTGTTGTTTCCTGTTATTTTGCTTTTTCTTGTTTTCTTAGGCTTTACTGAATAGTTGCAGATTTAAAACATTAATTTTCTTCTCTCTAACAAGTGCTTCAGGTATGTCCTCCTACAGACTCTCTTTCTCTTACTTCACTTGCTTTCATGCTTCTACTCATCTTTGCATAAATTTGAAAGTTTATTTTTACTCATTGAGGACAATGAAAGTTTTAAGTGTGGGGGAGGGAATTTAGGTTGTGTTTTAATTTTCTTTAAACAAAAAACAAAAAAAAGTTTTCAATGGTTTTTTTTTTTAGCACGGCATGAGCAAGGTGCAATTAAGCTTGAAAGATTCAGAACATGATTGAATAAGTACTATTTCCACTTATAATTAATTAGTTTAGTTATTTTCCTTGAGTATGGTAGTAACTGAATTACGTAGACAAAAGTTGATGAGATTTTGAGCCTTTAGACTGACACATCCATAATCAGTCTTACTTTTTTTTTTATGAGAGATATTCTTCCATAGATTTGTTTTTCTAGAACTTGCCTTGATTCTCTTCGAGGTCACATTGACACATGCATGCATGAACATGATTAATGCGTTCTTTGATTTAGCTACATAAGCCAAATAACCTACCTTGCAATTAATATTTCCCTTTGTTAAACCCCTTTGAGCTTTATTGACCTTATTTATTATGAACCCACGTTATAAACTTTAAACCCGAAAAATAATGTCTTTACCCAAGGCTTAGGACTAGTGGAGCATTGTCCAACGTTATGATATGTATGGGTGTGCAAGAAATAAGTGTGGGGGTGTCTGAATTTGTTGTATGACTATGACTGGTGAAATGGAACATGTTTTCATTTTCGATATGTGAGTTCCATTGTTGATATAATTTTGGTGAACAAAAAGAAAGAAAAAAGGAAGGAAAGATACAAAAAAAAAACAAAATAATAAGAAAAAAAAAGAAAGAAAAAAGACAAGGAAGAAAGGAAGTGATGGAGGAAATTACTTTAAAACTGTCCATGTTCAAATTCTTCCTAAAAATTCTAAGGAAGGGTTTTGTTTATACATGATATATACGAAGGTGGAAGCTATTGAATGGAGTGATTGGTTTTTACATATCTTATATATTCGAGCTTGAGTTGATTTATTTTTGCTCTGCTAGTTTCGATGGCTTTTGAGCTACATTCCCAAATATTTCCCACCTTGGTCCTTAAGCCCCGTTACAACCCTTGAAAAGTCCTTATGATTTGTGTTATGCATGTGATCTTAGTGGTGGAGAATGAGAAGATATACAAGCCTATGGTAGATCATTTTCATTGGAATGAATTTGAGCAAAACACATACCCTTCAAACACATGAGAGTCGAGTGTTTATTTCTGTGAGGGTCTATATATTTAGTTTACTCTATCTTCGAGTAAGAATGCTTATTAAGGCTATCCTCAATGGAGTCTCTATAATGGGTCTCTATCTATTATTTTAGAGACTCATATAAAGACCAAGATTAATTTTAAAAACCCACTTAGATACCAAGATAAAAACACTATTTTAAAGACTCATTTAGAGATCAAAATATAAAAAAAAAACATCCCTAGTGACGGTCTCTATAAAATTGAGTCTCTCTATTCTGTTAATTTTAATTTTACATAGTAATTTAATTATGTGTTATTTTTTCTTGTGTGTTACATTTTTTTAATTAATTATTATTTAAATTATCTCAACTTTTTTAACAAATATTTCAATCAAAAAATAAATAAATTGCAACAAAGATAACATTTTAAAAATTAGAATTACGTTTAATTATATAATTGAATGAAAAAACTAATTAAAAAACTCTAATTAAAAAAAAACCCTACGTAAAAAAAAATCTTAATTAAAAACCCTAATTTAAAAACCCATTAATTAATTTTTTCTCGTGTGTTACGTTTATATTTGTTTTTTTCTTCTTTATTTTATTCAATTTCTAAATTAATTAAATTTGTTAATTTAATCTCAATTACAATCAAAATAGTAGAAAAAATATAATTAAAAAAATCTAATTAAATATAATAAAAAAAAAACTTAATTAGAAAAAAATAGAACATAGATATAAAAGCCTTAAAATTTTTTTTTTTTATGGTTTCAAATTTTTGGTTGATCTCACAAACGTAATTTTACCTTACTATCACTGAACCATGTCTTTAAAGACGTACTTAATCCATATTTACCCCATGGAATATTTTTCCTTATAATTCCAATTCTCAAAAAGTAAAAAATTGGAAAAAAAAATGTAAATGGAGTATCTGCATCAGATTTAACAGATCCGTCACCCCTACGGCTAAAAAATCCCCTTATTTTATTGTTTTATTTTGTCATTTTATTGTTTTATTTGAAAATGATGAAATAGACTTTGGGCAGAAACTAGACGTTGGGCACCTTTTCTACTGGCAACTACCTCTTTCCCCACTGCATTCCCCTCTCCAACGCACCCACCCCCCATCTTTCTCTTTCCTTTTCATCCGTTGCACCCTACTGCACCCTCTCCCCACGCACCCACCCACCCTCTCACTTTCCTTTTCCCTTCCTCGCTGTACCCCACCCCCCATCTTCCCCGCTACATCCCACCCCCTACCCTCTTCTACGCTGCATCCCACCCCCCACCCACTTCTCCGTTGCCACCCCACCACTGGCGAAACCACCACCACATGGGTTTTTTTTTCTGTGTTTATTTTTTTTTTGTTGTTTGTTGAAAAAAAAATTGTTTTGTAATTTTTTTGCTATTTGTTAAATTTTTTTGTTGCTGTTTGTGCTCTTTTTTTGTACTTTTTTTTTCAGATCTGATCTGACATCGTCAGATCTGACATTGTTTTTTTTGGAGACTCGTTTTTGTCTTATTGTATAGTCTCCATTTTCTTTAACAAATTTGTTGAAGAAAATGGAGACTATGTGCTATTTTGGAGACTCAAAGCTTGAGTGATGTCATGATTTTGCCAAAAACTATCAAACAGTGTTTTAGAGACCCCCATTGGTGATGAATTTTGTTCAATGGAGTCTCTAAGTAATTATAAGTTGGTTAAGAATGTTTGTTCATGATATGTTATGAGTTTTGAAGAGCTTGGTTGTTCTTTGTTGATGGCATTGCAACTTTGGTATTTTTGAAAATTTGAGTTTTGTCCGAGGACGAGCAAAGGTTAAGTATGGGGGAATTTGATAAGAATGCAAAATGTCATATTTCTTTCCATTAATGTTTAATCTTTTACACTTATTTGATGCCAAAAAGTATTCATTATTTTTATATTTTGATTTAGGATGCAAATGGAGGTGTTATGAGCAAAACGAAGCTAAAAACGCGCAATTCTGGATAGCTCCAATACTGTTACGATTTTAGGGCATAACTCTCTCATCTGAGCTCCAATTGAGGCAATTCAATATGTTCTGGAAAGTCAAGAAGATCTACAACTTTTATGTTTTGAGTTTTGAGAAATAAAGGTTGCATCAAAGCCGAAATTGGATGTGAAGTTGCTACATCTGTGCTGTTGAACGTTCTAGAATGTTCTCTATCTAGAAGCTTCTAGTTGATGGTAGAAGAGGTGGTGCACGAAAGTTCCAGCTATTTTGGCTATCCTAATTGTATTAGAACTTTTCTAGTTGTTTTAAGATTTCCTAGTTATATTAGGAGTTTACTTTACCTTTAATATTTTCTTATTCTATTTAGATTAGGATTCCATTATCTTAGGGGATTTTGTAGGCTTACAAACTCTAAATAAGGGGAGAAATCATAAGATTTGGACCTCCTCTCTTTCTCTCCTCTTAGTCTTTGAAATTTCTTTATGGCTCTGTGTGGCTAAACTTTAATTCTTGGTTGAAGGAAATTGAAGTCTCGGAATCAAGAAAACTGTGATATCTAATTAGTTTTCATTGTTCAATTTATACTTTAAGTATTGAATGTTCTTCTGTTTTATTTATATGATTCTTTCGTTTAATTGCTAGGGTGGCCAACTAGTTTATTATTCGTTATAATCTATTGCTAAGTTAGTTATCAAATCCGTAATTGTTTGATCCCTCTAATTTGTAAAGCAACTAAGATCTAATAATTTGCTACGTCAGAGATTATTAGATTTTAGGAAGAACGTTCAACTAAATTAAATGCGACCGCGTGTGCTTGTGTTGTTTAGCTTCATCGATCCCTCTAATTCTTAAGGTTGCTACTAGATTAAACATTTAGCACGTGTCTGAGGTTGTTTAGTGGTTAGGGTTAATTAGGTTACGTGTATTCTAATTAACTATGACTCAGGAGAGATAGGCAAATAATTTCAACGGTGAATATTTAAAGTTTGAATTGATATATACTTGCATCAACGATCAGTTACAAGATTCCGATGGTGGATGTTGACTTAGACCAAGGTTCATCTTCTTGATTAAATTCGATATTTTTAATTTTAATAATTTTTTCTTAAGTTTTCTTTATATACTCAACCCCCCCCCCCCAACCTTGTTTACGTAACATAAAATTAGACTAGATGCTCTCTGTGGGAATGATCCTTACTCACTCTACTACATATATTTTTTGGAGTACATGTTTTATTTTTGGTTGCCTACGACAGCACACCATTGGTTCATCCAGATTGTGTCATTGTTGGATATGGTAAAGTCGAAGCTACCTCGATCGTCGCTTTCCACTGTTGGGAAATTTGGAAGCAAAGGAACAAGGCCAACATTGGGGGAAAGCAGTTGGTGCTAACTTTGCCCTTACGCAAGCTCAATGTTACAAATCGGAGTTCATTCGAGCAACAACCCAGAGATCCCCTACCATCTCAGTGAATCACCAGACCACCCATGACCCCCAGTCACACTGGTCCACACCCTAACATCAGGAATTCAAGTTCAATGTTGATGCATCGTCCAAAGGCCCAGGTGTTGCAGCCATAGCTTTCATTGGTCGTGGTTCTAATAGTGCATTGGTCGCAGGACAAGCCTCTCATATCTATGTCTCCTCAGCAGCGGAAACAGAAGCCCTTGCTATTAGAATGGCCAGCATCTATGCAAGAGATTATCCTCCCACAAACATCACCATTGAGAGTGATGCGCAGGCAGTGATCAACGCAATCAACCCTCCAGGTATTGCTCCCAATTGGAGAGTGAGAGCCATTTTAGAGAATGTTCAAAAGATTGTGGTAGGAAACCCAAATATAAGGTTCAACTGCATTAGGAGATCTGCCAACCAACCTTGTGACTTGGTCGTGAAAGAAAAATGCAATGATACTCTCTCGATAGATTGGCTATCTAATATACCACCATGGTTGTATCAACTTCTGAATTCGGATGTACACCCAATTGGGATCAGCTAAATTTGTACCTCTTTCATTCGATTAATATAATTTACTTGACCAAAAAAAAAAAAAATTGTTTGATTTGCTATTCGACTTATTTTATTTTGGTCTAAAGTCTGTGTTTCCTTTTGGGTTGCTCTGTCTGGCTTGTCTTGGCCCATTTATCTGTAATGTTTCTATGGGTTTTTTATTTTTGGGCCCATTCTTTGTACATTTTTGTCTTTTACATATGATCAAGGGCGGACCTACGTTGATAGCTATGTATGTAAAGGCTTACACTCAACAAATGGTGATATAGTTTAATGGTTAAGGAGGCAAGTTTAGAATCAGTTGGGCAAATGAAGCCCAAGTTGGAATTTTGTTACCGACTTTTTATAAATGCTTACACTCAAGTTCAATGGCAGCATAATATGAGAGTCTTTATGGCATGAGAGAAATGACAGAATTTTCAATAACAATGCAGCTAGTGAGGAACATATTATCAACAAAATCATTGAAGATGTGAGGTTCAAGATGACATATAGGATAAATTCTAGAACAATAGGCATAATAGAATCCTTTGTGATACTTGGAATCTTAATGTAATTCTTGCTTAGTTTCAGGTTGATTCATTTTATCTGTTGCTATAGTATCTAGTGTAACTTTCTTTGATTTCTTGTATATGGATTTGCTATTTAGTTTTTGAGAAATGGAATGAAAATATCTTGCTGACTTAGCAAAAAAATATATATATTTTTCCTCGTCAATATTTCTAGTAAATAATACTATAGATTATAATTACTTTTTTTTTTCTCTTTTTATATGTTTATATATTTTTTTAATTGCTAAAATGTACTTAATATGTATTAGTTTATATATAAATGAGTGTATTCGAACCCTTGATTATTTATTGTATCATTATAGTACATGTCTTGACCCCCGATTCCTGAGTCTGCCACTACATATGATTATATGAAGTACCATCTTGATAAAAAAAAAAATGAAAAAGAAAAAGAATAAGAATGGCCTTTGTGTATGGATTAAATGGGTTGTCCATATGGGCTTCTTGGATCAAAAGCTCTATTCTTTCTAGTTTTGTGGACTTCTAAAACCTGGCTAAGCTTGTTCTCCCCGACCCGGGAATGATTGCTGGGATCTCTGTGTTTGATCCAAAATGGTTAGTTCAAATTACTAATAACAAACTACATCGTTAATGTATGATGGACTAGTGACCCAAAAACTAAATATATACACGAGGGACTTAGAAAGCATGGTTTAATTTAGAATCTTTTCTCAATAGGAGATATAATGCAATTTCAGTGAGGATGGCTAATTTTTTAACTAAAAATAGATTGATAATTTTAAATTTTTTATTGAAAAAAATAAAAAACTTTTATTTTTTTTGAGTAAATGACCAAAATGGTCCCTTATCTTTGAAGTTTATGATATTTTAGTCCCTCATTTACGAATTGCGATATTTTAGTCCCTTATCTTTACTTTTGTGACGACGTTAGTCCCTATCGTCAAAATTGTTACAAATTTAACAGATTTTGCACGTGCAGCTCATGTGATAGCTTATTTTCTTTTTTAGCAAGGTCAAAAATGTCATTTTATCTTCAAATCTCTCTATTTCTCTCAAATATCAGAAGCCCCAAATCAATCTCTTTCACCCTACTTCTATTTCTTTCTCTTCAAAATCCCTCTCTTCCTTCAAATCCCTAACACATTTTTCTTCAAATCCTAACCCATTTTCCCCAAACCCCTAAGCCATTTCTAAAAACCAATTTCGCGACATCAATTTGGCGATATGAATTTTGCGACAACAATTTCGCGACATCAATTTCTTGACATCAATTTCGGCTAATTCAATTTATCGTTTCAGCAAAGCCTTAACCCACTTCGAAAATCCTTCACCTTCGACGAAATGGCTTTATCATGTTATTGTGGAACTCCGGCATTGTTGAAAACTTCTTGGACTGACGCGAATACGGGGAGAAGATTTTTTGGGTGCTCGAATTATGGTGTTGTTAGAGAATGTGGCTATTTTGAATGGGTTGATCCGCCAATGTGTGATCGTAGCAAAAATTTAATACCCGGTCTGTTAAGGTCCTTGAATAGAAAAGAAGCTGATTTGAAGAAGAAAGAGGCTGAGTTGCGCAAACAACAACAATCTCTAAAAAGGTTGAAGATGGCATTATTGATTATGTTTCTTTTGTTGTTGTTTTTGTTGATAGGTTAATAGGTTGTGTAATGTAGTTTATTGATGTAATGGATTGTGTGTATGTAGGTATTTCTAGTGTTGTGATTTCTTAAATTTAGTTGGATTATTACTGACGGATGTTCCATCCGATCAGTTAATTTTGTCTAAGTGTAATCCAACAATGCAATAATGTATTTTCGTTTTGTTTTCTCTATTGGTTCTCAAACGTATTAGTTGGTTTAGGTAATGCTATAGAGGTGCAAGGCGAATTTGTTTGGAATAGACATATTTTTCATCGATTCTCAAACGCTAGCACTTTGCCTACTATCTTCTTCTGCGTAGAATGAGCAAGACAAGCTTTTTCTGCCATTTTACTTGAGATGTAAAACTCTGTTATTAGCAAATTGGTGGTTAATTAGATCATGAGAAATCACCTCCAAAAGAGAGACCTTTTTTGGCTCAACATAAACATGAAGTTGGATGTATCCGATAGTTAAACATAGAAAAGTCACAAAGCAAAGCATATTACACCAGTAATAAGAAGTTTCAGAAATGTCTGCCAATCAAGCTTCTAGTATGAAATGGCAGAAACTCGGGATATGACCCTATGGCTTATAACAAATGCAGATGAATTCAGTGTGCAACATGATTTTTAAGGTTTACTTGGTGATAGAATGTGACACCCGAGAATTTCACCCTAAATTTATTATAATCGTTGCATACTTATGTGCGCATTTCTACGTGCATCATTTTTCTTGTTTAATTGTTTTTGTTGTGGGTTACTATTCATAATATTTTTGACTGTTTCGAAAGCTTAATTTTAAATTTTTCCTAGGTCACTCGACATTTAAAAGGAACCAAGAAATTTTCGTTTTGAACTTTCGAGCTTAGGAGTATGCGTTTGAAAAATATTTTCCGTGAGCTTTGAATAGTGTTACGTTAGAATAGTGCTAGTTATTAATTAAAAAGCATTTGTAATTGCAATTAGCCTTAATTGATCAATATTTGAGACTACATAGCTTAGAATATTAATTATATACAACATATAAAACAACTAACTCATCAAATTAAAAGCCACATAACATATTAGCTCATAAAAACAATTGCAAAAATTCCATCCATGTCCCCATTTGGCCGTCCACTTCAAGGAGGAAAAAGGAGAAATTTTGCTTCTTCAATCTTGCACTTTGGGCTCTTAGATTGATCTTGGGAGGATTTTGAGCAACTTAGGACCTTCAACAACCTTCTTCATCTTCAAAAATTGTGAAGGAGTCTCATTTTCTTGATTTTAAAGTTTATGTGCATATGTTCAATTTTATTGATTTGTCATTTATAGCTATATAACTTGTTATGAATGCTTCCTATGAGTTATTTAATGTCTCTAGAGCTAACTTTTGAGGTTTGATAATAAATTTAATGGTTGAATGTTGAATTTGATCAAAGAGATGATGAATAGTGCCTAGAACTAGGGTTTTGAGAAAAATTGTTAATTGACTTGAATTGATGCCTCAATTAGGTGCTCTAGACCCTAGGGAAGGTAATTGAAAAGCCACGTTAGGTTGAATCACTCGAATTTGAACTTTAGTGCATAAATAGCTTACTTTAAAAAGGGGGTTTTGCACGTTAGGCAATCCGGGCAAGTTTGGGCATTGATTTGGGTATCCTTGAGCTAAGGAAGCACCTTTGGTGCTTTCGTTTCGCGAAATTGGGGTTCGGTTAGTATGGCTATAGTTCAAACCCGTTCGGGGCCTTCCTGAACTTTTGCTTCAAAAATGAGTTTTAGTGACTTTAAAGGGTACCTTTGAGCTTAATTAGGAATATAGAAAGACTAGGGTATGATTGGGAATCTCGAACCATGCTTAGGAGAAAGAAAGCTCGGTTAAAGAAAGGGGAAAAGTAGTTTTTAGCCTTTTTAGTTGCAATTGGAACTTGTTGTGTGTTAGTAATGCCTTGCATTGAATATTTAGGATGTATTTAAGTTATTTGAGTAGATTATTGGAATTAATTGTGTTGATTGCTTCGTTTGGTATCTATTAGTTAATATTGTGCTTTTATGAACTTTTATCGTGCATATATGTGAGGGCGGCCTACTTTGTCGTCCCTCTTACGTGTTATGTGATATATTGATTGTTTGTGACTTGTTTTGGGTTGCGCAACCTATATCAGACATGGTAGCGTCGAGAAACACGGGCAGCATCGGGCTTGCCGTGCTCCCTCGACTACCATGGTGCCTATTCCCTTTCTCGCTGAGGCATACTCCACTACCCCAGAGGCGTGGTTCACCTGCTGGGCATGGACCTACCTCGGGAGAAAGGGTCGTAGGATCGGGATACATCCGGAGTATCCCAATTGTGGTGTTTGGGGTTTGCCGGCATATTCGTGATGCTCGTGGATCGTGGCTCGTGGATGAAGTCTTGGAAATGGAACCGTATCCTTTTTAAAGTGATTAATAGTTTGACTTATTGTCTTGTTAGTTTATGTGGCTTGTATATATGTTTACTTGTGTTGCATATCATATTGCACGTTGGCATGCTGCATCACCTCCCTCGCTGGGCAACTTTGTTGCTCACTCCTCATTTGAAATGTTTCAGGAGAAGCTGAGGTGAATCCCCAGCTGTTAGAAGTAGGAGAAGAAGAAGAAGTTCAAGTAGATCAGAATCAGTGATCTTGTGTGCTGAGGTGGATTTTATGTGGTTCTTACGTGGAGTTGTTGTTATTAATGTATTTTGAGACTTTGGAGTCTTGTATATATATGTCTAGTAGATGTGTACTAGGATGTTAAAGAAAGTTGTTGGATTGTAATAATGAATTCTAGACTTTAATTTCCCTTGCATGCTTGGAGTGTTTGTTAATCTTCATAAGGAACTTAGAATTTTATTGTATTTAATTACTTATGACTAAAACCAAATTATCTCGCATGCTTGTGTGCTTTAGTAGAATATTGTTGCTCCAAGGCTCGGATGGCCTTGTGATTGTGTTTTGGCTTTGGAGTTATTGTTGATAAGTTGTTGCTTTTAGTTCAGATGTCTTGAATGAATGTTTACAGGTATCAGTTTTGTCCTTGGTACAGAGGAGACTCTGTCCGAGTGACGGGTCCGAGTCTAACTATTAGCGTGGGGTTGGGTTCGGGGCGTTACACCTTAAGTGGTATAAGAGCTACTAGAATGCTTGAAGCCGGGTTAAATTCCTTGGCATGTGGGTAGAGGTCTATATGTGGAAGTGAATTTTGTGAATATGTATGTGTTTAGTTGTTTAAGTACTTAGATATAAGACATGCTAGCATGAAAAGGAATGACAAAACTTAATATGATAAGAATATGAAAAGTTAGTATTGGATATTGTTAAGTGTTTTATGTGTTCTTATGTGAGTAAAATGTTTGAAAACAATGTGTAAATTATCTTGCATAGTTTATTTGCCTATTATAATATGATGTTCTTCTAGCATTGTGATGAGGAGACGGGGTAGACCACGGGGTGAGCCGGAGGAGGCTCCTAGACAGAATGTACCGGGGCAGGATGCTGGGGCAGCCGGGAATGTACAGCAGGGTCAGGAGCCGAGCACTGCCCAGATTTTAGCTACTATGGCTACTGCGATGAATACCATAGCACAGTTTGTGGTTCAGCAGGGTACAGCAGGTGCCGGCAGAGGTAATCAGACTGCCAGAGCAGAGGGCAGTGGTACTGCAGGAGGTAACTTATTTGATAAATTCCTGCATCACGGAGCCTATAGTTTTTATGGTGAGCCTGATGATATGAAAGCAGAATTGTGGCTGAGCAAATTCGAGAAAGTTGCTGCGATACTTGAGTGTGACGATGAAAGAAAGATCACCTGTGCTGCATTTTTAATGGAGGGTAATGCCGAGGCTTGGTGGCGCACTATTAGAGAAAAATGGGATGCTGAGAGGGTTCAGCACGTATGGGCTGATTTTGTTCGTGAGTTTCGAGATAAATATGTATCGGTTGTAGCCCGTGAGAGGCATCAGGATGAGTTTATAGCTTTGAAACAGGGGAACATGACTGTAGACCAGTATGAGGCTACCTTTACGAGACTATCTCAATATGTGCCAGCTTTAGTTCAGCCGGAGGATGTGAAAATTCAGAGATTTATTACAGGGTTGAGGAGTGACATCATGCTTAACTTGTCTTCGCAAGATTATCCGAACTATGCTGCAGTAGTTCGGGCTGCATCGAGGTATGAGAAACGTAAGGCAGATGTGTTAGCTCAGTCTAGTCAATCAAGCAAACGTCAGTTTCAGTCTCAGAGTCAAGGTTATCAGAGGCAGTATCAGCAGCCTGTTCAGACTCAGCAGCCTAGACAGACTCAGAGTTATCCAGGACCAGTTCAGGTACAGTCACAGCCGAGACCAGCTCAGAGCCAGCCACAGGGACAGTCACAGACCCGACCAATGACTGCTAGATCTCAGCAGGGTAGTTCTGCCACATCTACTTATAGGGCCCCTACAAGAGGAACTGCTGCTAGGAAGAATCTCCAGTGTACTCATTGCAACCGTAAGGGTCACACAGAGGCTGAGTGTTGGAGGAAACTGGGTCGTTGCATAGGTTGTGGCAGTGATCAGCACAGAGTTAGGGATTGTTCCAAGTTTAGATTTGGTCAGGGTCAGACTTCAGGCCAGGGTGCCCAGACTAGAGCTTCAGGAGCAACTACCGTACCACGAGGTCAGGCACGAGTATTTGCACTTGACCAGGAGGAGCTTCCAGAGACTACAGTGGTGGTGGAAGGTACTTTTCTTATTAATAGTCAGCCGGTAGTAGTTTTGATTGACACCGGGGCTACACATTCATTCATTACACCTGCATGTGCACAGTCTGCTACATTAAAAGTTGATAAACTGTCGTATGTGATTGAAGTAGGTAATCCTATGGGAACTAAATTTGTTACGGAGTCTGTATGTAAGGATTGTAATATTTGCATTGAGGGTTGCATGTATCCTATTGATTTGATTATCATGCCATTTCGAGACTTTGAGGTTATCTTAGGGATGGATTGGTTGGGGCGATATTATGCATGTTTGGACTGTAGGAGGAAAGTTTTGACTTTAGAAGTACCTAACGAACCTATTATTAAAGTAACTGGGAGTCGAAAGTCTATTGGGACTCATATTATATCATCCATTAAAGCTACTAAAATGTTGAGTAAAGGCTATGATGCATATTTAGCTTATTTAATTAATCAGCCTGGAGATAAATTGAAATTGAATGAAGTACCTGTTATAAAAGAGTTTCCGGGGGTTTTCCCTGAAGAGTTGCCTGGGTTACCACCTGATAGGGAGATTGAATTTGTGATTGACCTGTTGCCGGGAACTAATCCTATCTCGAGAACCCCGTATAGAATGTTCCCCCCCTGAGTTACAAGAATTGAAAATTCAGCTATAGGGTTTACTTGAGAAAGGTTTTATTCAGCCTAGTTCGTCACCGTGGGGTACTCCCGTGTTATTTGTGAAAAAGAAAGACGGTACTCTGCGTTTGTGTATAGATTATCGGGGTCTGAATCAGGTAACGGTGAAAAACAAATATCCTTTGCCTTTAATTGAGGAGTTGTTTGATCAGCTACAGGGTGCTGTTGTGTTTTCAAAATTTGATTTGAGGCAGGGTTATTATCAGTTGAGGATCAGGAAAGAGGATGTACCTAAGACTGCATTTAGAACCAGGTACGGCCATTATGAGTTTGTTGTTTTACCATTCGGGTTGACAAATGCTCCAGCTGCTTTTATGGATTTGATGCAGAGAGTATTTCGACCCTATCTTGATCAATTTGTGGTGATTTTTATTGATGACATATTAGTATACTCTAAATCTGAGTCAGAGCATGAAGAGCATTTGAGGATTGTACTTAAAACCCTGCAAGAACACAAGTTGTTTGCCAAATTTAGCAAATGCGAATTCTGGTTGAAACATGTTGCCTTTTTAGGTCATATCATTTCCCAGGAGGGAATATCTGTTGATCCTGCTAAAATTGATGTAGTTATGTCGTGGAAGAGACCTGAAACTGTCACGGAAGTCCGTAGTTTCTTGGGATTAGCGGGCTATTATAGGCGATTTGTTAAAGATTTTTCAAAGATTGCAGGACCTTTGACTACTTTAACTCAGAAGAAAACTGTGTTTAATTGGGATGATAAATATGAAGCTAGTTTCCAGGAGTTGAAAAAGCGACTTACCACTGCACCTATCCTTGCCTTGCCTGAGGGAACCGAAAACTTGGTGATTTATAGTCACGGTTCGAAGGAAGGGTTAGGTTGTGTTTTGATGCAAAATGGTAAAGTCATAGCATATGCCTCTAGGAAATTGAAACCATATGAACTCAATTATCCTACACATGATTTGGAGCTTGCAGCTGTTGTCTTTGCTTTGAAGAAATGGCGGCATTATTTGTGGGGCAACAAATTTGAAATATTTACTGACCATAAAAGCTTGAAATATTTGTTTTCTCAAAAAGATTTAAATATGAGGCAAAGACGTTGGCTAGAACTGTTAAATGATTATAACTGTACCATTAGTTATTTGCCAGGAAAAGCTAATACTGTTGCAGATGCACTGAGCCGGAAAGCTTCTGTGTCTAGTTTGATAATCAAGGATTGGGAGATTGTGGAAGAACTGTGCTTATGAAAACTGAAAGCTTCTAGATCAGGTATTCAATTTGCTAGTTTACAAATCAAATCTTTATTGCTATTTAGAATCAGAGAAGCGCAACAATCAGATTCTCAGCTATTGAAGCTTTTAGAGAAGTCAAAAGGGGGAGAGTCCGACTTTAAGATGCATGATGATGGGCTTCTCAGGTACAGGAACAGAATTTGCATTCCTAGTAATTCGACTGTGAAAGATGAGATTCTTGCTGAGGCTCATGCTTCTAAATACACAATTCACCCTGGAAGCACAAAAATGTATAGAGATTTGAAACAGAATTTCTGGTGGAACAACATGAAGAGAGAGATAGCTGAGTATGTAGCTAAATGTTTGACTTGTCAGAAAGTTAAGGCAGAGCATCAGAGGCCAGCAGGATTGTTGCAGCCGTTGGAGATTCCGGTTTGGAAATGGGATCAGGTTACTATGGATCTTGTGTCAGATTTACCGAGATCACCACGAGGTAATGATTCGGTGTGGGTTGTAGTAGATATGTTGACGAAGAGTTCGCATTTTATTGCTACAAAGAAAACAGATTCTCTCGATAAATTGGCCGAGCTTTATGTTGAAAATATTGTGAGACTGCATGGAGTTCCATCCCAGATAGTGTCAGACAGGGATCCCAGGTTTACATCACAGTTCTGGCAGAAACTACAAAAGGCTTTGGGGACTAATTTGAGTTTTAGTACTGCATATCACCCGCAGACGGATGGCCAGTCAGAGAGGACTATCAGGATACTGGAAGATATGTTGAGAGCCTGTGTTCTGGATTTTGGCAAGAATTGAGAGAAATATCTGCCTTTAGCAGAGTTTGCTTACAATAACAGTTATCAGGCCACTATTGGCATGGCACCCTACGAGGCACTTTATGGGCGAAAATGTCGGTCTCCGTTGTATTGGGATGAGGTAGGTGAGATGAAAACAGTTGATCCCTCTATTCTTCCGGAGATGATTAAAATGGTGGATAATGTGAGACTTATAAAGAAGAGGATGCTTACAGCTCAGAGTCGACAGAAGAATTATGCTGATAGACGTCGACGGGACTTAGTATTTTCTAAGGGTGATCATGTTTTCTTGAAAGTCTCTCCGCGAAAAGGTTTGATTCGGCACGGCAAATGAGGTAAACTTAGTCCTAGATACGTGGGACCATTTGAGATCACTGAGAAAGTTGGGGATTTAGCTTACAGATTGGCCTTACCTCCGAGTTTGGGTCGGATTCATGATGTTTTTCATGTATCACTGCTGAGAAAGTATAATCCTGATCCGTCGCATATCATTGAGCCGGAGCCGTTGGAGATTGATGAATCCTTAGCTTATGTTGAGAAACCTCTTCGAGTGGTTGACCGAAAGATTCAGGAACTTAGGACTAAAAATATTCCTATGGTAAAAGTTCTCTGGGATCATCATGGGGTTGAGGATGCCACTTGGGAGCGAGAAGATCAGATCAGAGAGAAGTATACGGAGCTCTTTGCCGAATCATTTAAGAATTGCGAGGACGCAATTAGTTTAAGGGGGAGATGGTGTGACACCCGAGAATTTCACCCTAAATTTATTATAATCGTTGCATACTTATGTGCGCATTTCTACGTGCATCATTTTTCTTGTTTAATTGTTTTTGTTGTGGGTTACTATTCATAATATTTTCGACTGTTTCGAAAGCTTGATTTTAAATTTTTCCTAGGTCACTCGACATTTAAAAGGGACCAAGAAATTTTCGTTTTGAACTTTCGAGCTTAGGAGTATGCGTTTGAAAAATATTTTCCATGAGCTTTGAATAGTGTTACGTTAGAATAGTGCTAGTTATAAATTAAAAAGCATTTGTAATTGCAATTAGCCTTAATTGATCAATATTTGAGACTACAAAGCTTAGAAAATTAATTATATACAACATATAAAACAACTAACTCATCAAATTAAAAGCCACATAACATATTAGCTCATAAAAACAATTGCAAAAATTCCAACCATGTCCCCATTTGGCCCTCCACTTCAAGGAAGAAAAAGGAGAAATTTTGCTTCTTCAATCTTGCACTTTGGGCTATTAGATTGATCTTGGGAGGATTTTGAGCAACTTAGGACCTTCAACAACCTTCTTCATCTTCAAAAATTGTGAGGGAGTCTCATTTTCTTGATTTTAAAGTTTATGTGCATATGTTCAATTTTATTGATTTGTCAATTATAGCTATATAACTTGTTATGAATGCTTCATATGAGTTATTTAATGTCTATAGAGCTAACTTTTGTGATTTGATAACAAATTTAATGGTTGAATGTTGAATTTGATCAAAGAGATGATGAATAGTACCTATAACTAGGGTTTTGAGAAAATTTGCTAATTGGCTTGAATTGATGCCTCAATTAGGTACTCTAGACCTTAGGGAAGGTAATTGAAAAGCCACGTTAGGTTGAATCACTCGAATTTGAACTTTAGTGCATAAATAGCTTACTTTAAAAAGGGGGTTTTGCACGTTAGGCAATCCGGGCAAGTTTGGGCATTGATTTGGGTATCTTTGAGCTAAGGAAGCACCTTTGGTGCTTTCGTTTCACGAAATTGGGGTTCGATTAGTATGGCTATAGTTCAAACCCGTTCGGGGCCTTCCCGAACTTTTGCTTCAAAAATGAGTTTTAGTGACTTTAAAGGGTACCTTTGAGCTTAATTAGGAATATAGAAGGACTAGGGTATGATTGGGAATCTCGAACCATGCTTAGGAGAAAGAAAGCTCGGTTAAAGAAAGGGGAAAAGTAGTTTTTAGCCTTTTTAGTTGCAATTGGAACTTGTTGTGTGTTAGTAATGTCTTGCATTGAATATTTATGATGTAATTAAGTTATTTGAGTAGATTATTGGAATTAATTGTGTTGATTGCTTCTTTTGGCATCTATTAGTTAATATCGTGCTTTTATGAACTTTTATCGTGCATATATGTGAGGGCGGCCTACTTTGTCGTCCCTCTTACGTGTTATGTGATATATTGATTGTTTGTGACTTGTTTTGGGTTGCGCAACCTATATCGGACATGGTAGCGTCGAGAAACACAGGCGGCATCGGGCTTGCCGTGCTCTCTCGACTCCCATGGTGCCTATTCCCTTTCTCGCTGAGGCATACTCCACTACCCCAGAGGCGTGGTTCACCTGCTGGGCATGGACCTACCTCGGGAGAAAGGGTCGTAGGATCGGGATACATCCGGAGTATCCCAATTGTGGTGTTTGGGGTTTACCGGCATATTCGTGATGCTCGTGGATCGTGGCTCGTGGATGAAGTCTTGGAAATGGAACCGTATCCTTTTTAAAGTGATTAATAGTTTGACTTATTGTCTTGTTAGTTTATGTGGCTTGTATATATGTTTACTTGTGTTGCATATCATATTGCACGTTGGCATGCTGCATCACCTCCCTCGCTGGGCAACTTTGTTGCTCACTCCTCATTTGAAATGTTTCAGGAGAAGCTGAGGTGAATCCCCAGCTGTTAGAAGTAGGAGAAGAAGAAGAAGTTCAAGTAGATCAGAATCAGTGATCTTGTGTGCTGAGGTGGATTTTATGTGTTTCTTAGGTGGAGTTCTTGTTATTAATGTATTTTGAGACTTTGGAGTCTTGTATATATATGTCTAGTAGATGTGTACTAGGATGTTAAAGAAAGTTGTTGGATTGTAATAATGAATTCTAGACTTTAATTTCCCTTGCATGCTTGGAGTGTTTGTTAATCTTCATATGGAACTTAGAATTTTATTGTATTTAATTACTTATGACTAAAACCAACTTATCTCGCATGCTTGTGTGCTTTAGTAGAATATTGTTGCTCCAAGGCTCGGATGGCCTTGTGATTGTGTTTTGGCTTTGGAGTTATTGTTGATAAGTTGTTGCTTTTAGTTCAGATGTCTTGAATGAATGTTTACAGGTATCAGTTTTGTCCTTGGTACAGAGGAGACTTTGTCCGAGTGACGGGTCCGAGCCTGACTATTAGCGTGGGGTTGGGTTCGGGGCGTTACATAGAAGCAGAGGAAGATGATACCATTTCTGACTGCCTATTTTCGCATGCACAACTCTGTTTTTTGGTACACATAATTTCACTATTTGACAAAAAAAAGAAGCAACCATCATGGTAAATATCAAATTATAACAACCATTCACAACCATCATCATTCATTAACACAAAAAAGTAGAATAAAGTTCCAACCATAACAAACATTAAGTAGTATAATGTAGCAACCCTAACAACATCAAGTAGCATAAAGTAGTAACCTTAATAACAATTCACAAACATCTGTTTAAAATACAATTGCTCAATTCTTTGATGTATGTCTGCTCCTTGTCTTTTTATTTGAAGATGGTTGGCCTTTTTGCATACTAGTTGAAGTAACAGTCGTGAAAGAATTTAAACTAATGCATCGTTGACCCTTCCATATTTGGCCAGTAGCATTCAATGTGGTTGATCCAATCTTCAATTGTTTGTTGACATGTATAGCAGTTGATGAAGATGGATAAGGAGCTCTCATATGTATGCCTGCTCCTGTTGGAATGAAAGGTGGCTTTTTCGTTTGCATTGCACTAGGTGGAACCTTAATCATCTGCATGTTTAAAGTTTGCATTAGATTCAATAGTACTATACATATAAACCATTGAAATGTGAAATTTAGAATGTCATATTCAAACCTCCTCATTAGCATTTGCAGCCTTGGTAGGGCATTTGTTTTTGCTCACAGTTTTGCCAACCACATTCGAAGATATGTTGTCAGTGATTAAAGGGTCATTTTGTACTTCGGTGCAAGTTTTTCTTTTTCTTGACTTTACTTGTATGGTGCTATCATTAGCATCTAATTGCACTGAACTTTTAGTAGCAACCACTTGTATATTGCTGTCAATTGCATCCACATGAACTTCACTAGTCCTACCATTGACATTGACAAAGCTGGCAGTTGCATCCACATCTACCAAGCTAGATTTCGCTTGCACTTGAACATTTGGACTTGAATTCAAATCCATTTGAACACTTCCAATTCCATTTACCTCCATTTCAGGTTCAGTCCTTGTTTCTACATCTACACTTGCACTTTTCTGAGATGTAGGGCAGCCTCTCTTGTTATGGCCAGATTGATTGCAAACAGAACACTTCCCTTTCATTCCTTTTCTACTCAACTTCCCTCCTGCACGGTTCTGAGCTTTACGAGTAGTTGAGCTTTGTTTATTTCTTTGTTCTTCATCTGGCTCTTTTCTTCTACATTTTTTTGGTCTACCTAGAAGCTTGATTGTTTTCGGTGCAAGAAGAGGCCTCATACCAGTCTAAGGCCACAATTGTGGCCCATTAATAGGGCATATAACAGGTTCATAAGCCCTAAAAAACATTTCTTTGCTATAGCAAACATCTACAAAGTCCTCCGGATCATAGCCCAAACATGCCATTGCCGAAACTGCATGTGCACAAGGGATACCTGACAGTTCCCAACTCCTACATGAGCAGCTTTTAGCATCCAAATCAACAACATATTGCTTTGAACCTAAGCACCTCACTTGGAATAACTTTTGTCCACAAAAGGTTGCATTCCAAGGCGCACTCTCTTCCTTCCTCTTATTCACAATTTTATAAATCTTCGGGCATATAGGATCATCACATTTCATAATCCACTCTCTTCTCTCTTGCATCCTCCTGATCAAATATATCCTAATTCTTTCTAACAACAACAAGATAGATTTATTCCTAGCTTCTATTATTGCAGCATTGAAACTCTCACACACATTGTTTAATAAAATATCACACTTCGATGTTGACCTAAAATGTGATCTACTCCAAAATTTAGCTGACACATTTTCTAACCACTCATAAACCCTTTCATACAGAACTTTTATTTCATCTATGGCTGCATTAAACTTCTGCACAACTATAGATCTAGCTGCTTTCCACATTAAGTCTTTCAAAATTGTACCACCATGCCTTTTCTTGAAGTTTTGATACAAATGTCTTACACAGTATCTGTGTTCAACATTTGGGAGCATGTCCTCGATGGCAGGGCACAAACCCTAAGAAAAGAGAAAACAACTTTTATGTTAGTAACTAAAACAAAAGAATAAATACATGGACCATATTACGAGAGAATAAATACCTTTTGTCTATCTGTGATGAACACCCATTTTTGTTGATCATAAATCTCTAAGTCTTGAACCAACAAATTCATGAACCAGCTCCATGATCTCCTATCCTCTTTCTCTACCACAGCATATGCAATAGGAAAGATGTTATTGTTAGCATCTATGCCAATAGCAGTTAGTAGGATTCCAAGATGTGGGCCTTTTAAGTGACAACCATCTAGTCCAATAACAGGTCTACATCTAGCAATGAAGCCTCTTCTACATGCATCAAGACATATATACAGTCTTCGAAACCTTTGCTCCCCTATCTCATCATCTTCTTCGGTTTCCATACACACAGTTGAACCAGGATTTGTTCTCCTAATCTCCTCACAGTAGTCCCAAAGCTTTTTGTATTGTTCTTTGTTCGAGCCCTCAATCACTTCTCTAGCCAAGTCATACACTTTGTAACCTTGCCTTTTTGAAATGTTGACATTGAATTCATTGTGTACTTTTGTCTGGAAATCCGAAACATCACCATACATAGTCAACCGGATGTCATTGATATAGTGCTTGTACAAGAATCTAGCACTTAAATTATTGTGATTCACTGTATCGCCATATTTGTGCTTGTTGTACAAGTTTCTGATTACGAATGAACCATTCTCCTTGTTGCGAGCTCCATACACAAACCACTTACATCGTTTGCCATGGCATTTCGCCCTAATTCTATCTTTGTCATTTTTCTTCAGCCTTACATCCTTGCATTTTTTAGCTCCATGTAACTTAATTGCCTCATTGAGTTGTGATGTATTATTGAAGACCATGCCTAGCTTGAAATACGGATCACCCATACCACCTTCAGGTCCACATCTTTCTCCCTTCTCTTTATTTACATCAGAACTCCCATGCACACTGTCCAGATCTTCATCATTAAGGTCCTCTGATGCAGATTCATTCAGAGTCTTATCCTGGACCAAGTGATCAGTGAATAAAAGATCACATTCATCCAACAAGTCCTTTACTTTTTTTTTTTGTCAGTACTAACTCCTGCCCCTCCAACTTCAATATTTTCTTCATTTCCATCACTTAAACTATAGTCACTGTCATTCAAAGTAGAACTCTCACTGCCATCAGATTCAACCTCATTATCATCTTCATCGATTACCTTCCTTTTCCCTTTAGCATCATTAGTAGTCCTATTTCTTCTTCTAGTACTTAATTTCATCTTTCTCTTCCTAACTGGATTATCAGGACATCCTATTGGAACATAAGAAATATATGGTATCTGATTGTCATCATTAACATTTTCATCACCATTAACATTCTGTTCATTATTCACATTTTGCTCGTATACTATCATTGTCATATCATTGGATGAGCCAATTTCACTCATACTACCAACCATAAACACATCAATTACTTCACCCTTCTTCTTTACTATACACATGCCTAACACTTCAACATCAGACTTTACGAAAACCAACCATTCCCTAAACCCATTCCAGGGATTCTATAGTAATACCCTGCATTCCCCTCATACTCTAACTTTTGTGCCAGTGTGTCTAACTCACATAACAACATCTCATCAAAGTGACAGATTTTCGTTATTGTAGTATCACCACCAACATAATATTTCTCTGAAAAATCCTTAAAAAAACCATCATAATGCAGCTTCATATCAAATGAATCTGAACATACATGTTATTACATTCATATTAGCAACTGTCAGAAAAAATATGTACATAAACCTCTCTAAGCGAGAAAAATGGTCAATTGAAAATTTTAACAGTAAAAACACATCTTCATATCATAGACATTTTCCATTATTCTAACAGTATAAAATAGAGCTTCACATCATACACGTTTTCCATTCTAACACTAATCAGTTTCATAAAAAAGGTTCTATAAATGAAAATCACCAAAGATTTACTCATTCACACACATCTTATTCTAACAGTATAAAATACAGTAAATCAAGAAATATACATACCATAGATGTTTTCCATTAAAGCTCGTTTGGTTGTAATCAACAGCTTTTAAATTTAATTGCGGGAACAATCACAACATGGGGTTTAGGGGATTTGGGTATACCGAAATGGGTTTTTCTGAAATGGGTTTGCTAAATAATGCGATTAAGTGAAATGGGGTTTATGAATTTGGTGGATTTTTTTGCTTCATTAACATAGAGAAATGGGGTTAGGGTTAGGGATTTTAGATTTAGGCAGCAGTCAAATAAGGTTTACGAATTTAGGGATCTTAGATTTTGATAGAAGAGTAGTAGATTTGAAGATAAAATGACATTTTTGACCTTGCTAAAAAAGAAAATAAGCTATCACATGAGCTGCACGTGCAAAATCTGTTAAATTTGTAACAGTTTTGACAATAGGGACTAACGTCATCACAAAAGTAAAGATAAGGGACTAAAATGTCGCAATTCGTAAATAAAGGACTAAAATGTCACAAGCCTCAAAGATAAGGGACCATTTTGGTCATTTACTCTAAAATTAACCATTGTGCTTAGGTCTTAAGTCCTATGCTATTGTGGGCTCCACCCTTGAGAATAAGTAGTCTTGCCTCATAATTCATGAATATTTGTCATTCTTGGAAGCTGCCTTTGATCAGAAGGGAACTAAAAGTTTAAAAAAATATAAATTAATAAATAAATAAGAGATCTAAATGATTTGACCACACACTTTCTTCTTGCAATATACAGTAACATAAATTAGCTTTTAAGAATTACTTAATAGTAAAATATATGCTTATGGGTTGCTTTTCATAAGAAAAAAGTACAAGATGAATTATTCTAAATAATTTTTTGCTTTATTCTTTACTATTTAATGTCTTCCTTAACATAGTAATATATGGTCTGGGAGGGGAAAAGAGATATGGAAAAAGAAAAAGAAAAAGAAAAGCTGAAAATGGGGAGCAACTTTAAGAATAATGCAGAAAGCAACTTTCTGTTGTCATGGAGACAGTTTTTTAGATGGTAAATCAAGCCAAAAAATCAAGTTTTATGTCATTATATAGATCGAGTTAATTATATGAATTTGACAATATCATGTCTCAAATCTCTTAGTAGAATTCAGTCTTAACCTTGGCTGTCAGTTAATTAACACCACCCTCATCTATTTAGACATGAAATCGATAATATCAAGAATAAAATCCTTAACAAAGGCAGATTTCATTTTTAGAACGGTAATTAAAAAAAGTATCATTATGGAACTGGATGAAAAGTTTGAGATTAATAGAAACAGTCATGAGCCTGAAAGTTTTGAAGATTTCAAACCAAATTATTAAGTGAAATAGTTAAGTCAAGATCAAAAAAACAAATAACTAAGTTTTTTCGTCGAAGTGTAGTACAAACTCATTCTCAATGATTTCGACCAAAACCAACATATACCAAACATGAATATCTTCTTAAGACAGACACAGAATAATCGGAGGAGAGACCCAATCTTGAGTGAAATGCAACTTAGATCTTTTTCAACATAATCATTATGCAGTAAATCAACAAAACCCAAAGTGATGCAACAAAAATATTAAAAGCGCTAGATACTCAAAAAGTTAGACTATCAGTAACAAAAGGAATAAGAATAACACATTCTCTCCATGTTTGATGTTGGGAATGACTTCCAATAAAATCCAAAAATTTTCTAAGTCATTAACATGCCTATTAACAGCTGTTTCAAAACCCAAGATCTCATGGAATAGTATAAAAAAATCAATCCCCATATGATTTTGACATTATTTTATACATAAATTTGTACTAACTAATCAACCAATCTTCTTCACATTACCTTTCACAAATCACTTAAAACTCTCTGTGCTTTCACTCTTCCTACCCCACCCGTCCACCATCATTCTTGATCTTTTCAAGCAGACAAAAAATGGTGGAGAAGTGAGCAGTTAGACCCAAAACTAAGTGCAGTATGAATTTACAACAGATGAAGTTTTTGTTCATCTTCTATTTTTACTTACCATGTAGCCATTATGGTTTTGGCATGGTGGTGAAGAGAATTGAGTTGAGTGATGAAGCATCAGTTTTACTATCAATAAAAGCAATCCTCATTGATCTACTTGATCAGCTAAAAGATTGGAAATTTCCTGAAAAAAGCAGTGGTGAAGAACAATACAGTTCATTGCAGCTGCAGAGGAGGGAAATGCAACTCCAATGGTGGTGTGGAGAAGCGTGAGCATTCACACATGAACCTTACAGGGATTGTATCTCGTGATAGTCAACACCCGAAAAACCTGACTAGTCTTAACTTATGCTGCAGGGTTCTCTTCGCCATTGCGAAAAGCTGTCTAATCTTACTGCATTGAAGAGCATTGATGTGAGTCAGAACTTGTTTGTCGATAGTTTTCCTGTTGGACTTGGATAGGCTGCGGCAGGGTGATGATCTTGAACGCGTCGAGCAATAACTTGTCAGGTAATCTACCTGAGGATCTTGGAAACGCGACGATGCTAGAGATTCTAGATCTCATAGGTAATTTCTTTGAAGGTTCAATTCCGAAATCTTACAAGAAGTTAGTGAAGTTGAAGTTTTGGTTCAATTCCGAAATCTTACAAGAAGTTAGTGAAGTTGAAGTTTCTGGGATACAACGCGTTTGAAGGTGGACTTCTGGCAGAGATTGGGTATCTTACCAATCTCAAATACCTTGATCTTGCTGATGGCAACTTTGGTGGCGCGATTCCAGCTGAAATAGGGAAGTTGCAGCAACTAAATGCGATTTTCTTGTACAAGAACAGATTCAAAGAGCTGATCCCATCAACCATTGGCAACATGACATCGCTGCAATTGTTGGATCTCTCTAATAACAAGTTATCAGGCGAGATTCCAACTGGGATCGCAAACCTCAAGAATTTGCAGCTCTTAAATTTGATGGGAAACAACCTATCAGGGTTAGTTCCTGCTGGACGCGGAGGTTTGACATAATTATCAGTACTCGAGCTGTGGAATAATTCTTTATCAGGTATATTGCCGAGTGATCTTGGCCGTGATTCATCACTCCAGTGGTTGGATATCTCATCCAATATGTTCTCTGGTCCGATTCCTCCAAGCCTGTGTGATAAAGGTAACCTTACTAAGCTTATTCTATTCAACAACGCTTTCACTGGTCCGATTCCAGATAGCCTATCGACATGTATGTCTCTTGTTTGCGTTCGAATGCAAAACAATCTTCTTTCTGGAACAATCCCGGTTGGTTTTGGTAAACTAGGGAAGCTTCAAAGGCTGGAACTGGCTAATAACCATCTTACAGGCCAAATTCCAAACGATATTGCTTCGTCTACATCTCTTTGGTTAATTGATTTGTCCCACAATCGCCTTCAATCCTCTCTTCCATCTTCTTCTCGACATTCCAAATCTGCAGAACTTAATGGCCTCGGACAATAACTTAGCAGGAGAAATCCCAGACCAGTTCCAGGACTGTCCATCTCTTACCGTGCTAGATCTTTCCTCAAATCATTTCGCTGGAAGCATTCCCAAGAGTATCGCATCATGTCAGAAACTAGTAACTTTGAATCTTCGAAACAACCAGTTAAGTGGATCAATCCCTCAAGCAATAGCTGCAGTGCCCACATTGGCCGTTCTGGATTTGTGGAAAAACAGTCTAACTGGAGAAATTCCTAAAAACTTCGGGAACTCTCCGACCTTGGAAATGCTCAACGTTTCTTACAACAGGCTGGAGGGTCCTGTTCCTGGAAACGGCGTGCACAGAACAATCAATCCAGATTATCTCATTGGCAATATTGGCCCCTGTGGCGCGTGCTTCCTCCGTGTTCTCAGAGTCCAGCATACATGTCCAGGCAGAGGAGCTTGCATGCAAAACACGTTGTTGCTGGATGGATTATTGAAATTTCAACACTTCTAACACTTGTTATCGCTTTTTTGGAGTGCGATCTTTGTACAAAAGATGGTACGCTAGTAGAGGTTGTTTTCTTGAAAGATTTGAAACAAGTAGTGGGGACTGGCTGTCACGCCCCGACCCAACCCCCAAGCTAAAGGTTAAGTCCGGACCCGACACACGGACAGAGTCTCCCCTGTACCGTGGACATTCTAAAAACCTGTAAACACTTAAACAAGGTCCCAACAATACAATACAGCTTTTCTCAATTAAACAACAAAGCTATAAGGCCATCCGAGCCTTATAGTACACAATAATTCCAAAACACACAAGCATGCGAGAACTTGTTGTCAGCATAGTCTTATAACCCTGACATTCTAGGAAATCAATAAAACAACTTAAAGAGTAAAGCATTCTACATTAACCATCCACTCCCAAGCATGCAAGGAAATAAGGCAAGAATAAAAGTTATTACAGTTCATAGACTTTCAAAGCTACAACCCAACCATCTAATCTTCGACTTATACAACAAGCATATACAAAGCCCTTGGGCTACAAAATAGTACATAAGTAATCAGATGAGTCTTCCACATAGCAACAAATCATTAACCACCTCAAGTAATCAGACACAACAACTAAGGTAAAGGCCCGATCTGAACTTCTTCTTCCTCAACTAAATCAACAAGCTGGGGATCACCCTCAGCGTCTCCTGAAACAGATATCGAGGTATGAGCAACCACTGTTGCCCAGTGAGGGATATAGTCCCGGGGCGTGCAATGCAACAGATAATACAATTACACAACAATAACACTTTAACAATTTAAGAATTAATGATAACTTAAATAACCACACAATTAAAAGGATACATTTCAACAATCCCCTATACACCAATCTTCACTGGTCTTCAATCACGAACCACGAACCACGAACCACGAGCACGATCACGATAAGCCGGCATAACCCCAATCACTCCAGTGGGTGTACTCCGGATGTACCCCGAATCCTACGACCCAACATCCCCTGGCAATCTCCGGACCAGGCGAATGAGGGAATAGGGCACGGAGTTTGAATATCCACCGGCAAGCCCTCTGCCGCCCAGCCGATATTCAACACATCCGCCCCGACACTATGGTTGCGCAACCACTATGCAATGCACTCAACGATGGCAAGTTAACAACAATAATATAAGCATTAACACATATGAGGATCAACAAAGTAGGTTGACCTCGTTGCAATTAGGATAGAAGCAAAGATAGAAGCTAATAAGCAGTTTACAAATGAACTTATACCATATAAGCATAGAATCATTCCAAAAGCTCCAAATCAATTTAAAATCATATATAAACACTTAAGAGGCCCTGACATGGGTTTAGAAGTGTGAGACAACTTAAATTGCACCTAGACCCCATTGTTTTTCGAACTATTTCTCTTCTAAACCAAAGTTAATGATTTCATTTTCAAAGAAAACTCTCCCAACCTTCTAACTAACCCCCAAGGTACCCTCTCAACCCTCGAACTCAATCAAATGCCCGCGTTTACCCCGAAAGCCCCAATTTCCCTCTTTTGGCTTTAAACCACACCTACATTGTCCGGGCTTCAAACAAGGGATATCAAGGCATCTATAGCACCTAGGTAGCCTAAGGATACTAGAATTGAAGCTCGAATCCACCCGGATTCGCATTAACCCCGAAAGCCCCAACTTAAAGTCGGCTATTTTCCATTTTTAGGCGATTTAAGGGCAATGCAAGTGTACGGGGCTATTTAATTATCTTCACTAGTACCTAAGGCATCAATTAGAAGCATTAATTCAAGCCAATTCGAGCAATTACACAAAACCCTAGAAAAAACGTCACTATTCACCCTAAAAATCAAACTAACGATTCTAACCGTTTAAATTGCGAAACGACGGTTCAAAAGTGTTCTCTAGCATTCATATAGATAGTATATTAGCATAGATAACAATTACAATAGCATATAATCATATTTTCAACAAATCAATAAATGAGCAACTATTTAAAAATGCAAAAACAAGTCGTGAAATCCCTCACCACTACGCGTAGGAGCACCTAGGAACCTTGCAAACACCCCACACTAGTTGCTCAAGGCTTGGCTTGGCTTGAATTGAAGAGTTGAAGATGGAAAAATGCTCCCAAGGGCAAGGAGGGGCTGTCGGGTTTTGGGGCTGCTGTTTCAGCTTTCTATTTTTTTTTTTTTTTTGCATTTTATGAGCTTAAGTGTTAATATAAAGGGGTTAAGTTGAGGTGGGGTCCTTTGGGTGTTTAAGCGATCTAATAAAATGTGCGTAGTAAGCTTTAAAACGAGCTTAGATGGTAAAATATATGCTAGCTAATTAATTACCTAAGTTAGTTACGTAACACTATTCATTTGACTTCTAAAATTATTTTCTAAACGAGCCCTCCTAACGCCTTTAGCTCAAATGCACATTTTTCCCACTACTTTTACAATTAATATGATTTAATAAAAATGCTAATTAATTAATAGAAGACAGTTTAGAAATGGAATGAATAGTAACCCAAGAAGGCAGTCAATAATGCACAGAAGGAAATGCGTAAACAAAGATGCAACAGTAATTAAATGCATGGCTAATTCTCGGGCGTCACATCCTCTCCCCCTTAAACTAATTGCGTCCACGCAATTCTTACATGATTCGGCGAATAACTCTGGATACCGATCCCGCATCTGATCCTCTCTTTCCCACGTCGCATCCTCTACTCCGTGATGATCCCACATAACTTTAACCATCGGAATGCTTTTAGTCCTCAACTCCTGAACTTTTTGATCAACAATTCGAAGAGGTTTCTCGATGTAGGTCAAAGTTTCACTGATCTCTAGCGGTTCCGGCTCAAGTATGTGAGAGGGATCTGGCTGATACCTCCGAAGCATAGAAACATGGAATACGTCATGAATTCTGCCCAGACTAGGAGGTAAAGCTAGACGGTAAGCCAAATCACCAACAGTTTCAGTTATCTCAAATGGTCCCACATATCGAGGACTGAGTTTACCTCCTTTACCATGCCGAATCAAACCCTTGCGAGGAGAAATTTTCAGAAATACCCGGTCCCCCACAGCAAATTTCAGATCACGACGTCGTCTATCTGCATAACTCTTCTGCCGGCTCTGTGCTGTAAGCATTCTTTTTCTGATAAGCTGCACCTGATCAATCATTTGGTTCATTTCAGGTAAGAGAGTAGGGTCGATAGTCTTCATCTCACCAACATCATCCCAGTAGAGAGGAGACCGACATTTACGCCCATACAGTGCCTCATAAGGTGCCATACCAATAGTAGCTTGATAACTATTGTTGTAGGCGAACTCTGCTAGTGGCAAATACTTCTCCCAACTCTTACCGAAGTCCAGAATACAAGCCCGCAACATATCCTCAAGGATCAAGATAGTTCTCTCGGATTGACCATCTGTCTGGGGATGATAAGCTGTACTGAAATTCAAAGTCGTGCCCAAAGCTTTCTGAATCTTCTGCCAGAACTGAGATGTAAATCTGGGATCTCTATCTGATACGATACTCTTTGGAATTCCATGTAGTCGGACAACATTCTCAATATACAACTCTACCAGTTTATCAAGAGAATCAGACTTCTTTTTAGCAATAAAATGAGAAGTCTTGGTCAGTCTATCCACAATAACCCAGACTGAGTCATTACCCCTCGAAGACCTCGGTAAATCGGATACGAAATCCATAGTAATATGATCCCATTTCCAAACAGGAATAGCCAAAGGCTGCAATAACCCTGCAGGTCTCTGATGTTCTGCTTTAACTTTCTGACAAGTAAGACATCGAGCAACATAGTCAGCAATTTCTCTCTTCATATTATTCCACCAGAAGTTCTGCTTCAAATCTTTATACATTTTCGTACTGCCTGGATGGATAGTATATCGAGAACTGTGTGCCTCAGCAAGAATATCCTTCTTCAGAGTTGGATCATTCGGAATACAGATTCTACCTTTGAATTTGAGAATACCATCGTCGTGCAGTTTGAAATCCGACTCTCCCCCTTTAGAATTCTCTAAGACTTTCAACAATCGAAGATCAGCCTGTTGAGCTTCTCGAATCCTGGATAACAACAGAGATTGAATCTGCAAACTTGCAAATTGAATACCAGAATTTGAAGTACTAGGCTTCCATAAGCACAATTCTTCCATGAATTCCCAATTCTTGATAATCAAGCTAGCAACAGTAGCCTTTCGGCTCAAAGCATCAGCAACAATATTGGCCTTACCTGGAAGATAATTAATAGTGCAGTTATAGTCCTCAAGTAATTCCAGCCAACGCCTCTGCCTCATGTTCAACTCTTTCTGGGAAAACAGATATTTCAAGCTCTTATGATCTGTAAAGATTTCAAATTTGTTGCCCCAGAGATAATGACGCCATTTCTTTAATGCTAAGATGATAGCGGCAAGCTCAAGATCATGAGTCGGATAGTTGAGTTCATAAGGTTTCAGTTTCCTGGAAGCATAAGCAATAACCCTGCCATTCTGCATCAATACACAACCCAGACCTTCCTTCGAAGCATCACTATAGATCATCAAATTATCATAACCCTCAGGTAAAGCAAGAATAGGAGCTGTAGTTAATCTCTTCTTCAATTCCTGGAAGCTGGCCTCACATTTATCATTCCAGTCAAATGCGGTTTTCTTCTGAGTAAGCTAAGTTAAAGGCCCTGCAATCTTAGAGAAATCCTTTACAAACCTCCGATAATACCTAGCTAAACCAAGGAAGCTACGAATTTCCGTGACAGTTTCAGGTCGTTTCCAAGATAACACAACTTCAATCTTCGCTGGATCAACAGAAATACCATCCTGCGAGATAATATGGCCAAGAAAAGCAACTTGCTTAAGCCAGAATTCACATTTGCTAAACTTTGCAAATAACCGATGCTCCTGAAGTGTCTGTAACACAATTCTGAGATGTTGTTCATGTTCCGCCTCAGATTTAGAATAAACAAGGATATCATCAATAAATATGACTACAAATTGATCCAGATAAGGACGGAATACCCTCTGCATTAAATCCATGAATACGGCGGGAGCATTAGTAAGACCAAACGGCAAGACAACAAACTCATAATGGCCATATCGAGTTCTGAAGGCAGTTTTAGGAACATCATCTTTCTTAATCCTCAGCTGATAATAACCCTGCCTCAGATCAAATTTAGAGAATACCCTGGCGCCTTGCAACTGATCAAACAACTCTTCGATTAAAGGCAAAGGATATTTATTTTTGATGGTTACCTGATTAAGACCCCGATAGTCAATGCACAGGCGAAGAGGCCCCTGTTTCTTTTTAACAAATAGAACTGGCGCACCCCAAGGCGAAGAACTCGGCTGAATAAATCCTTTCTCAAGCAAGCCCTGTAATTGAACTTTCAATTCCTGCAACTCAGGTGGAGCCATTCTGTACGGAGTCCTAGAGATAGGTGAAGTCCCCGGCAACAAATCAATCATGAACTCTATCTCTCTATCAGGCGGTAACCCAGGTAATTCCTCAGGAAAGACCCCCGGAAACTCCCTCACGATAGGTACATCATTCAATTTCAATTGATCCCCAGGTTGATTAATCAAATAAGCAAGATAAGCCTCACAACCCTTGCTCAATAATTTAGATGCCCTAATAGAAGAAATAATAGGAGTTCCCGTAGATTTTCTACTACCAACTATTTTAAGTACAGGCTGGTCAAGCATTTCTAGATACACAATCTTCTTTCTACAATCAAGCTGGGCATAATATTTACTTAACCAGTCCATCCCCAATATAATTTCAAAGTCATTGAAGGGTAGGATAATCAAATCAGCAGGAAAAACACGACCCTCAATAAATATACTACATGCTCTGCAAATAGACCTAGTAACAAACTTCGGACCCATAGGAGTATAGACCACAATCTCATGCAACAGTTTATCATGTTTCAATTTAGCATTTTGTGCACAAGTAGGAGTAATAAAAGAATGCGAAGCCCCGGAATCAATTAAAACCTTAACTGATTGATCATTAAGAAGAAAAATACCTTCTACCACAGCGGTAGTATCCGGAAGCTCCTCGGCATCCAAAGCAAATACACGGGCCTGGCCTCGTGGTGGTGGTGCTGCAGCTGGGGCCCTGGTCTGAGAGTTCTGAGCTGATGTCTGACCCCTAGGGTTCTTAAATTTCTGACAGTCTTTAACCCTGTGCTGATCACTGCCGCAACCTGTACATTTGTTATGTTTCTTCCAACAAACATCCTCAGTGTGGCCCTGGCGCTGACAGAAGCTGCACTGCTGGTGACGTCTAGCAATAGTGCCTCCCGAATGAGCTCTGTAAGTAGAGGTAGCTGAACTACCCTGCTGCGAACGGGAAACTGCTGGACGGAATTGACTCTGAGTCTGACTCTGGACTGGTCGTGCCTGAGTCTGAGTAGGCCCTGTGTAACTCTGAGTCTGTCTCGGCTGCGAACTCTGCCCAACTGATACAGCCTGCCCCTGGTACCCTTGACTCTGAGACTGAAACCGTTTACTCGATTGACTGGTCTCGGCTAACACATCAGCCTTCCGGTTCTCATATCTCGAGGCAGCTCGGCCTACTGCAGCATAGTTAGGAAAATCATTTGAAGACAAGTTCAGCATAATATCTCTCCTCAAACCCATGATGAACCTCTGAATCTTCATGTCCTCCGGCTGAATTAAAGCTGGTGCATAACGGGAAAGCCGGGTAAAAGTAGCCTCGTATTGATCTACCGTCATACTTCCCTGCCTCAAGTTTATGAACTCAGTTTGTCGTCTCTCGCGGGCAACTACCGATATATACTTGTCTCGAAATTCTCGGACAAAGTCGGCCCACGAATGATGACCTCCCTCAGCTACCCATTTCTCACTGATGGTATTCCACCAATCTTCAGCATCACCCTCGAGAAGGAAAGTAGCATAGGTAATCTTCCTGTCATCATGGCACTCCAGTATCGCTGCCACTCTCTCGAACTTCCTTAGCCACATCTCAGCTTTCATATCGTCCGGCTCCCCAAAGAAAGTATAGGCCCCATGATGTATAAACCGATCATACAGATTCCCTCCGATAGGACCACTACCTCCGGCTCTCGCAGCCTGATTACCTGCAACGACCCCTGGTTGACCCTGTTGTGTAACAAACTGGGCGATAGTGTTCATAGCTGTGGCCATCGTGGCCAAGATCTGTGCAGTGCTCGGCTCTTGAACCTGCGGTGCATTTTCGGCCACCTCAGCTTCTTGCCTCTGAACCCCCTCGGGTTCACCACCAACATTCGGATTATCAGCACGACGGCGAGGCCCCATCACGAATAGCTAGAATGCAAAGTGTTATGACAGGTATATATATATGTATATATGCAATTTATAAGTAAACACATAAAGAAGAGTCCAATTAGATTCACATAAAGTCAAGTACATAGAGGTTCAAATAAATATTCCACATTCTTGAAGTAAACATAAATCACTAGATCATACTTGACATTCTGAGCTCTTGATATTCTATTTCCATGCTAGCATGTTCATTCCTTATTCAAATTTCACTTAGGTCAATCAAAATCAAAGACTCATGTATTCACAAAGTCACATAACAAGTCTCTACCCACAGACCGAGAAATTTAACTCGGCTTCATGCAATCTATAGCTTTCATACCACTTAAATGTCACGCCCCGACCCAACCCCCAAGCTAAAGGTTAAGTCCGGACCCGACACACGGACAGAGTCTCCCCTGTACCGTGGACATTCTAAAAACCTGTAAACACTTAAACAAGGTCCCAACAATACAATACAGCTTTTCTCAATTAAACAACAAAGCTATAAGGCCATCCGAGCCTTATAGTACACAATAATTCCAAAACACACAAGCATGCGAGAACTTGTTGTCAGCATAGTCTTATAACCCTGACATTCTAGGAAATCAATAAAACAACTTAAAGAGTAAAGCATTCTACATTAACCATCCACTCCCAAGCATGCAAGGAAATAAGGCAAGAATAAAAGTTATTACAGTTCATAGACTTTCAAAGCTACAACCCAACCATCTAATCTTCGACTTATACAACAAGCATATACAAAGCCCTTGGGCTACAAAATAGTACATAAGTAATCAGATGAGTCTTCCACATAGCAACAAATCATTAACCACCTCAAGTAATCAGACACAACAACTAAGGTAAAGGCCCGATCTGAATTTCTTCTTCCTCAACTAAATCAACAAGCTGGGGATCACCCTCAGCGTCTCCTGAAACAGATATCGAGGTATGAGCAACCACTGTTGCCCAGTGAGGGATATAGTCCCGGGGCGTGCAATGCAACAGATAATACAATTACACAACAATAACACTTTAACAATTTAAGAATCAATGATAACTTAAATAACCACACAATTAAAAGGATACATTTCAACAATCCCCTATACACCAATCTTCACTGGTCTTCAATCACGAACCACGAACCACGAGCACGATCACGATAAGCCGGCATAACCCCAATCACTCCAGTGGGTGTACTCCGGATGTACCCCGAATCCTACGACCCAACATCCCCTGGCAATCTCCGGACCAGGCGAATGAGGGAATAGGACACGGAGTTTGAATATCCACCGGCAAGCCCTCTGCCGCCCAGCCGATATTCAACACATCCGCCCCGACACTATGGTTGCGCAACCACTATGCAATGCACTCAACGATGGCAAGTTAACAACAATAATATAAGCATTAACACATATGAGGATCAACAAAGTAGGTTGACCTCGTTGCAATTAGGATAGAAGCAAAGATAGAAGCTAATAAGCAGTTTACAAATGAACTTATACCATATAAGCATAGAATCATTCCAAAAGCTCCAAATCAATTTAAAATCATATATAAACACTTAAGAGGCCCTGACATGGGTTTAGAAGTGTGAGACAACTTAAATTGCACCTAGACCCCATTGTTTTTCGAACTATTTCTCTTCTAAACCAAAGTTAATGATTTCATTTTCAAAGAAAACTCTCCCAACCTTCTAACTAACCCCCAAGGTACCCTCTCAACCCTCGAACTCAATCAAATGCCCGCGTTTACCCCGAAAGCCCCAATTTCCCTCTTTTGGCTTTAAACCACACCTACATTGTCCGGGCTTCAAACAAGGGATATCAAGGCATCTATAGCACCTAGGTAGCCTAAGGATACTAGAATTGAAGCTCGAATCCACCCGGATTCGCATTAACCCCGAAAGCCCCAACTTAAAGTCGGCTATTTTCCATTTTTAGGCGATTTAAGGGCAATGCAAGTGTACGGGGCTATTTAATTATCTTCACTAGTACCTAAGGCATCAATTAGAAGCATTAATTCAAGCCAATTCGAGCAATTACACAAAACCCTAGAAAAAACGTCACTATTCACCCTAAAAATCAAACTAACGATTCTAACCGTTTAAATTGCGAAACGACGGTTCAAAAGTGTTCTCTAGCATTCATATAGATAGTATATTAGCATAGATAACAATTACAATAGCATATAATCATATTTTCAACAAATCAATAAATGAGCAACTATTTAAAAATGCAAAAACAAGTCGTGAAATCCCTCACCACTACGCGTAGGAGCACCTACGACCCTTGCAAACACCCCACACTAGTTGCTCAAGGCTTGGGTTGGCTTGAATTGAAGAGTTGAAGATGGAAAAATGCTCCCAAGTGCAAGGAGGGGCTGTCGGGTTTTGGGTCTGCTGTTTCAGCTTTCTATTTTTTTTTTTTTTGCATTTTATGAGCTTAAGTGTTAATATAAAGGGGTTAAGTTGAGGTGGGGTCCTTTGGGTGTTTAAGCGATCTAATAAAATGTGCGTAGTAAGCTTTAAAACGAGCTTAGATGGTAAAATATATGCTAGCTAATTAATTACCTAAGTTAGTTACGTCACACTCTTAACTTGACTTCTAAAATTCTTTTCTAAACGAGCCCTCCTAACGCCTTTAGCTCAAATGCACATTTTTCCCACTACTTTTACAATTAATATGATTTAATAAAAATGCTAATTAATTAATAGAAGACAGTTTAGAAATGGAATGAATAGTAACCCAAGAAGGCAGTCAATAATGCACAGAAGGAAATGCGTAAACAAAGATGCAACAGTAATTAAATGCATGGCTAATTCTCGGGCGTCACACTGGCCCTGGAGACTGATAGCATTCCAGAGGCTCGGTTTCACCAGCAGCGACATCCTCGCTTGCATCAAGGAATCGAATGTGATCGGGATGGGAACAACAGGCACAGTTTATAAGGCTGAGATGCAACAGCTAAACACTGTCGTTGCTATCAAGAATCTATGGAGATCAGCAGCAAATATCGAGACGGGGGAAGGCGATGATCTTGTGGGCGAGGTGAACGTCCTAGGGAAGTTGAGACATCGAAACATTGTTAAGCTATTAGGATTTTTGCAAAACAATACTGATGCAATGATAATCTACGAGTATATGCAAAATGGCAGCCTTGGAGAAGCTTTACATTGGAAACAAGCAGGAAGATTACTCGTTGACTGGGTTTCACGATACAATATAGCACTAGGAATCGCGCATGGACTCGCCTACCTGCACCGATTGTCATCCGCCTGTCATCCACCGCGATATCAAGTCAAACAACATACTGCTTGACACAGACCTCGAGGCGAGGATTGCAGATTTTGGATTAGCAAATATGATGCTGAAGAAGAATGAAACAGTTTCAATGGTTGCTGGATCTTATGGATACATAGCACCTGGTAAGTTAACTGAGTATTGATCTTCATTCACACATTTTGTGAAGCTATGAATGCTACATCTGATTTCCAATCAACTTTCATCGTACGAATGTTTTTGCAGAATACGGATCCACAATGAAAGTTGATGAGAAGAGTGACATTTATAGCTAAGGGTAGTTCTCATGGAACTCCTAACTGGAAAACAACCATTAGCTCCAGAATTCGGCAAATCTGTAGACATAGTAGAATGGATACGCAGAAAGATTTGCAACAAGAAATCGTTAGAAGAAGCACTAGATCCTAGTGTAGGAAGTACAAAACATGTTCAAGAACAGATGCTCTTAGTTCTAAAAGTAGCACTTCTCTGTATAGCCAAGCTCCCTAAAGATAGACCCTCCATGAGAGATGTTTTAACAATGCTGAAGAGCCAAAGCCTCGACGAAAAAGCAGTCACAACAACAATGGAGGCAATGCAGATACCAAAGATAAGCCAATGTTTAGTTCATCAACCGTAAATGGCCTTTTGTGAGAACACCACCATGTTCATCACAAGCCACTGATTTTTTTTGTTTTCCATTAACTTATTTCTTTGTATGTAGAAGTTGAATCTGTAACTTCCCACCTGTAGAAAAAGATGCACACAGTACCATTCTAACAGAGCTTAAAGTGGCATAGACTAACTTGAATTAGAGGGGTATCTTATATAGGCATTTATTTTGCAAATAATGCTGTAATTTTTTGTCATATAAGCAAAGATCTTTACGGTACAAGAATTTGTTATATCAGCATTGCAACAGCAAATACTTACTAGATACCGATTTCAGTCGACATACATATTTTCATTGCAAGAGATATTACACCATGACGATTCTTTCCCTTCGATGAGTAAAGGTATATTACAACTAATCTTACGGATGACAAAGAACTTAATAAGGTCAATACAATTAGAACTCTAGATCAACATTTCTAATCAACCACCAAAAATGAATCTGCTAATGAAGGGTACAGAAACGGGCAAGAGGAAGAAATCGATACATATTTTCATTGCAAGAGATGTTACACCACGACGATTCTTTCCCTTTGATGAGTAAAGGCATATTACAGATAATCTTACGGATAACAAAGAACTTAAAGAAGGTCAATACAATTAGAACTCTCGATCAACATTTCTAATCAACCACAAAAAATGAATCTGCTAATGAAGGTTACAGATTCGGTCAAGAGGAAGAAATAGAGGAACACTTGAACCTTTGGCGATCTTAGATGAACACGGAGATCATCCAACCAAGTCTACTAGTCTGTCATCAAAAGCTTTAAGGTGAAATTAACTAAGCATAATCAATATTCAAACTCAAAGGTGATCAAGCAAGCTCTTTTAGCAGGTATATGATATGTACTCGAGAGAAAGAGCAGGAAATGGAAGCAAGTGAATGTATTAGTATTAAAACTGCTCTTCTGATAGATCCAAGTACAAAAACCACGCCTACTTTCTTTTCATTAAAACGGACAAAAATAATCAGTTCTGGGATTCAACAAGCTCGAAAGCCTATCCATTAATTACAATAGCATAAGCCAACTTCTGGTAGAAGTATGCATGTGTGTGTGTGTGTGTAAAATAACCAAACAGCTAGGATTATATATTTTCCAGATAAGAGGGCCCTCCCAGATAATGGGGTATGTGTAACGCCCCGATCCCTCACGAGACCGGAGGCTCTAATAGCCAAGCTATTCTCAACCCAATACCAAACCCGGTCACAAAATTTTAGGGAAAAACGGACAGAGTTTCCCCTGTACTATGGGCATTCTGAAAACCTGTAAACACTCAAACAAAGTCCCAACAATACAATACAAGCTTTTCTTAATTAAACATCAAAGTTCTAAGGCCATCCGAGCCTTATAGTACACAATAGTTCCAAAACACCCAAGCATGCGAGAACTTATTATCAACATAGTTTTATAATCATGACATTCTAGGAAATCAATTAAACATAATTGAAAGATCAAACATTTCTACTTTAAGTCATTCACTCCCAAGCATGCGAAGAAGCTAATAGCAGAAATATAAGTTATTACAAGATATAGGTTCCCAAATCTACTCTACAACCAACTATCCTTCAACTTCTTACAACAACCAATATAAACAAAGCCCTTAGGCCACAAAATAGATACACAAATACCAAATAGAAACAAGAAGGCACAGCCACTTCAGAATAACACACAGCAACTAGGGCAACTCCTCCAACTGCGCCACCTGAAACATGTTAGCGAGGTATGAGCAACCACTGTTGCCCAGTGAGGGATATAGTCCCGGGGCGTGCAATGCAACAGATAATACAATTACACAACAATAACACTTTAACAATTTAAGAATCAATGATAACTTAAATAACCACACAATTAAAAGGATACATTTCAACAATCCCCTATACACCAATCTTCACTGGTCTTCAATCACGATCCACGAACCACAAGCACGATCACGATAAGCCGGCATAACCCCAATCACTCCAGTGGGTGTACTCCGGATGTACCCCGAATCCTACGACCCAACATCCCCTGGCAATCTCCGGACCAGGCAAATGAGGGAATAGGGCACGGAGTTTGAATATCCACCGGCAAGCCCTCTGCCGCCCAGCCGATATTCAACACATCCGCCCCGAAACTATGGTTGCGCAACCACTATGCAATGCACTTAACAATGGCAAGTTAATAGCAATAATATGAGCATTAACACATAGGAGGATCAACAAAGTAGGTTGACCTCGATGCAATTAGAATAGAAGCAATTATATAAGCTAATAAGCAGTTTACAAAGGAACATATACAAAATAAGCATAGAATCATACCAAAAGCTCCAAATCAACTTGAAACCACATATAAACACTTAAGGAGTCATGCCATTGTTTTAGAAGTGTGAGTCAACCGAAATTGCACCTAAACCCCTTTGTTTTTCGAACTATTTCTCTTCCAAACCGAGGTTAATGATTTCATTTTCAAAGGAAACTCTCCCAATCTTCTAACTAACCCTCAAGGTACCCTCTCAACCCTCTAACTCATTCAAATGCCCGCGATTACCCCGAAAGCCCCAAATTCCCTCTTATGGCTTTAAACTACACATACATTGTCCGGGCTTCAAACAAGGGATATCAAGGCATCTATAGCACCTAGGTAGCCTAAGGATACTAGAATTGAAGCCCGAATCTACCCGGATTCGCATGAACCCCGAAACCCCTTTGTTAAAGTCGGCTATTTCACGTTTTATGCGATTCTAGAGCAATTCAAGTGCACGGGGCTATTAGACTACCTTCATTAGCACCTAAGGCATCTATTAGGAGTGTTGAATCAAGCCAATATGTGCAATTACACAAAACCCTAGAAAAACGTCACTATTCACCTCATAAATCAAACTAACAATTCTAACCGTTTAAAAAGTGAAACAATGGCTCAAATATCTAGCACTTATAAACAAGGTATAATAGCATAGATAATCAATACAATAGCATTTGGTCACATTTTCAACAAATCAAGAAAATAGCAACTATTTTAAAATGCGAAAATAAGCTGTGAAATCCCTCACCAATGCGCGTAGGAACTCTCGGGAGGCTAGCAAACACCCTAAACTACTTACTCGTAGCTTGGCTTGGCTTGGCTTGAAGATTTGTTGAGCAAAAATCTCTATTTCTCCTCCTATGCTTTTCTCGGATTTGCTACAGTAATTCCTGCATCTTCTCTTTTTTTTGTTTTGTGTTTTGTTAAGTTATGAGCTAAGTGGTGTTGTATGAGCATATATATTAAATGGGGTCAAGTTAGGTACTTAGTGGTCCACTAAAATGAAGGTTGATAACCTTAAAACGAGCCTAAGGTGAAGAATATATGCTAGCTAATTAAATTACTAAGTTATGTTACGTAATACTATTCATTGAACCATTAAAACATTTTCTAAACGAGTGCTCCTATCGCTCCTAGCTCAATTGCACATTTTTCCCATTACTTTAACAATTAATATGATTTAATAAAAATGCTAATTAACTAATAGAATGCAGTTTAAAAACGAAGTGAATAGTAATTTAAGAAGACAATTAATAAGGCATAGAAAGAGGTGCGCAAATAAAGGATACAACAGTAATTGAATGCATGGCTAAATCTCGGGCGTCACAGTATGTATGCTTGGAAATATGTGAATTTCCACGGAGAAAAGTAACAAGAACAAACCAATGAGAGGCCATCGGAGGCCAATTGTTACTTTTAATAACATACTTCAAGCATTCAGCATCTCTGTCTTTCCTCCAGCATTTCATGCTTCTAGTAGCAACTTCTTTAATGAGGAGATGGGGATATCTAAATGGGCTTAGTCCTTTGTCTTCCGCTGCTTTCTTGACACCTTGGAGCTGCAACACAGAAAATATAATATATGAAGCGCAAGCATACACTTAATCATGCAAATTGGGATCTAGCATAAGTTGTGAATCTACTGATCAAGTCCATTGGCCTCAGACGTCCTCATGATTCAAAGCCTCTTCACAGAACTGACAAACATCCTAGTACAAATAACAAAGTAGTATAAATACTTGAATTATGACTTTGATCAGTTTTCTAATAGCAGAGCATGCTGGATTCTTCCATAGGTGCTGGCAAGTAAGAATTTCGGAACAGAAAGACAAGTAAACAAGCAATGACTAGGAATTTTGATGTAATTAGAAAGCATGGATTAAAACTGTAAAGCACTCAAATTTGGCCATATATGAGCACATTACGTTGCTGGCGCAACAAACTTATCTAGAAAAAACATTTACCTAAAATGCTAGAGACCTAGTGCAAAGATAAATTGGCATCCCTAGATGGGATACCAGCCCACATGCGAGACAGGAGCTGGATATGAGAAATTTTCTTACCTTACGAACGTAAAATGTATATAAAAAGCACCTTTCAGGTAGAATGAATTGAGAACGATTTTTCATATTTTTCGGAAGTAAAATGAACATATTATTTTTACACCATCTTATTCTTCTTTCGTCTGACAGAACAGAAACCACACTGCTACTGCAGACAAAAGATAAGAGTCCCAACACCATCCATCAATGTCTTTGTGGTTAACCAACAACTTTTACATATACTCAGTATCTACTGCTATGCTAAAGACTTAACATGTATGTCTGAGAAAGAAGAGAAAGTGACAAAACGAATAACTAAATACGGCAGACATACGAGGCTAAAAACAATATATGTGCTCTGTAATGCATTATTCTTTTCTTAGGGAAATAATTTAGTCCAAAAAGAACGTATATTTGTGTGCAGAAAGCAGCGCAAGAGATAGATGATGTTAGTGTTTTAACTTCCAGTAACAGAGAGGTGCAGACTCTATACTTGTGATTATAGTTTTTTATTTATAATGCAATAATAGAAAGAAACGTACTCCCAAGGAACATTTCCAACAAGCATCCAGTCGCCCTTTTTGTCTTCATAGGTCAGCACGAACTCAGATGATTCATCCAACAATAATAAGGATCTTGTTGCTTCCAGCATTAAAGCTTGCCGCTCTACATTTAATCCTGTTCAACCAAATTCGTTACTATCAATCAGCACTGAGACATGCGACAAGTAAATCAGAAAATAGTAAGAATTATAAAGAATTTTATCAAGATATTTAGATCCCATGCTTCAGAGGGATCCTTACAGATTTTAATAGAACACTTCCAACTCAGATTGCATCGATATTTTGTGATAATCCCAAACTCATCAATTCTCCAAATTTTATATGACATCAGTATAACTATTATGATTTATGTGCTATACAGGAGCTGCAGTTCATTATACTCTTGCACAGAACCGCCCTCGTAACAAGGTTAAGTGAGTTGTTAAGTTCAACCCAATTACTGAAGGCATTACATTAATATTGAAGATCTTAGGCCAACTCCAACAGCTTTCCTATTTTTTTCCCTACATGTAGAGATTTTGAACAATTTCTCTACAGCTAGGGATTCTTTATTTCAGTTTCACTCCATCAGCTTCTCTACATCTACTCAATTTCTGTTTTTAATGAATCCTTATTTCAATTTCACTTCAACAGCTTCCCTATTTTACAGATTCCCTATTTTTGTTTTATTTCAAAATCTTTTCTTGTTTTAATTAAATATATTATTTTAATTCAAACTTTATTATTAAATTTTTTATTTATATTTGTTAATTGTTTATGATGATGTTTATTTTTAATTATATTTCAAGTTTGACCAAAAAAAAAAAAAATCAGACAAGCATAAAAACAGCCCCCAACCCAATCTCACGTCAACTTTGACCAAAAAAAACAAATCTCACAGGCAACAACCCCCCACCCCAATCCCTCACTCACCACAACACCCCCCACCCCAATACCTCACTCACGGCAAGACCCCCTACCCTACTCCCTCACTCACGGCAGTAATGGTAAGTAACAAAGCGTTATTATCATTTTTTTTTTTTTGCAAAACACAAACTGAAATCTCTTCAAAAAAATTGTTACCTGTGGGTTTGATTTTTGATTTGTTTTTTTTTTCACAGTTTTGTGTGTATATTTGCAAAAATATGGAGATTTGTTGTTGTTTTTTCAGATGTGCCTCCAACGGTCAGAAATATGACCGTTGGAGACCTTTTTTTTTTTTCAGCCAGCAATTTTTTTTTTTTTTTTTTTAAGTTGTCAGATTTTTTGGGTCTTTAGGGCATGGATTCAGCATCTCCACATGAGATGCTGAATCCAAGTCCTTAGGCTATCCTCAATGGAGTCTCTATATGGGTCTCTATAAATCATTTATAGAGACCCATATAGAGACTAAATAGTGTTTTAGAGACCCACTTAGAGACTAAGGCAAAAAAACTATTATAGAGACTCATTTAGAGACCAAGATAAAAAAAAATCTCCAGTGATGGTCTCTATAAAATTGAGTCCCTATATCGTGTTAATTTTAATTTTATATAATAATTTGATTATGTGTATTTTTTTCTTGTGTGTTACTTTTTTTTTAATTAATTGTTATTTATACTATCTCAATTTTTTTAACGAATATTTCAAGCAAAAAATATATAATTTGTGACGAACATAACGTTTAAAAAAATAGGATTACTTTTAATTACATAATTGCATTTTGAAAAAAAATTAATTAAAAATCTCTAATAATAATTTATCATACGTAAAAAAAAAAATCTTAATTAAAAATCCTCGTGTGTTGCGTTTATATTTTTTTTTCTTCATTTTATTCAATTTGTACATTAATAAATTTTATTAATTTAATCACAAATCTTTTATCTAAATAATATCCATTTGATTGGATTTTTTTATACTCAATCTCATCCGTTCGTTTGGTATCTCAATATCAAATATCTTATCCATGGTGACATCCATTGGATTGGATTACCTTTCTTCAATCTCATCCGTTCATTTGTTATCTCAATCACAAATCTTTTATCTAAATAATATCCATTGGATTGGATTTTCTATACTCAATCTCATCCGTCCATTTGTTATCTCAATATCTAATATCTTATCCAAACACCATCCATTGGATTGGATTTCCTTTCCTCAATCTCCTCCATTCATTTCTTATCTATTTTGCATTCAATTTCCTATATATATTAAGCCCTCAATCCTTTAACACTCACAACAATTCAAGCATACAATCTCTCTCCATTGAATTGTATTTATTTTCCTCAATCTCATCCATTCGTTTCATTTCTATTTTGCTTTAAATTTCTTAAATATATAAAATGGCCCAACAAGGAACCGATTCCCCCCCATCCGACAACGAAGTCCATAACCATGCGAACGCGATGATGATGATGTACACACAATATCAATCAGTAGTGCAGGCTGCACAAGAAGCAATTACAGATCAACATGGAGGAATATCGTCGCGTCGACGATCCATACGAAGAGATCGGGTAGGTGCTCATAATAGGCTAATGAATGATTATTTTGTTGACCGTCCTTTGTATCCTGCTTCTGAATTCCAAAATAGGTTTCGCATGAGGCGCGAAATGTTTTTGAGAATTATGGGAGATATTGTGCATTTTGACGATTACTTCAAACAGAAACCGGATGCAGCCGGAAAGCTTGGTTTCTCACCACATGTAAAGATGACAGCTGCGCTTCGTATGCTTGCCTATAGAAACCCAGCAGATGCAAATGACGATTATTTGAAAATTGCAGAGACCACATGTTTGGAGTCGATGATGAGATTCTGTCGTGCCGTAAATGCAGTGTATGGAGACGAGTATCTTCGTCGACCAAACAATGCAGACATGTATAGGCTACTGCGAAAAGCCGATGAACGGGGATTTCCTGGAATGATAGGTAGTATCGATTGCATGCACTGGGAATGGAAAAATTGTCCAACCGCGTGGGCGGGTACATATGCTGGGCACCATGGTTCTCCTACCATAATCCTTGAAGCGGTTGCATCGTACGACACTTGGATATGGCATTCATACTTCGGTCCACCAGGTGCACGCAATGATCTTAATGTATTATACAGCTCACCTATATTTAATGATGTTCTTGAAGGACTAGCAACGCGCATTCGGTTCACCGTTAACGGGAGACGATACAAACAAGGATATTATCTGGCTGATGGTATATATCCTAAATGGTCCACCATCGTTCATGCATTTACCGATCTACAAGGTGAAGATAAAATCTTATTTACAAGATTGCAACAGGTATACCGTAAGGATGTCGAAAGGGCTTTTGGAATCCTTCAAGCTCGGTTTGAGATTGTCAGAGGGCCATGTCGATTTTCGCATGGGGATGATATTGGGGAGATTATGAAGACAGGGATAATTCTTCATAATATGATTGGTAAAGATAACCGGATAGAAGAAGGCGATGATTTTGTCGATGATCCGTCTCGTTTTCATGTAGACGAGCCACCTGTTGTGCCCGATCGAGATCCAATTACGATTAACGAATATTTAAACAATCGTGGACAAGTCAGGGACGAAACTGCGTACTTTCTCCTCCGAAGTGACCTTGTTCAACATGTGTGGAACGAATTTCGTGTAAGAAATATAAATTTGTAATCTCATTATGCAATTTGATATCTAATAAAACATATATTTAACTAATTAAAATATGAATTACAAACACATAGCTGATAAATAATACAAATACATCTATTGTTCTTCGTCAAGTGAAGTCATATGAGGATGATAAACATCATTATCAAAGTTAATGGAACGGGATGCTCTTTTTGCCCTAATTGCATTTTGTTCCTCAATCATCCACGCTTTCCTAGCTGGAGTTTCGATTGTCGAAGTCTTCGTCATCATAATCTTATAATCGTTAGAAGTTTCTATTTCCTGTTTGTACTCATTCATTGTTTTTGCCATGTTTTTCGCTTGTTCATTAAGATCATCCGCAACGGCCTTACCCTTTGCTTATTTTTCTAGCCTTTTTGTTTCCAATCGGCCTTGACGATCTCGGGGTTTCCGGCACTGATTCCACGGGATCATCATTATCAAGTGAAAAATCCGTCTCAGGTGGACTCATATTCATCATTGGACTCACAATATCGATTATTGATTGCCATTTTTTCCCGTGTTGTAAAATTGACCAACAGTGTTTGAGGTTGAAATTCTGACCCATAGCTGTGTATAAGCGTCTTGCGTCATCCATCTACAAAACAATTAAATATCTCTCAAAATTTAATTTTAAAATTTGTTAAGTATTAAATACAATATACTCTATAAAAATACAATTACTTTGGCTAAAAAACTCACATTGTCAACGATATTTGCTCCGCTCCTTGGTCTCATATTAACTTGAGCAAGACATTCCGCAAATTTTGTGCATTTTTGGTTTATTTGCGTCCATCGAGATTTAAGGCTCTTCGTTGTTCTTTTTTCACTTGGATTGTTGGGAGGGTGAAACTCTTTATATTTTTGTAGAACTCGATTCCACATTGTTCCTGATGTTTGGTTTATCCCGATCAAAGGATATTCGCTAATCGCGATATAGGCCCGGCACAAAGCCTTATCATCTTCATGCGTGAAATTACGTCCCCTTGAAAGTCCGTCTGTGCATTCCATATCTGCTAATCTATAAATAGGAAAATAATAATAGTTAGGTTGATTTATTTAAAAATATACTAATACTAATTCAATAAATAAAGCTAAATTAAAAAAAAATAGAAGTTCCTAATTAAAAAAAAAAACCCCTAATTACAACTATAAAAAATTCATATAATTACAATTAAAATAATATAAAACTTAAATTAAAACATATAAAAAATATAAAAGCTAAAAAAGTTTAATTGCAATTGAAAAATAACCAAACTTAAAAAACTAAAACAAAAAACATTAAAAAAAACTATAAAAACTAAAAAAGCTATACAAACCAAAAAACTAAAATTAAAAAGTAAAAATAACCAAACTAAAAAAACTAAAACAAAAAAATTATAAAAAAAACTATAAAAACTAAAAAAACTATACAAACCAAAAAACTAAATTAAAAAAGTAAAAATAACCAAACTAAAAAAACTAAAACAAAAAAATTAAAAAAAAAAACTATAAAAACTATAAAAACTAAAAAAGCTATACAAACCAAAAAACTAAATTTAAAAAGTAAAAATAACCAAACTAAAAAAACTAAAACAAAAAACATTAAAAAAAAAACTATAAAAACTAAAAAAGTTATACAAACCAAAAAATTAAATTAAAAAAGTAAAAAACAAAACATTAATTAAAATATATATTAAAAAACTTAACTAAAAAAAAAATAACCAAACTAAAAAAACTAAAACAAAAAACATTAAAAAAAAAACTATAAAAACTAAAAAAATTATACAAACCAAAAAATTAAATTAAAAAAATAAAAAACAAAACATTAATTAAAATATATTTTAAAAAACTAAATTAAAAAAAAAAAAAAAAAACCCTAACTATAAAACACCCCCCCCCCCCCCCTTCTCCCTCCCCTTCTACCTTTCCCTTTCCCCTTTCCCTTCCTCACGCCGCACTACCCTCCCACCCCACGCCACCCACAGCGCACCACCCCCCCCCCACGCCACCCACAGCACACCACCCCCCACCCCACGCCACCCCACCCCCAGCGGCCCCGTCCCCTCCCCTCTACCTCCCCCCACCATCGCGCACCTCCCCCCCACCCCACTGCCCCCCCACCATCGCGCACCTCCCCCCCACCCCACACTGCCCCCCCCCCACCATAGCGCAGCACCCCACTGCCCCCTCCCCCTCCTCACCATCGCGCTCCCCACCCACGCCGCACCACCTACGCGCGCCCCACCCCACTGCCCCCTTCCCCCCCCCTCCCCCGCGCCTCACCATCGCGCTCCCCACCCCACTGCGCCCCCCACCATCGCGCGCCGCCACCCCACTGCCCCCCCTCCCCCCCCCCCCCCCCAAACTCTCTGCCTTGCTGCCATCAACCATTTTTTTTTTCTCTGTTTATTTACCTTTTTTTTTTTCTGTTTGTTGAGCAAAACAAGCTTAAAAATCTGTGGTATGTTTCAAAATTTGTTTGTGGATGAAGATTTGTGAATTTTTTGTTGGGTTTTTTTGTTCAGATCTGGTTGCAACGGTTCCTTTTTTTTTTTCAGCTTTTGCAGGATGTTAAACGGCTACATTGTCAGAATGTTGTGTTTTTTTTTTTTTTTTTTTTTTTTCTCTGATCAAAAAAAAAAAAATTGTATTTTTTTTTTCAGATTTGACGTTCTGACAAGAACGTCAGATCGTCACATGCCAAGTCAGATCGTCACATGCCAAATTTAGAGACTCATTTTTGTCTTCTTGTATAGTCTCCATTTTCTTCAACAAATTTGTTGAAGAAAATGGAGACTAGGTGCTATTTTAGAGACTCAAAGCTTGAGTGATGTCATAATTTTGCCAAAAACTATCAAATAGTGTTTTAGAGACTCCCATTGGTGATGAATTTTGATCAATAGAGTCTCTAAAATAGCAATTATTGCTATTTAGAGACCCATTAGAGACTCTATTGAGGATGCCCTTAGGGAAGCTGTTGGAGACAAAAGTTTCCAACAGCTTCCCTACATGTAGAGATTTACATGTTTTAGCTAGGCTGCGGGAGACAACCTTACAAACTATCTTTGGTTAATACATTTTAGAGGGGCTACCTCTTTCATTCTTTTCTTAAGTCCAATTTTCAAGATCAGAATGGGGGAAAGGAAGAAAGAAACTCACTTCTTGCAATCATAGCTGTGCTTGGTCTATAGAACATGTCATCAAGCTTTTGTGCCAAGGCTTCATAGCTGCCGTGAGCATTCAGATCCACCTCCCTTCCAATTGGAATTCCATCCATATTCACTTTCACACACAGCGAAGTCTTGGCAGGCCCTTTCCCCATAGTACCATTGTTGCACTTCTCGACGCTGCTATCAATCTTGCCAGCAACATTATTTTTGCTTTTACCTTTCTCAACTGTTGAAGTAGATTCTTCAGCAACAGGAGTCTTTGCCTGGTTAATTAAGTTGTTTATTCTATAAGTTCTTACTGGAGGCCATCCCACAACCTGACTGCTTTAAAAAGGTGCACGAGAAAAGAAATCAGAACAAGTCGTACTGTATATGTAATAAATCAATTTACAAAGCTGAAAATTATGTCTAATCAAAGAACGTGGCAACATTTCCAACTTGTATAAACATTCCTAAAAATATACAAACGACGATTGCAAGTAATATGATGGCATGGTCCAAATATGACATATACCAATAATGTAAGATGGCTAGCAACATTGTAATGCGAATTATAATGAGATATGAGCCTCATTATCAACATTCAATCACAAGTGTAAAGGCCATATAACAGTAAAACTGCCAAAACAACTATATTTAGACTTTAGAATCTTATTAGAAAACTGATCCTGTTATGCAAATGTTTCTAACTCCCATTTTTTATTGTACAGTCTTCTTTGTCATAATTTCCCACACTAGAGAAAAATTTCAACACATATAGTTAAACCAGAATCACAGACAATGATTTTCTCATCTTTAAAAGATTTGGAAGGAACCCCCGGAAAACGTAGTTACATGACTATCTAATGGCACAATGCAAAGAGAGGAAATGGAAGGTGCAAATACATTCTGATCGCCTAGTAGAACCCAGTATAGGGACCAAGGTGCTAAGTTTGTTGTATGAAGGCCATCAGGCACAGATGCCATATTAAATTGGTATCAGAGAAGTATCACCATTACCCTCCCATCCCGCTCGCCGAAAAGGCCCCAACCTCTTGCCCACTTTTACAAGTTGAATAAAGAGAATGTAGAATTGAGGAACGGAGAAGGCACCAAAGACAAATAATCAGACTGCAACAGCAGAACAAGTATACACCAACAGACAATGGGGCACCTTAGTAATCCAGAAAATTTGTCACGCTATTAGTTCACAAACTCTTAAGCAAAAATATGCCACCATCTCTCTAGAGGATCTTGAATCCAAGCAAGAGTAGAAGAACGTAATTTTCAAATAAATTGGAAAATGTTACTTATCCACAGCGGTATTTCAAAATTATGCTATTTTTGGCAGTTTAGCATTTCCATTTTAGCTTTTGGAAGTTCTGAACACCCATTAATCGGCATAGTAGTAAAAGATAACCAATAAGTCTGCATCTTTACATCTTTTAGAACCTTTTCTTGACAAGATCATCATTCAACAAATTGAGGACATCATTAAGGAGACAAACACAATAATAATACATTTAGCTGTTCGGGGAAAATGCTAAGGAAAAGGAAATAAGAAAGAGTCTAGTTATGTATTAGCTTGCCCAAATAGTCGAGAATATATGTACATCCACAAAGGATGTTCAAGCTTTTATAGGTTCTGCAATTTTCCTCAGTCAGGTTTCTTTAGTGTGATAACAAAAGCTTTTTCGGGTTCTGCCTTCACTTTGTTCATCAGAATCTACATTCCGTTCAACAGGTGGACCAAAAGAAAACGAATGTTTATCGAAATATGCCTTTTAGTAGCTTTTATTCCAAAGGATAGATATGTATTTTACAACCACTTTATTTTCACGCGGCAAATCATATCTCTGTAGATATGAAGGGAAGCTTAAGTTCCTAAATCTGAAAGGGGCACCGAGAGACACACATAAACCAACCTATGCATAATCCCACTAGGAAGTGTTATACCTAATCTTTAATAATCAGGAAAGGATAAACTACAAAGGGCAACTAGTTTCAACCGAGCTTTCTACTTGTTTTACCTACTGCCCCACGAAGATACTAAACCATCTAATCTTCCATCCTTGCAACTACATCAACTAATTGTAACACTTAAGTTCTCAGCAAATATCAAAACATATGATCGATATATAATTACCTACAAATATGTCTAAAAATAATTGGTAAGCATGTACGAACATGTATAAATGAACTCAATCTAATCAGTAAATACTCTTTTGCATAACTTCATGTAAACACTTCTATGGAAATACTAATTAGTGCCCATAAGTTTAGGGAAACTAATAAACAAACACCAATTAAAAGTGCATTTAATCACTGGCATCAAATTCCTCAAGAATAAAAAATTAAACAATTCAAGAGTATCTTTGCAGCAGGTTCCAGTTTTAATTAAAGAAAAAAAAAAGGGGTTCTTTAAAGTCGTAATAAAACCAAATAAAAGACAAAAATTCCATTCAAATCCTTCAAAAATAACCATAAAAACATATCAGCCATTAACATATTACACATCTTTGCAAAAAAGAAACCATGGCACTTAAAAAAAAGCCAGAAAGTACATAATAAACCATCAAGAATCCAATACCCAACAAACTGAATTACATCTGTAATCAAATTAATAAAGGGAGCCTGGTGCTCGGTGCATGAACTCTCGCATATAGCGAGAACTGAGACTGGTGTTGCCTATTTTGAAGTCTATTGTAAGCCAACCTTGTCTTGCAAAAGAAAATTGTTTTTACCACTCAAACCCGCGCAACAATTTTACCATTGAGCCAAGTCTCCCTAGTCCTCTATAATCAAGATAATTGCACAAAAAACCAAAAAATGAAAATAGGGTGGCAAGAGAAAAGCTATACCTGACACCAGAGCGACGTGGTCAAACAGAATCAGCAGCTCTTTTGGTGCCACAAGAGGGATTAGCTTTGGTCCCATAAGAAGAAGATGATGATGATGAAGACTTTGTTGATGGAAAATCTTTAGCTGTCAAGATTCTTGCATATTGACCACCACCCCATGCAGCTGCCTTTCCCTTTGCACCACCACCACCAAGACTTGGGCCAAGACCCAACTCAAGCTCAGCCTCATCAGGGTATGCAGTAGAAGAACAAACTTCACTAGACAAAACCACCATGCTTTCTTCTTTACACAAAGTTGACATTGACCCAAGTGCGTTTTTCAATCAAAGATTCAATCTTTTTTTGCTAAATAATCAAAGATTCAATCTTTAGAGCAAAATCACAAAGAAATGAAAGGGAAGAAACTTTGAGAATGGTGTGAAGAAAAGAAAAGGTTGGTATGGGGGTGGGGGTGGGGGTGGGGGAAGGGGAAGGGGTGATGAAGAGTGGAGTTTCGGGGGGGAGGGGGGGAGGGATAGGGGGGCCCACATGTCTGCTATGTGCGCTTCAGATCATTGAAGATTGTTTGTTTTTTGGTCCCCACTGCCATTGTCTGATGCTAACTATCAATCCTTTTGATTTGTGTGTGCGTGCGATAATCAAAACTCGGTAATTAGTCACTGGACATTTGATCGAGAGATTTGAATTTTGTTTTAAATATGAGTAGTTTTGAGATTTATTTTTGTGTATAATATCTTATATAATGTAAATTATAAAAATAAAAAAAAATTGATGTAATTTTGGTAAATAAGATTATATAAGTTTCTTGATATTTCTGGTATATTAAGTCGTGACTTATATTGAAACACTCTCTTGTAAAAATAAAATAAAATAAGATTGTGCATAATATATTTTAAAGTAAATAGATCATGTTTATTTTTTTGTTGATGATGAAGAACTCATTTTAGATAAGATTACGATAAATCCATTTAAGGATATAAGCCCGTTGGTGCAAAGTCATTCCCAAACGCATGCTTTTAGTTATTAAATAATCAGACAATATTTATGATAAAAAATATAGCTCTAAATGTAGACTTTTGACTGGAAATAAAAAAGTGCTATTGGACCACTCTAGACAATCCTTTATGGCCAAATGTTCTTTAATTCTATTCGTAGTGAAAATTTTGTGAATGGGATCACATTATTACATAGTGACTCATATATTAATTTCATATGAATAGTAAAGACATAAATGATTGATAGAAGAATATTGAAGGGCTTACTATTGACGTAATAGAACCACATGATTCATGAAAACTCTAATTTTTAGATGATTGTACTAGTTTCTTTCAATTACAATAATGAAAGGGTATAATTTCCTAAGAGAAACAAAAAATGTCATACAACAATTTTGTCTTCTAATTTGCTAATATTTCATTTAAGAATGATCATGGATTATAATGCTAACATAAGGGTCAAGCTCACCTCAGTACTCAAACAATTATGTTTGTCCAGTAATTTTATTCAACTGCTTCGTGCTAATATACAATATAGTTTTTCTACCTTGTAAGGGACTGGTTAAATATAATCAATGTCGACTTTCCGACAAAAAAAAAAGTCTAATACACACCAAAACGAAAAAAAAAAAAAAATCTATTGAGTTATCGATTCTTCTCTAATTTTGATCATACTTTTGTGAATTTTGCATAGAGTGCCAATTCCATGGTTTGATCCATTTTTGGTAGTTACTCCATATAAGGTAGGAAATGTCGTTTTTAGGCATGGTGGTTGAACATTGTGTTTGATCATTTGTGGAATACTTAATCTCCTATTCAAGTTTTAAAAACAATCTTTATTGTAATAGTTAGGTACATCTAGTTTTCTTATATCTTATTATTTATAAAAGTTTTGTACACTAAATACGACTCAATATAAGATCAAATTTAATTTGACATCATAAAGCTCTCCTAGCATGCATTATACAAAATTCATAGTAGTCATTAATAAAATATCTTAGATCTCTATTTTTTCAAATCGCGAGATCTCATTAACTTAGATGAACATATTGTGGTCTAATTCAAGACTCGATTTGGCTATTTGGTTATTTTCAAAAGAGAAAGCAAAACATGGTCGGGTTGAGGCATTATTTTGTATCGAACATCATTATATATTTACTTCTTATCTCTTCCCATTTCTTATAAGTTATATAATATAATTTTTATCATAGTAAGATAAAATCAATATTTGGTACATGAATTGTTTTCTTTTCTTATTCTGATGACATGAAAATTTTAATTAGTGAAACTCGATTATTGATTGATATTTTTTTTGGTACAAGGATACATCATTATCCTTTGATTAAGTCAGTAAAGGGTCGGACTCTAGAGTAGTCAAAAATATTAAATATGTGATTTCTTAAGAACAATTTCATCCCTACCAACTGAACCATGCCTGTGAAAGATAGATACGCGGATTGTTATTGAAAAACAAGATAAAGAGACTCTCCTATGGAAACCGATTAAATAAGATGTAAACAATTGACATAAAACATTACTTGTTTTAAAAGTTACGAGAAAATGATTTTTCTTCTATGCGGATGCGGCAATTTTACCGCAAATTGACAAGACATGTTAATCTGGGAAAAATTGACACGTTTTGCATGGAGCCACCAAGCCATTAATGAAGCTGGTTCAAATAAGTAGCTTTTGTCTAGAACACCCTTCATAATGAGATATAAAATTGATTATATGAAAATTGTCATAAGTGCAAAATGACATAATTGGACACGTGAATAAAAAACAAAATATACGTAAAATAACTTAAATGGGCAATGTACTAAAATCAAAAGTCTTGGACTGCAAAGCCACGCTCAACTACCTTGAACTTACCCATATGTTTTTCTTCTTTTGGGTTAGAACTTATAGTAAATGACATTGAAATTTTTTTTATTGTCTTCCTAGATAACCTTTATTTTTTCTTTAATGTTTTTTGTCATACAATAAATATCATATATAATGTGAATGACAGTGTAAAACGTGAAAATCGCCATAAATATGCAATTAGCGATTAGAAAATTCCAATCACAATAGTATCATCATAAATAAAGTAAAAATTATTGGGTCACATTATATGATTTAAGAATAAAAAACATCATTTTTTTTAATTTCTTGTTTGGTGGTAAAAAACACGTCACCTAACCAATAAAATTATTTAACAAAAAAAAAGCAATAAAATTATAAAATCACCCCAAAAATGTAATTAATGATAAAAAAAAATATCAAAATCTAGAAATATGCATGTAGGTATCTACAAATAATCAAAATAGAATCTACGAATATACATGTAGATATCTACAAATAACCAAAATAGAATCTACAAATATGCGTGCAAGTATCTGTTAAGTCAGCCCTAATTTTACGATACTTGACTTGTATGTTTTGCTGTATCTTATCGTTATCCTATAGGCTATAGTTATCACTAAGAGATAAACTTCTCTCCTAGATAAGTCCTTGTAACATTGGTGTACATCCACCAACTGACGATCATTGTACAAATACTTATAAATTAATGCATATGAATAGTGGTGATTATTGAGCCAAAATATTCTCACAGTATCTAAGAATATCTACGAATATGAATGTAGGTTTCTTGTGAATATCTATAAATAATTATTTTGTAAACTATCATTATGAATTTGTAAGGAAGGTATTTGAAGTAGGATATATGTATGTACATGTTGGTATTCACAAATAACCAAATTAGATATCTATGAATAGAATGTCGTCGAGAAAAATGAACATATATAAAGAAAAGAATGTCAAAATAATATGTTTAGCTAAAATAAGAGAGAATATCAAAACAAAAATGAAAGAGTTCCTGCAAAAAGGAAGATATAGGATTGAAACTGAAATATGGATTCATAAAGTGAGGGATTGATTATATGTAGGCTAGCTGTTATAGTGAAACTAAATTAGAAGATACCTATATGTAGAAAAAGTGCTCCAAATCATCTATAGGTAAAAAGACAGGGAAGTAGTTTGGGGTTGTCCTTAAGAATGTGACATGCTAACTTTAAACACCAAATAGAAGGGACTTTTCTTTTCGACAATAAAAGTAGAATGAACTTTTGATATGAAATGACTTAGAAGTATGACCCGAAATTTATATCCAAACATTATTGTTAAAACTGACGTTATAAATTTCATAGTAAGAAATTTATATTAATTCGGGATATATTGAATTCAACGTAAAATTACAAAGCTTGTGTTATGCAGTGCTTGAATTTTGGTGTTGATTTAAATTTCGTTATAGCATGAATTTGAATTTTTTTTGCTTGAATTTCATTAAAGAGGGAAATAAATTTTGATTTTGATTTGAATTACGTTATAGTTGGAAATTAAACTTTCAATTGCATTTGAATTTTGTAAAAGCAAAATCTTCAGGTGGATTTGCACTTGAATTTTTTTATGACTGGAACTTAAATTTAAATTTTGATATTGACTTGAATTTTGTTATAGTGCAAAATTAAACTTTCATTTGCAATTGAATTCTATAAAAGCGATTGCTAAACGGGGAATGAAGTAAAAAAGAAAAGTTTTGCGAAATAACTAAATTAGGCCGTGTAGTGTTAGTTGCCATTACTGTTGGTTTTCTTTTTCGTCAGAGCAGTAGCAATGGATTGGAGTACACTTGAGGGTTTTTTTTTTTTGGACAAGAGTATGCTTGAAGTTGAGGAAGATGAACAGTTGCACGAATTAGGTCTTTGAATCTGAATGTTGCCTCCTCGTTTGGGGTGTATCTATATTTCCCTTTCTTTTATACACATGGTCTAAATTAGAAGGGTAATAAAGTCATATCATAAAGTAAATTAAGGGCAATCTCATAATTCTATTTAATATAAAGGTGATAATGGTCAGTTCAAATTTAAATTTATTACAAGGCCAGTTCTGTAATTTTTATGATATGACATTTAAAAAAAGAAGAAGATAGAATTCATATCAACCGTTGATGTCCGGGCTTTTTAGATCAGTGGGTCAAATTCATGCTGCTGCCAAAAGGCAGATGAACCCCGCGAGGAAATTAGGAAGTTGAGAGACACTACGGAGACAACGTAAGGTGGGGACAAAACAAGCATTGCTCCAAACGACAAGCCGACAAGATGTGGGTCACCAAAAGGTTCACACAGCGCTCAACACCAACACACCCAACCCTTCGAAGTTGGGCCACGTGGAACGCGAGAAAGCTAAGCAAAGACCCCAAAAAAAAAAAAAAGCTAATTGTAAGCAAAGAGCAATGCTAAAGTTACCCCTGCTAGTGTCTTTCTAAAACAATAACAAAACGTGTCCAATACGTTTATGCTAAAAGGATGGCTAAAACTAACTCTAACAGTCTCTCTATTTTTCTCTACATATAAAGAGTTTGAAGTTACATCTTTAGCTTTAAAGGCCCTTTATTTCAGTTTTACTTCAACAATCTCTCTATTTTTAAATACATTTATTTCAATTTCATTTCATAGCACTATCTATTTCATAGTTTATCCATCTCATTTCACTCTAACATCCATTTTTTTTAACTAACAAATTATTTTTATATTTTTTAGTTATTAATAGTTATTTTTCAACAATAAGTGATAATATTGATATTGTTAATATTATTTTTTATTTAATTTTATATAATTCATATCTTTTTGAATAATTATATCATATTTTGAATTTTTTTAAATAATAATTTTAATTTATTTTATTCTTTTAATTATACTTTTTTATTAGTTTAAAGCATTTAGTATGAATAGAGAGCAAAATATGGCTCTCTACATTTAGAGAGACAAAGTAAAAATTTACAGACTTTCTAAAATAGAGAGTCCCTTATAGGGGAGTATGTTGAAGCCAAAAAAAAATATTTTGACTCCCTATTTTGGCTAAAAGCCCAAATTAGGAGTTTCTTGGAGATAGCCTATAGAGAGAAATTTCTTCCATCCTGTATGTAGGTCCCAGTCGTCGTTACTGTCAGATATAATAAAACATGTTTAATGCGCTATTAAGAGGATGGCGAGAAAGAAATTTATTTCAATTTTACTCCACACTAAGAGCATTTTTAATGAGGGTTTTAAAATGCAAACTTTTTTAAATTTGGATATTTTTAGAGTTCAATGGCCCAAAAGCAACACTATTCATAACAAAGGTATGTGGAGTCCACCACTTTTAGCTTAAAAGATGCTAAAATAGAGCCCCAATCTAATTTTTAGGCTCTAAATTTGCTGAACAAAATAGAGTCTGGAGCTTTATTTTGGCATCTTTTAAGTCAAAAGTGATAGACCTCACATATTTTTATAATGAATAGTATTACTTTTTAGGCCATGAAACTTTAAAAATATCCAAATTTAAAAAAAAATTACATTATAAAATCTCCATTGAAAATATTCTAAGAGTTGTACCTCCAACATTGATAGATGTAAGTCTAATTACCCTAGGACGAGATGTCATGTCTGCTAATTATAATAAACTTTTGAATTTATTCAGAACTAACACGATTCGAGGGTTGTTGAAATAGACACATGAGAGGCCAAAAAAAACAAGTGTTAGATGTTCTATATGGTGTAGAATATGACACGAGAGTAATTTACTGTAAACGAGTAATGATTTGAATTAATTACTTTGAGTCAGTGTAGTTAAGGCTCAATTAATTGTTCTTAATTTATGACTAGTCTTGCTTGCTAGCTCAGCGTTTCAAGTCTAGAGTATGTCAAATTGGTACCAGAGTGTGAATCACAAAAATACAGAAACTAAGTGATGTACTTAGACAAATTGTAATACCCACTTATGGGGCAAACATCCTCTGATATTGCTGTTGGAGAAGGATAAGACGGTTAGGACATCTCCTGACCTTATTATTTTTTAGAGTCCAAGATGGAAAAGAAAGAATAAAATTAAGTAATTTGAAGAAGTAGGAGTTTTGGTCTCATTAGACTTAAGGAAAGAAGATTGAGTTTAATTGGCTTTAAGCACAAGATTAGGATTAGAGCTCTAAATTTGCAAGTTATAAGGTTTTAATCTCTCATAAATTTTGAAGCAAAACAAGAAAGATAGGAGAGATATTATCAAGATTTTAATGCTTAGAAGACTTTAGTTTTTAGTTTCGATTTCGTGATTTTTGAGGTAAGTAGAATTTACCATTCTTTAATTACTCCTTTATTGATCAGTCTTCTTTGACATTCTTTATTAATTATTGTGGAATCTTGTTTATTGATTTTCCTGATAAGAGAAAATGCATGGCACTTTGTTGAGCTTAAGAGCTACACAAGCTGTGTATTGAATTTTAGGTAGCTGTGAGTTAATTAGCCGTCTGTGAAACCTGCTGGTAAATAGTCAAAGTTTTGCCATTGTTTCATTAGTGTTCGATTTATGTTATTATATTGATTATTGCAATTCGTAAGATATTGATTATTGCCAAATGATTTTATTGTCTGTTTTGAGTCTTCTTTGGAGGGGGTTCTATTTTTTGGGTATTATTTCTATGACTCATTCTTTGATTCTTGAAAAAAGAATGAGTAAATAAAAGGGTAGAGTGTTCCTAACATTGACAGTGAGATTTAGCCAAAGAAATTTAGATTTTCTGTATTAATATTATGCATCAAATATAATACTTCAGTTTTGGATAATTAATTGAAAATTTTAAAGTTTTTGGCTTTTTTGGGGATTTAGACTTTCTATTTTGTGGTATTCATTTCAAGAATATTTTAGTATATTGGCTTATCTATTTATATTTTCAAAAAAAATACACTTTTCTGAAATGGACCAAAATGTTCGAGCAATTTCTCTATATTAAAGGTTTCGAGTTACGGTTGGAATAATGTATATGTCCTTCATTTTAGGTTTTTGATTAATAAGTAAAAAAGAATGCATATTCTAACTTTCTTGCCTTGGACCAAACAAGTCCCTGAGGTTTCTTGTCTTGAAACATTTTGAGAAATAATAGGGATGAAATTAAGATATTTTAAATAATAAGGACGACATTGAAACTTATGAGAAAATAATAGGGGCAAAATTCAGAAATTTTAAGACAATGGGGATCAAATTAATTTTTTTTAAACAATGGAGACTAATGTGACATTTTCCCCTAAAATTTAGACTTAACATCAAAAGTTCTCAAAAATATGTACAATTAGGTCTACTTTTATTTCACTATCAAACAACGCATTAGTTTAGGAAAGATTATCTCCTAACCAGTATTTTGTTATAATATTCTAACATTACATCTAATCCATTTATTTTACTCAAAGTATCTAAAATTTCACTTTACTCTGATTTTAAATTAAATACGTCCAGCAAAGATTTGAGGTGAAATGCACATGATCCCATGTAATTTTTTGAATTTGCATACAAACAATTTTATCTTAATCTCAACAAAGAAATGAAAGTTAACTCTTCGCTTCTTGTCCTCTTACTCTTTTGACTTGTCCTGTGGAGATCTCTTGGGTGGCCACCATAGATCCGATCAATTTCGTGATGAAGAAAAATCTTTTATGATCTTTCACTAAGAGAGGTATAACCATGACAACTCAACTTGTTGGTAAACTACTCGGGCTTTCTGGTTTAGTAGAGGAGAGGGGAAAATTTCTCCTCATCCGGGGGTTTATTTCTTCATTATGAACTAAAAAGTGTAAGGCTAATTAGTGAGGGCTTATAAATTTTTAGTATTGTGACTTTATCATAATCCTCTTGTGGTTTGTTTTAAACTAATCTAAATACCTACATCAGTAGAAAAAAAAAAAAAAAAATCTATTTTAAGAGAGGGTGTACCTCACCCTACATGCTTGATATGCAATTATTTGTATTTTTTTCCTTAAAAGGAGTATTTTTTGGAGAAAAAATGCCCCTAAATTAGATACATATTCTATTTTTTCTTTTCTCTTCTTCTCTCATCCACCCACCCCTTTTCACCAAAAAAAAGAAAAAGAAAAGAATCCACCCACCCCCAACCCCAACCCCAACCCCCAAAACCCCTTTGTCATCCTCCCACCCTAGCCTACCTCCTCCCCCAGACACCAGCTACACGTCAGCCCTATCCACGCTTAGTTTAATAATTTATGTTGGTAATTTGACGAGAACATAGGATTTAAGCACATATGCTTCGTTTTATGCTATATTTCAACCCAGGAAGTTATAGTAACATCGAGTAGTATTTTGCCCTTTTAGAAAATCATAAGAGTTGTCTATATTTCAACCAAGATTTGATGCATCACCTTCCTACTCATATCTGCTATGATATAATCAAAGTTGATGCAAGAATATTGAGGATACACATAACACATGTTGTTAAATAAGGCAAGACTGACTGGAATTAATGGGGGGCGTGAGATAAGTTGTTTTGTATGGAGATTTAGAGATATACTACATTAAGAATTTGATTAATCAAAACCATTTAATGTACTATAACCTTTCCGTACAAATATAGCTAAAGGGTGTAGTGAAGATCAGCCAATGACATATACTCCCATCATTTCCTAACTCTCCTTGCCCATAATTCGTCATGTCTACCAGTGAAGCAGATGCCCAAGATCGCATCAGTGCTCTCCCTGACGATATGATTCTCCTTGTATCCCAAACAAGTATTTTATGGAAAAGGTGGAAACTGGATTGATTTTGCCATGGCAAGGCACGTTCAATCCCTCGTGGCGGGGAGTTCAACCCTAGGTCAAGCAATTATGAGGTATTGCACCGTAAACACTAAATCGCTTGAAAACCTGGTGCTTTGTAACGTACTTTATAACTGGGGTTTAAAGGTTATGCATCGCTCAAGAAAAATTATCTATATATATATATGAATGCACACTCAATGAAGAAGCCCTTGAAACGACCGTATCTGCCAGTATGGTCCTGGAGAAATTAATACTGGGGTACGGTGTTACGGGTTTGTGGAAATCCCATTCTGCTGTATCGAATCGGAGCCTATTACACGTTTGGATTTCGTTCGGAATTTTGATTTAACCTAGTAAAAAGAGAAGAAGACGCCTGATCAAAAGAAAAGAGTACTGATATATATAACTCGCAGCAAATATGAATGACTTAAATTACTGAATAATTGATAGTAACTTTTCACTGTCTTTACAATTCATATATACTTTCAGAAAGGTGGATTTGGAAAGTCAACAGGATCGTTGCAGCCTAAGTGTGTTGAACCAGCGCAAGAAATGGGATCCCATTCAGAAGTAGAGCTCCAGCAGCTGGTTTGTGTTTGTCTGGTTATAGTTGCATTTGACGTCAATTTGTAGTTGACTTGATTCCAAGAGTGCATTAGAGAAGTCATGGGATGAATAAAATTTGCCAGGTACCACAGCTGCAAACGAGAAGAATAAATTAATTATAAATATAATATACACACATTAAATTAATTAGAAACAAATTAATAGGGATATATCCTAGAGAATACCATAATCATTTAACACTTCCACAATAGCATCAGGACCTTGTGGAAGACTATGAGATTTCACAAGTTTTGCGTATATCTTTTCTCTAGCGGCAATGATGTTGGAGAAAAATTGCAACGGAGAGATGTGGAAACAGGCGGCATGCTTTTGCCGCTCGTATCGCCAAAAATCCATGTCATTTCCCCTCAAGTTTGGCCAGTAAACGCCCAATATATGGACAAGTGGGGTAAGATGAAAAACAAAAACAATATTAATTAGTGAAAACGAAAAGAAAACATTGCAATGGAGATTAAGTATAAAATAACATGCATGTACATGCCTTTTGCTGGTTCATGGGCAGATATGGTTTGGGGCAACTGTAAGGTTGCCCAAGTTTATCCACCCCAAATGCCCCATGAATGGTGAATTTCATAGCTGTTGGGATTGAACAAGGGTTGGTGTGTGGTCGGCTACGGCAATAGGACTCTGGCCATTGAAGTGCCAATTTCCAGGATAATGGTTTTCCAGGTGGCACAAGAAAGAGCGTTAACTTTGTTATGCCCAGAAGAATAACTGTGATGAGAGCTGGAAGCATCATGGAACGGGCCATTTCTATTCTTTTTTTGAGTATGAAGATGGAACATAATCAACTGGAATTTATAGCCGCGGAACACATTGCATGCTCTACAGTTATGAAATGAGAATTTTCTACATTTAGATGGCGTCTAACTGATTTTTTAACCTCACATATTTCCAAAATGAGCATTTTTAATTATCATCTTAATTAATTAGAAGAATTATCATGGTCTATTGTTACGTAGGAATACAAGCCAACGCCATTCCGCCTTCTCTTCACTTTGGACAAAAGTGCTAGTGAACCATTAGCGCGAACATAGTCGTCTTTGACCAGGACCAGGAACCAATTTAAATTTGGATCTTGATAATTCAATAGTTTTTAACTGTAGGCATTTTTCCACGAAGTTGCTAAACTCAATAATAAATTAGGTCGTTGGATTTGCTAGTGGTTTCAGGATGCCATAGAAAATGCTTCTTTTATGCCTTGTGTGATAGCCACTGCTTGTATTTGTTCAGTAATTATGCCCCCTCTTCATTCTTGGACCTCCTTTCTTAATATTATGACTTTTCCATACTATGTCTTAGGAACCTTTTTAAAAGGATCTAATTGCTAGCTCTTGTTCATAGTTTAGCTACAGATATCCGAGCTAACCAAGTAGCTCCTGAGTGAGTCACCCAATATCCGAGAACTAAAGAGATCAAATGGAATATTCTTTCACTGTCTTAAATTACGAAAAGAATTTTTACGTGAAAACCGCAATATTTGAGTAACCCAATAAGGAGTATACCGCCTAAAACACATAATAAGATCCTAAGGAGGAACCGTGTTCGCCCATAAAAGCGAGGAGACTCTTCCCAATAATATTATAAATACCATGTTCCATTGTGCATAATGATAACTCATTTTAATCACTTTCCTCTTTTATATTTTTTAATTTATCTCGGATTGTCCAATTACTTACTTGAGTATTGGAACCTATCCGACATAATTGAGTCCACACTATTCATTTTGCAAGTTTAGCTCGAATTGCTGCCTGAAATCTTCTTTTCGTATTTTATTACCTTATTATTAAATTTGCTTTAGTTTCATACTGGTGCTTGGAGAAAAGAATGGAGTACATGGTGTGAGTTGAAGAGTTTCTTATAGTTGAATCTAAAATATTTCCTTGTAATGTTTTAGTATAACCTATATGATACAAAATTTTATCTTTAAAGAATTGCCTATAGCTAGCATAAGAATGGAAGCAATCAAATCAAGGAAAAGAAGAAAAAGACTATCGAAAAAAATTGCTTTCTTTTATTGCTTTTTTTTTTTGGTCTAAACTTTCTTTTATTGCTGACGACAACATAATCCCCGATTTGAACGTCATATCAATAACTTTATAGTACCAAAATATTTCCCTTAGAATTGTCTAGCCTACAACGGAACACAACTATGCAGATCAAGAAAAAGAAAACAAAGACGTTTTTTTATGGTTAAAAGGAAAACAAAGACGTTACGTACAGTGATAAGAACTGCATATTTTTATGGTTAACAAAGACATATTCCCCGATTTGAAAATCTATACCATTAACTTTTTAGCAAATTTATTTTTAATAAAGACATAATCCGCAATTTGAAATTCTATGCTAATAGCTTTTTAGCAAATGTTTTTTCTTCAGGAATTGACTTCAAAATATTAAATATTTTGAACATCTCTCTAATGATCATGTGATTAGAGAAAGATTTTGAACTACGACCTTTTTCTTTTCCCACACCAAGCAAGATATGGTTAGAGAAAGATTTTGAATGAAGTACAACCTTTTTTTTTCCCACACCAAGTAAGAAGTGGTTAGAGAAAGGTTTTGAAGTACAACCTTTTTTTTTCCACACCAAGTAAAAACATTCGCTTTTTGGCCAAGCTTATACTTCCATAGCTCCCGTCCTTAGTCTCACTTTTGTACTAAAGTTCAATTCCTTTTAAGAGTATTTGCCTCTTTAACACGAAAACGTAATATAGCTTGCTAATAATAGTAACGATTTTCCCTTTCAAATAAGTGTCGATCATGCTCAATTTCAGCTAACACCACTACTGATTTGACATCAAAATCTTTTGATATCTGCCCTTTGTATGATAAAAATCAACTAATTCTTCACCTGTGATCGAGCCTCTCTGCAATCACATAATCAGAAGCATATGGTTAACATGCCATCTTTAGAAAATTATATAATGGTAAAATCGTAATTCTCAAGCCAGACCCGATTCTTTCTAGTCTGATTTAGTTTCCAACCTCTTACAATCTTGAACACATACGAGCCGCTTCTAGAATCTTGTATTATCTAATTGATCCTGACATGTGGATGTGTTGTGCCTTTATGGTGACGATAAATTCTTATTGAGATGTGTTTGTAATATCTCATATTGGTGTTATAGTGGTTTATAAATTATGATTCTAGAATTAAGAATACTCATTTTAATTATTTTGAATTAGTGGATTTAAAGTCCAAAATATTTATTCTTAAACCTACAAAAACTACCAGAGACCTGATATAGTCCCTTATATTTGACAAAATGAGACTTTGGTCCCTAATTTTGCATTTTATGCCAAGATACATACACCATACTATCGTAATTTTTCTAGTGAAAAAACCCTTGTTGAAATAACAAAATTCTTTGTTTAAAACATGAAGACCTAAAAGACACGACATAGAAAATTAACAACGAAAATGGTTTTTTTTTTTTTTTATAAAAAGTTCAAGGAATGATTAACCCAAAAAAAGAGAGGAAGGAAAACATCAATTGAGATGGGCCCACATTAATAATTGTTGAGTTTTTTCTTTCACTAATGGGAAAATTTCACATTTAGTCCCTATTGTTTCAAAACAATCTCAATTTAATCCTTATTGTTTAAAATATTTCAATTTTATTCCTATTATTTTTTTAAAAGTTTTAACTTTGTTCTTATTATTTAAAATATATTAATTTTATGACTGTTGCTTTACAAAGAGTTGCAATATTATCTCTTTTATTTTTTAAAAGTTTCAATTGAGTCTCTATTATTTTTCTAAAATATTTAATTTCGTCCTTATTATTTTCTTAAAGTTTTAATTTGGTCCCTATTATTCGAGAACTAAATTAATTTTTTTAAGAAATAATAGGGACGAATTTGAATTCTTTTAGAAAATAATAAAAACTAAACTGACTAATTTTAAATAATAGAGACGAATTTGAAACTTTAAGAAAATAATAAGGACCAAATTAAAACTTTTTAAAGATAATGGGGAAGAAATTAAAATTTTTGAGGAAACAATAGAGACAAAATTGAAAAAATTTAAATAATAGGGACCAAATTGAATTTTTTTTGAAATAATAGGGACTAAATGTGACATTTTCCCTTCTCTAGTCTTTACGCAAAATGTTTCAAAATACTTTGTCCAACAAAAAAGTTTCAAAATACTTTTAAATTATCTTAATATTTTTATCTAAAAAATCATATACTACCTATGTTTTTACTAATTTTGGTCTCTAAAATTATTAAAATCTCACTAAATAAAAAATCCTAAAATTCATCCTTGAGCATCAGCACCAAACTTCGACCGTGTTCTTTTAAAATAACAAGGAAGATATTTAAAAACAGCAAAGACCGGACGTCCGAATTAGAGGGAAAGAAAAGATAGGCGAAAGTCTCGAGTTATGCTCTAACAGGAAAAAAAAGAAAAAGAAAAAAAATACTTTTAGGTACTATGCAATTGATTTAGATGTTGAATCCACATACATATTAGGACTCGCTGATTCTGAGTTTCGCATGTTTACCCTTATCGGATCAAAGAATTACCTAGACAATAAACCCACAACCAGTCCATAATCAAAATTTGTGTTCTAAATCCGGAATTAAGGATGTGCTTTAGGGTTCGCTTGGTCAACCATTAGCTATTGGGTGGTGGTTACTAACTTTTTTGTTTGTTTTTTGGATGACGTGATAACTCAACTGTGAGAATCTAATCATCAATTGATAAATTCTCGATGCAGCATTGCGTCTTTATACATGTATAAGATCAATCAAGGATAAAACTGTATAGTAATAGAATATGTCAAACCCGAACGATTTTATCCCCGCTAGCACCGGTAGCATGGTGGTTAACAACTTGCTTTGGGGTGGGTGGGGATAGGGGTATTGTTACTATTTACTATTGTTAATACACTGATCTTGTCGGTGTTAGACAATGTCCTAAGCCATGGAGGACAAGGTCCACAGTTGCCTGTCTGTCAGAAAACTTTTCAATAAGTTCAAACTCGTCGGTTAGTCTGGACTTTTACTTACATGAGAGTGGGTCTTTTATGTTTTGTGAGTAAAAGTCCAAACTGACCGATTAGTTTGAACTTTTTGAAGAGTTTTCCCTGTCTTAATCTACTAAAAACTGCAAATAAATAGCATATTTTCTCATAGTAATTTCTATTATACGCCCTTCATCGTCTGTAGGTGTCTAGGTATAGCTCGCCGTGCGAGCCTCCCACTGGGGGCCTGCTATAAACAAGAATTCTTGAACAACGAACAACCAGTTCAGATATTTACGACCAAGAAGTACTGGCTCAAGTAGGTACACCAAATAAAGAAAGGAGTTATCGCTTTAGATTATTTGCATGGTACCTACTATTACCAACCAAAGAGAATGACAGACTGAGAGGCTCAATAACAAAGAATACATGAATTGGAAATTGTGCAGATTTAGCAACTGCACCGGAAGAAAACAAATAAAAGAAGAAAAAAAAAGGTAATAGAAAAAGAAACAAATTCAAAAATGAAATAGAAAAAATACAAAACAGAAATAAAAAAAATAATTTTATTAATACATTCGAGTAAATAGAATTGGATTAACATTTGAGAGTTCGTTTATTGAGGACCCACAAAAAGATTACTAGTCATGATTAGATACGATGTGAAATCATTATGTGTTTCCACGCCTAGTTTATTTTTTCACTTTTTCTGAGAGCTGACTAGTGGCGAATATCTCCTATATTAGTGATTTGGCATATAGTAGTATAGAGATGGTGTTGATGGCAATCCTATTTAGGCTAGAACAGGACTTGTACTAACTATGTTGAAAAAGTTAACACCACTGTCTTGTTATAAAAGCAGTGCTTAATTACTACTCCTGTTCTTGGAAAAAAGAAAAATTACTACTAGTGTTTGATATAGATAGTTCATATCCTTTTTTCCTTTGGGCCAAGAACAAGTGTTTTAGTCTCCTAGAGATACATTTTAGGTGTGAGCGATATATTTGTTAATATTTTGATATTAAATTAGTAATGAAGTTAATTTTGGTCAATTTTGATAAGTTTTATATATAACTAATTTGGATTATATATATATATTTTTGAGCAAGTCATGTGTCGTGTAATCAGTAGTCAGACTACGTTAGTTAAATTCTAACGTTAATAAAAAACAAAACAAAAAAGTAATGTGTCGTGCAGTTTGACAACTCTGGTGCGAGCACAAAAAAATTTTCAGAATAAATTTTTCGTCATAAAAAAAAACAAATAAGATGATTTTTGGCTTCTCGAAAAATAAGGGAGCTTTGAATTTTATTTTATTTTTTGGTCGAAATGAAGCATATCATTACCCTGAAAGTTTGGAATACAAACACAGATTTTATGTCCCTCAAAAGAGGTGAAAAGTTTACAAATCAATCAATTGCCAACTTATTTAATTTCTTTTCCTTTGCGAACCGAACAACAACAAAGTTGAATGTTCCCTTTGAACACTTTCTAATCAGTAGAAGTTGTGAGAGATTATAAGCAAATAATAAATAAATAAAGTGTGACATAATTTTTAAAAAAGCACTTTTTGAGCTTATAAATTTAGCCAAAAACTTTCTCAAACTATAATAAAGTAATGAGTTGTCGAGGTTGGAAATCTCATAGTTGAGGTTGGGCAGCTCCGCTTGCCAAGCTGGACTTTTAGGTCGGCCTCCGAGTTGAACTTTCAGGTTGGCTTCCGAGTTGAACTTTCAGGTTGGCCACTCAATCTGCACAAGGAAAGGGAAGGAAAAGGCGGGGTAATGACCCGGATTTTTCCCTCGGGCGTGCGAATGATTAGTATGTCCGAGCTGGCGAGGTAGCTGAGAGCATTTAATGAGTAGTTACCTTAGAAATGAAGGGGTGGAGCTCTATTTATACTAAATTCGGACCTGATAGCATTTAATGCGGTGCAACTTTATGTCCCATCAGGGCTTTATGTCCTATCAGAATAGCTGTTTGTCGAGGTCGGGGTGAGGTCAAATCAGTATCCAAGTTGGGCCTTAGCTGAACAGACTAGCCTTGGCTTGGGTTGGCCTTAGCTCGGGTGTATCTCGCCTCGAGTTCAGTGTGGGTAATTTACCTCAGCTCGGGATCCCCCTCGTCAATCCCCCCCTCCCAAGTTTAGATCGAAGGGGTTAGATTTAGATTTGGGAGTTCTTCCTGAGTTGGAGGTGCCCGACCCCGGCAGAGGGGATGGCCACGTCAGTGGTGCATGCCCTTCAGATGGCTAACACGTCACCTGGCGGTTATGACAAGATGCGACTCTTGGGATTCCTGAGGTGGTTATGAAAGTTGCCTATAAATAGGGCCTTGACATCCGAGATTCATTTCACACTTTGCTTTCGGAATTTGGAGCTTTTAGGTCGGCAACCAGAGTGGTCGGACGCTTTTAGCTCGGCAAGAATCTTCTCGGGGTATTCAGCTCGAGATCCACTAGCTCGGAGCCAGTTAGGTCGGAGGCAATTAGGTTGGGTCATCTTCAACCACTAGAGCGATAGGTACGTCCCGATTCCCTTTGAGATATTCATGTACATATTATTTTGATTTGTAAGCAGGATGGGGAGGTCGGAGTCGAAAGATTCCCAAATAATGGAGGTAAGATCCAACAGCGGGGACGAGAGTTCGTTGAGCTCAAAATCTACCTCGGACAGAGGTCAAGGTGACTCATATGGTTCAGCTCGGCAATCTGGGCTCAGGGAGAATGATGACGATTACCAAGTGATTGGGGTCAGGTAGGCGCAAGAAGAGGCCGAGGTGGATCCTTTGGCCGACCTGGGAGACTTGGGAGATAGAGAAGATGAGGAGCCGCTGAACCAGTTGAAGGGGGTCAAGATGTCCCAAGAGTACTTAGTTGGAGTCTCTACGGCGGAGCCGATTGAAGCAGTCCCGGTTAGGGCAGTCCAACCCCGCTCGGGGGAAGAGGATCGAGCAGCTGTTCGCCTGTTGCAAGTGTGAGTACCATTCCACGGTGCAAATGGCTAACGATTGGCTGATGAACTGGTTAGTAGACCGACACTACAAGCTGAAGGTTCCAGGTCGGCGTGAATCGGCTTGCTATCCTCCTCCCGACCATTTCACCATCTATGACCTTGCATTCGATATTATTCAGCTCCCTCTTCCCAACTTCATCACCATGATCCTGAACTACTTTGAGCTTAGCCCAGGTCAAATGTCGCCAAATGGTTGGGCCGTGGTGGTGGCGTTTTATGTATTCTGCCTTGAGAGAAAAATAGAGCCGACCCTGCGTCAGTTCAGGCAGTTCTTTGTGTGCAAGCCCAACCCAAAGCAGCCAGGGTGGTTTCATTTCGCAGCTCGGGTCGGCAACTCCATATTCACTAAGTGGCATTCATCCAACAAGGGTTGGCACAACGACTATTACTGGGTTGAGCCGGCTGTGAATCCTGGTGCAGGTCGGATTGGAATCTGAGCCTGAAAAAGAATATCAATGACGATCCCAAGCTTTTAGATGAGGAACTTGAGGAAGTCATGGTGCTGAGACCCACGTCAGGGATATTGATAAACATCGACCGTGTACTCAAATGGGAGCAGATCTAGAAGTCCAAGTTGTTTGGTAGGGAACCCGACCTCTCGAATGATCATCCTCACCTTCTTCCTGAGCCCGAAGAGGACGCGGAGTCCAGCTCAGCAGAGAGTCAGTTCGTGAGATCAGTGCCTGACCTCTTCGTTAACCCGACTGTAATTGTTTTTTTAGGTCGGCCTTCGGATGTCTCTCACTTCTTTCCTCTATTCTTTTGCAGATATGCCGGATACGAGGAAGCTCGCGTATACCTAGATGAAAAGAAAGAACGAGGCCAGCGGCGAAGTCTCAGCTCGGTCCGGCTTGGGCTCCGTCCCTCCAGAGCAGAGGCAGCGGCCGAGGGGCCAAGTACGAGAGGTCGGCGCCGAGGTATCTTCCAAGGGGACTTCGGAGTCGCCCCTGCCCAAGAGATTGGGCTCGGGGGTTGCGATCCCGGAACGCTCGGTATCTTGTCTTGACACCAAGAAGCGGCCTCGGACCAAATATTCCGATAAAGGCAAGGCCACGGAGGCGAGCCCTCCTGACAAGGGTTTCTTGGAGGCAGCCAAGGTCGCCCGTGATCCCAAGCTGGCAGAGGTCCCGACCGAGCGGCTTTCTTTCGAGTTGAGGACGGCCGCTGCGACGGTGAGTTAAGCTAAGTTACTTGTGCATAACTATGCCTTTCAGCTCGGCTAACTGGTTTTGTTGACCTTTCGTGTAGGCCGAATCTCACGCTCTGACCATACCCAGCCTCCTCACCAAGGTCTAAGCCCACTGTGTTGAGCTCGAGCAGCGATGGGCTGATGCCCGAGCTGAGCTAGATGCTCAAAGAGTGGAGGCCACAAAGAGGTACAAGGAAGACGCGAAGGAGTCAGGTAGACTGAAGGCGGAGCTCGCAGCCAAGGAGAAGGAGCTCGAAATGGAGAAGCCCTACGTGAGGCTACGGCCAAGGACGTCGAGTGCTATAAGCAAGTGAGGCGCGAAGCCGAGGCGAAGCTGCGGGAGCTTCTAGATCGGGTCGGTTCCAAGAGGAGAAGGCGGTGGAAGCCATCAAGTCCAGCGATGCGGTTGTGGACTAGTTGGCCACGGAAGGTGGGGCAATGGCCAAGTACGCCGAGCTGGAGTACTACTTCCGAGGCCAAGTTGCAGCCCGGGAGCGAGCAAAGACATTTCTCCCCGCCTTCAAGAATGATTACATCGAAATCTTGGAGGCTCCGCCGCCGGAGTTCTGGGAGATTCCTGAGCTACCCGCCGACCTGACATCCCAAGCCAAGGAGGTGATTGACTTTGTCAAGAAGGGCATGGATCAGGTCGGGGATGAAGCCGATGCTACCACCTCCGCTGTCCCTCCTAAGTGAATTTTTGTAAACTCGCCCGGGTAGGGCTCTTGTAATCTCACCCAGGTCGGGCTTTTTGTAATTTGTATTTCAATTATGATGAAATGAATATTTTGCGTTTTATTCGAGTTCGTACTTATGTACCTTTCTCTTCGCAAATTTTTCTTAAGTAAGTGGGGTCGGACCAATATGATGGACTTTCAAACTTAGTTTAAATATAAAGATTCGAGCTTGACGCGATTAATGAATTTTCATCCTAATTCGAGCTGGCTAATCCAGACAACTATCATCGTTGCCGACCTGGACTCGTCAGTCCGATTTAAAATTGGTTAAACTAATGTTGACAAACGTTGAGTTCTAGTTTAAACTCAAACTAACATACCGACCTAAAGCCGATTAGCACCGAGTTGGACCTTAATCCGAACTGGCAAAACTAATCAAATCGTTATTGATTATACCCGAGTTGGAACATAGTCCGAGCTGGTTTACTTCATCATTAGCTCGTAATTAAGCGTGTCCACCACGTTAATCCGAGTTGGCAATAGCTAAGTAGCTGAGGTACTTGGGCCCAGGTCGGGCATTGCACTGATTTACAAAATACATTGTATTGAATTTGTACATGGAGTATTTGGGCTCGGGGGCCGTTTGCAGGTAATGCCATTTGTACATGGAGTATTTGGGCTCGAGGCCGTCACAAGAGATTTCGGCTTCGGGGCCGTTATATTGTATTTCAGCTCGGGGGACGTTACAAAATATTTTGGCTCAGGGCCTTAGACAAAATACCGATTTAGGTGTTCTGAGTGCCATGCATTCTTCAATGGTTTTTCGTACTTGTCGCGAAGGTAGAAGGTTCCAAGTCGGATTTCTTTCATGACTTCGTACGGTCCCTCCCAGGTCGGGGAGAGCTTGATACCCGAGCGTGGCAAAAAGATGACCTTTCTGAGTACGAGGTCACCAACCTTAATAGGCTTAGGCTTGACCTGCTTGGCAAAGGCTCTTTGCATGGCAGCTTTGCTGGCCAGCATTGTGATTTGAGCTTTAGCTCGGAGCTCTTCGGTGAGGTCGAGCTATTCACGGATCAGGGCTCTGTTTATTTCTGGATCATGGTAGAGGGTTCTACTGGTTAGAGACCCGATCTCCACTGGTAGCACTGTTTGAGTACCGAAGGTCAGCTCGAAGGGCGGTTCTCCTATTGTTAAGCTGGTGGTAATCCGTTGAACCTATAGCACCTCGGGAAGAATCGATGCCCACTGACCCTCTGCTTCCTCCAGCTTGGTTTTCAGTCCCTGCAAAATAATTTGGTTAGTCATTTCGACTTGGCCATTACTTTGAGGGTGAGAAATAGATAAAAATCTAAAGTCAATCCCGATCTCATCACATTTGCCTCGAAAGTATACACTGTCAAATTGCTTGCCGTGGTTGGTAATGATGACTTTTGGTACCCCAAATCGACAGATGGTGTTTTTCCATACGAAATCCCAACCTACCTTTTCTGTTATTCTAGTAACACCTTCAGCCTCAGGCCATTTGGTGAAGTAGTCTATAGCTACAAAGGCGTGCTTCTTTTGGCCAACACTGGTTGGCAATGGGTTGATGATATCTAGACCCCATTGATAGAATGGCCATGGGCTTATCATCACTGTCAGGTCTACTGAAGGCTTTCTTTGTATATTGGTGAACCTTTGGCAGGTGTCACACTTTTTTACGTACTATTTGGCATCTTGTTCCAAGGTGGGCCAGAAATAGCCTTGCCTCAATGCCTTCCGAGCCAGAGCCTTGCCATCCAAGTGGTTTCCACATACCCCTTCATGAATCTCTCAGAGTACATAGTTTCCATCCTCGGGCCCGACATACTTTAAGAGAGGCCAAGTGTAAGCTCTCTTGTAGAGTTGCCCAACTATTATGACAAACCTTGAGGCTTGTTTCATAAGTTTTTGAGCTGCTTTTTCATCCTCCGGGGTCATAACCCCCCTCCAAGTAGTCTACGATTGGTTTAGTCCAATCTGGGCTTAAGTTGAGCTCGGCTACGGCTTGCATACCCAGCTGGATACTTGGTTCGGAAACTTCTTCCACATGGAATAGTGCAGGTTGGCTCTCGCCCAAGGCCAACCTAGATAGAGCGTCAGCCTTCATATTTTCCTCTCTCGGGATTTGCTGCACCGTGAGCCTCTTGAGCCCTGAGGTCAAATCCTTTACTTTGTTGAAGTAGGCCAACATTGTATTGTCCTTGGCTTCGAGCTCTCCTGATATCTGACTAGCAACCAATTGAGAGTCGGTGCTCAGGTCAACTGTTTGTGCCCCGAGCTGAGCCGCAATTTTCAATCCCGCGATCACTGCTTCGTACTCAACTTCATTGTTTGAAGCCGAGAAGGCGAACTTGATGGAGTATCGATGCTCATGCCGGGTTAGGTCGAGGATGACCATTCCGGCTCCGCTTCTAGACTTCCCTGAGGCCCCATCCATATTGACCTTCCACACATCCACCAGGTCATGCTCGGCTCGGCCAGTGCATTCTACCAAAAAGTCCGCGATGGCTTGGGCTTTGATGGCTGTTCTAGGCTGGTAGGTGTTGTCAAATTGACTCAGCTCAACTGCCCATTTCAGCAGCCTACCCGACGCCTCCGGCTTGTGCATGATGGACTTGAGCGGGGCATCCGTCATGACCTTAATTGGATAAGCATCAAAGTATGGCTTCAGCTTTCTTGCCACCGTGATGAGCGTGATGATGAGTTTTTCCAAGGAGGAGTACCTCGCCTCGGCCCCTTGCAAGGTTTTGCTGACATAATAGACCGATTTCTGGTCCTTCCCTTCTTCGCGAACTAGTGCCGCCGCCACTGCTGTCCTCGAGCATGCCAAGTAAAGTACCAGCTCCTCCCCCACCTTAGGTCAGGATAGTAGGGGTGGCGAAGCTAGATACATTTTCAGCTCGTGGAGGGCATTCTGGCATTCCGTAGTCCATTCAAAGTTTTTAGGATTCCTCAATATTTTGAACAGAGGAGCATACTTGTCGGCCGACCTCGACATGAATCTACTCAGCACCGCGACCTTGCCCGCGAGCACCTGGACGTCCTTCACGCAGGTCGGTGGCGCCAGGTCAAGTATCGCCTGAACCTTCTCCGGGTTGGCTTCTATTCCGTGGGCTGTGACTATGAAATCCAAAAACTTTTCTGCCTTGACGCTGAATGCGCATTTTTCCGGGTTTAGCTTTATCCCAAAGTGCTCCATTACGGTGAAGGCTTCAGCCAGGTCGGCTATATGGTCTTCCGCCCTTCTACTCTTGACCAACATGTCATCTATATAGATTTCCATATTTTGGCCAATCTGATTTTTGAAAACCTTATTCACCATCCGAGTGTAGGTAGCTCCAGCATTCTTGAGGCCAAAAGGCATGACCTTATAGTAGTAGAGACCTTTATCGGTGGTGAAGACAGTCTTTTCTTTGTCTCCGGGAGCCATCTTGATTTGGTTATAGCCTTTGAAGACATCAATGAAATAGAGTAGCTCGAATCTGGAGGTGGCATCCACCATCTGATCAATCCGAGATAGGGGAAAGCAGTCATTGGGGCAAGCTTTATTAAGGTCGGTGAAGTCAATATACAATCTCCATCCGCCTGAGGACTTGGTCACCAGTACCACGTTGGATAACCAAGTTGGGTATTGGATTTCCTTTATGTGGTCAGCGTCTACCAACTTATCCACCTATTCTGCTATGATTTGTTGCTTATTATAATGGAAGTGTCAGAGGCAGACCATGTAAATATGTGTTCATTTTTCAAAAGAAATTGGCTTATACCTTCCTTGAGGTCATTGGGGAGTTCACTCCCGATCTTTGACCTCTTTGTTTCATCAGAGAGCTCCACCTCCTAAAGGTCTTCAGCCGGGCTCCCTCTCTTAGTATCCCTCTTCTCCTCGGGTAAATCTGGTCCCCAGCCAACCTGATATTTGGGTCGGAGAGAGTTTTCATAACATTCTCGAGTCGAGAGCTGGGCTCCTCGAGTGGTGGCCGTGCCGCCCAGGGTCGGGAATTTCAAGGCCTGGTGGTAAGTTGAAGGAATGACCCTGAAATGATTGAGTGCCACCTGCCCTAAGATCCCATTGTAAGTGGAGTTGCAATCCAACACAATAAAGTTAGCCTGCATCGAAACACGCTTGTCTCCGTCTTCCAGTTTCAGTGGGAGATTAATGACCCCTTCGGTTCGGTAGGCATGCCCGAAAAATCCAGCCAGGGTACCCCTCAATGGTCTGAGCCGACTCCTGTCCAATCCCATCTGCTCAAATACTTTTAGGAATAGGACTTCTGCCGAGCTCCCGGTGTCCACCATCAGCCTCTTCACGCTGAAGTTGGCTATTTCAGCGCTGATCACCAATGGGTCGTCATGGGACAATATCACACCCTCCAAGTCTTGTGAGGAGAAAGTAAGCTCCTCCACCTCCAGAACCGAACCCCGCGCCGACCCACACTCCCTTTCAGCCAGAACATAACCCTTCCTACCAGTCAAGGTCACCCCACCCGATGCCAGCCCTCCCGCGATGGTCTCAATCATAGCCAAACGTTCGCCCCCAACCTGGCGCCTGGGTGGACTTCTCTCTCTGTCCCTCTGATCGTGACTCTGGGTCGGCTGTTGATCTACGTACCTCAGGAGGTGGCCCTAGGCTATCAGTGCCTCGATCTCTTGTTTCAAATCTTTGCACTCCTCGGTGGTGTGGCCATAATCCATATGGTAGCGGCAATACTTGGTCCTATTGCACTTTTCAGGTCGGCCTTTCATCCTCGGCGCTGGAGGTAGGTGGTTCTGGTGCTGGATCTCCATCAGGATCTACTCCCTTGAGGTGTTGAGGGGAGTGAACATGGTGAACCGGGGGTTCTGCTTTGGTTGCTGAGGCTGCTTGCCTCGGTCATTTTGGGTCTTACCCCCAGGTTAGCCTCGGGAGGTCTTTCCCTTCTTACCGGCTTCCTTCTCTTTATCATCGTCCCTATTCGCTTGATGAATTTTCTCTGAGTGTATGTACCCTTCTGCCCGTACCATCAGCTCGACTACAGTATTCACGGGGTCGATGGCCAAGGAGGATGTGAGGGGACCCGACCTGAGCCCGCTTTGGTAAGCTATTAATGCCATGGAGTCCTTTAGGTTAGGGATTCTGAGCGACTCTTCATTGAATTGGGCTGTGTAAGCCCTCAAACTTTTCCCTCTATGCTGCTTCACCAACAACAATGTAGAAGTGTGGCAGGTAGCGCGTCGGCTTCCCACGAAGCAGGACATGAAAGCCTAAGCCAACTGATGAAAACTTGCAATAGAGCTGGGATGAAGTTTTTGAAACCAGTCCAAGGCGTTGCCAACCAGGGTGGTCGGGAATGTCTTCGTCTTCATCAGGTCGGTCATATCATGCAGAGTCATATGGTGATCAAAGTTGAGTAGGTGGCTAGCTGGGTCTTCGTCCCCATTGTAGATTGCCAGGTTGGGCATCCGGTTGCCGGTGGGCAATGGCGTTGCCAGTACCTCGGGCGAGAGTAGGCTTACACTGAGCTGGTTAATGACCTTGGCTATGGCAACCACGATCTTAGCCTGCTCGGGGTTAGCATGGGCCTCCTTTTTGCCTCTCGCCTCCGCTAGTTTTGCCTCCGGCTCTAGAGAGCCTTCTCCATCTTGCGCTCGGGTTCGCCTCGGGACTGGAATGCTAAACTGTGGGCACGCGGGCCGCGGCATAGCTGCTTGTGGAGCTGGGGGTTCCGCTGCTAGCCGGGCTACCTGTTCCTTTAGTTCCTGGAACATCCCGAGCATCATCCTCATCTCCGATGACAGGCTGGAATTGAGGTCTCCATATGTAGAGGGGTTGGTTTCTGAGGCTAAATGTATACGTTGGCTCGTTCTAACGTTAGTTTGGGTTAGATCTTGGCTAGACATTTGCATGGTTTCAAGGTCCTCGTCAGGGTTGGGCGAGTCTTCTTCCGGTGCGTTGTGGCTTCTGGTTTGTATCATGATGGTTTCTCAGTGAGTGGTGAGAAGAGTGATAGAAAGAACTCATTCCCACAGACGGCGCCAAACTGTCGAGGTTGAAAATCTCATAGTTGAGGTTGGGTAGCTTCGCTTGCCAAGCTGGACTTTCAGGTCGGCGTCCGAGTTGAACTTGCAGGTCGGCCTCCGAGTTGAACTTTCAGGTTGGCCACTCAATCTGCACAAGGAAAGGGAAGGAAAAGGCAGGGTGATGACCCGGATTTTCCCCTCGGGCGTGCGAATGATTAGTATGTCTGAGCTGGCGAGGTAACTAAGAGCATTTAATAAGCAGTTACCTTAGAAATGAAGGGGTAGAGCTCTATTTATACTAAATTCAGACCTGACAGCATTTAATGCGTTACAGCTTTATGTCCTATCAGGGTTTTATGTCCCATTAGAACAGCTGTTTGTCGAGGTCGGGGTTTTTCTGGGTTGGGGTGAGGTCGAATCAGTATCCAGGTTGGACATTAGCTGAACAAACTGGCCTTGGCTTGGGTTGAACTTAGCTCGGGTGTATCTCGCCTCGAGCTCGGTGTGGGTAATTCACATCAGCTCGGGATCCCTCTCGTTATGAGTCTAATAATAACTCTCTCTTCGCTTTAAAATTAGAGTCTTTACATCTCTTTTATTTCATCCCAGAAAAGAGTTTATTTCTTTAAATGAATATTTTACATATTTATAAAACTCAAATTTTTTTAATGAAGGAAAATGAAAGGATTTACTAGTAATAACAAAAAAAAAAAAAAACAAAGGGACAAGAATCATTTATTAGCCATGTTAGGATCAGAAAAGGAAAAAGAAAGATATGGACAACCTATAAAATTACTTTTATATTCACTCGTTATTTATGCAACCGATGCGTATATTCCAATCCCTTCATTTAATTTTTTTCTCATTCAAAAGAAGAGAGGAATTTCTTAATCTCTCCCATTCTTCTCTTTCTTTCAAAAAAGCAAATAGAAACATTGTATAAGTGATCTTGTAAGTTCCTAACGGTTTAAGTAGTTTGTAGTTGACGATCCAATAAGCAGAGTGGTTCAAGCAAGCCCACAATGATTTTACACTTACGTAGACGCACTACACAAAATTTGGATGCTAGGTATTTTTGGAGAAAATTAGCCGAAAGCTTTTAGCATGTCAGAATGAAAAAAGAGAATGGACTAGCGAAAGCCGAAAAGCATCACATGGCAAGTTAGTACACAAAACTTTCGTCATACACGGGTCTAGGGAAGGATAAGACCCAGTTTGAAGTCTATTATATACAGTCTTACCTTGTATTCTGCAAGAAACTATTTTCACGACTCAAACCCGTACCTCCAAGTCACACAGCGACAACTTTACCGATGCACCAAAACTTCCTTTAAAAAGTTTTTGCGTTGCAAAGTAACTGCAAATAAATTAAAATAGTATTTGACGAGGAGGACCCCAAGTTGAGGTATGATGCCCACTCCGAGCCGAGACGGGCTAATCCGAGCCAAGTCCAGCACATTCAACTAATGCCCAACCTGGATGCTGATTCAACCTCACCCCGACCCAGGAAAACCCCGACCTCGGCAAACAGCTGTCCTAATAGGACATAAAGCCCTGATAGGACATAAAGCTGCACCGCATTAAATGCTATCAGGTCTGAATTTAGTATAAATAGAGCTCCACCCCTTCACTTCTGAGGTAACTCATCATTAAATGCTCTCAGCTACTTCTTCAGCTCGGACATACTAATCATTCGCATACCCGATGGGAAAATTCGGGTCATCACCCAACCTTTTTCTTCTTTTCCTTGCGCAGGTCAGGTAGCCAACCCGAAAATCCAGGTCAAGAAGCCGACCCAGATTTTCAGCTCGGCAAGAGTAGCTCCCAACATCAACGTCGAGATTCCGACCTCGACAGTTTGGCGCCGTCTGTGGGAAACCCAAGTTCTTCCTATCACTCTTCTCACCACTTATTGAGAAACCACCATGGTACAAATGAGAAGCCACAACGCATCGGTAGAGGATTCATCCAACCTGGATGGGGACCTCGAAATCACACAGGTGCCTAGCCAAAACCTAACCCAAGCCAATGTTGGAACGAGCCAACATATACATTTAGCCACCCAAACCAACCCCACGACAGATGGAGACCTCAGCTCCAGCCTGTCACCGGAGATAAGGATGATGCTGAGGATGTTTGAGGAACTTAAGAAGTAAGTAGCCCGGCTAGCTAGGGACCCCTTGGCTCCGCAAGCAGCTACGCCGTGGTCCGCGCGTCCACATTTTCGCATCCCAGCCCTAAGGCAAAAACGGACGCAAGACGAAGAAGGCTTCCTAGAGCCGATGGCGGGACCTGAGGAGGTGAGAGGTAAAAGGGCGGCTCAAGCTGACCCCGAGCAGGCCAAGATCGCGGCTGCCATAGCCAAGGTCACTAACCAGCTCGGTGTAAGCCCCTTATCAACCAAGGTACTGGCAACGCCACTACCCATCGGTAACCGAATACCCAACTTGGCAGTCTACAATGGGGACAGCGACCCAGCCAGCCACTTGCTCAACTTTGACCACCATATGACCCTGCATGACATGTCCGACCTCATGAAGATGAAGAGATTCCCGACCACCTTGGTTGGTAATGCCTTGGACTGGTTCTAAAAACTTTATCCCGGTTCTATTGCAAGTTTTCATTAGTTGGCTGAGGCTTTCCTATCCTGCTTCGCGGGAAGCCAACGTGCCACCCGCCACACTTCTACATTGCTATTGGTGAAGCAGCATAGATGGGAAAGTTTGAGGGCTTACACAGCTAGATTCAATGAAGAGTCCCTCAGAATCCCCAACCTGGAGGACTCTATGGCGTTGATGGCTTACCAGAGTGGGCTCAGGTCAGGCCCTCTTACATCATCCTTGGCTATCGACCCCGTGGATACTGTAGCCGAGCTGATGGTACGAGCAGAAGGGTACATACACTCAAAAGAAATCTATCAAGCGAAGAGGGATGATGACAAAGAGAAGGAAGCCAGTAAGAAGGGAGAGACCTCCTGAGCCCAACCTTGGGGTAAAGTCCAAAACGACCGAGGTAAGCAGCCTCATCAGCCAAAGCAAAACCCCCAGTTCACTATGTTCACTCCCCTTAACACCACAAGGGAGTAAATCCTGATGGAGATCCAGCACCAGAACCACCTGCCTTCAGCTCCAAGGATGAAAGGATGACCTGAGAAGCGTAATAGGACTAAGTATTGTCGCTATCATATGGACTACGGCCATACCACTTAGGAGTGCAAAGATTTAAAATAGGAGATCGAGGCATTGATAGCCCGAGGTCACCTCTGGAGGTACGTAGATCAGCAGCCGACTCGGAATCACGATCAAAGAGATAGAGAGAGGAGTCCACCCAGGCGCCAGGCTGGGGGCGGACGTTTGGCTGTGATTGAGACCATTGCAAGAGGATTGGTGTCGGGTGGAGAGACCTCGGCAGGTAGGAATGGTTATGTTCGGGCTGGGAAAGAGTATGGACCGGTGCGGGGTCCGACCCCGGAGATGGAGAAGCTCACCTTCTCCTCAAAAGACTTAGAGGGGGTGATATTACCCTATGACGACCCACTGGTGATCAGCACTAAAATAGCCAACTTCACCGTGAAGAGGCTAATAATGGAAACCGGGAGCTCAGCAGAAGTCTTATTCCTCAACACTTTTGAGCATATAGGGTTGGACAGGAGCCGACTCGGGCCATTAAAGGGCACTTTAGCTGGTTTTACCGGGCAAGCCCACCGAGACGAAGGGGTCATCAACCTCCCGCTAAAGCTGGAAGATGGAGATAAGCGGGTTTCGATGCAAGCCAACTTCATTGTGATGGATTGCAATTCCACTTACAATGGGATTTTAGGTCGGGTGGCACTCAATTATTTCAGGGCTGTCCCTTCAACTTACCACCAGGCCCTGAAATTCCCGACCCCGGCCGGCACGACCACCATTCACGGAGCCCAGCTCTCAGCTCGGGAATGTTATAAAAACTCCTTCCGACCTAAATATCAGGTTGGCTGGGGACCAGATTTGCTCGAGGAGAAGAGGGACGCTAAGAGTGGCAGCCCGGCAGAAGACCTTCAAGAGGTGGAACTCTCCGATGAAATAAAGAGAGCAAAAATCAGAAGTGAACTCTCTGCCAACCTCAAGAAAGGTATAAGCCAATTTCTTCTGAAAAATGAACACATATTTGCATGGTCTACCTCTGACATGACAAGTATTGACCCGGGAGTGATTGAGCATCACCTGAATGCCGACCCGAATCACTATTCGGTAAATCAAAAGCGCAGGCACTTCCATTATAATAAGCAACAAATCATAGCAGAAGAGGTGGACAACTTGGTAGACGCTGGCCACATAAAGGAAATCCAGTACCCAACTTGGTTATCCAATGTGGTGCTGGTGACCAAGTCCTCAGGTAGATAGAGATTGTGTATTGACTTTACCGATCTCAATAAAGCATGCCCTAAGGACTGCTTTCCCCTACCCCGAATTGATCAGATAGTGGATGCCACCTCCGGATTCAAGCTACTCTCTTTCATGGATGCCTTCAAAGGCTATAACCAAATCAAGATGACTCCCGGAGACAAAGAGAAGACTGCCTTTACCACCGATAAAGGTCTCTACTACTATGAGGTCATGCCTTTTGGCCTCAAGAATGCTGGAGCTACCTACACTCGGATGGTGAACAAGGTTTTCAAAATTAGATTGGCCGAAATATGGAGATCTATGTAGATGACATGTTGGTCAAGAGCAGAAGGGCGGAAGACTATGTAGCCAACCTGGCTGAAGCCTTCGCCGTAATGAAGCACTTTGGGTAAAGCTGAACCCGAAAAAGTGTGCATTCGGCGTCAAGGCAGGAAATTTTATGGGCTTCATGGTCACAGCCCATGGAATAAAAGCCAACCCGGAGAAGGTTCAATCGATACTCGAGTTGGCACCACCAACCTACGTAAAGGACGTCCAGGTGCTCATGGGCAAGGTCGCGGCGTTGAGCAGATTCATGTCCAGGTTGACAGACAAATGTGCACCTCTGTTCAAAATATTGAGGAATCCTAAGAACTTTAAATGGATTACGGAATGCCAGAACACCTTCCAAGAGCTAAAAAGGTATCTAGCTTTGCTACCCCTGCTATCCCGACCTGAGATGGGGGATGAGCTGGTACTGTATTTAGCATTCTCAGAGACAGCAGTGGCGGCGGCACTGGTCCACGAAGAAGGAAATGAGCAGAAACCAGTCTATTATATCAGTAAAACCTTGCAAGGGGCAGAGATGAGGTATTCCTCCTTGGAAAAACTCGCCCTCGTGCTCATAACGGCCGCAAGAAAGCTGAAGCCGTACTTTGATGCTCATCCAATTAAGGTCATGACGGATGCCCCACTCAAATCTATCATGCACAAGCCGGAGGCGTCGGGCAGGCTGTTGAAATGGGCATTTGAGCTGAGTCAATTTGACATCACCTATCAGCCCAAAACAACCATCAAAGCCCAAGCCATCGCGGACTTTGTGGTGGAATGCATTGGCCGAGCCGTCCATGATCTGGAGGATGTATGGAAGATCCATGTGGACGGGGCTTCAGGGAAGTCTGGAAGCGGAGTTGGGGTGGTCATCCTCGACCCAACCAGGCATGAGCACCAATACTCCCTCAAGTTCGCCTTTCTAGCGTCCAACAATGAAGCTGAGTATGAAGCGGTGATTGCGGGGCTGAAAATTGTAGCTCAACTCGGGGCATAAACAGTCGACCTGAGCACCGACTCTTAATTGGTCTCTAGTCAGATATCGGGAGAGTTCGAAGCCAAGGACAGTACTATGCTGGCCTACCTCAACAGAGTCAAGGATTTGACCTCAGGGCTCAAAAGATTCGTGATACAACAAATTTCGAGGGAGGAGAATATAAAGGTCGACGCCCTGTCCAGGTTGGCCTTGGGCGAGAGCTGACCTACCCTGGTCCATGTGGAAGAAGTATCCCAACTAAGTATCCAGTTAGGGATGCAGGCCGTAGCCGAGCTCAATTTAAGCCTAGATTGGACCAAACCAATCTTGGACTACTTGGAGGGGGGTATAACCCCGAAGGATGAAAAAGCAGCTCGGACACTCATGATACAGACCTCAAGGTTTGTCGTAATTGTCGGGAAACTCTGCAAGAGAGCCTACACTTGGCCTCTCTTAAAGTGTGTTGGGCCCGAGGAGGGAAGCTATATACTCCGGGAGATCTATGAAGGAGTATGCAGAAATCACTTGCATGGCAAGGCCCTGGCTCGGAAGGCATTAAGGCAAGGCTATTTTTGGCCAACCTTAGAGCAAAATGCCAAAGAGTATGTGAAAAAGTGTGACACCTGCCAAAGGTTCGCCAACATACAGAGAAAGCCAGTAGGTAGACCTCACGGTGATGATAAGCCCGTGGCCATTCTATCAGTAGGGTCTAGATATCATCGGCCCATTGTCAATCGGCATTGGCCAAAAGAAGCACGCCTTCGTAGTAGTAGACTACTTCACCAAATGGCCTGAGGCTGAAGGTGTTGCTAGAATAACAGAAAAGGCAGCTTGAAATTTCGTATGGAAAAATATCATTTTCCGATTTGGGGTGCCAAAGGTCATCGTTACTTACCACGGCAAGCAATTCGATAGTGTATACTTTCGAGGCAAATGTGTTGAGATTGGGATTGACCTCAGATTCTCATCTATTGTTCACCCTCAAAGTAATGGCCAAGTTGAAATGACTAACCAAATCATTTTGCAGGGTCTGAAAACCAAGCTGGAGGAAGCAGAGGGCCAGTGGGCATCGATTCTTCCCGAGGTGCTGTGGGCTCAGCGAACTACCACCAGCTCGACAACGGGAGAATCGCCCTTCGAGCTGACCTTTGGTACTCAAGCGGTGCTGCCAGTGGAGATCGGGTCTCCGACCAGTAGAATCCTCCACCATTACCCAAAAATAAACGGAGCACTGATCCGTGAAGGGCTTGACCTTGCCGAAGAGCTTCGAGCTAATGCTCAAATCAGGATGCTAGCCAGCAAAGTTGTCATGCAAAGAGCCTTTGCCAAGCTGGTCAAGCCTAAGCCTATTAAGGTTGGCGACCTTGTACTCAAAAAGACCATCTTTTTGTCGCGCTCGAGCAACAAACTCTCCCCGACCTGGGAGGGACCGTACGAAGTCGTGAAAGAAGTCCGACTTGGGACCTTCTACCTCTGCGACAAATATGGGAAGCAATTGAAAAATGCATGGCACATGGAGAACCTGAAGAGATATTTTGTATAACGGCCCCGAGCCAGAAACTCTTGTAACGGCCCCGAGCCGAAATCCTTGCTAAGGCCCCGAGCCAAAGCATTGCTTGTCATCGGCCCCCGAGCCCAAGTACTTCATGTACAATTTCAATTCAAACGTATTTCGTAAACCAGTGCAATGCCGACCCGGGCCCAACTATTGAGCTACTCCCGACTCAAATTAACACAGTGGTCACGCTTAATTATGAGCTAATGATCAAAGTAAACCAGCTCGGATAAGGTTCCAGCTCAGGTATAGTCAATAATCATTTGATTAGTTTTGCCAGTTCGGATTAAGGTCCAACTCGGTATAATCTGATTTCAGGTCGGGAATTTAGTTTGGGTCTAAACTCGAACTCAATATTTGTCAACTTTAGTTTGACCAATTTTAAATCGGACTGACGAGTCCAGGTCGGCGAAAATTATATAGTTGCCCAATTAACCAGCTCGGATTAGGATGATAATTCATTAATTGCATCCAGCTCGGTTCTTTATATTTAAATTAAGTTTGAAAGGTCCATTATATTGGTCCGACCCCACTTACTTAAGAAATTTGCAAAGAGAAAGATACACATGTACGAACTCGAATGAAACGCAAATAAAATAGAAACATCAATTTCATTAAAAAGTGAAAAGGTACAATTACAAGGAGCCCGACCCAGGCGAGTACAAAATCTACTTAGGAGCAATAGAGGTGGTAGCTTCGGCTTCGTCCCTGACCTGATCCATGCCCTTCTAGACAAATTCAATTACCTCCTTAGCTTGGGACGTCAGGTCGGCCAGAAGCTCAGGAATCTCCCAGAACTCCTGCAGTGGAGCCTCCAAGATTTTGATGTAATCATTCTTGGTGGCAGGGAAGAAGGTCTTCGCTCTCTCCCGAGCTGCTATTTGGCCCCGGAAGTAGTACTCTAACTCGGCGTACCTAGCCATCGCCCCACTCTCCGTGGCCAACCAGTCTACGGCCTCTTGGCTGGACTTAAAGGCTTCCACCGCCTTTTTCCCCTAAGGGCCGACCCGATCTACCAAATCCTTAAGCTTCACCTCGGCCTCGTGCTTATCCTTCTTGAAGCGCTCGACATCCTTGGTCGCGGCCTCGCATCGGGACTTATCCGCCTCGAGCTCCCTCTTTAGTCGGTCGATCTCCGTCCCCTTTGCGCCTCTGGACGACATCCTCCCTCAGGGCCTCTAGCTTGGCTTGAGAGTCGATGAATCACTACTCGAGCTCGACGCAGTGAGCCTGGGCTCGAGCGAGTATGCCAGGTGCCGAAAGGATGTGGGACTCGGCCTGCACAAAAGACGACAAAACAATCAACCAAGCCAAAAAACTTAACCATGTCAACATGGTCGAATATGCCTTACCGTGACTATGACCGTCCTCAGGTCAAGCGAAAGCTGCTCCGCCGGAACTGATACCAGCTTGGGATCGCGGGTGATCTTGGCTACCTCCACGAAGTCCTTGTTGGGAGGGCTCACCTCCGTGGCCTTGCCTTTCCCAGAGTACTAGGGCCTAGACCGTTTCCTATTATCGGGGCGGGATGCTGAATGCTCAGGGATCGCCACACCCGAGCTCAATTTTTTGGTAAGGAGAGATACTGACGTCCCCTTGGAAGAGACCTCGGGTCACTGCCTTTGCTCTTGAGGGACGGAGGACCCCAAGCCAGACCGAGCCGAGACTTCGCCACTGGCCTCGTTCATCCTCTTCATCTGGGCATACGCGAGCTTCCTCGTATCTGTCATATCTGCAAAAAACGAAGGAAAGAGATGTGAGAAATAGTCAAATACAAACTGAAGGGAACAACGGTAGACAAGGAGAAGGGGAGGTCGGGCATTGATCCTACAAACTGACCCTCTTCTGAGCCGGAATCTGCCTTCTCTTCGAGCTCGGGAAGTAGGTGGGGGTGCTCCTTCCTCAGGTCAGGTTCTCTCCCGAACAACTTGGATTTCCAGATTCTGTCCCACCTGAGGACACTGTCGATATCTATTATATACAGTCTTACCTTATATTCTGCAAGAAACTATTTTCACGACTCAAACCCATACCTCCAAGTCACACAGCGACAACTTTATCGATGCACCAAAACTTCCTTTAAAAAGTTTTTGCGTTGCAAAGTAACTGCAAAGAAATTAAAATAGTATTCAAAGCATTACAGCTTAACTTATGCAGCTGTTGGGCTAACATCACCAAACAACCTACAGTATATGAGCAGCCAAGAATCATACACGTAGGAAATGATATACAAGCAAATGGTAGGCAGTACATGTAAACCAAACGCAGCCAAGCCTTATCCCGCTATGTGAAGTTGGCTATGATTTTTTACAAGTATGACGTTAAAATTATACCTTATTGTCTCTCTAACTACTGTCTTTACAACAATCTCACTAGACTATCAATCAAATTTTCTTTTGCAGAAAGATATCTACTATCCAGATTTCACAACTCTGGCAATTTACATTGAACACAAGAATTGGCTTCAACGTCTGGGGCATTTAATGTCCCAGACAAAATCTGTGAGTCCTATCCCAACACGCGAAACTATGTACCTGAGTGAAATGGTGGGATCTATGGACATTTTGAAGCTGAACTCTTGAACACATTCTCTTCCTTTGCTATCTACACCTCATTTAATCTTCATCCACAACAAAGCAATCAACATCTAATTGATTTGTTTTACACTTCTTCAAGTAAGAATGGAAGGTATAAACATTTGCAACAAGTTTCGAGCCAATGGTTTTGATATTCGGATCGTGTCATGGAGATGCAGCCACGCAAGTAGATCAATTGATCAATGGAGAAAGTGAATTCTGAATTGATCTACCATCTTTCATCCCCAACCCAGTTGTTCTTCTCCTTCGGTCCACTAGGACCTTCCTCTCCATATAACTCATTAGGCAACTTCCCGCATATGCCTTGTACAGAATATCGAACAGACAAAGGCAAATGGTTGATGATTCTTTTCAACTCATTTCTGGAATCATATACGATAGTTGGACCCCATTCTCTTATAAACTGTAACCAGCATGGCTCGATGACTACTTCATCTCCAAGATACTCCGCTGCTATAATTTCGTAGCGAATACTTGAATCCACATAATAACTACTGCGGGCAGCATCATTTCGTATTCCAATCCCAAGTTTTGATGAACCCTGTAGATAGGTACCAGGATGAGGGAAGCTAGCATGGCCACCTTTTGATGAATAAACTATAGCTTTATTCCCCTCGATAAACTCCAAATCAAAAATTTCCACCCAAAGACCACCACTGTGCTGTGAAAAATATATACTCCAAAGCTCTCCTATAAAATTGCTTATCCGAAGAGTGAAATGTTCCCAGTCACCCACATGCTGATCGACCTTGCTAAGAGAAAAATTCATCATCCCTATTCTCAGAGTGACAGGTCCATTGAAGGGGCAAAAGACCCACATTGCAATATCAGTAAAAGTCCTACCAGAAGCCGGTTTTACATGAACGTATAGTTTTGCACTGTCTAAGTTTTCACATTTTATTCTCTCCCTTCGACCATCGTTTGGCAAATCTAACCAGTACTCACTATCATTCCTCCCACCACAAGGCAAGTTAGAGCCCTTAGTATCTATGCCCACACCTAATGGTTCCCCCCGTCCGTATAATAGCGCTCCATTTTCAAAGAATCAACAAACAGAAGACGGGAAATAGCTCTCATTGGGATGGAAGAAGACAGTAGGACCATAATGCCTGACGAGTGCATGAATTTGATCAAGATTAGGCATTGCATGTAGAGAGGGATCTAAGTTATTCAAGCATGCGATATTCAACTCTTCCCCAGGGGTACCATCGCTACAACAGAAAAAAGGTACCTGCAGAGACACATTTGCCTAGCATCCCCCTATGGCGCGGTCTTGTACTCTAGACTCCAAATGGTACTTGTGAAAATCTAGAGCTGGTGTTAAGTATTAAGCAGTGTGTTTCACAACGATTAGTTAGATCAGTTCGGACACATCTAATTTCCTCCAACTTAGGCCTTTGTGGGTTGCTAGTCACGATGAAGCCCAGGGCTTTATAGCCATCAGGTGGTTGAGGTAACCAGAAGTAGCCACATCCATCAAAGTTTTCCTCAGTTCCTTCTTCTGAACACCAAACTAGTGTGTAATCCAAGGGACTCCTCAATGCAGGTAAATCATCAAGGTTGCCAATGCCAGAATTTTCAGTTTTATCTACTTCTCGAGCTACAAGAACAAACCCTCGTAATGGCTTTTCATTAGATTAGCAGTAGTGACCAAGGCTAAAAAATTCTTCAGGTACTTCGTTTAGCTTATAGAAGTTGACACCCCGTTTCATGTCCCATGATAAATTACATCCCCAAATGAACTTGAACTTGGTGACTTGTCGAACTTGTAATTCTCCTAATTTAATCACTCCGCTAGCAAATCTCAAGCCTGAAAATTACATATAAATCGGAAACTAAAAAAGGATCAGAGGACTCGAAACTTTAATAAACCAAATCCTGATGTCAACAGGTCAAGATAACTGCAAATTGGGGCAGTCTTATTTCACGAGCAGCAAAGATAAACTTTTATTCTTGTTCGAGGAGATTAAACAAAATCACATAAACAACCAAGAAAAGATTTAGAATATTTTTCAGTGACAAGCAAAATTGATCAACTTTTGATAAACAAAACATCCATATCGGGGGGCGGGGTTGGGGGCATTAAGCTATCCTCCTGCATTAAGATTCAATACTTATGCTGCTATAGTAACACATAGCAAAGGCATCAAGAGGATCTGATTAGCTATTCTCCCGGCAAAACGATTTAAATTCATAATCACAATTTAGGAGTACATTCATTGATTCAAACGCTAACTTAAGCAAAACAATGAAATAAAGCTGCATTCATGAATGATTAGCTGGTTAATGGCAATACAAATTAATACCAAGAAAGACAATTAAAGAAAAAGGCTGTAAAGGGCAAAAGTCTCCCTATATTTTGCAGAAATCGCACATTAGATACCGTGAACCCTTATAACGACAAAAATCCTTCGGCTATTACCAACACAGAACAGTAAGCTACCCAAAAAGAAATGATGTCATTAGCATATACAAGCCAAAAAGAAATTATGTCATTAAATTCACAATAAGCTGCCTAAAAAACAAATGATGTCAGTAGCAGAAATTTCCTTTATATTGCCAAAGTTGTACGTTATTAAATTATTACAATACCATGATAGTTGGGTCTAACCTACAACTTAAGCTAACCAAAACAAACTGACACCATTGGCAGAAATTTCCATATATTTTGCCAAAGTAGCACGTTATTAAATTATTACGATGCTCGAGTCTAAAGTGCAACTTAAGCTACCCAAAAGAATAAATAATGTCATTAGCAAAAATTCCCTTATGTTTTCTCAAACTTGTACGTTATTAAATTATTACAGTACCAAATAACAGAAAATGTAGCAGCTGATGCTCTTTCCCGAGTACCATTTACTAGCTCTTTCGCAGCACTTTCAACCTTACAGTTGCCATTTGTGGAGTAGTTGCGTGAAGCTACAACGAATGATCCAGCCTTGGCCACTATTATTCAATAGTGGCATCAACAAAAAGAAATTAGGCCAGGCTATCACTTTCAGGATGTAATTCTTTTCTTCAATCATAAAATGGTCATACCTGAGGCCTTGCGTCATTTATTGTTGCAAGAGTTTCATGATACTCAGTTGGGAGGGCATGCTGGAGTTCTACGCACTTACATGCGTTTAGCTGCAAATTGCTATTGGCCGGCTATGCGCAAGGACGTGCACAAATATGTACGTTAATGCCTCACCTGCCAACAAGCTAAAACGGTGAATACACACCCAGGGGGTCTAATTCAACCACTCCCCATACCATCTCAAATATAGGAAGACTTGTCGATGGATTTCATCCAGGGATTACTGCCCTCCAACGGATTCACAGAAATTTTAGTGGTCATGGATAGACTTTCAAAGGTAGCTCATTTCATTTCTCTCCCAAGTTACACTATGAGTTCGAAAATAGCAGCAGTGTTCACAAAAGAAGTTGTTCGATTGCACGGTATTCCCAAATCCATTGTCACTGACCGTGATAAATTGTTTGTAAGTGGGTTTTGGAGGGAACTCTTTAAGATGCAGGGCACGACGTTGAAAATGAGTAGCGTATACCACCCTCAAATGGATGGTCAAACGGAATGGTTAAATCGCACTCTAGAAACGTATCTCAAATGCTTTGTTATGGATTCTCCTAAGTCATGGTCTAAATATTTGCCATGGGCCGAATTTTGGTATAATACTTGCTATCACTCTTCTGCTGGTATGACTCCCTTCGAGGCAGTCTATGGACTACGACCTCCTCCTACATTGCTCAGCTACACTCCATTCTCTGCAACTAATGCAATCCTTGATCAGGAGCTGCAGCAGTGAGATGCAATCTTGGCTAAGTTAAAAGACAATCTTCAGCAAGCACAACAACGAATGAAAGAGCAAAGTGATAAACATCAAACTGAAAAATCTTTCGAGGTTGGGGATTGGGTGTTGGTGCGCTTGCAGCCTTACAAACAAGTTTCAATCAGAGGGCATACGAATCAGTAGTTAACAAGGAAATTCTTTGGACCATTCTTGGTGACTGCTCAAATTGGTCCAGGGGCTTATCGGCTACAATTACCAGATACTGCTAAGCTATATCTAGTCTTTCATGTTTCTTTACTCAAGAAAGCAGTTGGGTATCAAGGTTCGCCAAATCAAAATGTGATGTCACCGCCAAGTCCAAATATGCCAGCAATTCAGCCATAAATTATTCTTGCTCCAAGGATAGTCAAAACATAGTGGAGAGTAGGCAGAGGCATAGAAGAAATATTTGCATCTTTATTTTCTTTAATTTCTGCTTGTAATTTCTTTTCAATTGAATGAAAGCTCCACTTTGCTATGATTTCCTTCTCTGTTAGTAGTTTGGACATAACAACAGTCTAACGTGCAACTTAAGCTACCCAAAAAGATAGATTGAGCCATCTTTCCTTGCAATGAATTCAAGATCATAATTTAAATTCTACATATAAATCAATAAATTACAAAAAAAAAAAAAAACCTATCTTTTCTTTTCTCGATTTCATGAAAAAAAAAAATCTGAGATTCCAAAATGTGACCGAATTAACGCCCAAAAGTGTAAAAATACAAAGGAAAAGATAAAATTGCACTTTCATTTTATTAACAAAAAAAAAAAAAAAATTTGAAGATACCTTGAGGCCATTGAGGAAGAGGAGCTGGAAGAGATAAGGTTTCAGTTTCGGATTTGGGTTGCAAGAAATGGGTGACCCGATTCCAGTAGAGGCATTTACAAGCATCCAACATCTTAACCAATCAATGATCTCTCAATCTTTTCCTTCTTCGACCAAAAAAAAAAAATGTTCCTTCTAATTATTTGCTTTTTCTTCGGGGGGTTGAAATAAGAATTTGATTGGAGAGGGTCAAATTAGAGAAATGTTTGGTGTCATGACATAACATGATGAATTTTGAAGGGTCAAATTTGAATTATTTTAGAGTATAGGGGTGTGGTTTTAAGTCCTTTTGAGAATAAAAGCTAAAAGTATTGGACCAGTCCTAAAGAGAATATGAAAAGAGTGCAAGTAATTTTATTGACAATAACACGTTTAGCCATTTGAGCCCATTTTTGACATCTTGTCCTATATTAGTTTTCTATGAGTTAGTATTTTACTTTGTAATGATTTTGATTGAAGGTTACATTCAATACAAGTTTGAGTATTTTAAGTTGATTGACTAAATTCAATACGTTGACAGAGCAATAGTTAAGTGTGGATCATTACACAATTTCTAAAGGCCAATATCCATACTTATAAAATGGAACAACCCAAGAGTTTGGTCAAATTTTAAATTCGAATCGGGACTTCGCCCTCTATTTTATTTTATTTTTTCTTAAAAAGAGTAAGTATTAAAATGGGTGTCCTTCCAGAAGGTATTATTAATATTGGGCCTATTTTATGTCTTTTCCTTCTTTTGCACCCCTCCACTAAATGTTGCTCAACTATGATCACGAAAGGCTCTATTAGATTCTATTTAGATGGTAAATTGTAATTTGTGAAAGATACATGCGTAAGTTAGATAAGTAAAATTAATTTTGTCAATTTCAAATAGCTCACAATTTATTTATTTGGTATAAAAGAGATCAAAATCGTGGTGAAAGTCAAAATTATCGCATTTCAATTGCCCATTTTATCTAGTCAAGCAAAGAGTATAAAGAAGACATTCCAGATAAAGAAAATGAGGAAAAATCTAGATTATTTTGCCTTCATGTTCTAATTTTCATGCATATCAAGCAAAGAATTTGCTTCATGCTGTCAAGAATCCTAGGCCATCTTAAAACCAATTGGTATAAGGAAGAAAAGTCTAGAATCTTAAAAAATAGTCTTCCAGTTTTTAATTTTCAATGTGGGACAAATATATATTCTAACTGATATACGACAAGTGTATATTTTAACACTTTCCTCACGTGTAACCTAATTTAAGAGGGGTTATACGTGAAAAATTGAATACATGTGATGGATGGATACACATGCATGTGGAACACGCATGGAAGAAGATTGAACACACGTGATAGACGGAGACACATGCACGTGGAACGCATGTGAAAGAAAATTGAACACACGTGTGATATAATTGAGAAGGGTCAAACGTGGAAAAAGACGTATAGGACACACGTGGAAGATGAATATAACTAAACCATAGACCTAGCTTTAATATCATGTTAAGAATTATGAATTCTCATCTTAAAACCAATTGATATAAGGTGGTTTAGAGTTTTTAATTTTTCAATATGGGACAAGTGTATATTCTACCACATATTACTTCACTTACACCAAATTGAATGTCTTGTATAACTTGTGAAAAATTCTTGAAAACATCCATTTGAACAAAACGATTATGAAAGCGTGTAGACCCCATGCGTTAGACGACTATTTCGTTTTGCTGGGCATTTTGAAATCTTCTCAATAATTTATTTAATTGATAGCTAGTATAGATTTGAACTTTTGAGTCCATTATGGATTTAAAAACATCATTTTTGAAAATAATACTGAAACTAAATTTAAGGCAATCACTAGCATTGGAAAAGATTAGCTCTTCGAGCATATTGTTTCATACATGTCAATGGCATATGATCTTATTTGTGTATACTTTAGAATGTCGATGAAAAGTATATAAATGACCAAGAGAAAAGATAAATTTATGAAAATACTATTATATGAAATATTTATAGTTTTACATATCATCTAAGTCAATTGAAATATGACTTAAAATGTCTATTTTATCAAAATAAACATCAAATTTTGTATATTTAATTTGGAATAGAGCTATTAGAGATATGAACGCCTTAAGATCAATGAAATAGATAATTTCTGTCCAACATAGCAGCAGTAATTGTCTCATGTAAAATTTGGGCAGGCTTCTAGCTTAGAGACGGAACAATTTCTTCTTGTTTTCTTACAACATGAAACTCCCCTTGAAAAGTCATGCCACACCCGGTACTCATGACTCCATCCGGAGAAGGCATATACTAGGTTAATCAGGGATAAAATTTATCAAGACTTGCCCCTAAAGATATTAACTTCCTGACTTATTCGAACTTGAAATGTGAACAAATCTTCTACTTACGCCTGGATCGCTCCACCACTACGTTAACCCATTAAAATGGAGCAATTTCTGCCATTATCCTTTGCAAACAAAATCCTGTGTAAGCAAATGACACAACACCATCTTTTACAATCATCTTCCTTCTCCACGGTAAAGACAATAATCTACCACAGATTGATACAAATGGAGGCAGTCATAGTATATTTGAAAGTTTCAGAATCTCAATCAGCGTCCATCAAAAAAATGTCTACCAGGTTGTCTGATTGTCTAGTGTGTGAACCCCACATAAAAACGACAAATGTTTTTTTAAAAAATTCCCTAAATCAGATAGGCCGACAAAAGTAGCATTGAATCATGCATCATCTTCAAAATTAGATTTGTGTACTAAAATCTAGAGAAGTTGAACAACCAAATACATAGGTCCGGTCTTTCCTGGTCGGCAAAGATGAACGTGAAGAAGTTAACCGAACAGAATATGTTTGGCATGGAAAAGGAATACATGAGTGTGTGTGCGCGTGGGTGTGTGCGTGTGTGGAAGAGCTCGCGTAATCCCACATACTCTAAAGATATTTTGCAAAATAAAATGACCAGAATTGAGGGATGAGAGAGAGGAGAGCAGACAAATGTAGCATCTACTTCGATATGCTTGCGAACAAAATCACATATTGCTACACTGACAATCATTTTTCAAAAAAAAAAAGTACACTGACAATCATGATGGCTTGTCAAATTCGTCACAGTAGTGAAAAGAACTCATTGGTACCGCTCGAGTCATAACAACATGCGGCAAAATTGATCATGACTGATCTGACAAGCTTAATAGTAACTACCATAATATGTTGAAGGGCAACTGCCGCCGCTGGCTGTGCTGGAGTCAGCGTTGCTGCTGAAGCTACGGGTGTGTAACTTTGCTGGGCAAGAGCCTGTTGATAATATGATGAAACAAGATTTAATACGTCAAGATGAACAAATCCATATACCCGATACCACTTGGTGAACTAAACCTTGGTTTGGTTTCAGATCACACGCTCACACCCGAAGACACACTCAGAACCAAAGATGGCAAAACAGAACAAGAACACTGTTTCAAAAACACTTTCTATCTCAAAAAGTCGCCTCTAGACTAGACAAGACGCAACCTTGTTTAGGACTATAGTCAATATAAGATGGATTTTAGCTGGGGGGAAAGGAGAGAATGAGGGGGGGGGGGGGGGGGGGGGGGAGGGGGGTGTGGAGAGAAAAGGCAGACTATATCCATGAGCAGTAATCGAGGAATGCAACAACAAAGAAATATACTCAAAATGACTTAACATACGTACATAGGAAGTTCAAAGGAAGGGGGGAAAAAGTAAAAGAGCAGGACAAAGGAAAAGGTTCATGGGAGGTTGAGGGCTGCTACTACTATCTACTGTCAGTGAGAAGATAACTACGTCGAGCAATGACTCAGAAGTCTTTAATCTTTCCCTTTTCTATCACTTGATAGGACCAACAATTTGTTCATATAGGAAAGTTCAGGAATATGGCCAAAAACAAGTGAATACACATCAAATATATCTTAACATAGTTGGATATCATGCAATTTATCTATGGATGACCAACACAAAAAAATAAAAATAAAATTCTCTGCAAGCATTTATCCCACAGCAAATGTATCCAAAATAGAACGAGACAAATGGATATTCGATAGATCATAAGTTACCTGGGCTGGATAGGTCCGAGGATAAACAGCATAAGCAGCACTCTGAGGCACGGAGGCTGGTACCTGAGGCTGGGTATAGTTGCTTCCATAACTACTGTATGCACCATACACAGCCTAAAGAAGTTCCAAAAGGAAATAATCACATTAGGAAAGTACATAAAGCATCTCTGCATACTTCTGCAAACACGAGTAGTACCACAACTTCATAAATAAATCTACAAAGAGCAGCCAGGTTACGAACAGCCAAAAGAGCAATTCAACTTGTACTAGTGGGATTGGATCTCCACTTTTTCTCCCTAACTGATTCATTATGATGTGGCATTGTGTCTTACAATAGCAAAGTTAATGACCAAATTTACCATACTTGACCTTATACATAAAGAGAAGCAGCTTAGAAACATGAGACATGTCAAGAGGTCTTCAGAGGTGCCGGGTTTTACCATGTCATAAACTATAATACTTCTGCCTAGCGCTAAACAAGGTCATGAGTTGAAGAATACTCGGAACAAAGAAAAATAATCCTTCTTCAGACCCTTACCTCGGGAAGCTGCTCGAAGGCTTTCTTTTTATAATACAGTTCATGTCTATACCCATGCCTGGGCATAATAGGTGAAGTATAGAATCGGATAACTGATAGACAACCAGCACACAATCCAAAAACAACTGCTGTAACATGGCATTGATTGTTCATGAGTTGGTATAAGCATGTAACAGTTGTCAAATGATCTTTTCCCTGTAAGCACACAATTATTAGATACATCTAACACATGGCAACCATCTTTAGTGAATTTCACAAACAAAACCTGATCACACAATTGACTGATATTAATAAGATTAGCCTTTAGCCCTTCAACATGCTGTACTTTTTTGAGCCTTGGAAACCCTTCAATCTCAAGTGTTCCGCTTCCTAGAACTTGTCCTTTAACACCATCTCCAAAAGTAACTTGGCCTTCATCGCGTTCCTTATAGTTGCTCAATGCTTCACGCATACCTGTCATATGTCTAGAACACCCACTATCAAAATACCAAGAGTTAGCAGTGCACAATTGCAAAGAGGTATATGCAACAAAACAGTTCAAATCAGATTTCTTTACCCATAATTGTCTTACCTTGTGTTGCAAAAACATATGTGAGGATCTCTTTTGCTGATTGAAAGACTTACCTTTTTCCTGCATTCTTTGGAGCCTGAAGTAGTAACGTTTGATGTGTCCAGGTGCAAGGCAGTAGTAACAGATGGGAATGAACTTGTTCTTCTTTTTCCTATGTTACCTTTGTGATGCTGCAGTCGTTGTCGTAACATTCGTAACCAGGGCATTTTGATTGTTATTCTGTACAGTTGTAACCTTATGCCCAAATTCTGGATTCTTTGAACTTTTGACAAAATTAATTTTTCCAGAAGATTCTCCTTCATAAAAATCAAGTCCAGTATGATCACTGCTTGATTTTTGAATGGATAACATGTGATCCAATTTTTCAGTTCCAGAATTTAGCATCTTTATATTTCGCTGTTTTAAGTCATGTTGCAGCATCTGTACTTCCTGCAGTCTTTCGACATCCAATTTCTCCAGTTCTGATTTTTATTTTTCCAATTCAATGATCCTCAACTCTAGTCCTTGGTTTTTCTTGCACATGATCACCCATTTTTCGTACATGTTTTTATACGTTTTCATGACTTCTTCATTATCCAGTTCACCATCACTGTATGACTCAATGCAATCACATTCACTAATTTCATCGTCTATTTCATCTAGTGCTGCAACAGCTGTACCGGCTTCCTCATTCAGACTGTTTTCACGAGATGATGTAGCAATATTGAATGCAACAAAGTTACTGGTATGCTTCTCATCACTCTCTGAAAATTCTTCTGATTCCTCATCACTCTAGGTAACCTTTATGACATTTTTCTTCTTCTTCAAGGTATTTGATCGTCTCAACAAATGAACTGTAACTTGAAGATCATGTACCCGTTGGGCATAGCCAAGATTTCACCGTTGTCCTTGAGCTTGCGCAACTTGTGGCCCAAGCTTGAGGCTGAACACCATAACCTGCTGTCCACTGGTTTGGTGCATTCGGATAAGCACCTATCACAGATGGAGCGGATGAAGGAATAACAGACTTTGCTAGCTTAGTTTTGTCTGACATCAAATCATCCTCAGCTTGGCGTTTCTTCGACTTTGGTGAGCTCCTCTGGCATAAGAAGAGCTTAGCATGCCGATCATCAGCCTTCTTCATAGGTGTGCGTCTCCAAAAAGATCCAAAAACTGCAAAAATATGCCACCATAAACATTTCAATAAAACAAACAAACAGTATACTCAAATAGAGAAAGATAATAATATAAACTCCAAAATGCCCCCATAGAGTTTTCAGACGAGGACACATGTATATCTGTATCTGCGGCTTCCCTTCCTAAATGCCTGATTAGGAAACCTAGGTCAAAACAAGTCCGACCAAGCATCAGAAGAAAAAAGATGAAATGGGTAGATTTATTTTAATTTAAACTTAGCTCCACCAATGAATCCAAATAGTGAACTTTCTTTGGGAGTGACTGAATTGATTCTAAATGGATTAGAGCCTGCAGAATATACACCAAGCTGACAACCTTACCCAAAGCCCAACGTAAATGGAAAAAGGCTACTAGATTATTGAATGATATAGACATAGAGAGTCATCGCATAAGAATAGGTTGATTCTATTAGCAAGACTAAGCCTCTTCCTTATTTATAGGGCAATAATACAAGTGCAAGAACTCCTCTCTTCCAATGTGGGAGAGAGGGGAAAGCTAAGCAATACAAAACAACACACACATAATACTTTCAACATAGATCATACAAGAGAAAGTGTGTGTGTGTGTGTGTGTGTGTGTGTGAGAGAGAGAAAGAGAGAGACAGAGAGACAGAGAGAGGCAGAAAGTACCTCCAGAAGTGGTTTTGACAATGGTACATTCTCAACTGCCTGATCAAGAATTTCCCTCGCTTTTTCCACTTTGCCAGAAACCTTCAAATAGAATGACAGATGAAAAATGAGACATAAATGTAATTAACTACAGTACATCATGTGAATAACGAAGACATAACCATTCAACAAAAAAGTATGTCGCAGTTTTGGTACTTCCTGGTTTTCTTCAAAGAGGGATTTAGCTTGCGGAGTGTTGACTTTACACAACAACAATAACTATGTTCTGACCTCAAAACATAACATGCACACATCCATAAATAGAAAACCGGGAAAAAAATGGAAACCCAATTTGAACAATCGACATGGATAGGAAAAATAAAAGCACCCCACACATAAAACAAAATACCTGACATCCAAACAACACAAGTGACCAATATAACTTGACAAAGAAAACAGAATTCATCAAATGAAATCATAGGACAGTTGAATCCCTCAGGACATTGAAACTATAGTAGAGCACGCAGGTCAGTCAAGCCGCGCCGTGTGTAGTTGAGAAAACCAAAGTTCTACAGATAATCTTTATTTTGATTGATTTTTTTTTTTTTAAAAGATGGTGTACTAAAGGCCACGTGCATAAAAGGTAAAGATTTTTGATTGATCCTAAACAGGTACATTATCTCAACTCATTAACTAGGCACGGTATATTTGGACAAGGAAAAATGGCTTAACAAGAAATCAAATTATTTGTGTCCATTATCTCAACTAATAGAAGGGTCCAGCTCGATAGTAAGAATGGACCATCCAAGAACTTAATAATAGAAATTCAATTGAGTCGAAGACTAAATGGGAACTAAGGAAGCTGAGTTTAACACAATAAACAGAATGGAAGCAAGACTAAATTACGAAGCTAAATTATATGGGATATAAGAATGTAATCGTAACTAAAATGACTAAACACAAGCTTATTCACATGGATATAGAAATGCAATAAAGGGTGAAGTAAGTTTTATGGATAAAGGATATAACCAAAAGTTAACATAAGGAATCGATCACATGGTACGGAGACGCGAACAGAGTGGCCAAATGGATATCAATCTTTAGAAAATAAGCAAACAGGGTAACTGAAACGAAGCACAAGGCTAAACAAATATAGACTCACTTCTGAGTAGTCTAATGAGGTAGCTATACTCAAGAGTTCACTTAAGACTGGGTTCAACTCACGTTATTTACACATTAAAAAAGGGGAGGGGAATACTAAAAGAGGTTTCATGTTCACTGAAAAGAGGTCTCTTGTTCACTGATGGCAGAGCACACGAAAGGAAGTTAAGAAATTATTTAAACACAGGAAACTCAACTAAACTAAACTCAAAGAATCCAGACTCTCAAAACATGCTAAAGGTAGATGGAGAGGAGAGACAATCATACAATTTGAAGACACTAATAAGAATACCTATATCAGTCCGAGGGTATAAGACCTATATAAAACACAAGATAAACTTTAACCCACGGTGCTAATCGTTGAGAAGATCTATGAGCATAGACTACAAAATGAGAATTTACACAATGCTTAGGGCCAACAGAGAAGACTTAATAAGAAAGGACCTCAAAAAAGAAGTTGGCAATGAGTTAGACAATGGAATGTCAGAAAAATTGGCACATAGGGAGAACACTAAAATAATCATTGAGAGAAGTCACTTGAATTCAAAGTCTTAAAGTGGAAGATACAAACCAATTATGGAGATCACTGAAAAATTGGAAGGCGAGAATAAAATTCGTTCATCATTAATAAGATGTAACAACAATAAACTTGACAGATAGAATTTCAATAACTTTTCAACATAGGAAGATTGAAAGCTTGGAACTTTTTAAAGAAAACAACAACATTGAATTTAATATCTAACGATATTTCAAATCAATTCAAAGCAGCTGTGAACAGTAATCATGTGAATTTAACAGGAGTTGGAGACGAACTACATTATCAGTCCCCAAAAAGTTATGCTAAGCAATAATTTCCCAAAGAAATTCATGATATACATACAAGAGCTATTATCAACAAAAATGAAATATAGGAACAAAAGAAAATTCAGCTTGTACCAAAGCAAAAGGGATGTCAGGTTTCTGTTACAAAATCTGGGGAGACCATGAAACGATGCGGCAATCAGACTTCACGATACACACACGATCAGAAGTGACGCGTTAAAGAAAATCGAATTCAAAATCCAAAAATTATTCATCAGATTATTTCGAAAGAGAAAAAGAAGAATTAAACAAAAGAGGACATGGCGAAAATTATTCCTCACTTTACCTCGTCAAAGCTCCAAAAAAAATTTCATACGCATCAAAACCCTAGGCCACTTTCACAACCACACCACACAAATCGTTATAAAAACTATCCATTCATCATGTTATTACTTGGCTATGGAATCATTAAAAAACAAAAAAATTGTTGTTAAACTCCAAAAATTGCACATTCACCCATGATCTTCCTTGAAAATGGAAGAAAAATCCAAAACCAAAGGGCTTTCTCTCTTTCTTTCTCTTTCTTCTCAACACAAAATGAAAATCAGCCAAGCAAAACAAAAGCTCAAGATATTTATGTATATTTTGTTAGAATTAGAAAATAACCCCAACAGTTTGGTAATCTCTACTTTGACACATTTTTTCTCCCACATCGGAGGTTTAAAAAGCAACCAGCTTGATAAATAATCAGGTTAAGAAGAGCCAGCCGCTGGGCTCGTTGATGTGGGCTTGTAACCCAAATGGGGATAACAATTTGGTAGAATGTTGGAATGTAAATTTATTATTACGTTATTGATAATTTAATAGAAAAAAAAATGAAAATAGGGGAGGGGGTTATGCGAGCTATCCAATTGTCCCAATTAAATTATTATTTTCTATTTCATTCCATTTGGTTAATAAAATTTTTTTTAGATATCACTAATCTTTGACTAATATTAAATATGTGTCACGTTGAATTCAATTCACCATAAAGTTTGTAATCTTACTATATGTGTCATGTTGTGTCAAGCACATTGCTGCACCGTGAAGTTTGTAATCTTACGTTGAATTCAATGTAGTGTAGTTTTAATTGAGTTTTTCTTCATATGCAGAAGAAAAAAAAAAAAGAGATCAACATGTATAAGTTGAGTAATCGGGGAGTTATTGTTGTGTAAATCAGTAAATGCATAGAAGACTTTGACTAGATACATAATTATTGACACTAAAGAGGTAGTTTAATAGTGGAATGGTTGAAATGTAGATATAAAATTTGTTGATGTATCGAATTTGAATAAGAGATGTATATAGATTGTGTTGAAACTATCTGCGAAATAGTTTAATCTTACTATATGTGTCATGTTGTGTCAAGCATATTGCTGCACTGTGAAGTTTGTAATCTTACGTTGAATTCAATGTAGTATAGTTTTAATTGAGTTTTTCTTCATATACAAAAGAAAAAAAAAATAGAGATCAACATGTATAAGTTGAGTAATCGGGGAGTTATTGTTGTGTAAATCAGTAAATGCATAGAAGACTTTGACTAGATACATAATTATTGACACTAAAGAGGTAGTTTAATAGTGGAATGGTTGAAATGTAGGTATAAAATTTGTTCATGTATCGAATTTGAATAAGAGATGTATATAGATTGCGTTGAAACTATCTGCGAAATAGTTTAATAATGATGAAGGGCTCAGGACATGACAAATCTAGTCCATATTCAAGAAAGTGAGCTACACAATTTTAATTCAAGGGCTTGATAAATTACCTCATGGCTGTAGATAGAATCTAAAATCAAATCAAATCACATTTAATTACGTACGGTAAATTCTTTGAACTTCCATTCTACAATAGTTGGTAGTCGGATTTTACCGCTAGATTCTCACGTCAGCCAAAAGAAAAAAAGAAAATTGTTTGAATTATTACCTAAAATAATGTAAAAATGAAATTAACGCTCTCAATCAGCAATTCAGAATTCAGTGCCATTAGCAATTAGGCCTAGTGGTTAACACTTATTTATGGGCTCGTAGCATGTTAAATATCATTGCAGCAGGCCCAATCGCAAACTTCCTAGCACTAGAGGAGCTAATCAAGGGCCGGTGGGGGGTGCCCCAAAAAAAAAAAAATTTAAAAGTTTTTTTATTTTTTTCAAGTTAGGCCTAGTGGTTAACACTTATTTATGGGCTCGTAGCATGTTAAATATCATTGCAGCAGGCCCAATCGCAAACTTCCTAGCACTAGAGGAGCTAATCAAGGGCCGGTGGGGGGTGCCCCAAAAAAAAAAAATTTAAAAGTTTTTTATTTTTTTCAAGAAAAAAATAAAAATAATCAATCTATTTTTAGTTAAAAAATTAGCCATCCTCACTGAAATTGTATTATATCTCCTATTGAGAAAAGATTCTAAACTTTTTTTTTCCATTTTAAAAATTTTTAATGTTATTTTTGTAATTGTTCTAACATAATTAAAACTTTTTGTCGCCATGTGTTGCCAATTGGCGAAGACACGGTGACAAAATACTCTTTTTTCGTTTTTAAATTTTTTAATTTGTTTATGTAATCAAAACTTATTTAAAAAAAAAACAAGTAAACCATATGTTGCATGTCGCAACTAACTGGCAATACCATGGCAATAAAACAACTTTTTTTAAAAAAAAAATTAATAACAACTAAATAGGAAAGAAATACAAAACTAAAGAATATATATGTGCTCTGTGATTTTTTATTTTTTCTTGGAGAAATAATTTAGTCCAAAAGAACGTATATTTGTGTGCAGAAAGTAGCACAAGAGATCAGATAATGTTAGTGTCTTAATTGTAGTAACAGAAAGGTGCAGACTCAAATTTGTTACTATCAATCGGCACTGAAACACGCGACAAATAAATCAAAGATTATGAAGAATTATGAATAACTTTATCAAGATATCCAAATTTGGTACTTGAGATGGATCCTTATCGATTTTAACATAACACTTTCCAACTCAGATTGCACTTATACTTTATGACATTCCTAAACTCACCAATTCTCTTGATTTTATATGACATTATTAGCTATATTATGATTTATGTGCCAATCAAGAGCTGCAGCTCATTATACCCATGCACGGAACTGTTCTCATCATAGCATGGTTCAATGAGTTGTTAAGTTCAACCCAATTAGTGAGACACAACGTTAGTATTGAAGATCTGAAAAAACTATATTTGATTAAACATTTTGGAGGGGCTACCTCTTTCATTCTTTTCATAAGTCCAATTTTCGAGATGAGAAGAGGAAGAAGGGGAGAAAGAAACTCACTTTTTGTCATAGCTGTGCTTGGTCTATAGAGCATGTCATCAAGCGTTTTTCCCACATCGATTATTCATCACATCTATTTCCGCTTTATATTAACTTGCCCAAGTCTCCTTGGTTGTAGTTTATGATCATGGAAGTATGAGGAGGAGAAGGGCTGTCCCTTCCTCATATTTCATGGAATCATAACTTTATATTTTTTTGTTTCTTTTTCCTTTGGATGTGGTAATAATCCTTTATCCCAATTGAATCATAAGAAAGCCCATATTATTAGTTCAAAAGGAAAAAAGAGCCAAAAGAAGAAAAAACCAGTATGGGTTTTGGAATGTGAATTTTTTGTCTGACTTACCTAGTGGGTCGGGCCATTGCACTTTCTGTGTTTTGGTTCTCAACTTAGCGATTAAGCTGTACGTTGTGAAATTAATGCACCCTATATTAGTTTGAGGTGGTAGTCATCCTGTCTATCCAATGGGGCTGGTTAATATTGGGATATTTTTCATGGTATCAAAAAAAAAAGTGAAAATTTATTAATTATGTTAAAATTTTGGAAGGGTGATGAGTGCCTATAAGCACTTTAATTGTTATGTTCCAAATGGAAGTGAAACGAGAAGATTGAATTATAATTGTTATTTTAGTATTCCATTCGATGCACTGGATAGAGAGAGAGGCCTTATGGAAACAAGTCTACTCCCACCTCGGAGTACTAAAGCCATTCGCTTCATAAATAGTCAGGTGAACTAGACTCGATTGCTAAGCACAATTATGCTAGCGTGTAATGGGGGCATTAAAGTAATGGAATGCTAGAATATGAAGTATATTGGAAAAGGTGAGTAAGTAATTTCACCATTTGACCCCTCATCTTTACGATACTCGTAATGATATGAAAGACTGTATACTATATGAAATAAAAATTTTTAGAAATCACCAATTGTTCCAATTGAACTTTCATTTTTTTTTGGGTACTTTTTACTTCATTCCATTTGGTTTTATTCGCCATACTCGTATGATATAGAAGATTATATACTATATGGAATAAAAACTTATGCATTCCACTAATTTTTTCTGCATTTAACTCAGACGAAGAATTCTTATGGAAAAACCTATGATTCATTTTAAATATGTCTGCAGTACGAAGTTTGTAATCTTACGTTGAATTCAATGTCGTGTAGTTTTAGTTGAGTTTTCTTCGTCATAAAAAAATCAAAAGAAAAAAAGAAATATTAGATGTCAACACGTATAAGCTAAGTAATCGTGGAGCTATTGTTGTGCAAATGCCAAAAAGACATTAATTATTGACTCCAAAGAGGTAGTTTAATTTTGTAATGCTTGAAGCGGAGACTTGTTCATGTATCGAATTTGAATAAGACTTGGAGTCAATTTTCTCGAACCAATTTAAATATACCTTGTGTACATTACCAACGTCTCGATCGAACCATAATTTTCTGGTACTTTTACTTCATTGCATTTGATTTGATTCACCATACTCCTATAATATAAAACACTATATACTATATGGAATAAAAAATTCTAGATATCACTAATTTAATTTTCTGCATTTAACTCAGACGAAGAATTCTTTTGGAAAAGCCTTTGACTAATTTTAAATATGTGTCAGACACATTGCTGCCCCATGAAGTTTGTAATCTTATTTTAAATTCAATGTAGTGTAGTTTCAGTTGAGTTTCTTCGTCATTAAAAAAAAAAAAGATTAGAGGTCAACACTTATAAGTTGAGTAATCATGAAGCTATTATTGTGTAAATGCCGAGAAGACTTTGACTAGTTACATGGTTATTGACCTCAAGGAGGTACTATAATGGTGGAATGGTTGAAGTATTGGTGGGAGACTTGTTCATGTATCGAGTTTGAATAAAACTTAGAATCAATTTTTTCGAACAGGTCCAAAAATACATTTTGTTTGATTAATTCAAACAAAGAGATGCACATAGACGGTGTTGCCAATTCAACCATTAAAAACTTTTTTCACTCACCTACACATTCACCCATGATTTTCCTTGAAAATGGAAGCAAAATCCAAAACCAAAGGCTTTCTCTTTTTTCGATTCTTCTAGACACAAAATGAAAATCAGCCAAGCAAAACAAAAGCTCAAGATATTTATGTATATTTTGTTAGAATTAGAAAATAACCCCAACAATTTGGTAATCTCTATTTTGACCACACTTCCACTCCTACATCGGAGGTTTACTAAAGTAATCCGCTTCATAAATAATCAGGTGAGCAGCAAGCACCCGTCGTGCCCATTGATGAGGCCTTATAACCCAAACGGGGGACATTAAAATAACAGGTTTTTGGGATGTTATTTTTTGTTGTTGTTATATTTGAGTAATGAACATTATAATGTCAAAAAAAAGAGGAAAGGATTATACAATCTGATCAGTGCTCCCAATAGAATTGTTATTTTTAAATACTTTTACTTTATTTCATTTGATTTTATCTACCATACTCGTCATGATATAAGGGCAACTTCTACTTTATTTCATTTGGTTTTATCCGTCATACTCGTCATGATATTATCCACCATACTCGTCATTATATAAAGGCAACTCCTACTTTATTTCTTTTGGTTTTATCTGTTATACTCGTCATGATATAAGGGCAATTCCAACAGACTCTCTATTTTTTCTCTATTTTATTTCATTTGGTTTTATCTGCCATACTCATCATGATATAAGGGCAACTCCAATAGACTTTCTATTTTTTCTTCATAATAGAGAGTGAAGTTGGTAACTCTTTACTTTTATAAACTCTTTATTTTAATTTTATTCTAACAACACTCTCTATTTCTGACTCTCTATTCAATTTCACCAATTTCATAGTCTATATAATGAATTCATCTACAAGTAAAAATAAAATATAAATAAATTAAATTCTACATATTATAATATTTAATTCCAACTTTTAAAGCAGAAAAATAATTTATAATTTAAATTAAGAAAACACACCCAAAATAAAACGTCTTCAAACACCCCCACCCATTTCCTTCATCTTCTACCTTCAACTTCCTTTTGTTCTATGTCGACCATTATTTACAATTTTGAGGTGAGTTGTTCTTTGTCTTAGACTTCTTTTTCTTCGATTTTTTGTTTTGTTCTCGTTTCTTTTCTTGACATCAAATTTTTATTTTTAGAAATGGTTTAATCCATAAATCTTTATTTACAAAACTCTGTTTTTTTTTGGGTTAAAACATATGCTTTGGATGAAGTTTTTGACTTTTGGTGAAGTTGAGAGTGAAATGGCAAGCTGGAAAATTTCTTCAAACCTAGCGATGCATTGCAGTTGGATGACGAGCCAACAAAAGTTGGCGAGACGAGTGGCGAGTTTGTTGGAGCAAAAAAATGAATTTTGTATCGCTACTTTAGCTAAGAGGAAGAATAGCAAGCTGTTGAACTTGCTCTAAGAGACTATATAATATTATATGGGATAAAAACTTCTAGATGTCACTATTTTTTTTGCATTTAGCTCAGGCAAAGAATTCTTATGGAAAATCCTTTTGACATATTGTATAAAAGACTATAATACCATATGAAATAAAAACTATAGATGTCATTAATTTTTTTGCATTAAACTCAGACGAAGAATTCTAATGGTAAAACCTTTGACTAATTTTAAATATGTGTCAGGCATATTGTTACATCACAAAGTTTGCAATCTTACGATGAATTCAATGTAGCGGCCTTTGACTAATTTTAAATGTACAAAGCACATTGCTGCACCATGAAGTTCTATTCAGACGAAGAATTCTTATAGAAAAGTCTTTGACTAATTTTAAATGTGTCAAACATATTGTTGCACCATAAAATTTGAAATCTTACGTTGAATTCAATGTAGTGGCCTTTGACTAATTTTAAATGTGCCAAGCACATTGCTGCACCATAAAGTTCGTAATCTTACGTTGAATTTAATGTAGTGTAGTTTTGATTGAGTTTTTGGTCATAAAAAGAAAAAAAAAACAAAAAAAAATTAGAGGTCAACATGTATAAGTTGAGTAATCGTGGAGCTATTGTTTTGTAAATGCCGAGAAGACTTTGACTAGATACATAATTATTGACCCTAAGGAGATAGTCTAATGGTGAAATCGTTGAAATGTTGGTATAAGACCTATTCATGTATCGAGTTTGAATAAGAGATGTATATAAACTGCGTTGAGACTATCTATGAAATAGTTTAATAATGATCAAGGGTTCAGGGCGTGACAAATCTAGTCCATATTCTTGAGAGTGAGCTACACGATTTTAATCCAAGGGCTTATAACTTATTTGAGAAATTACCTCCTAGTTGTAGATAGAATCTAAAATCAAATCAAACCACATTTAATTACATACGGTAAATTCTTTGAATCTCCATTCTACAATAGCAATCTTGTAATTTCAACTACCACGCAGAGCTGAGACGTATATTTATATCACCAACATCCTATATATATATATAAAGACCTTTATAAGTTTGGCTCGTGATTTCCTTGAGACAAATTCGCCTTCTCCTATTCTTGTGCTCCTAGCATAAACCTGGGTAGATAATTGAATTCCAAATGAATAGCCCATTGGGTCTTATACTCTTTCTGCTACACTCTGCGACATGTGTATCGGGAAGCTAATATGTGCGCCGACTGGCTAGTACATTTTGCCCTGATCCATCCCATTGGGGGTTTTGTGCTCGATGACCCGCCTGATAATATCCTTGGCCTCTTGGATAGAGACAGTAGGGGGGTTACCTCCCCTCGCTTCATCCGAATTAACCTCTCTCTCAACGAAAAATATACTCTTTTTGTATGTATTATCATGAAGTTTTGAACTCTTTTTGTATGTATTATCATGAAGTTCTGAGTAGGTCTACAACGCCACGGAAGGATCATGTAATATTAGGATACTCTTATATAACTTGTATAGAGTCGAACTTTCGTTTTTTCAATTTTATTCTCTGGCTTTGCCTTCATAGAGAAAAAGATTGTGCATCTCTAGAAGGCCATGTGTTGTGAGAGTATCATGCTGGGTTTACACATTCCTTCTAGGCTCGTCAGGGCCACATTAATAGAGAGACGTTCAAAAAGTTTAATGTTTAGGATGTCAATCTCCTTTCTTTCTAGATTTTATTAAGACACGTGGCAAATGACTAGACTAGAAGTGCACCACTGGCTGATGCTTATGTACTAAATTAGCATCTCTTTTGAATTGGAATGGACTTCATCTACTATATCATGTTTATGAGACAAATATTCTTTGTAGTTCATCATCTTCTCGAGCTATTTCTCAACCTAATTTTTCTCTTATTCGTAGGACAGGAATTAAGTTAATTGACTCGATAATAAAGAGTTATGAGCTCACAAATTTTCAAGGTAATTTATATCTTAATTGTTAAGTCCAACATAAGTTTACAGTTAGCTTAGTTCAATATTGTAAAATATCTCTTATCATATAGTTGGCGTACTTTCTTGTAGGTCCAGGACTTCTTCAAACTATTTGTAAATAAGCACACAGCTGTCCACTGTAATCTTTTGAAACTGAAATAAGCTTCATCATGTGTATTTATAGAATGAATGAGAAGATGAGAATTGTACGAGGAAATCAAATCTTACACTAATACCAACTAATTTAGCTACTTTGTTTCTTTGTAGTTAATGGTTATGTACGTCATTTTTAAAATTAACGATAATTTATTATTGTCTATTGACATGAGAAAAAGAGACAAATATACATACAAATTGTCTTATGAATCAAACTTTTCGAAGCTTTATGATGCCGTATTTTACGGAAATCGATTCAGGATTTACGGATCTTCATACCGAAATTACAAGAAAAAGTACGAATCTATTTCACTCACCTGCACATTCACCCATGATCTATTTTCAATCACCTTCATTTTTTGGTACTTTTACTATATTCCATTTGGTTTTATTCGCCGTACTTGTATAATATAAAAGACTATATACTATATGGAATAAAATCTTATAGATATCACTAATTTAATTTTCTGCATTTAACTCAGACGAAGAATTCTTATGGAAACACCTTTGACTAATTTTAAATATGTGACAGGCACATTGCTACACCATAAAATTTGTAATCTTACGTTAAATTCAATATAGTGTAGTTTCAGTTGAGTTTTCGTCATTAAAAAAAATTTTAGAGGTCAACATGTATAAGCTGAGTAATCGTGAAGCTACTATTGTGTAAATGTCTAGAAGACTTTGACTAATTACATGGTTATTGACCTCTAGGAGGTAATTTAATGGTGGAATGGTTGAAACATCAGTGTAAGACTTGATCATGTATCAAGTTTGAATAAGATTTAGAGTCAATTTTCTTGAACCGGTCCAAATATATCTTTTGTTTGATTAATTCGAACAAAACATATAGACGGTGTTTCCAATTCAACCATTAACTTTTTCCTATTTATTAACAGGTCAGGACGGGTATTCACGAGTTTTTTTTAATATTTAATAGGTTCGGATTTACTAAGAAAAATCTAAACCCGAAGGATTTCCATCACAGGTTTAATAAAATATAATTTCAATGACTCCGAATTTGATTTTATAAATTTTAGCAAAAATCTGACTCGTTGCCATTCCTAGTTGTTGGTTTAATTCGTTCATTAGACACAATTATTCTCCCACATCGGAGATAACTAAAGCAATTTGCATCATAAATGGTCAGGTGAACCACGCACGTTCGCCGAGCTCAGTGATGTGGGCTTGCAACCTAGATGTGGGCATGAACGTGATGGAACGTTGGGATGTAAAATTTGAAACTTCATTTCATTTGGTTTTATTCACCATTATGATATAAAAAGACTATATAATATGGATTACTTCATTCCATTTGGTTTATTCGCCACACTTGTAAGATATAAAAAGATTATATATTATATGGAATAAAAACTTCTTGATATCACTAATTGTGCAGCCTACACAACTTTCTCAATGCCTCAATTGAACAGTCATTTTTTTGTACTTTTATTTCATTCCATTTCGTTTTATTCATCATACTCATATGATATAAAAGACCATAAGCTATATTGAATAAAAACTTCTTAATATCACTAATTTTTCTGCATCTAGCTCGCACGAAGAATTCTTACAAAAAAGCCTTTGACTAATTTTAAATATGTATCAGGAACATTGTTGCAGCACAAAGTTTGTAATCTTATGTTGAATTCAACGTAATGTAGTTTTAATTGAGTTGTCGTTGTCAAAAAAATTAATAAAAAAATAAAATAAAATTTAGAGGTCAACATATTGAAGCTTAGTAATCGTGAAACTATTATTGTGTAAATGTCGAGAAGACTTTAACTAGTTACATAATTATTGACCACAAGGAGGTAATTTAATGGTGGAATGGTTGAAGCGTCGGTATAAGACTTGTTCATGTATAGAGTTTGAATAAGACTTGGAGTCAATTTCTCGAACCAATCCAAATATACGTTGGCGTACATCACCAATGTCCCAATCAAACCGTCATTTTTTGGTGCTTCTACGTCATTCCATTTGGTTTTATTCACCATACTCGTATGATATAAAAGACTATATACTATATGGACTAAAAACTTCTAGATATCACTAATTTTTCTGAATTAAACTCATATGAAGAATTCTTATGAAAAAGCTTTTGACTAATTTTTAATATGTGCTAGCACATTACGCCACCTCGAAATTTGTAATCTTACGTTGAATTCAATATACTCATTCTGTATGTCTTAATTATTATCATGAAGCTCCGAGTAGATCTACAACGCTTAAGGAAGGATTATGTAATATTAGGATACCCTTTACATTTTGAAGCACTCCTTCTAGGCTATGTTCAAAAAGTTTAATAGTTAGGGTTTCAATCTTCTATCTCTCTAGATTTTATTAAGAAGCGTGGCTAATGACCTGATGCTTATGTACTAACTTAGAATCTCTTTTGAATTGGACGAATCCAACAATGAAAAATGACTTCGTCTACCATATCATGTTTATGAGACAAATTAATATTCTTCCTAGTTCATCATGTTCTCAAGCTATTTAATTCTCAAGTTAATTTTTCTCTTATTTGTAGGACAAGAATTAAGTTAATTGACTAGATAATAAAGAGTTACGAGCTTTCAAATTTTCAAGGTAATTTATACCCTAATACCAACTAATTTAGCAAGTTTGTTTCTTTGTAGTGAATAGTTATGTACGACATTTTTAAAATTAACGATAATCTTTATTATTGAGAAAAAGAGACAAATATACATACAAATTGACTTATGAATCAAACTTTTCGACCTGTGTTCCTCATGTTTCCGGGAGATGATAAATAAAATAAAACATCCCTCAATACACTCAATAGCTAACTATACAACGCGGAGAGCGCAATTACCTGGTATGTTCTCGGAATCAGCTCAATCAAATTAATGTAACAGTCAAATCAATCCCGGGACTAGCAGCGCTGGGTTATTATATTGAGATCGATATTCTTGGAATGGTTCTGATTTTCCTTGGCCAATTAATGTCAAATCTCTAACTTGAAATAGAAAAATGAACCATCAAGTATTATCCACCAATCAAATAAATACTTGTTGAGTAATAATAACAAATCCTCCAACTGTCCACCCCACTGCATGCTGCTTTAGTTTTGTAAGAATTGAATGAGCCTTTCATGAATTCATCGTTGGCACTCTTATCACAAGAGCAGACGGCGTGAAAGTTCGAGTAAGACCACCAATCATTATTTAATTTAATTTTCAACAAAATGCATGCTTAAAGATGACGAAGTGGAGAAATAATGTGTAACGCCCCCAAAATTCACTATGGTGAACTCAAGAACGCGACTGCAATAAGCCTAAGAAGGTTGCCTTCCTAAGACATCAAGACTACTTGCCACACATATAATTAACATTAACCCATATAGCTTAATCACATTGCACTCTAAGATGAGCATATTATAGCTCCAAAATACGTTCTCATTGAAAAATTTAGGATCATACTATAATATATATTAACCTTAATTCGAAACCAATCCACAATCTCACTGATAGACACTAGCGCCAGAAGCCTCTCTAAGTCCAAGTTTATTTCCCACTCTGCAAAATAAAGCATAAAACGAAAGTGAGCTGAACAATGCTCAATAAGTGAGAATACCATCCGCTTGTTCGGATGAACGTATTATTGACAATATTATTTTGGATGTTGGGGGGGAAATTTGTATACAAAGTAAATATAGAGATAATTTAGATAATAGTATTTTGTGTACAGACTGAAACATCAGCTTCTTTTGAACTGATTGTTATCTCTTGTATCTGTTTTTAAGGTTGTAATGAAATGACTTACTTGCCTAGCAAAAAAAAAGTGAGAATACCATAAGGAAGAAAAGAAGGAAACAAAAGCTAATAACTTTAGAATGTTAGATGATTTACAAATGATCATATATAAGATTAATTAAGTTGTTATTAGAACTAATAGAGTAAATCTAAAGTACGAAAACAAAATAATTGTAGACTAAAAATACCATGTTAAGACCGCACCGTCATTAAAACAGGCGAGTTTATGACAATCATATGAATCTCATAAATGTTAAAGACATAAGGTATGATGTGTGATAAAAATTATTTTTACGAAAACATAGTTTGTCTTATAGAAGAACTAAGAAAAGTTATTATGAAAGACCCCAATACAATAAACAACTGACAAAGAACAAAACACAAGACACCCTATACCAAATCATAGATCAACATGAGTCGGAGAGTGAAAAGTGATATTACAAGAATTCAACCATTAAAATCTTTTTTCACTCACCTGCACATTCACCCATGATCTTCCTTGAAAATGGAAGAAAAATCCAAAACCAAAGGCTTTCTCTTTTTTCGATTCTTCTCGACACTAAATGAAAATCAGCCAAGCAAAACAAAAGCTCAAGATATTTATGTATATTTTGTTAGAATTAGAAAATAATCCCAACAGTTTGGTAATCTCTATTTTGACCACACTTCTACTCCCACATCGGAGGTTTACTAAAGTAATCCGCTTCATAAATAATCAGGTGAACAACAAGTACCCGTTGTGCCCATTGATGGGGCCTTATAACCCAAACGGGGGGCATTAAAATAACAGGCTTTTGGGATGCTATTTTTTGTTGTTGTTATATTTGAGTAATGAACATTATAATGTCAAAAAAAAAAAAAAAAGAGGAAAGGATTACACAATCTGATCAGTGCTCCCAATAGAATTGTTATTTTTAAATACTTTTACATTATTTCATTTGATTTTATCTACCACACTCGTCATGATTTAAGGGCAACTCTTACTTTATTTCATTTGGTTTTATCCGTCATACTCGTCATGATATTATCCACCATACTCGTCATGATATAAGGGCAACTCCTACTTTATTTCTTTTGATTTTATCTGTCATACTCGTCATGATATAAGGGCAACTCCAATAGACTGTCTACTTTTTCTCTATTTTATTTCATTTGGTTTTATCTGCTATACTCGTCATGATATAAGGACAACTCCAATTGACTCTCTATTTTTTCTTCATAATAGAGAGTGAAATTGGTGACTCTTTACTTTTATAAACTCTTTATCTTAATTTTACTCCAACAATACTCTCTATTTCTTATTCTCTATTCAATTTTACCAATTTCATAGTCTCTATAAGGAATTCATCTACAAGTGAAAATAAAATATAAATAAATTAAATTCCACATATTATAATATTGAATTCCAACTTTTAAAGCAGAAAAATAATTTATAATTTAAATTAAGAAAACACACCCAAAGTAAAATGTCTTCAAACACCCCTGCCCGTTTCCTTCTTCTTCTACCTTCAGCTTCCTTTTGTTCTATGTCAATCATTATTTACAATTTTGAGGTGAGTTGTTCTTTGTCTTAGACTTCTTTTTCTTCGATTTTTTATTTTCTTCTCGTTTCTTTTCTTGACATCAAATTTCTGTTTTTAGAAATGGTTTAATCCCTAAATCTTTATTTACAAAACTCTATTTTTTTTTGGGTTAAAATATATGCTTTGGATGAAGTTTTTGACTTTTGGTGAAGTTGAGAGTGAAATGGCGAGCAGGAAAATTTCTCCAAACCTGGCGAGGCATTGCAGTTGGATGACGAGCCAACAAAAGTTGGCAAGACGAGTGGCGAGTTTGTTGGAGCAAAAAAATGAATTTTGTATCGCTACTTTAGCTAAGAGGAAGAATAGCAAGCCTGTTGGACTTGCTCTAAGGGAAAGTCCAACAAGCTCTCTATCTTTTCTCCATAATAAATAACGAAATTAATGATTATCTATTTCAATTTTACTCCAACAACACTCTCTATTTGACTCTCTATCTTTTTCTTTTCACCTTTCTTTTCCCACTTCCCCATTCATTTTCAGCCACCATTGTTGACTTTACTTGTCCTTTCCCACTTTTCCTTACCTTTTCAACCACTGCTTTGTAGATAGCGAGCATGAAATCCTCGCTGAATGCAGCGAGCAAATGGCACCAACTGGCGAGCTATCTAATCTGGCGAGATCATTTGGCTAGTTTGTTGGAGTATATTTTTTTAAGTTGACTCTCTACTTTGGCCAAAAAGTCAAAGTAGAGAGCTTGTTGGATTTGCTCTAAGAGACTATATAATATTATATGGGATAAAAACTTCTAGATGTCACTATTTTTTTTTTGCATTTAGCTCAGGCAAACAATTCTTATGGAAAACCCTTTTGACGTATTGTATAAAAGACTATAATACCATATGAAATAAAAACTATAGATGTCACTAATTTTTTTGCATTAAACTCGGACGAAGAATTCTAATGGAAAAACCTTTTACTAATTTTAAATATGTGTCAGGCATATTGTTACACCACAAAGTTTGCAATCTTAGTTGAGTTCAATGTAGTGGCCTTTGACTAATTTTAAATGTGCAAAGCACATTACTGCACCATGAAATTCTACTCAGACGAAGAACTCTTATGGAAAAGTCTTTGACTAATTTTAAATGCGTTGGACATATTGTAACGCCCCGATCCCTCACGAGATCGGGACTCCTAGTTATCACGCTATTCTCACCCAATTCCAAACCCCAGGCACAAAATTTTAGGGGAAACAAACGGAGTCTCCCCTGTTTATAGGACTAAACTGGTACCTGCAAAAGACACCTATGATGCTAGATCCACAAACAACAACTCTTACAACCAATCCTCCAAGATTTTTATGGGCCACCCGCCATCACAAGGTCATCCGAGCCTTGGAACAACAATTACATATAACACACAAGCAACCAAAGCATTTCTAATTTTAACTATAGGTAGTTAGATACAACAATAGCCAAGTTCTACTTCCAAGTTTGTTAATCACACAAGCATGCAAAAGAATAAGTTTACTATGGATTATTACATGTCATTCCACTTTATATCCAACATACAAGATTACAAATTATTACATTCACCAATTATACTCAAGACCCCAAGGTCACAAAAAGGCAATCAACAACAACTCCACGCAAGCTTCTCATTTTAGACAACCTTATCACACAAGAAGTCACAGAAATTGCTTAACTAGCACTTCCTCCTCTTCTACTACCGCTACTAGCTGAAGGTCTACCTCAAGTTCTCCTGAAACATATTAAATGAGGAGTGAGCAACGAAGTTGCCCAGTGAGGGAGGTGATGCAACATGCCAACGTGCAATATGATATGCAAACACAAGAAAACATATATAAGCCATGTAAATCAACAAGATAATAAGCCAAGCAATTAATCACTTTTAAAAAGGATACGGTTCCACTTCCAAGTCTTCATTCACGAGCCACGAACCACGAGCATCACGAACATGCCGGCAAACCCCAAACACCAACAATTGGGATACTCCGGATGTATCCCGATCCTACGACACTTTCTCCCGAGGTAGGTCCATGCCCAGCAGGTGAACCATGCCTCTGGGGTAGTGGAGTATGCCTCAGCGAGAAAGGGAATAGGCACCATGGTAGTCGAGGGAGCACGGCAAGCCTGACACCGCCCGTGTTTCTCGACGCTACCATGTCCGAAAAAGGTTGCGCAACCCAAAACAAGTCACAAGCAATCAATATAACACATAACACATAAGAGGGACAACAAAGTAGGCCGCCCTCACATATATGCACGATAAAAGTTCATATAAGCACGATATTAGCTAATAGATGTCAAAAGAAGCAATCAACACAATTAATTCTAATAATCTACTCAAATAACTTAAATACATCCTAAATATTCAAGGCAAGACATTGCTAACACACAACAAGTTCCAAATGCAACTAAAATGGCTAAAAACTACATTTTCCCTTTCTTTAACCGAGCTTTCTTTCTCCTAAGCATAGTTCAAGATTCCCAATCATACCCTAGTCTTTCTATATTCCTAATTAAGCTCAAAGGTACCTTTTAAAATCACTAAAACTCATTTTTGAAGCAAAAGTTCGGGAAGGCCCCGAACGGGTTTGAACTATAGCCATACTAACCGAACCCCATTTTCGCGAAACGAAAGCACCAAAGGTGCTTCCTTAGCTCAAGGATACCCAAATCGATGCCCAAACTTGCCCGGATTGCTTAACGTATAAAACCCCCTTTTTAAAGTAAGCTAATTATGCAATTAAGTTCAAATTCGAGTGATTCAACCTAACATGGCTTTTCAACTAACTTCCCTAGGCTCTACAGCCCCTAATTGAGGCATCAATTCAAGCCAATTAGCAAATTTTCTCAAAACCCTAGTTCTAGGCACTATTTATCATCTCTTTGATCAAATTCAACATTCAACCATTAACTTTGTTATCAACCCTCAAAAGTTAGCTCTAGAGACATTAAATAACTCATAGGAAGCATTCATAACAAGTTATATAGCTATAATTGACAATTCAAGAAAATTAACATATGCACATAAACTTTAAAATCAAGAAAATGAAACTCCCTCACAATTTTTGAAGATGATGAAGCTTGTAGAAGTCCCTAGGTTGCTCAAAACCCTCCCAAGATCAATCTAGAAGCTCAAGATGCAAGGTTGTTGAAGCAAAATCTCCTCTTTTCCTTCTCCTATGCAATTCTCGGATTTGCTACAGTGTTTTCAGCATGCTCTCTTTTTTTTTTTTTTTTGCTAAGTTATGAGCTAATGTGTGTGTTGTGTGAGTTATATATTAAATGGGGCTAAGCTGCTTGCTTAAATGGTTCACTAAATATGCTTAGTTAGCTTAAAACGAGCCTAGATAGTAAAATGAATGCTAGCTAATTCATTCCCTAAATTATGTTACGTAATACTATTCATACAACTACAAAAATCATTTTCTAAACGAGCTCTCCTATCGCCTCTAGCTCAAATGCACATTTTTCCCACTACTCTAACAATTAATATGATTTAATACAAATGCAAATTCGCTAATAGCATGAAGTTAAAAACAGAGTGAATAGTAATTTAAGAAGACAGTTAATACTACACAGAAGGAAATGCGCAAACAAGGGATGCAACAGTAATTGAATGCACGGCTAAAATCTCGGACGTCACACATATTGTTGCACCACAAAATTTGAAATCTTACGTTGAATTCAATGTAGTGGCCTTTGACTAATTTTAAATGTGCCAACCACATTGCTGTACCATAAAGTTTGTAATCTTACGTTGAATTTAATGTAGTGTAATTTTAATTGAGTTTTATGGATGAAGGATATAACCAAAAGTTAACATAAGGTATCGATCATATGGTATGGAGACACGAACAGAGTGGCCAAAACGGGACACATAACTACCCACAAGGAAAGGTATACACACATGATAATTTATACACCAGAGATAACTGAAAATAGCATAAAAGAATTATTCACAACGACGTCCATATCTATATAAAAGGAAGAGGTGCAACCACCACAAAGTACAGGGCTAATCATAGAGCATCGAATGAACCACGAAATTTGTAATCTCGGGTTGAATTCGATGTAGTGTAGTTTTAATTGAGTTTTCTTCATCAGAATAAAAAATAATAAAAAATAAATAAATAATTAGAAGTCAACACGTATAAGCTGAGTAATCGTGGAACTATTGCGTAAATGCCAAGAAGACTTTGACTAGTTACATAATTATTGACCCCTGATATGAGATAAATTCCCGACCCCAGGTACAATTACTAAAATATCCTTAAGATGGAATATACAGGGAAGGCCATAGGTGACCTCGGCCCGAGGCCAACCTTCTCGAGGCCCGAGGTCATAGATGTCATGACTACTGAGTATTTGGAGAGCTCGATCAGAGAATACATCCCGAATATCTCGGGAAACAAGTTGTTATAACTAACTCTGACACAATTACAGAGAAAAAGATAAGAGAGAGAAAACAGAATCTCATACAAATGTATAAATAACACTCACATATTCAAAAAAATGTAACTTATACATTTCATACACTTTTAAAAAAAGAAGATGGTGTACCAAAAGCCACGTGCATAAAAGGTAAAGATTTTTGCTTGATCCTAAATAGGTGCATTATCTCAACTCATTAACTAGGCGCGGTAGCTTTGTACAGCACATGAAAACGTAGAAACCAGAGATTAGTGAGGTGCAGATTAGCGAAGCACAATAGCGAGCGTCTCAACGGCGCTTGGGATAGAAACAAGTGTATTTCCTCTCTCTCACCAAGAATGGAGCAAGATAGGTCTTACACAGGTTGAAAACGTTGTTGTTACAGCAGCCAAGTGAATCTGAAGCGACTCAGCGGCGCTCCCCCTTTGAAAGAGCTCTCAAGCTTCATGTGGCTGCAAACCCTTTACTATATTAACTTCACTCAACAGATCTATCTTTGACTCTGACCATGAGGACTACTTTCTTCATTTTCCTATTTCAACCATCTCCAAGTTCCGAGGATAGCTTGGACCAAGCAATAAATCATCATGAGTTCTCTAATGTCTATGAGATCTGTTCACCTCTTCGAGAGAATCTTGACCTTGTGAGGTTTAAGAGCCTTATTTTGCTTTCTTGTGGCAGATCTCGTGGTATGTTTAATTTGTTTATGTCATGTTTTTTACCCAAAAAAAAAACTGGGCACGTTATATTTGGACAAGAAAAAATGGCTTAACAAGAAATCAAATTATTTGTGTCCATTATCTCAACTAATAGAAGGGTCAAGCTCGATGGTAAGAATGGTCCATCCAAGAACTTAATAATAGAAATTCAATTGAGTCGACGACTAAATGGGAACTAAGGAAGCTGAGATTAACACAATAAACGGAATGGAAGCGAGACTAAATTACAAAGCTAAATTATATGGGATATAAGAATGTAATCATAACTAAAATAACTAAACACAAGCTTATTCACATGGATATGGAAATGCAATAAAGGGTGAAGTAAGTTTTATGGATAAAGGATATAACAAAAAGTTAACATAAGGAATCGATCATATGGTATGGAAACGCGAACAGAGTGACCAAAACGGGACACATAACTACCCACAAGGAGAGGTATACACACATGATAATTTATACACAAGAGATAACTGAAAATAGCATAAAAGAATTATTCACAACGACGTCCATATCTATATAAAAGGAAGAGGTGTAGCCACCACAAAGTACAGGGCTAATCATAGAGCATCGAATGACATAACCAGGAATAAAATATAAGGCTAGTCATATGAACACATAAACAAAAGGCCAAAGCGAAAGATCTTATATAACATAGAAAGCTACAAATGATACAGTTGAATCAAGAACGAGGTCAAACACAAGGACACAAAAACGGCTTGATCATGAATAAGATGAATAGACAACCATAAGCTGTGACTGTATTTACCCGTGAAACGCTGGTCAAAAAGTGAATGCTAAGCCCCCACCAGGCAAAACACAAGGTGAGTACTAAGCCCTCATCACCAGGTGATAGGTGCACCCCTCACACGTATACACAAATACACAGCTTACGATTATGAACAAATGATAAAACAAACAAATGTACGAGTATATACACATATCACTTAACGAAGTGGAGTGGGATAAGCTTCCAAAGCAAGAGTATCGTAAGAAAATATGACCGTAGTGTTAATTGGATAGAATCCAAGTCAATACCCAATACCTAATGAATATCAATCTTTAGAAAATAAGCAAACAGGGTAACTGAAACTAAGCACAAGGCTAAACAAATATAGACTTACTTCCGAGTAGTCTAAATGGGGTAGCTATACTCAAGAGTTCACTTAAGATTGGGGTCAACTCACGTTATTTACTCATTAAAAAAGGAATAATTTCCCAAAGAAATTCATGATATACATACAAGAGCTATTATCAACAAAAATGAAATATAGGAACAAAAGAAAATTCAGCTTGTACCAAAGCAAAAGGGATGTCAGGTTTCTGTTACAAAATCTGGGGAGACCATGAAACGATGCGGCAATCAGACTTCACGATACACACACGATCAGAAGTGACGCGTTAAAGAAAATTGAATTCAAAATCCAAAAATAATTCATCAGATTATTTCGAAAGAGAAAAAGAAGAATTAAACAAAAGAGGACATGGCAAAAATTATTCCTCACTTTACCTCGTCAAAGCTCCAAAAAAAAATTCATACGCATCAAAACCCTAGGCCACTTTCACAACCACACCACACAAATCGTTATAAAAACTATCCATTCATCATGTTATTACTTGGCTATGGAATCATTAAAAAACAAAAAAAACAAAAAAAAAATTGATGTTAAACTCCAAAAATTGCACATTCACCCATGATCTTCCTTGAAAATGGAAGAAAAATCCAAAACCAAAGGGCTTTCTCTCTCTCTCACTCTCTTTCCTCTCTCGATTCTTCTCGACACAAAATGAAAATCAGCCCCGCAAAACAAAAGCTCAAGATATTTATGTATACTTTGTTAGAATTAGAAAATAACCCCAACAGTTTGGTAATCTCTATTTTGACACATTTCTTCTCCCACATCGGAGGTTTACTAAAGCAATCAGCTTGATAAATAATCAGGTTAAGAGGAGGTGGCGGCCGAGCTCGTCTATTTCGGCTTGAAATCCAAATGGGGCAATTAAAATAACAGGATGTTGGGATATGAGTATGTTACATTTGAATGTTAAACAATACAATTTAAAAAAAAAAACTTAAAAGGAGAAGGGAATACACAGTCGGCTTTTAATTAAGTTTTTCATCATATAAAGAAAAAAAAGTTAGGCTTTTAATTAAGTTTTTCGTCATATAAAGAAAAAAAAGTTAGGCTTTTAATTAGAGGTCAACATATATAAGCTGAGTAATCGGGAGTTATTGTTGTGTAAATATAGAGCTGGAAAATTAGAAATGGAGCAATTTCAGTCATTACTCTTTGTAAGCAAAATTCTGTGCACAGTCATCTTCTCCATGGTAAAGACGATAATCTACCACAAATCAATACGAATGGAGGCAATCATAGTATATTTGAAAGTTTAAGGATCTCAATCAGGGTCCATCTAAAACACGTCTACTGAATTGTGCAGCTGTTTAGCGTGAGACCCACACTTATGTGGGAGCACACATGTTAGAAAACAATGGGTATTTTTTTAAAAAGGATTCCCTCAATCAAATATTGTGTATCAAAAATATAAAAACAAGCACACAATTGTTGAGAGATCAATAAATACTGGAGAAAGTACAAAAAATTCTACTTTACCATTGTATGCTTTTGCAACACGTACATTTTCACTTCATACTAAAGAAAACTTATTTGTGTTGCCACTTTGAAGCTCCCCTCATGACATCTAAACAGGCTTCTCCGAGCCCATTCTACAGGAAAATTAGTTTGAGTGTCAGAGCCTTCTCCCAATATTTACAGATCAAACCGCTAAACAAAAAGTGAGTGACAAAAACGAAGAGAGGAAGACAGAAAACAACATAACCACGGCACAAAATGCTGAAGGGCAAAAAAACTACAGCTTGAGAGCAAGACGAGATTAAAAGAGGTGTACCAAGAAGAGGAATCGAGAATATTGCGCATACAACAAAGGTAAAGTTTGTGAATGTTGTTTCCCTTTTGTGAATTTTCAATTGCAATGGCCGGTTCATATAGGCTACATGCATCTTCCAGATGGCCCTGCACAAAGAAGATGAAAAGACCTTCAGCAGCCTGAGTAGTAATCTTACGAGTCGATGTTCCATGTTCAATTTCAGCGTCCTCATGCTGCTCTCTAAATCGAGCAGCAAAAGTGTGAATCTCTGGTCGTCTCTCTGTCAATTTTGATGAAAAATTGGAAAATGGGTGAATCCCTCTCCATCTTTGTTTTAATAAATAATGCCTACTTCTCAATGATTCAACAAAAAACTATAAATACATCACTTTCCCCGACTTCGATGGAGCACATCTTTGTTTTTCCCACATCGATTTCTAGAAGTATGATCAAACCCTCATTTCATTGAATTTTTGACTTTTTAATTTTTTGTTTCTTTTTCCTAACTTTGGATGTGGTAATAATCTTTTATCCCAATGGAATCATAAGAAAGCCAATATTATTAGTTCAAAAGGAAAAAAGAGCCAAAAGAAGAAAAAAGCAGAATGGGTTTTACAATGTGAATTTTTTGTCTGACTTAGGATCTGGCCGTTGTACTCTCTGCGTTTTGGTTCTCACTTAGTGATTAAGTCGTACGTTGCGAAATTGATGCACCCCCATAACCGTTTGAGGTGGTAGTCATCTCATCTATCCAGTAGGGCTGGTTAATATAGGGATATTTTTAATGGTTATCAAAAAAAAAGTGAAATTTTATTAATTATGTTAAAATTTTGGAAGGGTAACGAGTGCCTATAAGCACTTTAATTATTATGTTCCAAATGGAAGTGAAACGAGAAGATTGAATTATAATTGTTATTTTAGTATTCGATTTGATGCGCTGGCAAGAGAGAGGGGCCTTATGGAAACAAGTCTTCTCCCACCTCGGAGAGTACTAAAGCCATTCGCTTCATAAATAGTCAGGTGAACCAAACACGATTGCAGAGCACAGTTATGCTAGCGTGTAATGGGGGCATTAAAGTAATGGAATGCTGGAATATGAAGTATATTGGAAAAGGTGAGTAATTAATTTCACCAGTTGACCCAATTTGAAATCTCATATTTTTGGTAATTTTTACTTCATTTCATTTGGTGAACCGTCATTTTTTTGTTACTTTTTACTTCATTTCATTTGGTTTTATTAGCAATACTCGTAATGATATTAAAGACTATATACTATATACTATATGAAATAAAAACTCCTAAAAATCACCAATTGTCCCAATTGAACCTTCATTTTTTTGTACTTTTTACTTCATTCCATTTGGTTTTATTCGCCATACTTGTATGTTATAGAAGACTATATACTATATGAAATAAAAACTTCTACATATCACTGAATTTTTATGGAAAAGCCTAAGACTAATTTTAAATATGTCTGCAGTACGAAGTTTGTAATCTTACGTTGAATTTAATGTAATGTAATTTTAGTTGAGTTTTCTTCGTCATAAAAAATCAAAAGAAAAAAAGAAATATTAGATATCAACACGTATAAGCTAAGTAATCGTGGACCTATTGTTATGTAAATGCCGAGAAGACTTTAATTATTGACCCCAAGGAGGTAGTTTAATGGTGTAATGCTTAAAGCTGAGACTTGTTCATGTATCGAATTTGAATAAAACTTAGAGTCAATTTTCTCGAACCAATCCAAATATACCTTGTGTACATCACCAATGTCCCAATCGAACTGTTAGTTTTTGGTACTTTTACTTCATTCCATTTGATTTTATTCGCCATACTCGTATAATATAAAAAACTATATACTATATGGAATAAAAACTTGTAGATATCACTAATTTAATTTTCTGCATTTAACTCAGACGAAGAATTCTTATGAAAAAGCCTTTGACTAATTTTAAATATGTGTCAGGCACATTGCTGCACCATGAAGTTTGTAATCTTATGTTAAATTCAATGTAGTGTAGTTTCAGTTGAGTTTCTTTGTCATTAAAAAAAAAAAAAATTAGAGGTCAACACGTATAAGTTGAGTAATCATGAAGCTAATATTGTGTAAATGCCGAGAAGACTTTGACTAGTTACATGGTTATTGACCTGAAGGAGGTAGTTTAATGGTGGAATGGTTGAAGCATCGGTGTGAGACTTGTTTATGTATCAAGTTTGAATAAGACTTGGAGTCAATTTTCTCGAACCGATCCAAATATACCTTGTGTCCGATTAATTTGAACAAAGAGATGCATATAGATGGCGTTGCCAATTCGACCATTATATTCATGTACTTGGAGTTCAGTTTTTTTCCCACCCTAGCAACGTTATTACTGGCCATGGATGTGTAGCCAATTGTGGAGTTGTGAGTATTTCTTTGCATCGTGAGTCTTGGGGTAAAGTTTTTAAGAATTTGTTTTACATTGGGATATCAAATATATAATCTAGCTCTAAAGCCTAGCCTCGTATAACATCTTAAATTGTGAGATTTTTAGTGCTTGAAAGAGTACTTCATCTTGGCTTAAGATTTGTCTTGAGTGATTTGTTCGACGTTTGCATAGCGAAAGATCTTGGCGACCTATAAAATTTGCAACTAAAGGCCATCTCCAACAGGTGTCCTAAATCACCATATTTTTTGCATGTACGGATGGTATTAGAGATTTTAGCCTCCAACAACTTCTCTACATATAAAGAATCTCTACATTCAAATCATATTATTCTACATATGGAGATACAATAACAAATCCCTAAACTTATCTCTACATCTCTACATGTAGAGTAAACAAAAGTAGAGAGTTTTTAAAATAGGGAAGCTATTGTAGTGAAACTGAAATAAAGATTACTTGAAATAAGGGATTTACTAAAATATTGAATCTTTAGATGTAGAGAAAATGTCTAAATTCTCTAAATGTATAGAAAAATATAAGGAAGTTGTTGGAGTTGGCAAGAAGCATGTATTCTCATGAGAAGCGAATCGTTGAGTAGTATATAAATAATAAAAAATTGAAATTTTATTAATTATACTTTCATGAGCAATAATTATTTTTTCTCTTCTCCTTCCCTTCGCTATTTATTTAACTACATTTAAATAAAATTGAAAGTAGTCTCTGTATTTATAGTTGAAAATTTATCGTGGTTTAATTCATTCAGTAGACACACACTTAAGCAATTCGCTAAATAAATAGAAGGGTGAACTTTAGCAGCTAGTTTGAATTGCATTTTTTAAAGGAAAGTAAAGGAAGGGGAGGGATTACTCCCTCCTCCTATTTGCTATTAGACTAAATTGTCTAATTTTAAATAATAGGGGCGAATTCAAAACTTAAAAAAACAATAGTGACAGAATTGTACTTTTTAAAAAAATAAGAGGGGCGAAATTAAGAAATTTAAAGCAATAGGAACGAAATTGAATCTTTAGGAAAACAATAGAAATTACATGTGACATTTTTCCTATTTCTTAGCTTTTTTAGTTTTGATAAAAACTCTTAAAAATATGTCAAACGTGTTAGTTTTAACTTTCAAATTCGCATGTTCTTTTAAATGTATTACACGGTTTGACAACTCTAATGTGAACAGAAAACACTTTTTAAAAAAAAGATTACATTATAGGAAAAACCAATATCCACAGAGTATGTCACACTCATAATAGCTCGTTCATAGATAAACCTTCTCTAATAAAGAAGCTTCAACAACCTCGAGCAATTGAGATTTGATAAGGGTAAATAACTGAATTTATTGGTTTCTCGGAATCAAGCCATTGCAGACACTGCTTGTGTTCATGTATCAATTGATGATTGCTTCCCTCGTTGAGCTTGGACCAATAAGCCATGCTCTTAATTCTTCCCCAAACTCTTTTGCCTTATAAAATTGTTATTTATTTGAATCCTAACACGCCTCCTATAATTGTTACTATGGTAAGAAGATGTTTTTTTTTTTTTTTGGGTCAAGAGAACAGCTAGATGGTACTGCAGCGAGAGAGACAATAGTTTTGTCCCACATTGATTATCCACTAATGCTATTTTCGCTTTCTATTATCTTACCCACAAGCCAAAATATGAAGATTACTATCATAGTAGTTAGGATACAACACCTCTCTCTCTCTCGCAAGAAGCCGATGCGTAGCAACAATTTCTAAACAGATGAAGAGGTTGGGTTGTATGCTCAAACTCTATTGAATCATAATCTTTTTTTTATTAATAAGGCATGATATTTTACTAATTATGTTAGTTATTTGGGTTGTAAGCTCAAACTCTATTGAATCATAATCTTTTTTTATTTTTATTAATAAGGCATGATATTTTACTAATTATGTTAGTTATCACAAAGACGTTTTTTTTCGTAAGAAATGTAAACATACATTACTGGTGTAACCCTTTTAATGAGATTACACCATGTATTACAATTACTATTTTTATGTAGCCAACATATATACATATTGACCAAGCACACATGTTTTTTTTTTTTTTGTTAATTCAGTGACCAAGCACACATGTTATATAAATTAGTTCACAAAACATAACAAGTTACTTATGAGAATCAATACGAGAAATTGCTTATTTATTTTTAAATTTCTAGTGAAACATAATATTTACGATAGAGATCTATTATAATTTTGTTAATTTTAAAGGAACTGAACCATGGACATGTAATTATATAAATCAGCGCAACATGTAAATCGAGAATTTCAAAGCTCCAAAAATACCAAACAAAGAAAAAATACTAAAAACAATGAAGAAAGAAAAAGAAAAAGCAAAACAGCCAAAGTATGAAATCCACTAGTATATATATGGATTAAAAATGGCCTAATAACTTAATGATATTATAAGGAAGATCGATAGTGGTGATGCGATTATACATTTATAATTAAATTTTTTAAGTTATTAAATGTGAAGATCAAATTATCACATCATAACTTCATCACTATTAACCTCCTTTAAACATTATTACATTACTAGGAATCAAAAAATGAAGTTGCGGGTTCGAGCCCGGCAGTCCCAACAGATTCATTACAATTTTGGAAGGAAAATGAGTGCCTATGAGCACTTTAATTGTTATGTTACAATCGGAAGTGAAACGAGAAGATTGCATTATAATTGTTATTTATGCTGAATCCTAACACTTCTAAGTTGCCTCCTATAATTGTTATTAGTATTTGATTTTGATGCACTGAACAGAGCGAGAGATGCCTCATGCTATTCTTATTATGTTTTTTTTTTCCTAGTTGGTTTAATTCATTTATTAGACACACTTCTTCTCCCACATCGGAGATTTACTAAAGTAATCCGTTTGATAAATAATCAGGTGTGAACCCTGAACGGCGGCTGAGCTCTGTAATGTGGGCTTGGAACCTAAATATTTACTTGTATTATTTGAATAATTAATATGAAACATTGAATAATTAATAATTAACCGACAAAAAAAAAAGTATATTTATGGATTGATGTTAATGATGAAAGTTTATGTAGTTTGCTTTTTTGTTTAAAGATTGATACAATTTTATGGAACTGTAATGGCTAAGTAGGATTATAATATTATGTATTCTCTTGACCATTTTGTATAAAATCATACAAAGCATATATTGGCAAAAAAAACAACAACAAAAAAAAGGTTGAAGTACTGGAAAATATTTTACCCAAAAAAAAGAAGAGAAAAATCAAGTATTAGGATGGAATTTCCGTCACTTTTGTTGACATGCAAATTTAGTTATTTTGGCAAAATAAGGATAAAATTATCTTTTAGCAACATTCAAACAGAAAAGTGGATCTTTTATTAATAGAAGGGGTCTAAGTCATAGTTTTCAAAAAATAAAGGGTCTGAGTCACATTTACTAAAAATGCAAGGGGTCTCATTCAAAATTACCCATAATAATATTATATGGAATAAAAACTTTTTCTAGATGTCATTAATTTTTTTGTATTTAAGTCGGACAAAGAATTCTTATGCAAAAGTCTCTAGCGTATGATATAAAAGATTATATATATATACTATATGAAATAAAAACTTCTAGATGTCACTAATTTTTATGTATTTTAACTTAGACGAAAAATTTTTATGGAAAGCCTTTGACTAATTTTAAATATGTGTCAGACATATTGTTACACCATAGAATTTATAATCTTACGTTGAATTCAATGTAGTCACCTTAGATAATTTTAAATATGTGTCAGGCACATTGGTGCACCATGAAATTTGTAACCTTACGTTAAATTCAATGTAGTATAATTTCAATTGAGTTTCTTCTTCATAAAAAATAAAAAATAAAAAAATTTAAAGGTCAACACGTTTAAGTTGAGTAATTATCGAGCTATTGTTGTGTAAATGCCGAGAAGACTTTGACTAGTTACATAATTATTGACCCCAAGGAGGTAGTTTAATGGTGAATTGGTTGAAACGATGGTATGAGACTTGTTCATATATCGAGTTTGAATACGACTTGGAGACAATTTTCTTAAACCAGTCCAAATATACCTTGTGTATATCACCAATGTCCCAATCGAATCGTCATTTTTTGGTACTTTTACTTCATTCCATTTGGTCTTATTCGTCATACTCGTATGATTTAAAACACTATATACTATATAGTATATGGAATAAAAACTTCTAGATATCACTAATTTTTCTGCATTTAACTCAGACAAAGAATTCTTATGGAAAAGCCTATGACCAATTTTAAATATGTGCCAAACACATTACTACACCACAAAGTTTGTAACTTACGTTGAATTCGATGTAGTGTAATTTCAATTGAGTTTTCTTCATCATAAAAATAAAAAATAAAAAAAAAGAGAGAAAGAAACTCACCTAGTTAGCTATCAAGACAAAAAAGAAATACGTATCGCAAAATTTCTACTTATTTCACTTAGGCTCTGGTTGTTTGCCATAAAATAACTTACTTGTGAAAAATATTTTCAGAAGAAAATATTTTTTTAAAAAATAGAATATTTTTTTATATTTGAACTCTGTTTGTTTGCCGTAAAATAACTTGTTTGTAGAAAATGTTTTCATAAGAAAATATTTTCCTTAAAAATCGAATATTTTCAAGTGTTTGAAAATTAAAATATTTTCTCAAATTTTGTGCTAACTGTAATATTTAACTAAAAAGTATTTTTCAGTTGACCAATTTTTCAGTGTTACCAAACACTAAAAAACTGAAAAAATGTAATTATCATTTTTTATTAAAAAATATTTTTCAGTTGATCAATTTTTCCGCGTTACCAAACACTAAAAAACTTGGAAAATGATTTATTCAGAATGAATCAATTACATCACCTATGTTCCTTGGAAGGACTCTTATCAATCAAATTATAGAAAGAACATTTAATAATAATAACAATAATGCAGTAGAGGAAAGATCCTGGAAATACATAATGAACGACTGAAACTTTAGATGTGAAGGAGCAACTTGGAAAAAGAGCGAAGAAAAGATTGTACTCGAGTATTGTTACGAGTAGACTAAATAATGAAAAGTTTATACCTTTGGCAATAGGAACAATAATCTATCTACCAGCATCTAATAAAATATTCACAGCTCATCACTCTCGGGGTTTTGATTTTGATTCCCATTTAACGGTTATTCTTATTTATCTGAATCCTAACACTTCTACATTGCCTCCTATAATTGTTATTATAGTACACAAAGCTTGCACCGATATCCCAACTGAACTTTAACTTTTTTATATGTGCCAAACATATTTTGTACAATGCAATTTGTAATCTTACGTTGAATTCAATATAGTGTAGTTTCAATTGAGTTTTCTTCATCACAAAGTAAAAATAAAAAATTTAAATATCAACACGTATAAGCTGAATAAGGGTGGAGCTATTGTTATGTAAATACCGAGAAGACTTTGACTAGTTACATAATTATCAACCCCAACGAGGTACTTTAATGGTAGAATGGTTAAAGTATCCGTATGAGACTTGTGTTCATGTATCAAGTTTGAATAAAATTTGGAGTTAATTTTTTCGAACAAAGTGTATAATCTAGATATTGCAACCAAAATTGAAAAAAATACACCACTCTATCGTATGATTACTTCCACTCATGCTTTATATTATATAGTTTACTGTCCAACTTAGGCCATGCCATAGCTCAGCTTTCGGTGGGTTTAAAACAGAAAATGTTAAGCAAATTATAGTTTAAATGAGCCACCCATAACCCCAAGGCAAACCATGATGTTAGCACTTTTGCTGGATAGATCTATGGATTATACATTAAAAAAATCATAGTAACGTTCAATTCCCAAATACTTAAAAGAGATTGGAGTTCTTAACCGAACCGTTGTCATTTCTAATTACACTTCATCACTATCAATACAAAAGGCAATGTCTCTCTAATACTTTTATCAGTTCTTTCAAAGTTCATAATGTTTTCCCTGAAATAACCTACAATCTTGATTGCAATATCCAGATAATACACTTTGACCCTCTGATATTCTCTTCTTTTTCTGAAAGCCTTGGATATTCAGACTTTGCCCGATTAACCTTACAAGAACTTAAAAATTAATGACCAGGAAAACCTCAATATCCCGGCCCGACCAATTGAGTCCCTCTGATTTATGCAAATGAACATCTACTTAAATCACATGATGAGGCTAAAGCTGCACAATTACCATACACACCCTTATATATACTCAATACTATATTGTCTGATATAGTATCAAACTTAATTTAATACTCAGACATGTGATCAAAGTTGTTGTTTACTAATAACCAAGTCACTTAGTGACAACATTAAACTCAACTGAACCTAGAAATACTCCTTAATAAACACATCCTAATACTTAGGTCCATATATTTATATTATCCTTTAACTTCTAAATCTTCACTACTTCTCCCATTCCAGATTCTGTCTTACATGTGCGTGTGTGTTTACGGTATCTATTACTTAGATCCATATATTTATATTATCCTTTAACTTCTAAATCTTCACTACTTCTCCCATTCCAGATTCTGTCTAAATCTTCACTACTTCTCCCATTCCAGATTCTGTCTTACATGTGCGTGTGTGTTTACGGTATCTATTACTTATTGCTCACTCCCCTACCCCACCCCCCCCCCCCCCACACACACACACACACACACAAACCACACCACCACCCCCGGGCGCCAGCCCCGTGTGAAGTTCAATGCAACATCTAAAAAGCTAGATCACAGTATCTATTATTTATTGCTTACTTCCCTGACCATAAGCCGTAAGTGCTTAGATACTAGTTACTACTAAAGAAAACAGAAGCCTCATGAAATTATTCCTAGGACATTACAATGAACGATGATTAAGCAAGAACTTTCTTCAATAAGATTCCATTATGTTATCATCCTAGCATTACATACAAGATCTAAGGATTAGCTCACATTGCAATGGCTGTCAAATTACGAATCAACCTATTGATGAAAATTTACGCTCCTCTCAAACAATCAAATAGATATGCGACGATCACTCATTTGTACAACGAAAGAAGCATGCAAGAGAGATGAGAAAATTCATTATTTCTTCTATTCTGCTTTCATTTAACAAACAAGATTCCATGGACGAAGCATTAGCTACCTGAAATCTGTATATCAAATTCAATACAAAAGAAGGAGCAATATATTTCATTACGAGCAACAAAAACACCTATCACAAGCAAAATCAAGTAAAACTATGTTTTAGATGCGTACATGATATTCCGGACAACTATAACCGTCATCTCACAAGCCCAGGGTAAACGGGCGTACCTCAATTGTGTCTTCCATCCAAAAGGAGTCCCAGTTTGTTCTCCAGCCCTACTGCACCAGGCACTGCAGGAACTACAGAACAATATAATCCTCGCCGGTCATGAATGTTGTCTTTGCTCACTCTTCCATGAATTTTTCGCTGCTTCTGCTGATGAAGCATTAGAATCACCATTACCAGCTTTCTGTTTCGAGAAAAATGGATCCCATTCATGAGGTACCACTTCACGTTGTCCTTCATCTAACAAAGCATATTTCCAGCTAAGCTCTTCGATAAAATTATCATCTGTACGACCTTCAACAATATCTCTTCTCAATCTTGTTACTTTGTTAATAACTGCCTGCACAGCTATGTCAAAAGCATCTTTGAAAGTCTCCAACTTGGATCGAGGATCCGCATATATTATCCTAGGAATGAGATTTATAACCTCCTCCCTCATTTCCTTCACCTGCTCTGGAGAAATTTGACTGAGCCTTTCCTCTATGCTGACATTTTTCTTACGAATATCGTCCTCTGGGATGAAAACCGAATACTTTGAATAGTTTTTGGGAAGATGCCAAGTGTACTGAGTGTAAGCAGAACCAGGATGAAAGAAGACTGGTATACAACCAGCCAAGATTGAATCGAAAGCCGATCTTCTTGTATATGAATCCCCTTGTGGCTGTAGACAGAAAAGCGAACTTTGGAACATCTGCAAAATACTGCTCGGTGAATGACATTTGCTCTCCCCAAAATCACATTCCAATAGCTTGCCCACTTTAGAATTCTTGCATTGATCGATGATCTGACCCCTAATTGATCAATAGTATCCTTGCCTATATACTGATCGTTGTCTCCTTCATTTTTAAACTGTACATTGACTGTTACTATTCGACAAGTTATAGTTAAAATAATGAATCTGATAGGGGGATAATACTTATCGTAACAAACTTGATAGGGGGGATAATACATATCATAACAAACTTGATAGGAGGGATAATACCTATCTTAATGAATCCGATATGGGGGATAATACCTATCATCATGTACTGTTTGTTAACTGCTATGCGACCACTGTTACAGTTTAAAGAATCTCTCGCATCTTACTATTTGCTCATTATTCTTCTGCTACTGCTCATTCTTATTATTTACATGATTTGTATAATCTTGTCATTCTTTGGAAAAGGACCCCATACTGTGCTTTTGTTCGCACACACTTTTTTGTTTTCGCCTGCTTTCTTTGCAGAAAAAGAAGAGTTGGAACTCGAGCCTTGGGTAGGTTGTGTCAACCTCTTGTGGTGATCTAGTGCAGAGAGAATTACCCATTCAAATGTTATTTAGTGTTGGATTTGAATTTCAATTATGACATTCGAGTTTGTTTGTAATAATTGAGGAATTTTACCTCACGTTATGATCCTTGGAATTTGAGGTAACACTTTAGTATCTAAAGTCATTATTGGAGATTTCATACAATTGAGATTTTAATAGTTTTGCACTAATTGTATTAAGATTTGAGTCTTGCGGGTTTAGGAGGACTTGTCGGCGAGTAGCGGTCTCGTCCCAAATTTATCTTGTTAAATTTCGGAACGTGATATACAACATCACATTTTCTCCATTTTCCGTACTATCTCAAACTTAGATTGATCAAAATAAATTTTATTTTCTCATTTATTTTGACGTATTTTTGTTCTTATTTTAATTTTTAATTTCAGAAAATGGCCAGAAATTATGCATTTCTGATATTATTACTATTATTATTACCATTATTGTTAATTGGATCGATATATGTAAAGCCGCTACAATCTTCAATTCGATCTCTGATACTAGACCTTTCACTAGACCCTCTCTATCTATACGTCGTCAATGTGTCATTACTAATTGCTTGTATCGATGGAGTTTGGGTCAGAAACAGTGCTCATAATTCAAATATCTTGTATGTTTGAACAAACGGACAAGTCTGAGTTGTGATATTTTCGGATTCTGTTATGATACCCAAGCAAGTAATGAAAAAGTGATGGGTCCATTAATACTGCATGTGAATCTTTATTCTTGTCAGGGCATTGCCTCAAGACTTTTCTGTTAATGGTGCCGGCTCACTACACGATTTATATTACATAGTTGGAAGTTTACGACTTATTTTCATTTGGTTGTATATGTTCAAATAGTTTGTATAGTAACAAGTTTGCTTGAATTGAAAATGAAAAAGAAATCTACATTTAATAGTACTTTTGCCTCCAGTTTTGGTGAGCATAAATGTGCACACTCTAAATGCTTATGCAATTGCTTTGGATGATTTGTATTCTTCTTCCTGATAAGGCAACCTAAGTTGTATCAGCTCCATGTGTGTTGTCTTTTACTTCTTGTGCAGTGTTAGAATATAACACTTGTCACATATCGAAAAATTAAAAATTTTAAAACTACCTTACGAGATTCTAAACTACTTCACTTGATACTAATTGATTTTTGGATGAAATCTCAGTTTTATGCTAATATGTTGTATTTGTGATCTTGTCACCATGACAAGGCTTTTAGCTCACATTTGCTCCTTTACTACAACGACACACTTTTTGGAGATGGAGAATTTATGGCCAACAATGGGAGGAGACTTGGACTCTTAAGTTAGTATGAGATAATATTGTTGTTTGGAATACTCATGGTATTTCTAACTCCCACCATAGACGTGTTATTAATGTTGGTTGGCAAAGGTTAGGTTGTGGTTACAAATTAAATACTAATGGTTATGCCAAAGGTAATCCTGGTATTCTAGAGGCGGGAGGAATCATTTGCAATACGAATGGTGAATAGATCGCTGGCTTTGCAACTAACTTGGGGTAACGATGAGTTGTCAAGCTAAATTGTTTGCCTTATTAAAAGGAGTTAAATTGAATGAGAGTTTACAGATTGATGAACTCCATATATATAGTGACTGATTCTGCCATTGTGTCTAATTTATTAAAGGCTAACTCGTATCTGTTTAATCCCTTACGCCCTTTAGCTGAAGATGCAAGCGAATACTTTCACGCCACAATAATTATAAGCTAACCCATATTTTCTATGAAACTAATAGATGTGCTGACGATTTGGCAAAATTGAGCTTACGACAACAGTTTGAAGCATCTCAAATTGACAACCTTCCAAGATCTGTTTTATTGCTGATAAAAAAATATATTAGGGGTGAAACATCTCCTCGTTTTGTTTAGTCTTCTAGCTTTCACCTTCCTTGCAGGTAAAAAAAAAAAAATCCTTACATGTGCCAGATGCTAAGATGTGTAGGACCAATAATTTTCTATTCCTATAAAAAAATGCAAATAACTTAGAATGGTAAGTGTTAATTCTGTTTGCCCCCAAAGTTATGGTTTAGTAATAATTGGGGTGAGATCAATTTTTTAGAGGCCACATGTTTGATACTTTTTATTATTTTAGAGTTTAGTTTTTAATTGATTTGGCACATGTGTGAAATACATTGTTACATTCGAGAGTTTATAGTTGGCAATTGAATTTGCTGAATAATAAATAATCGAAATTTACTAACTGAATTCTCACGTCACCTAAAAAAAGTGTTAATTGTATTTGATATGGACTTTTAGTGGTAGTCAAAAGGGAAACTGATGTACAGATTGAACCTTCTGATATTTAAATGCCTTTAAGGAGTCAAAAATATACATGATACAAAGAGATATCGGGCACCCCAAATTTAAAGACACAACCCACAAAGAAGATTAATATTGTAAGCATAAAGATAAGAGAAAAAGTTAATTTAGTCCTTGAGGTTTAGCATAAAGACCAATTAGGTCCTTGTGTTTTGAAAAAAACCAAATTGGTCCCTCCGTTAAGCGAGGGACTGTTAAAGTTTTAGCGGTTTCGAGGGCAAAGTTGTCATTTTAGCTTTTAAAAAAAACTAAACCCTCCCTCCCCTATTCCCATTCCCGTTCATCTCTCTCTCTTCATCAAACACATACACTCACACACCAAGCCCTTGCCCTCCCCCTCGCCCACCACATAGACAGGACCTTTCCCTTCCCCTCATGCGGTTCTCTCTCTCTCTATTGCTCTTGCTCTCTCTGTCACTCATTCTTTCTTAGTCATACACGCACACACACTGCGGTACACACTGGCGACGGCGATAGCAACGCACTAATTCTTTGATACTCTTACTCAGGTAACCGTTGGGAACCATCTATATATGTGTTTATATATGTGTTTATATATAGAATATTTATTATAATGTAATCGGTAATATTTATTTAGAAAATATTCTATAAAAAAAATTCAAAAAAATATAGCTATATATATATATATATATATATATATATGTGTGTGTGTGTGGGTGTGGGTGTGTGTGTGTGTGTGTAATATATAATTGGTAATATAATATATAATATACAAAATATATTGGTTATATTTAATATATAAGTACTCGGTAATATATATAATCGATAATATATATAATATATAGAATATTTATATAATGTAATCGATAATATATAAAAATATACTAAAATATAGATATTGGTAATACATATATATAATCTGCAGTATATGCAAAATATATATGCATTTTAATTATATTTTTTTGATTTAGATATATCTATATATCCGGTAGTAATGGGGTATTGAATTTACCTAAGTAATTGATTCATTGTTGTTCCCCTTGTTACATAGATATGGTTCGTCCACCAAAGTTTTTTAAGGTTATTCTGCAATCTTCAAACCCTATGCTTGTAAGTTTTTCTAAATTGATTCATCCTAAGTAAGTGCGTTTTAACCTATTGTTTACTAAATTGAGATTGCATGTTATATAAAGTTTGCCAATTAAATTCTTTGAAAGATACTGGGACCACATAGTGTCTACATACACACTGAAGTGTAACGGGATGTCGCAGATGGTGAAGTTGGAGGAGAGAGATGTGTGGTATACTATAAAAGTTAGAGAGTTTCTAGTCTTTTATTGGTACAGTCCAGGAATATTTAAAGTTCAAATCTTCGGCCATAATGTCTGTCAGGGGCGGAGCCAGAAGTTGAGTATTGGGGGGGACGAAATTATTTTTTTTGTACAGTTTGTAGAGTATTTTTTTGTACAGTAAACTTAATAAGGTATACATATACTAGCAAAAACAAAATGCAACTATAGAAATAAACGTAAATAAAATAATATTTATAAAAAATAACATAAGATATGCAAAAAAATGTTTACCTCATCAGTCAATGAAGTTGGACTCGTCTTTCCTTCATGGAATAGAATTCATCAATTATTGTATCTACAGGAATATCTTTGGCAATTTCTTTTTCTATATAGATAATTAAGCTATCTTTGAGAAAGCCATCCTCTATCTGATTACGAATACTTGTTTTGATAACCTTCATGGCAGAAAAAGCGCGTTCTGTAGTTGCTGTCGAGATAGGGAGAGTTAAAATTAACCGTATCAACCTATCAACTAAAGGATAAGCTTTTGATTTTCCAGTTTTTAGCAATCCTCTACACAGATCTGCTATGCTAGTTAAAATTATCAAATCAGGATGATTAGGCACATCAAGCCCATAATGTTGCAATTGATAACTCAAACAGCTCATCTCTTGTTCAGAGAAATCAGAAGGATAAAATTTCTCAGCAAGTTTGCATATGTCATTAATTGCAAATGACTTGTAGCCATCCCTAGGATCCAAAGTTGTGCTAAGAATAAGAACCTCGGTTGCTTGCTCATTAAATCTGTTATTTAACTCTTGTAACTGTTGATCTATAGTAGTTGTAAATAAGTCTACTCGGTAATGATGTTCCACTATTACAATATCCTTTTGACTGCGAAGTCGGACTATGTCAAAATATGAAGCATTCATATCAAGAACTTGTATATTTCGATGAGAAGCAAAATATGTCACATTCTCAATAAGGGTTTCCCAACCATCATCTCTCAACATTTGCATTATCAATTTTGTATTAGAAACCATATACAAAGCATTTAAAATATCTTGAGATTTCTATTGTAGAGCTTGGCAAAGCACGTTTGTAATCCCCATAATTTCTTTCATCACGTGCAAGATAAATACAAAATCAAATGACATCAATACCTTAATAGGAAAGTTCGCATCTCCTCGTTGCGAGTATGTAGATCCTTCAATAGCTATATTCTGTAGAACTACATATGTGGCATCAAACAACCTTATCAAACTACAAATTGAATTAAAATGGGAACTCCATCTAGTATCTCCACAGCGTTGTAAAGTTCCTATTTGATTGGCCCCTCTACCAATATCAATCTTGCCACGTTCAATTAAACTTGCATTTTCAGCTACTTGGGCAGCTTGTAATTCATCATTGTGCTTGGAAGAAGACCCAACAATGTTAACAATGAAACTCAAGTTTCCAAAAAGAGTATGTATATCAGGAACTTCTTTAGATGCAGCAACAAGAGCTAGTTGTAACTGATGAGCTAAGCAATGCACGTAATAAGCATAAGGACAATCTTTAAGAAACAAAGCTTGTAACCCATTCCATTCTCCACGCATATTACTAGCTTCATCATACCCTTGACCACGAATATTAAGAACATTGAGGTTATGATGAGATAAAGCACAACAAATCTATCTTTTAAGAGTTAATGCTTTTGTGTCTTTAACATGAATCAAGTCCATAAATCTCTCTTTAATAAATCCTTCATTATCAACAAATCTAATAACAAGAGCCATTTGCACTTTCTTAGATTCATCTCGAGATTCATCAACAATTAAGCAAAACATTGCTTCACCAATCTCTTCACGAATTTTGCTTTGCACATTTTAGCCAAAACGAACAAAATTTCTTTTTGAATACCATGTGATGTGTATTTTGCATTTTTTGGGGGCATTATCTAAAACAACTCCCTCTACTTACTCATTATAAGATGCTAACAACTTTATCATTTCAAGAAAGTTGCCTTGGTTTATTGAATCTAAACTTTCATCATGCCCTCTAAAAGCACATCCTTGAAATGTTAACCATCGAATATCATCTATTGAAGCTTTAAGGCGCAAACGATTACTTAAAATTTGTGAAGAAGTTTGCCTTTGAATCACCTTTTCAATATGAGAAGACTGATTATTCAAATTCTCACAATATTTGGTAGTTGAATTATGAATTGAATTTGAATCCTTCACCTCATGAGATGAAAAAGCACAATCTTTTCCGTTATTTACTTTTTTCCAACTTTTAAATCCCTTAACTGTGAATACTTCTGATCCGAATTTTCCAATTGATTCTTTTGCGAATATGTAACAAGGAAAACAAAATACAACATCCATTGTAGGTGAATACTCTAACCAAGGAAATATTTTAAACCAATGGGCTTGAAATCGGCGTCGATGACTCTCTAGTCCATAATATGGACAATGTGATTGAATATGTTGATATAGACCGAAATGAATATATGCTCTACGAATTTCATCTCTTTGATTCATTGAATACTCCCAAATTTGAAGACGTAAACCCGGATCACGGACTAAAGAACTTATTTCAATTGTCTCATTTTCAATCTTTTGACATTTTGTTGGTGATTCTAAACTCACATTTGTATCAATATTAGATATAGAAGCTTGTTCTTCAGGTTCTATCTCAACTTCCTTTTTCTTTCCTTTTAAAGAATGAATAAATTGTTTTAGACTTATTCATATTTGACCTGAAAATATTTAAAAAAGATAGAGTTATTCTTATTTTTTATATATATATGATTGATCAGCATCAACTTATATTAATTTTTTCCTCAAATATCATTTATTTCCAGAAATATTCTCTAGTGGCAATTATACTACTAAAATTAGTATCATTTCTATTTTCTAACAATTTAAAAAGTAATAATCAACATATAATCAAAAAAATAGATACATATAAACAAAGATGTACAAGGAAAGTAAATAGATTACACAAAAAAATTAACAAAATAATTATGTACTTATAAATTATATAGTAAAAAATTAATAGATAGAGATATATTACCTTAGACACGCGATAATTGAATTTGGAAAGAACAATTGGTGAAGACTGAAAATTACAGCTTGGGATCTGCAAAAAAATGATAATAAAACATTAAAATTTTATTTAGAATAAATGAAGTCTAAAGATTACATAAAAGTCAAAAGATAAGACCTAAGAGATCACTTACGATTTTTTTGCTTGTTAGAGGCAGGGGCTAAAATTTGAAATTCGAAACTTAGAGGTAGAGGCTAAAGTTTTATGTTATGTTTATTGATTAGAGAAATTCTTCTGAAATCTGAAATTCGAAACTTAGAGGCAGAGGCTAAAGTTTTATGTCTTACGATTTTCTTTTGCTTGTTAGAGGCAGAGGCTAAAATTTTGTTTTGATTGTTAGAAATCTGAAATCATTGCAAAAAACAAAAACAAAAAACAAAAACAAAAGCTAACATGGTGGGAGACAAGCTTTGCAAAAAACCGGGGGGGGGGGGGGGGGGGGGGGGGGCGGGGGGCGCAAAGCTAACAAACAAAAACAAAAGATGAAAAGTATCACTTATTTATTTTTTATTTTTTAAAAGTTGGGGGGGCCGGATGAAAAGTATCATTGAATTTTTTTTTTTTTTAAAGTTGGGGGGGCTGGGTCCCCCTCGTACCACCGCCCCTGATGCTTGTGAGAGAGATATTAACCGTAAGTGTAACTATTCTATTATTTCTACATTTTTAATAATAGTTATCATAATCATGCTAATTTTTTTAATGATAAATATATAGCTGAAGTGCCCATTGAGATTGAAAGCGATAAGAATGATGAGAGTGATGATAATGACGAAAGCGATGAGAGTGATGATAATAATAAGAGTTATGAGATCAATGAGAGCTAAGAGGACGAAGAAATAGAAGTTGATAGCGAGAAAACTGAAGAGGTCGATTGTGAAGAAGGTGGTGAGCATGTTCTGGAGTTTTTAGTGAAAAATGACAGACCTTATGTGGTAATTCTTCTTGTTTATTGCTCTTAAGAATTTTTTGAACAAATTCGAAATCATGATTATATGCTAATTATCATGTTTGGAATATATTGTAGCTCTCGCAAAGAACTTTGCAGAAGGGACCAGAATATTTGAGACTGACACAATGACCGTTATTGATTGTCATAACAATCAATATAGTCTTAGAGTGTGTAGGCAATAGATAAGGATGTACTTTGTCTTTTCTGGTTGGTCTTCCCTACGCAACTCTCATAACGTGAAAAAAGGCGATAAGTGTGTGTTTGAACAAATTGATGGAGGACAATTCAAATTTTGAGTATTATGACTTTTTTGACGAATGTCTTATGACTTTGTTTTGGACATTTTAACGTTGTTTATGCTTGAATTGGATTATTTATCACCTTTCTTTTTTTTTCGATGTGTATTTATTGGATTAGTTATCTTATTTTTATTTAATGTGTATTGGATGATTAATTTATTTTGGACTTTTTTTTATTTTTGTTATAACTTCAAGGACCAATTTGGTTTTTATCTTTTGTAAATATAGGGGCATAGTAGTCTTTTTACTCGGTCAAAGGTTTGACCGTTACAAATAGTGTAACTTTCGTTAAGTGCAGCGACTAAAATGGCCTTTTTTTCAAAACATCTGGACTATTAAAATGTCTTTTTCCCCTAAAGATAAGTGCTTGAACTGGTTCAAAATAATTAATTTAAAATTATCGTTTAATTTAGGGCAAATCTTACAAATAGTCCCTATTATTTACAAAATTTTGACAAATACTCCCTATTGTTTTAAAAGTCATATAGTTAGTCCTCATTGTTTGTAAAAGTTTCACTAATAGTCTTTATTGTTTTACAAGTCATTTAATTAGTCCCTATTATTTACAAAAGTTTCTCTATTAATCTTTATTGTTTGCAAAAGTCTCTCTATTAGTCCTTATTGTTTGCAAAAGTCTCTCTATTAGTCCTCATTGTTTGCAAAAGTCTATCCATTAGTCCTCAATGTTTGCAAATGCATTTGCAAATATTGGGGACTAATGGAGAGACTTTTACAAACAATATTGACTAAATGAGTGACTTTTGAAATAATGGGGACTATTTGTGGGACTTTTACAAATAATTAGGACTATTTGTGGGACTTTTACAAACAATGGGGACTATTTGTGGGACTTTTACAAACAATGGGGACTAACCGCGTAACTTCTAAAACAATAGGGACTATTTGTCCAAAACTTATAAACAATATGGACTATTTGTCCAATTTGTCCTTTAATTTATAATATTTATACACACACACACATAAATTAATTTAAAATATAACAAAAAAATATGAATTGTATATTTTTTATAATTTATTTTTTCTTCTAAACTAATTAAAGAATATTGTCTTCATACCAATTATAATTTTAATAACATGAACATTGTCTTTAAACTAAGGGTAAAGGTCTAGTTTAGCCTATTATATTTGGTGTAAATAATACTTTTATTCATTATCTTTCAAAATGAACCTTTTAATCCATTATCTTTGGTGTAAATGACACTTTCATCCATTATCTTTCGAAATGAGCCTTTTAATCTAATATGTTTCACATCAATGACGCCATTAGTATGTTTCCTCCAATATGTTTTGAAGTTGAACTAACGACGTTACTTATATAAAACATATTGAATTAAAAGATTCATTTCGAAATATAATAGATGAAAGTGTCATTTATACCAAAGACAATGGACTAAAATATTTATTTTGAAAAATAATGGATGAAAGTGTCATTTACACCAAACATAATGGACTAAACTAGACCTTTACCCTTAAACTAATTAAGGAACATTTTCTTCAATAAGAAAAAGTACACAGTAACTAAGTTTTCTGAAAGTTAATACATTCATGTTACTTTGATAATTATAGTTTTAGGAGCTAGAAAACAAGAAAAATGTATAGAAAGAGTCATTCTAGTACTTTTACAAATATAGTTCTTTCCTAAAAATATTTCAAAAATCTATTTAAAACAAATTGTTAAATGAATTCATTGGAATACTTAAATTTGAAAAACACAAGTAAGAGAATTTGAAGTCCATATATGTTACGAAAAAGGAGAGAAATTATGATTATTTTCCTTTTCTTATCATTTGCTTGAAAGTAAACTATTTGAAGAAAATGTTATTGAAGTTTATTGATGTCTAATTAGATACAAATATCTTTTTAAAAGAACACTTTTTCAGAATAATGTGCTTTTACCAATAAGGTATCGTGAAAATTAAGGTGTAAAATACCAAAGCTAAAAAAATATAAACTTAACCGTTAAGCATTAGGGTATCCTTACTAGATCTGAGTCGTACAATTATTACGTAATATAGTTCATTTGGTAAAATAAAAATTCATAAAGTAGAGATCAAAATTACCAAAAAGTGGTCCCGAGTCTCTAAAAAGTGCAAAGTCTCTATTAAGGCCTCTAATTTAACTTGAAGAATTGAGACTTTTTTTTAGAGATTCGGGCTCACTTTTTGGTGAATTTGATTTTTACTTTATGAATTTTGTTTTACTAAATGAACTATATTACGTAATAATTGTACGACTCAAAGTCTCTATATTTAAAGACTCTGGTAAGAATAGTCTTAGAAAAGTAAAAAGGTAAAATACCAAAGCTAAAAAACCTTTTTTTCCATCTTTTAAAATTCTTAATTTTATTTTGTAATTATTCTAAAATAATTAAAAAAATTTGTCGCCATGTCGTTGCCAATTGGCGAAGACAACGAGATGGCGACAAAAGACATTTTTTTTTTTTTTTAAATTTTTAAATTTGTTTATGTAATCAAAACTTTTTTTCTTTTTTTAAAAACAATTAAATCATATGTTGCCATGTCGTGACTAACTGGCGATGCCATGTCGATAAAACAACTTTTTTTTAATAACAACAAAATACGAAGCTAAAGACAACGTATGTGCTCTGTGATCTTTTATTTTTTCTCGGGGAAATAATTTATCTCAAAAAGAAGGTATATTTGTGTTCAGAAAGTAGCGCAAGAAGATCGATGTTTTGCCAGTAACAGAAAGGTGCAGACTAATTAGACCAATCACAATGCTTCTCACATAAGTGGTGGCCCCCACACAGATATGTCCCACGAATATACTAAACCATCTAATCTTCCATCCTTGCAAGTGCAACTACATCAACTAATTGTAACACTTCAAAACATATGAACGGCATATACTTACCTACAAATAGACTGTTTTTCTGCAATCTTCGACCTCTGCAGACATGCATGTGGTCTCTTTCTACTTTCGATCACCTTTGCTTACAACTTTGATGTTTTCTGCAACTATTTTTATGTTGGTTTTACTAACTTATATTGGAAAGCAAGTAAGAGTTTAATATATATGCCAACCATTGGAGATTTCTTTTTGCATTTTCTGTATTATTACATACAATTCAAGCCGTGGAGACATGTGGTAAGTCTTAAGCCTCCATGATAATCTTCCAGTACGGCAAGTCTATGCCATTGATTATGCATTTCAAATATATGTCTATGCTCTTGATTATGCATTTCAGATATTTTTTCTTGTTAATTTTCTTACTGTATTTCAAATATAACGTAATACATTGTGACTTGTGATTGATCAAATGATCGAGGAAAAGATAAAAGTTCTCTATTCCAAGTTGGGACAGAGTCCGATCGATTTTTACCAGTTCCATGCTTGCGAATACATGCAGTACGTAGTTAATATGAAAAGATTTTATCATGTATGGAAGTATTAAGATTATAGTTTAATTTAGGAAGTAAAGATTATGGAATAACTACTTTATATATAAGTGTGTTTATATCTAAGACTTTACGAATAAACATGACTATGCATGCCTCAAAATATCTTATATTATGAGGTGAATCGTCATCAAACGGCATTAGGAAGCATCACTAAGTTGATATAATGTGAGAAAATGGTAGTATATGACATGTATATGATACATCCTAGAGGATGATACTATTTGATTGATCGCTAAGTGTGAGAGAATGTTTACTTGAAAGACTTATTGTGCATGAATTATTCTAAGGAATAAAAGTTCGTCACTTACTCAGGCCAGTTGGAGGTTGATAATACTCATTAGTGTTAACATGGTGTAACTGTTAGGAATAATGCTTAAAAAGTCAATAAATTGTATTTTGGAATTATGGATACTGTGTTATTTAATTTATTAATTCATTTAATATGGGCAGTTTATTGATTTATTATTAATGTCTTGATTAAATAAATAAAGTCCTTACAATACTATTTATAGATTCTATCCTTAAGAGTAAGGATATGAGTGACGGAATCTATAATCATAAATATATTCTAAAAAGGTTGTCCCCGATCATAGGATAAACTAGTTTGGCGTTAGTTTATCCGGAAAGATCGAATTACAGTCTATTAAACAAATTATATGAAATATTAATTTGGGCGATTTGTCTTATATTATTATAATAGATGTATAAGTACTTATTATGAATAAGTAACTGGACATGACCACTGATACAACGAATTACATGGAATGTCAATGGTTCGTTGTATCATGTAATTATGCAATTAGTCCTTAGACCTGAGACACTACGATTATCTCATGATTAAGAATGTTATTATTTGTTGGTACGAATAAGCTAGTCCTAATCATAGATTAGACAATGTATTCAGTGGTTGTGATTTATTCTGTCATGGAGAAATGTATGTGTAGACACGAAAACTGTCAATTGGGTGTCCTATACAATCTGATTAATTGAGTGACTTGAAATCCTTGGCCGAGGTGGAATAGTGGAAGTCGTTTCACGAATTATTCATTAGTCACTGATTAATTGGGTTTTGGCATATGGTCAAGTAAGAGAGTTTGACGACCCAATCCATGACTCTGGCTTGATCGGGATAATTTAGACAGTAGGATTTGATTGTATATAAATTACTATTTGGGTTCTCATGCTTGCACTTCATCTTTAATTGGATAATCGTGATACATTGCTAGATGTCATTCACGATTTGTGATTTAATTAGAAAGAGTTCTAATTTAATTAATTGGTTGAATTAATTATTTGTTGCCGATTAAAAATGAACCCGATAGCTCACACACAAATGGAATTTGCAGATTAATTGGACTAGAGAAAAAGATTAAATTAAATTTAGGATTGTCCTAAATTGGGCTTGTAGTAATTAGATGGTGATCTGATTGATGTGGAGTCCAAGACTGGTAAGTTTAAGACCAGCCCACTTATGACTTAGGTCATATGTGTTTCCTATATATATAACTATTCTGACAGAGAAATAGCTAGCACACTTTTCATAGTCAGAATTAAAATATAAGATTTCTCTAGAAAACCTAGTGGGGTGAAATTCAGTTAGCAAGTGCAGATTCTGTGTGGATCAATCTTGGAGGCTTCACACGTGAGAAGCTTGATTCAGATTCTACATCGATCTACGTTTCAAGAGGTAATCCTGAACTGTTAGCAGATTTAATTTAATTAGATTAAATTATTATCTGATTTAGATTTGCATAATTAAACATGAACGGATACATGATATTATTTTCCGCTGCGCAATTCTTTTAATTTTCATGTATTTTCCCAACAGTAACGAGATATGATAGTCGCTTCTAAGTAGCCTATTCGAATTAAGTATCGTGTAAGATATTTGACAGTTTATCATTTGGCCTTTGTGATGACCGGCTGTATTTGTGAGCGAAAAGATTTGTACATCTGTCTCGTTGTGATTAGTATTACGGATAGAGTGACCTTTGAGCTTTGGAGATCTTTGAATTTATAAGTGTGAGTGTCAATCTCCCTTCTATTTTTATATGGATGTGTTGCGACTCCTCGGGCAGTAATTATTCAGAATGGATCAAATGAACCTCGCACGTTTCTTGACAGTGTCACAGAGTTGTTGGGCTTATCAGACAAGTTCTTGGAACTGCCTTGGAAACTGTTTCCAGTCCATGAGTATATGGCTTTCGCTACTAGTATTTTGTATTCTTTTACATCTCAGTTCGGAATCTATGTATTTAGTTTTTGTTGATAATTGATCAAGATCCAAAGTGGATACCGAACGATTTGCTCATTAGTTCAAGATATCTAGCCTTGCAGGCTTCAGAAGATTGTCTTCTCAAGCTCACAATGGTTGCACTCCTACATTTGCTTGGGCTAATTTGGGGGCATGACAGATTCTGTATCTTGTTTGTGGGTGAAGAAATGGTGCTTGTTGTTACTTTATTGGAAAAGGTTCTTGTTTGTATGAGGAGTGTGAATGACGGCAAGCATATATTTGTTCTGTGAAAATTGTGGTTTTTACAATATTGGAAATTATATTTATTACAATATATGTGTTTTATGGAGATTAAATGTATACCCTTTTCATATTGTGTGTAGAAATTGCAAGAATGGAACCAGTTGAGATGCCTATGAATGACGAAAACCAAGAGCTCTCTGCTTACAAACTACTATTTGCTAGAAGGTTAGTTTTTTTTTCCTTCTGTCCGACCGTTTTAGACCTAGTGCATAGCAAGAGGACCGTCTGGCTGCGCTATCTGCCCTATGTGCATGTTTACAGACTCAAGATTTCAAGATCATTGGTGTATATGCGCGCTGATGCTATAAATTGTTTTTCCTCTGTTTGGAGTAGTTATCAATTGGAAGCTCTGGAAAAAGCAATCGAGCAGAACACAATTGTGTACTTGGAGACTGGTTCTGGAAAGACTCTGATTGCCATCATGCTCTTGCGCAGCTATGCTCATCTTCTGCGAAAGTCGTCGCCTGATATCGCTGTTTTCTTGGTCCCTACTGTTGTTTTAGTCACCCAAGTATGCGATTTGATAATTACATATCATGCTCCATTTATACTATTTTTTCCTCATTTGATAGTAACCTTGGGTATAAGTAGCTTTGATTTTAATCATGGTGAAATATTTTATCTCCACGAGTTCAGAACTTAGATTTTCATTTAATTTTTTTGTGTTTTCACTTGATATACTAGCAAGCAAAAGCCATTATGATGCACACTGACTTGAAAGTGCGGAAGTACTGGGGAAAGATGGGTGTTGATTTTTGGGATGCTGCTACATGGAACCAGCAACAGGATACTTACGAGGTATGCAATTGTATTCTTAAAATAACAAATATCTTGAGTAGGCTGGTATAAGAAGTACCGGTTTTGTCTTCTCATCTTTTAGATAAAGATCGGCTTGAGATAAGATCAATGCTATTTAGATATTTCCAGTTCTTCACAGCTTGCCTAGATTCTAGTTTTTTCCATACTAGAACTGCAAATTGGTGTTTCCATCATGTGTGTTATGGAGTCCATTATTGTGATTCAATGCAGTTGGTTTGGTCTTATCTTACTAGTCACTGCTGTTATCAACCAAATGGTAGGTGATAATACGTACAAGTATTTAACATGTTACACCACCCGACATTTTTAATCAATTAGACTTCACAATCAGGATGAATTGAACTGTGTGGAGCAACCGTAGAGAATCTGAGGAGAATCCTTATCTGATTATGTTCTTATTATGGATTCCTATTGCATCATCTCTTATGTAGTTCCCCTATGCTTCGCTACATTTTGTACTTTTGTTCTCTTCTCAAAAGCATGATCTTTTGGATACATTTTAGATCTGCAAGCCTCATGTCTAGCCCTTTTGGCACAAAATGTGATCTCTTGCTGTGAATTTACCTAAGCATTCATGTTTAGGTGCTTGTGATGACCCCCCAAATTTTATTTGATGCCTTGAGCAAAGGTTTTTTGAAACTTGTCAAGATCAAGGTTCTAATATTTGATGAATGCCACCATGCAAGAAAGAAGCACCCCTATGCTCTCATCATGAAGGTATGTTTTCTGAACCCATAATTTCTTACAAAGGCATGCTTAATTATGCAACTTTGTTTGATCTCATTAATCGAAGTATATTAGTTGGCATTAGAATATTTTCACACTTATCTATTGGTGTATACGGAAAATCTGAAAACGGTTACTTTTGGACAGCTTCTATGTGATGAATAGTACTTAATACGTGGGATGAATTTTACTCCAGTAACACTTGATTTCTAACTTGATCCACTATTTTTACGATTCCATGTCAATATATGAACTCAAACTACTACGTCATCTAAACAAAATTCGTCAGTTGGACACTCATTATGTCGTGTGTTTTGTGCATGGTCTTCTATTAATGCAAAAATTTAGACTAACACAAAAGTTCTGTAATGGTGTGACAGTTGCTACTCTGTGGTCTATGCTTGATATCCAGACTCGATTTATTTCTTTCATCTTTCACTGGGAGATTTTCATTTTGGTGTGTGACTAAACTTATGCTGATGACGACTGGCTTTGACAAAACTAGACAAATTCATATTGACACTAGTCTACATCACATGGGAAATATCTTTATATTCTGCAATTGTTGTTATTCTCATGTTACTTGACGTACTTGCTTTTACCTTTTATGCTGTTGCGACATTTTTTTTAGTACTTGTGAAATTGCTAAGCTAAAAGATTCTAATGTTGTAGGAATTTTATCATCGTAAACTAGCCTCAGGGAATTCACAGCTTCCCAGAGTATTTGGAATGACAGCTTCCCCTATAAAGGCTCAAGGTTTGTAGGATAAAGTGCTTTCAGAATTCTTATATTTTTTTGTTTGTCTGTTGATTTTCACATGAGCAAGTAATTGATATCTTTTCTTATGTAGCTCCAAAGTCTTCAAAGGATCATTGGAAACAGATTCGTCATCTAGAAAACCTCATGCATTCAAAGGTTGTTTTACCATTCTCTGTTTCTTATGGATTAGCATTAATGAAATCATTATTTAATATCATGATGCCGAGGGCATTTGTTCTCTGCACATTAGAATGAGCACAAGTTCGAGAAACTGGAGAAGCTTTTTGGCATCTTGCAGTTGTGTGAATATTGTTGTCCATCTTTAAAAGGCATCTACATATATATATATGTGTGTTTCTGATCTCTTGTATGTGGCATTATTTGAACATTGTGTATGCTTTGCATCTAATCTTTTAATATTGATCATTGAAAAATGCTACTTTGTAACTTGATGATTGCATTTCTAGATCACAACAGTTTTATTATGGAATGTCATTTGGCTTCTCCTGTGTTTAGATTTTAAATATGATACCAAAGTACTTGTAGAAAACGTTGGGTAAATAGAAATGGGAAAGAGATGTTTCCAACTCATCAAAAGTATAAGCTTGAACTCTTCCTGCCAAAAAGGACCTGCACATCATCCACACAATTCCTCCCTTGAGGATAATTCCACCTTGAATAGTCTGCTCCTAATGGATATCTTTTGTCTGAATGAAGGTTTACACCTGCATTAATGAGTCCGTTTTAGCTGAACATATCCCTTTTGCGACTCCAAAGCTAAAGCTTTACAACCAAATGGACATTCCTTGTTCATATTTACGCCTGGCGGATGATTTGAAGGGGATAAAATCTAAGGTAAGCATATTTTTCAGGGTATAAGATCCTTTTCTTTTGAAAAATTCCTTTTTATAGCCACATATTTTCATGCTCATGTTGTCCACAGATCTTGGAAAATAACTTGTATCACCTGTTAATTTCTTAAGATATAGCCTCCTTGTTTTGCTTCCAGTCTGATTTAGAGTACCTCTTGTATGCTCTGATGCAGCAGTATGAATGTTCACTCGAAAAATCTAGCCTCCCAGAGTCTCTGTTTGAAACTGGGAAGAAGAAATTGAATAGGCTTCACTTAGATTTCTTGTATTGCCTGCATGAGCTAGGCATCTGGATGGCTTTGAAAGTAACCTTTATTACTTTTGCTTTTCTATTAGTATTTCTATGTCATTGCATGGCGTGTAATACATATGCTTTTGCTATGAAATAGGCTGCAGAGTCCGTGGCATCTGTACAATATGACAGTTTTTCAGGGGGGGAATTAGATGCATCTCCCAAGAACGCTGTAAGAGGGCTTTGTTTGGATGTGTTCAAGGTCTTCTCTGCTTGCATGCCATCTGGTACTCTTCATACTCATTAAGTTTGTCATTCTCCGTTTGATCAGAATATTCCCTCTTCTATTTTATGACATCTGTGTTAATGCCTAGACTTCGTAGATAAAATATGGTCCATTGCTCGTGATAAAGATGCTATCTTGAATGCTGGGTATCTAACTTCAAGGGTTATCTGTCTTCTCGAGTGTCTTCTTGAGTACAGGTACATTTGCTCTTGATGCTGTCTGTATCTACTGTTTTACTGGTACAAAGCATCGTATCTCTTGAAACTTTAATCAGAAAGTGGAGCCGCCCACATAGCCATCTTCCATCTATACCTGCCTGCATTTTTTGTTTTTTTCTGTGTCTCTTTTCTTCTCAATTGTAGTTCTTCACTTCTTATTTAATTTATCTTCCCAATCTTAAATGATCAAAGATTGCTAAATGATTTTGAATTTGCTGAGTAGTCTTGTACGAAAGTGTGATTAGGCCACCGGTCTCTCTACTACTTTGTTGACTCACAGAACTTGTTTATGCGCTTCTTTCTCCTTTTTTAATAACGGCATACGAATGTAATGATGTTGCACAGATTTCTCAAATATTGAACTCTTCCCACATATATAGCTAGTTAAGTTTCTTTTAGCCTTCTTCTTATCTTTTTGTCCCAAGGAAATTTCTGTCTTTTGGACTACATTTACTTACTAACACTTGATGTTAGACAACTCCAAAATTCTATATTGCAAGTTTTGTTCGCATTGTGAACGCCTATAAATGATAATCTTCCCATGCTTTTTGTGTGTAGATTCATCAAGTTAAACAGTTAGCTGTGTTCCTTAATAATTTTGAACAACAATTTATTGGAACTATGCCTGTTGATAGGAGCCAAAACGCTAGGTCAAAATGCCTTCTTAGCATCATATGTTTGTGCCTATTATAGTGCTAGATAATATCGAATTACCATGGTGATTTGCTTATGTCACACCCCTAAAATCTACCTAGCCAATTTTCAGGGACGCGCCTGAAAAGATAAGCCCGCAAGGCATCAAACCACAAATAAAATAAAAATAAAATGCAACCTCATAAAGATTACAACGCAAGGCTCTAAACATTTATACTTGTTGCAAATAAACAATATTCATAATCAAAACTCTAGATAGAGTAAGTTTCCATCTACATAATCCTCAAAATAATGACTATCTAAAAAAACTAAATTCAAGAGCCAATCACCATAGCATAACTTCCAAAGATTCACAACCTTGAAGGTCAACCATTCACAACCTAGTTCCTGTTGTTAGATGTCATTTGAGAATCTCCATTCAACTCTTTTTATGTGTTTCTCTACCCAGTTAAACATCCTTTATGATAGTACCGTTGAATTCTATTTAAGCATATCGCTAGCGAGCAGATTGTGGACTCAAGTCTGTGATGAATATTCTAGTGAAATAAAATCATATCTTGGACTTGTGTGTATAATTATCCTGCCAACTAATGAAGAAAATGTGAGGTGGAGCAAATAAATTATATGGAAGATAGAGGAGGTTTCTCTATTAGAACCACAACAGTGTCTAAACTTCAATATGTTGAGATCGAACATGAATATGTCACTATCCATATCTTTCGTTGGCTTGATAATATGATGAGATTCTTAACATGTTACAATATTTTGCACAGGGACCTGAAGGATATGAGGTGTATAATTTTTGTTGAGAGGATTATAACAGCTATTGTCCTTCGATCTCTATTAAATAAGGTGCACCTGGAATTGAGTGGATGGAAGACCGAATACATGGCAGGACATCAATCTGGGCTCCTGTCACAGAGCAGACAAGAACAACACAAAATTGTTGAAGAATTCCAGAGAGGCACGGTGGGTGCCTTACTAATAGTATAGCATAAAATTATTATTTATGAAAGAGAATATCTATTGCTAAGATTCTTGCATGTGAACATGTCATGCTGCAGGTGAACATCATAGTTACAACTTCCATTCTTGATGAGGGCTTGGATGTCCAGAGTTGCAATCTTGTAATTAGATTTGATCCCTCGGCAACCATTTCTAGTTTTATTCAGTCCCGTGGCCGTGCTCGTAGGCACAACTCAGATTTCATCATGATGATAAAAAGGTATAGTTTCTTGTAGTGCATGGAGGCCTTTTTAGTGCTAACATTAATTAGTATGAAACTTACTTAACTACCTTTTCTTATTTGTTCCAAAGTGATTTTGGGTTTGGCATGAACATATGCCATAAATACTTTCTCATATTTTATTAATTCGTAGTGTAAAAGGAAACTGCTTATCCTTCTCAATGTGTGTTTTCATCTCCCACCTTATGTTCGAGTGTTCTACCAGATAACACCAAAGCATACAATTTAGGACCGTGGGGTTTAACTAAACATGTGGTTTATCATGTTTCTGGAATTCTATTTGCTGTTGTTTGTTTATGCCCTACTATTATAGGAAATTCTGGAGTTACTGTTTAATTTTCGTTCGGTAAAATTCTAATGCTTTATTTGTTTTTTATGGTGTTTATTTAGAACATTTTATGATGTTGTAGGTTTCAGTGGTTCTGGTAGTGATCATTCCTTTTTCATGCCATTCTTTGCTAATTTGCTTACTGAAATCGTAGGAATGATAGTTCAACCCTTACACAAGTGGAGAACTATCTAGCCAGTGGAAACATTATACGGAAGGAGTCCTTGGATCATGGTTCTGTTCCTTGTGCCCCTCTGGATTTGAAAGATGAGGTCTGTTATCAGGTTGAAGCTACTGGAGCAATTGTCACTTTGTCTTCCAGTGTGGCATTGCTTCACTTCTACTGTTCAAGGCTACCTTCTGATGGGTTTGTCCATAGAATCTTTTATTCTTATGAACGATATAATGTGCTTTCAGTTTCCACATTTTTGAAATTTTTGTAACTTAAAAAGTAATTCCCTATTCCGGTCTTCTGATTTTTCAGGTACTTCAAACCCTATCCTAAGTTTGTTATAGATAAGGAGTCCAAAACTTGCATTCTACATCTTCCTAAAAGCTGTCCAATCCCAACTGTAAAAGTTGAAGGAAATATCAAAATACTGAATCAACTTGCGTGTTTAGAAGCGTGTAAGCAACTTCACCTAGATGGTGCCTTGACAGATAATCTTGTGCCATATATTGTCGAGGAAGAAGCCAATGTCCAAGAATTGGGTAATTTAAGTTCGCCCATTTCTTTCTTTATCAATTATGGGAAGAACACAATTTTATTGCTTTAAACAATATTTTCACATATCAATTTCTGTATAATTATGTTGTGATCCACAGGCTTTGAGTACAATAATGAACAATTACAGTACTTCCCACCTGAATTGATTCACTACCGCAGCAATGAATCTGAAACATTGTACTACTGCTACTTAGTCGAGCTGCAGAACAACTTTTACTGCAATGCTGAGCTTCGTGATGTTCTGCTTGCTGTAAGGTCTAGGTTTGATTTTCATGACGAATCGATAGCTTTGGACCATGTTGATGATAGCATTAGCTCGAAAATATGTATGAGATATGTTGGAGCAATTCGACTTACTTCTGAAATTGAAATTGAAACTCTTCCTGGAATTAGGACATTAACATAGATGTCATGTTCATGGAAACAGTTCGTATATTGCTTCCCCATTTTCAGTTACAATTTGCTCATGTACTTTTTCTCTTGCTGTTTAATTTACCTTTTACCCACGTTCTCTTTCCTGACATCCTTTCCTATTGTATAGCGCCTTGAATTTCTTGGAGATGCGGTACTGGACTATCTAATCACAGTGCATTTCTACAACAAATATCCTGGTTTGTCTCCTGGATTATTGACTGATCTAAGGTCAGCTTCTGTGAATAACGACTGCTATGCTCTGTCTGCAGTAAAGGCTGGTTTGCACAAACACATTCTCCATGCTTCACCAGAGCTCCAAAGGCAAATAGCCACCACTGTTGAAGACTTTGACCGCTTATCGTTGGGCTCAACTTCTGGATGGGAGTCTGAGATAGCTTTCCCTAAGGTATTTTCATTGTGTTTCTTGCATGTTTTGTACTGAGCTATAATAGCCATAGTTGAAATCAAGAAAATTGGCATGTTACTGCAGGAACATAGCCAAAATTAATTGCAAAAAGATTTTATTAGGGAAGCAATTTGTGAGGCCCGACCTCGATTTGCGTGCGATACCTTGTTTCGTGTGCCTAACCTAGATTTTTGCGTGCCTTGACCTAGGTTTAAGAATTGTATTTCGTTTTGTGTGCTTTGCATTGAATTACGTGCATTCATTTAGGGTTGTGTACATTTACTTGAGAAACGTGCATTTGTCTCGTAGTTCGTGCCCTACCTTGTAGTGCGTGCTCTAGACCTAGAAAAGCGTGACATCACGCTAATCAAGAAAGCATCTTATACGAAGCACTAAGTCATTAATTAATCCTACAAATCGCACTAACTAATATTAAAATGCTAAGTCAATGCACTAGAAGACAAAATTGCACCAAAAACAATACATTCTTTATTCTTTATTCTTTGCATATCCCAAACACACAATAAAATAAGCCTTGAACAAGACAAAAAAATTCAGATTTGAACACCTCTTTGGCTGACCACTAGGAGCTTTGTGCATGCAATCCAATTTCAAAATTTATTCCTCAAACATTCTATGACAATTTAATGACACAATGCATAAAAAATTGGCTCAAAACTCTATCCAAAGCTCCACCATTTCGACACAAGCTCTTTGCCCATGCTAGGTAATTCAAAATGCTTCTTGAAGACACAAAAGTCTGAAATTTACATGCTCTAGGCCGACACAAGCTTCAACATTTGCAAGGCTTTTATTTTTCTTTCATTTCTCTCATTTCCTCTCATTCTTCTCTCTCCCTCTCATTCTTCTCTCTCTCTCTCTGTCTTTCTCTCTCTCTCTCGGCCCTAGCTGAAATTGTAGACTCCATAGCCAAGTTCTTCATCCTAAGGCTCTTCAAGACTTCCAAGCAACCAAGGAACTTGACCAAGCAAAGCTAGGAGCAAAGAAATGCACATGCAAGCCTTTAGCACTTCCATTTCTGTTTAGGTGAGTTTGCTAGCTTCCATTTCTTTTCTTCTTGTTCTAACCACATGCACCTACTAAGAACTTGGTTACTAAGCTAGGAAATTTGAGAAAAATCGAGTGGTGTCTCGGCTAAGCAAGGAAAAGAATCAATCTTGTGCAACCATCAAGAGTTTTGTGCATCTTCTTGTTGTTTTGCTAAGGTGAGGGATAAAACTTCTTGAAAATCTTTCAAAAAACCACATGCATGCCCTTAAATTTCTATCTTTACTTCTGTACTTGAGATATATGTGTGTTCATGAGGTTTTGTAAACATGCATGGCAAGATTTTTGGCTAGAATGTGATGATGATGAAATCGTGTATGTGACAGCCTTCTGTCTTGTTGGTGCAAGGAGGTCTTGGCTAGGTAAATGATGTTAACAATGTGTGAAAATTGGTAGGTAACTAGTTTTGCTAGTTCTGAACACTTTTTGCAGAAATAGACCAAAGCTAATTTTGACTCTAAGGTCCTCAAAATGGATAATTATCAAAATATGTCCAAATCTGGAAAGTCTGGAAAAATGAAGCAGGTTTTGGCAGATTCACTGACCTTGTAGAACGAACCAGTTTTGACTTAGTAAATGATATCCAAAATGCATGAAATTTGGTGTGCAGCTATATTTTTCAGTTCTGGACATTTTTTTCAGAAATGGACTAAGGCTAAATCTGACCCTAAGGCCCTCAAAAATGACAAGTATTGAAATGTGTGCAAATCTAGACAGTTTTGTGTAGTCTCACTGTTTTGGCTATAACTATTGAACCCGAACTCCAAATGATGCGAGGTTTGTTTCTGAATTTAGTTCACCGCTTAAGCTTTAATTTGACATCTTATTCACTGGAATTGGATATTTTTTTCTTGTCTTAATGATTGTGAGAAGACAGTCCATTGCAGTGAGGGTTTCACTTAGTGAAATGCTTAGAAAAATTATTGTAGCTTCTCTTGTTGTATTAAATGCTTGAGATTGTGGAATTTGGATGTTGTGTGGACTGTTTTGAATGCTTGAGGGTGTATGAACTAATCAATGAGTGGCTTGAGTTTAATTACGAGATGACTTGGGGCTTAATCGCACGGGTAAGCACGAATTGGAACCCTAGTAACTAGGTAAACTTGCTAAGTGTTGATCCTATGAATATCGTGTTTAATTATATGTTTAGTAGGCTGCCCGTAGTTGCCCTTGTAGCCCTAAATGTGATTTTGATGATTACATGTTGACAAGTAGGCCTTTCTTGCACCCAGTTCCACGTAGATGTCATTGCATGATGAATAATCTTATTATTTGATTACGTAAACTTTGAAATAAGTTATATGACTTGATTTACATTCGTTACATGGCTGCCCGTTTAATGTTCATATAACTCCATGTGCCTTTCAAGTGAAATTACTTGTTTTATCGTGCCTCGCTTATTTACTTGTCAATGTGCAATCTTATGACTGCTCGGAGGTAACCTACTTTGTTGTCCTCTTAATGTGATATACTAAATGTCATAAATGTGCATTGCATACAAGGTTGCAACCTTTCATAGTGGCGTGGTAGCGTTCACGCACACCGGGTGGCATCGGGCTTGTCGGTGCAATCGTGACTACCATTGTCCAATTCCCTCTCTCGCTTAGGGCTAGACTTCCTTAGAGAGTTGGGTCGTAGGATTTCGGGGTACATCCGGAGTACACCTATTTGGCGTGATAAGGGGATGATTTGAAGTCGACCGCAACAACTGATACTGATATGAACTGAGAGCGAAAGCTCACCGTATCCTTTTCACTATGTGTATAAGTACTCTCGCTTGGTTCCTAAAGGACTTCGGGGAGAAAAGATGGGTAATTGTGTTCATTTACTTTTATATCATGTTATGTACTTACTTGTGATATATTCATGCTTGCAAAAGGGTTTTCATAAGTTGAACCGAAAAATGAGTTTTAAAACTTATTTCTCGTTCCCCCTCGCTGAGTTCATAAGGACTCACCCTCTTTTATCATCTCAGGTGAAGAAGACTAAGAACAGGTACCCGAGGACGACGTGCCTAATGATGATTCCTTGGAATGATTGCTTGTCCTACGTGCCTTGCTTGATTATGGCCATTTGTGAAAACTATGTTGCTTGAAGACTATTTCATTTCTTATGATGTTTGTTGTTGTATTGTAAAAGACCCCCGTTGTAATTTGGGGTCTAATTTTGGCTTGTACTGATAATAACTAAATAGACACTACTATGGTCGTTTTGCTATCGTCATTGGCTAGTATCTATCATAGGATTATGAAATATCAGGTAAGGACTAAGTAAAATGAATCTATCTAATCTTAAGCAGATACTCATTGTTAAGCTAAGATCAACAGGTACTTTTGTAACGAGGATTAACAAACAAACGAGACATAGTATCATGCTAGGTTATTAATCAAATGAGACTTCGAGATAACCAGTAGGCATTTCAATTGATGGTGAATAGTAATCTTAGTTGGAAATGAAATTGAGATTGAAAAATTTGAGGCGTTCAGAGAATTAGGTCAAATCAAAGAGCCCAATTACAGTCGTTATGTTGTTGGTTTTTCGAAAAATTATGGAGTTTAGGCTATAACGTTAAGTGTTAAACTTTCATGAACGGTTAAGTACGAGATATGACTTGAATGTTTAGATCACACCCTAGTCTAACCTTTATAGACCGGGTTGGGGCGTGACACAATTGGCAATACTTGGATCACTAAATTCTCTCTTGTTTTTTATCTTCAAATCATGTAGAAAGAGCAATTACTTGCAATGCGGATATAATACTTGTTTTTAAGTTTATATGTTGTATAAACATGGTTGGATGTTGCATCTAATAGTCAATTGATTATTTCCGGTGCTTATCATTCAAGACATCATTGATGTTAATTGGTAGCGTGAAACATCATGTCATTGCGTATATTCAAACATTTTCTTCTTCTCTGATGAAAAGTTGTCGCCTGATTTTCATTGGAATGACACTAGTGTATACAAATATCTAGGACATTAGTTTTATCCTACTGCTGATATGGTACAGGTGCTTGGAGATATTATAGAATCTTTATGTGGAGCGATCTTTGTCGATTCAGACTACAATAAGGAGCGTGTCTTTCAAAGTATAAGGCCTCTACTTGAGCCCTTGATTACACCCGAGTCACTGAAGCTCCATCCGGCTAGAGAATTGTATGAGTTATGTAAAAAAGAACATTATATCATGAAGAAACAGGTGACTCTCAACAAAGGTGTGGCTTCTGTAACAATGTAGGTCGAAGCAAATGGTATTATTTACCAAAACTCAAGCTCTTCATCAGACAAGAGAACTGCAAAAAGGCTGGCTTACAAAGGCTTATTGAAGTTACTGAAAGAGAACATCATGGTTTAGATCAAGGTGCGAATTAAGCTCCATATAGTTGCCTCTTCTTCCTCCATTTTTCTCCATATTTTGTGGTCTGTTCTAAGGGTTGAAGGTATCTTTTCATGTTGTTGCTCCTCCGGGCTCCCTCTGTCTCCATGTTAAATGCTTCGTCACAGAATGAAAAGGGAGTATTGTTCAAGGATATTTTTCGAATCATCCAAAATACGTATAGGGAATCGTGCATCAAAGCTTCCAGGGTGATAAGCAAGGAACACAACTTGCATTTTTCCAGAAGACCAGTGAGAAGATTTGTAACTATTAGCAGTCTGATGCTTTGTTTGCTAATTATGTTCATGAGTGTGATGTGTGTCAAAATAGAATAGAGATTCCATGAATGAGAGAAAGACTGAAATATTTTATTACAGAGAAAGTGTTATATGAATTACAATGTACATAAGACTGTATATAGATGTAAGGCTACTTGGGCTCCAAGCTATGCTAACCAGGGGCGGATCTATGTAGTGTGGGAGGGGGGCCATTTAAATTTTTTTTAAAATATCTGTAGTATCGTTAAAAAAAATTATCGGCCCTTTTATTTTTTTAAAAATTCTATATAGTATCATTAAAAAAATATTTTGGCCCCCCAAATATTAAATTCCTAGATCCGCCCCTGATGCTAACTATGGTAAGAGACTAACTATGGTAAAGCAACTAGAGATACATAATGTGAATGCGATATATACATACGTTAACACCCCCCTCAAACTCAAGGTGGTACGAAGGACACGAGCTTGAGTTTGGAAATTAATTCTTGGAGACGCCCTGGTGGGTGAGCCTTGGTAAAGAGATTCGCAAGCTGATTAGCGGAAGGAGTGAACCGAAGTTTTGTAGTACCATTAACCACATGTTAGCGAATGAAGTGGCAGTCGCACTCAATATGACGAGTGCGCTCATAAAAGACATCATTGTGAGCAATCTGAATGACACTATGATTATCGCAATGTAGAGTGGTGCCAGGAGGCGGAGAGACACCCATGTCAGCGAGGAGCCAACGAAGTCAGATGACCTCTTGAGTAGCATTAGAAAGTGCACGATACTCAGCTTCAGTACTCGAGCGAGCAACAACGGTCTGTTTCTTGCTGCGCCAACAAAGAAGAGAATCACCAAGGAGGAAACAGTATCCAGTCACAAAACGCCGATCAGTAGGATTACCAGCCCAATCTGCATCTGAGTAGCCATGCAAAGTTAATGATGAGATGGTAGAAAAGAAGAGTCCATGAAACAAGGTGCCCTTAATATAACAAAGCATCAGGAGAACTTCAGTAGAGTGTGTGGTACGAGGAGCAGACATGAACTGGCTGACTAGGTGAACAACATAGACAATGTCAGGATGAGTCACAGAGAGATAGATAAGACTGCCAACCAGCTGGCGATACAAAGATGCATCTGAAAGTGGTGTCCCATCCAATAGGGTAAGGCAGACATTAGCATCAAGAGGGGTGGATGCAGTCTTGCTATCAGTAAGGCCAACACGAGCCAGAAGATCAGAAGAATACTTGGCCTGAGAAAGATAGTAGCTAGCCGAATCAGATGAAACTTCAATACCTAGAAAGTATCTCAGAGGACCAAGATCTTTCATCTCAAAGTGGTGGTTGAGAAACTGCTTGAGATCAAAAATACTCACCAAGTCATCCCCAGTAATAATCATATCATCCACATATAAGAGCAAGAGAAGAATACCATAATCAGAACGCCGAATAAACAGTGCAGAATCATGATTACTCGGAGTGAAGCCGAAATCAGCAATAACCGAACTGAATTTAGAAAACCAAACACGTAGAGCTTGTTTGAGACCATAAAGAACACGATGAAGTCGACACACCTTGTGAGGTGGATGATGGTAGCCTGGAGGAGGCTTCATAAATACTTCCTATATAAGATCACCATTAAGGAAGACATGTTTACCGTCCATCTAAAATAATTTCCACTGTCTGACTGCAGCAACTGCAATAAGTATGCGAACAGAAGTGAAACGAGCAACAGGGGCAAAGATTTCCTCATAGTCAATGCCATACTCCTGAGTAAAACCTTTCGCCACCAACTGAGCCTTGTATCGCTCTATAGAACCATCAGATTGAGTCTTGATCTTGTATACCCATTTGCATCCCATAGCATTCTTCCCTAGAGGAAGATTGACCAAATCCTAGGTATACTTGGCTTCCAAGGCCTGTAATTCATCTATCATAGCTTGCTGCCATAAAGGGTCAGAACTGGCCTCACAATAAGATTGAGGCTCATAGAGTGAAAGAATAGTGGAAAAGTAGTGATAATCAAGAAGATGAGAAGGAATTGATCTTACTCTGGTAGATCGACGGAGAGATGACTCAGTAGAGATAGAGGGTGAAGCAGTAGAAAAAGTCTCGTCACTGGGCACAGACTCATCAGGTGGGACTGTCTTTTCAGGAAGGGCCGCAGCAGGCGTGGAATCAGGACCTATAGATGTACCTGTGTCACTGTCATCATAAGGAAATAAGGAAATGAAATGATCTGTGAAATATGGGATAGAGACATCGTGAGGAAGAGAGAATGGTGAGAGAGAGGAAAACATCTTATTCTCCCAAAAAATCACATGACGAGAAACCCAAAGACGTTTTAATAATGGATCCCAACACCGATACCCCTTGTGTTCAATACCATACCCTAAGAAACAACATAAACAGGCTCGAGGTTCCAGTTTGGTAGGTTCCTAGAGAGGAAGTGAGACAAAACATGCACAACCAAAAACACGAAGGTGACCATAGTAGGGTGGATAACCGTAAAGACGTTCATGAGGAGTACAATTATTGAGAATGAGATAAGGCAAACGATTTATAATGTAAACAGCAGTAAGCGCAGCCTCTCCCTAAAAGCGCTAAGGACATGAGGCAGAGATAAGAAATGTGCGAGTGATGTCAAGAATATGGCGATGTTTTTGTTTTGCACGCCCGTTTTGTTGAGATGTGTGAGGGCAAGAACGGTGTGAAATAGTTCTATGTTGACAGAGAAGGGAAAAAAAGGTTGACTCTTTATACTCCATGGCATTATCTATACGGAGAATCTTAATTCGTTGTTTGAAATGAGTAAAAAACATGGCAATAAATTTAGAATAAATGTGAGACAATTCATACCTACTATGCATAAGGTATATCCAAGTAAATCTTGAAAAGTCATCAACAAATATTACAAAGTACCGAGAACCTCCCATGGTAGATGTAGGAGAAGGACCCCAGATATCAGAGTAGACCAAATCAAAACATGCAGTAGATGAAGAGTCACTTTGATTGAAAGGTAGAGTAGGTTGTTTCCCAAGATGACATGATAGGCAATCAAAAGGGTGCATAGAAAGTTTTCCTAATGCACCACTAGATAATAAGGATTGCAATTTTCCTAAAGAGGCATGACCTAATCTAGAATGCCATAAGTGAAGAGAGGGATAATTTGATGAGGTGGTGACTAATGCAGCAGTACTTAAGTGAGCAGGAAGGTGCAGGCTAACAAGCTCAAAGAGTCGTCCAATCTTGCGGCCTATCCCAAGAGTCTGTCTTGTCTGAGGGTCCTGCACATTATAACCAGAAGCAGAGAAAGTGACTGTGAGACCAAGTTCACATAATTGACCGACAGAGATAAGGTTAAGGGTGAGTTTAGGAACAAGATAAGTATCTGGAAATGAAGCATGAGATGTAGACACAGAACCGATATGACTTATAGGCATGGATGTACCGTTAGCGGTATAGATAGAAGGTGCAGAAGAATTGATGACTTTATTAGTTAAACAAGAAGAATCATAAGTCATATGGTTAGAGCAAGTAGTATCGAAGAACCAGGAAGACTTACCGAGTGTGGTGGAGAGAGCAATAGAAGAAGAATGACTAAACTGGGATAAAACCTGTTTAAGGAGGTGTCGGAGGCTTGCAACTGATAAAGATGAGGAAGAAGGATCAAGGGAGGTGTCTGACGTACTCTGAGCCTTGAACAAACCATCATTTGGTCGACGTCCTTGAGAATTTCTGTTGGGATTCTGAGAGCATGCATGTAGGTAATGGCTATGATGAATTTTCTTGCAAAAGGAGCACGTTCGAGTAGGACAGTGCAAGAGGGAGTGACCAAAGAGTTGACAATACTTACACTCCTGTTGAAAGGATAAGTGAGATGTTGGATTATTCATTAAGACATCTACACGCTCCATTGTAGAGCCAAAACTGATATTTAGAGTGAGAAGTTGAAGAAATGGATGCCAAAAATGGACTCAGGACGTCGAAAAACCTTGGGAAAGGTCTGCCCCTTTTTTTTTTTTGGGTTGTGATGACGTGGCATGAGCTGATGTGGTGCTGACTGGATACTGACGTATATGGTGATGTGACGCTGATTGGATGCTGATGTGGAAATGGCTGGATGTTGAGATAGCTAGGGTCGATGTCAACGTTGCTGTTGGATGATGTCAGCAAGGCCTTGTTTGGTTGACTGAAAATTGCTGAAGAGGTCAAATAGTGCTGAAACTTTGATCGGTGATTACAGGCGCGTCCGGAGGAGTTTATTGACGATCTTGGCGTCGTCGGAATCGTCTCGACGAGTACTACGAAAAGATGTGACGTGTGGCCCAAGGAGATGAAATAAAAAAATAAAAAAATTCCAGAATAGACCAGTTTCTGATGTTTTATTGCGATATAAGGATATAAATAAAACAATGACAGTGGCACAGGCTACCAGGATGGTAGCTCTGATATCATGTCGAAATAGAATAGAGATTCCATGAATGAGAGAAAGACTGAAAGATTTTATTACAGATAAAGTGTTACATGAATTACAATGTACATAGGACCTTATATAGATGTAAGGCTACTTGGGCTCCAAGCTATGCTAACTATGGTAAGAGACTAACTATGGTAAAGCAACTAGAGATACACAATGTGAACGCGATATATACATACGTTAACAATGTGATTCTTTGTTTTGTTAAACCTCATAATGTAGAGTATTGGTTGGACGATTTATGTCATTTCTACTGTTTTAAGAACCATGATCAAAGTAACTTCAGTAAAAGAACCAACTTGTGATTCTTTGCTATGTTGAACTCAAATCCTCTGCATCTTTCCTTTCTATTATGTTTTCTTCCATTAAATTATCATTTTGTCTAAAAGTTTACATGTTTGTAGGATTCTTTTTTGGCTTTGGTGTCACATTTCCTTTCTTTTATTTAATTTTTACAATCCCAACATCAATGTCATCCATTTCCTTTATTTTCTTTCTCCATCTTACTTTACTTTTCAAGCTCTCAATTTTAATTTAATTACTATTATTAATATTTGTTTTTGACAACAAATATTACTAACTTACTCCTGATTTTTATTTTTCACATTTTTGTTAACTTCGTTGAATTTTTGGCTCAATCTTTAATTATAATGGCCTTTTTAGCTACTACTATGTGATCCATTTACCCTTTTTTTTCCTTCTTTTTCCTTTTTTTTTTCTTTTTCTTTTTCTTTTGGGATTATATGGATGCAGATATGCTATGTAATGGAGTTTAGGGCTTTGGAAGGGATTTCGGATTTCATTTTCTTGTGTAGGGTACCCACGCGTATAGATATATATTTGTTTCAAATCCTAAATTATATATTGATTTTTTTTCTAAATAAGTCATTTTGTGTATTTAAGGAGCTAAAATTAATAAATAAAATTTCATATTTAGTACATTTATATGTAAGGGATATATTTCTCCCTTATTCCATTATTTTCACGATTAAAATTGAAAAGAGTAACTTATTTGAAATTGATGCTTACATTAGTATGCAAAGTCAAATGAGGAGAATATCTAATATGCAATTCAGAAATTATGCATATTTTTTTTTTGCTAGATAGCTTAATTCTCTATATATTTAGTGACATCTAATACAATTTATGTTTAAAATTTTATGGGGTTTAATCATTTATAGTTGTAAATAGAATAAGCATTGCATATGCTCAAATGTGTGCTGTTTTTGTCAACGAAAATTGACAATATATTAACATTTTTTTTCTATTTTCAGCAATTATCAATTTGTCTAGAAAAAGAAAAGAAATCTGATAAAATATGCCGTGAATGGTAAAAAGAGAAAAGTGAGTAGGATTAAACAAAAGAGAAAGAAAGAGAATATAGAAAACCTTAATTAAAGGAGAGAAAAATTAATAAAAGAAGAGAGACATAAAATAAATTTATCAAGTTGACACATGCCAATTAGGAGATGATAATTAGGTGATAAAAAAGGGTGACGTCTAGCATTACTATTTGAAAAATTACCTCCTGGCTGTAGATAAAGTCTAAAATCAAATCAAATCACATTTAATTACGTATGGTAAATTCTTTGAACCTCCATTCTGCAATAGCATGGGTCAATATACTCTTTGCCTTCATTTTTTTTTTGGGTCAAATGGCTTTGCCTTCATGGATAAAAAGATTGTGCACCATTTGAAGATTCTTTAGAAGGCCACGTTACGTTTTGAAGCACTTCTTCTAGGCTCATGAGGGCCACATTAATAGAGAGACGTTTAAATTTTTTAATATTTAGGGTGTCAACCTCCTATCTTTCTAGATTTTTTAAGACGCTTAGCACATGACTGGACTAGAAGTGTACCACTAGCTGATGCTTATGTACTAAATTAGCATCTCTTTTGCAGAATCTCTTTTGAATTGGAATGGACTTCATCTACTATATCATGTTTATGAGACAAATATTCTTTGTAGTTCATCATCTTTTCGTGCTATTTCTCAACCTAATTTTTCTCTTATTCGTAGGACATGAATTAAGTTAATGGACTAGATAATAAAGAGTTACGAGCTCACAAATTTTCAAGGCAATTTATATCCTAACATTTTGGATTAGTAAATCTTAACTCACAAGCAATTAGACATCTTTCATATAGCTTGACGACCTGAATTGCACAAGTAAGGCCATCCTCAATGGGGGCTCTAAATTGAGGGGCTCTAAAATTTAATTTAGAACCCCTTAGCAATTTAGAGCCCCCATATAGAGCCCCAAGTATTTTTTAAGGGCTCTAAAAAAATTCATCCCCAATGAGGGGCTCTATAAAATTGGGGCTCTATATTGTGTTAAATTTAATTTTACAAACTAATTTGAATATATGTTATTTTTTCTCGTGTGTTAATTTTCTTTTGATAAATTATTATCGTCATAATCGTAACTTTTTTTACGAACATTTGGACCAAAAAATTATTTAATTCTGACAACAGTAAAAATTATTGAATTAAGATGACGTTATTTACTAGAATGCAACAAGCTTATCATAAGGATATCGAAAGGGCTTTCGGAATCCTTCAAGCTAGATTTGAAATTATCACAGGGTCATGTCATTATTGGCATGAGAATGATATCGGGGAGATTATGAAGACTTGTATAATTCTTCATAATATGATTGTGGAAGACAACCGGGTTGAAGAAGGTGATGATTTTGTCGATGATCCGGAACGTTATCATGTTGAGGAGCCTCATGTTGTACCCAATCGAGACCCTATAACTATTACTCAGTATTTAAACAATCGTGCTCAAATGAGAGATCAGTTTGCCTATTTAATGCTCCGGAATGATCTTGTGGAACATGTGTGGAATGAATATCATGCATGACATCTTAATTTTTAATCTAATTTTGTATTACGATGACGTTTAATTACATTGTTCTTAATATTGCGAAATTGGTCTTATTCATTGTTGTCTTTTCTCTTTAAGTAATTCAATTTTTAGGTATCTCGAACTAAATTTGTATTAATATTTAAAAAATTAAATATAAAAAAGGGAAAGTAAAAACACAAATGTGAAATTAGAACAACATCGTCAATTCAGAAATTAATGAGTACAACAAAAAATAAACTAGCCAATACAAATAATCCATGATTTAAGGCAAACTGGGACGGTATACATCATCGTCAAAGTCTATCGAACGGGAGGTTTTTCTTGCAATAATGGCCCTTTGTTGCTCAATAAAAAACGCTCTTCTTTTCGGAGTTACGATTGTCGAAGTCTTTATACTCATAGTCTTCGTATCTGCAAATTCTTCATACCTATCTGTGTACTTCTTCATAATTTTTCCCATATTTCTTGCTTCTTCAACGATATCATCGACACTGCCCTTACCTTTTAAATTTTTAGCCTTCTTGTTCCCTATCGGCCTTGACGATGTAGGATTGCTTTGGATTTTCGCCACCGACTCATTGGGAGAATCATTATTGAGAGAATTTGGATTTTCGATTGGAGTTTCGGGTTGAGTCATCGACGCATGCGGATCATTGACATTCAGTGTGGATTGAACATCGATAATTTTTCTCCATTTTTGACCATCTTGTAAAATTTCCTAACAATGTTCCAGGGTAAAAAATTTCCACCGACAGTAAAGTATACGCGTCGAGCGTCATTCAACTAAAAAACAATTCAACAAATGTATAAAAATTAATTTTGCAAAGTCTAATATATTATATAACATCTACAATATAAAATTAATAATATCTGAAAAACTCACGTTGTCAATAGTATTTGCTCCGCTCTTCGGTCTCAAATGTACTTTAGCAATACACTCCGCAAATCGTGTACAATTTTGGTTTATGGGCGACCATCGGCATTTCAGACTTTTTGATGTCCTCTTTTTAGTTGGATAGTTCGAGGGGTGGAACTCTTCAAATTTTTCAAGAATTCTGTTCCACATTGTTGTTATTGTTTGGTCTCGTCCGATAATAGAATCTTCTCTAATTGCAATGAAGACCCGACATAAAGCAATATCTTCTTGAATAGTGAAATTGCGACCCCTCGAAATATTATCGGTATATTCCATACATTTCAAAAAAGAAAATACAATTGTTACCAAAAGTAAGAAAAAGAAATAAATTATTTAAACAATAAATTACCACTAAAACTTAAATTTACAAAGTGTACAAGTTGAATCCAAATTAATTTTATTAAAATTGACCCAAATTATGAATTTTTTAAAAAAAATTAAAAAAAGGATTAAAAAAAAATTAATCCCAACCATTTAAAAAAATAAATTAAATACTTAAAAAACAAAGGATTTAAAAAAAAAATTAATCTCAACCATTTAAAAAACAAATTAAAAATAAAGGATTTTAAAATAAAATTAATCCCAACCATTTAAAAAAAAATTAAAACAAAGGATTTTAAAATAAAATTAATCCCAACCATTTAAATAAAAAATTAAAAACAAAGGATTTTAAAATAAAATTAATCCCAACCATTTAAAAAAAATTAAAAACAAACGATTTTAAAAAAATAGTTAATCCCAAGCATTTAAAAAAAAAACCCTACATATAAAAACCCACTACCCTCCCCATTTTCCTCTTCACCCGCCGCCACCCCCCCCCCCCCCTCCATCCCCCACGCTTCATTCTCTCTGCACCCCACCCCACCCCTCTCTCTCTCCCCCTTTCTCTCACCCCCCCCCCCCTCCTCTTCCCCCTCTTCACTGCCTCACGCACCCATCCCACCCCGCCCCACCTCCCCTCTCTTCCCCCCTTTCCCCGCTGACGCAGCCCTTTTTTTTATTTTATAAATATTGAATATTTTTTCTGTGTGTATATATATATGTATAAGTATATATATATATATATATATATATATATATATATATATATATATATATATATATTTGCAGGTGATTCAAGAATAAATTTCAAAAAAAGGACAGATCTTGAGCTTGAACCTTTTTTTTTTTCTGTTTGGATATATTTGCTTGAAAGGATTAATTGTTGAAGTTGGGTGTTGGATTTTTTTGCTTGAATATATAGAAAATTTAACACCCAACGGCTATATTTTTTTTGAACGTAAAAGTTGAAATTGCAACGGTTGTTTTTTTTTTTTTTTTTTCAGATGTTTGTACTTTTTTTTTTAAAGTCAGATCTAACTAGTCAGATCTGACATAGTATGGGCTGTAAAAGTTTTTGTCTTTTTCCTAGGGCTCCATTTTGTTTAACAAATTTGTTGAACAAAATGGAGCCCGGACTTTATTTTTGGTGAAATTTATTAAATTTGATACAAAAATAACAATTTGTAACAAATTGAAGCTCTATAATAAACATTGGTGTTGTCATTTTGTTTCAAAAGGCTCTATATTTGCAAAAAAATTGTAATCATTGTGTTTTAGAGCTTATATTGAGGATGGCCTAACATTTGGATTAGTAAATCTTAACTCACTGTGATGCTAATTGATGAAACAAGACAAAGAGCAAAAGGACTAAAGAAGCAACACATTAGAAATACTCCGCTGGTGGAACACAGAGGCCCCTCTAATACAATTGAAGGGAGCCTCCTTCCCTCATAGAGGGATGGTTAGGAAGATAAGAACACTTTTTTTTTTTTTTTTTGAGAATTGTTGAAAACGCTCCCACTCAACCAACCCACAAGACATAAACTAGATTAACCACCACCCGAAGATGGAGTACGCCAGTGTCCCCTTGCTTGGCCGAACATATGAGTTTGAACTAAAACACCTAGGGTACAGTGGCTCAACCCAAGACATGCACCAAGTAAGTCAATGTATGATTTTCCTATGACAAACACTCCAGCCTTTCCGCCTTACATCCATTCACTCTCACAGGATTTGAATCCAAGACCTCCCTTGAATGAAATGGAGTCTTTACCATCTAGGACGACCCTTGGGGTCAAGATAAGAAGACACCTGCATGCATAACGTTAGAACTTTAAAACATATAATTAACCATGCAACATATCATGAACCTGAACGTGGACTCACAAATGAGAGTTTGAAGTACTTAGCCTTATAGAAAGCAAATGGAAGGCCCATGCTTTTCCAAGTTCAATAACCCGTTTCCAAAGATGCTTCATCCAACGTTTAACCAATAAAGCAAATGGTGTGGCTCATATTACTTAACCGTAAGTTAATATATAACAAGGCCAACTAAATCTACGGAGAGGATTATAAGGGCAGCTTCCAAATAGACTTGAATACCTTCGTCAAGTCATCCCCTCCTTCAATAAAATCAAGATAAATGGTTCCAATTTTCAAGCTCTGCAACATTGAGGGGATCTTAGAATCGAAATCTTTAGCTTTCTTATACGGCTTTTCTCTGATGGCAATATACTTCTCCAACATCTCAGCATCTTTTAAGCTCACATTTAAAGGTTTAGAAGACGGTTTTACACCATTGGGATTAACCTCTCCCTCACTTCCTTGACCACCAGCTTCTGGTTCGGCAGCAGTTCGCAGCTCTGATAAAGGTCGACTTGCAAATAACTCCTTGAAACTATTAAAAAAAAGCATCATAACAGTCAATAAACCACAAACAAATGTACAGTTAATCATGACCAGCATCATCTATAAAGCACTAAAACTGATTCACACAAAGAACTAAGAGAGCCAAAACAATGAGAAATTCAAATATATGGAGAACAAATAGCTCAACTAACCTAAAGTTCTGTATAACAACGTATTTTAAATAAGTAAATGATTAATACAATAAAGTAATGTTAGAGTTGGTGACCCAAATTCTATTTGGCCCAACCCGAAAAGTTCGCAGTGCGACCCATTTGGTGAAAACTTATTTTTGGAGAAAAAATTAGGGGTCTGTGGTGGTAGCGAAGGTCGAGGGCCGATAGGACCTTTTGGGCTAAGGGTTTTATTTGTATGAGCCTATATATAGTAATGTATTTAGGTTTGTCAAGTAGGTTTTGGTAGCCAACTCTATTTGCTCACCTCTTGTACCAATTTTCGATATAGCGAATTTGCTCATCCTCTGCCCGTGATTTTTTCCGTCAAGGATTTTCCACGTAAAATCTGTGTGTCTCTTATTTTTTCTTTTCGTTTTCTGTTGCTATTGTTTGTCGTCTTGGATAACAAGTAATATCAAATGCAGAAGTTGATCACCTATCAAACACACACACTTATTGTCCCCTATTGTAAATAAGTTAGAAATTTGTTAATGAGCTCCAGAAATAAGAGAAGCCACATAAACCCCAGGAACTGGGTTGGGCCACAAGAGGCAAAGAAAGAAGACAGGAAAATAAATGGCAAGAATTCGGTTGGTGGTACAGAGCAAGAATCAGAATCCTTCCTCCAAAATTGGACACAAGCATGAGCACAAGAGATGCAAAACATTTGAAGCTAAAGTCAAGATGCTAAATCACAGCTTTATACTAAAAGGAGATCAGTAGCAAATAGAAGCATTCAGAAAATTTATAATTACCCTTCAAAACAGCGATCTAATTGCTGATTTGGATTCTCCAGCACGTGTGTATAGAGCATGGCAACACGGGGCCAATCTTGCTGTGTGTACTCGTATTCAATATATTTGTCCCAGAGTGCGAAAGATAGATAGTCTTTTCCAACATAAGCTAATCCTCTCTCAAATAGCCTGAAAACCATGAGTATGGAAAATGATCATACCTTGTTTAAACACAAGCAACGCTATTTCATGAATTTACAGGGATGCAAGACAACAGAATCAATGGTCAACAGAAACCACTCAAAGGAGCACTCGACACTTTCAAACTTAGGCACAAATATGCTGCATTTACCTTCCTCAAAATATCACACAGTATCCGTGAAACGGAGCAGAGATAAGAGGCCATCTAGCCTTACTGGACGAGACCTCCTCAGCAGCAAATTGTCAATAGACCCTTCTAAACCATGAGCACCATCTGCACTGATCATTAGGCTTCCAGCGGGAAGCGCGAAGACAAGTTCAGTAGCAAACAAACAAGCAACCATATGCGGACTCAAGTTTCAAAGCAGAGGAGAAGAAGAAGAAAAGAAGTCAATAGACCCTTCTAAACCATTAAAAATAGAAGAAAAGACTACCCCCACAGATTGAACAGTCATTGATACTGGAATCACTCACATAACATTTGCACCACTGATACACATCAAACTAGGGTGCAAAGTAGATGCAATCAAGGACAGCGGATTCTCTAATCAAATAAGCAATACCTTCTATAATGGTCTACGACCCAAATATGTTGGACCATTATGAATTATCAAGTGTCGATGAAATTAAAATCTTCGAATCAAAACCAAACAACTTATGAATTCAGCACAAGTCATATATCATGAGTGTCACGCCCCAAAAGTAAAGCAAACTGCGTGACATGCCGTGTATCTAAAGGGTTTAACCCTCAAGCCCGCTAGGCACAGAATCACAAAATAAATAATTCAGAGCTACTAAAATTCCAAATTAATAAATCTCCAAGCAAAAATATTACTCAATCAATAATCTCCAATAAAACAAAACCATAACGGTGAGGTCAAATCCCTCAATAATTACATCCAATCCCAATAACGCGAACATTTATTCAATTAGACACTAAATAAATAAAGACAAGACTAAACTATGGAGCTCTCATCTAGTCCACACCATCTTATCCAGATGTCTCAATGCTTAAACGCTTACTCCTTTTTAACTGCAAAGAAAGCAGGCGGAAGCAAAATAGTGAGCGAACAAAAGCTCAGTAAATGAATTCATCCCGCAAAGAAAGTGACATAAGATGACTGAAGCAATAGAGATATACTGTTCAAGATCGAAAGGATAACACTACTAATGAAATTTCAATAACTCATTGCATGACGAATCACATGTGAAAAAGACACATCTAGAATATCGTATAAAAGAGCCGACTGAAAACTGTTATGCAAGAGTAAACGATAACATATTGATCAAAATATCTCAATGCCTAACATAGGACAGAAAAGCTGTGACTGCATTTAACTCGTGCAGCAACGGTTCAGTAATAAATGTGGGGCCCCAATCAAACAATAGCGGTAACATTACCCGTAAGTCCAACACAGTAACAATATCTGTGTCCAGTACTGTAACAATATCAGTACCTTTAGTAACTCACAGCTATGACAGAGTCATGATATTTTTATGTAATTACGAATAAAGATATAACGTACAGAAAATGTCAGGAAAGTGATGCTTGCAATGACCATTGAAAATCATTACATATCTTAAAAGCATGCCTATTTAGCGTAAAAAGATTATTAAAATTTGACCAAAATAACTAACAAGAAATATCCCAAAGAAACCCAAAAGCATACTTGTGTGCTTGAACACCCTTTTAAAATGGTTGATCAGAAAATGAGCAGAAAAGAAAACAGGTGTTGGCTTGGGGTGCACAAGTTTGGTCGCAGCCTTGCAGTAACGTATGTGGTTGTTGCAATTCTTGGAACACTAGTTTGTTGCAGTCAACCTTTTTGTTTCGTTAAAATCATTTTATAAATATAGGCCATTAAAAGCAATGATGCAAAATATGTATCAATTAACTCTGTGAAAAAAGATAGCTTATGATAAGAAAGCACGATAAAATTATCTTGACCAAAGGAGTGAATCAATCATGTGGTACACAACAAAGAGTCAGGCTTAAAATCATTGAGAAAAATAACAATAAATAATTGAAGCAAAAGAAACTAGGAAGGCGGAGTTTAGTGGAGAAAAGTTCAGATTCTTTACACTAGCATTCTTAACACAACGACAATCAAGTCAGTAGATTACGATTTGTGCGATGCAAGTAGAAACAATAATTTCTTAGTAGAATACAACAACAACAATTTCCAAGAGGTTCGAAGAAAGAAAGGGAGAATTTCACTTACAGTTTATTTCCCAAATAAAAAAAAAACTCTCAATTGGTACACTTTTAACTCTAAATTGTGAATTTAATCTCCTTCTAAGATAGATGAAACCCACAAATAGCATTCGTAGAGACTTCGAATCCTCCTTAACGATACTAACAAATGATCACTGTTGAAAACACATTGAGTTTTTTTTTTTTTTTTATCTTTTCTTGTCTCTCATTTTTTTTTCCTTTCTAGATAAGAGGAAAAGTGGTTGCATGTTCCTGCTTTAATCTCGAACTTATAGGCCAACTTTAGACTCCTTCGTTGACTAACTCTTTTATTCAACTTTGACTCCAAACTTCAATCACTATTACGCAAACCTCCATTATTAATTACTTGTTACAATTCACTACTTAACCATTTCAATCAGTGGCAACAATTAGTTGGCTAAACAACATAGGCTACCCTTTTGAGGTATTGCAATAAGTACATACCAGCACCATCCACAGAGTCATGAACAGCTGTAGTCTGTAGATCCATGAGCACCATCTGCACTGATCCCATTTTCAGCTATGCTACCTGATGCAACATCTTTCACTTCATTAATGTTTTCACTATTTATGGAAGCGTTATACTCAGCAATTTGAGAAGAACCCGAAAATGCATTAGGTGAACTGGAAAAATTCTCGGCGGCGGCATCTGCCGTATGAGTAGCGGCTTCTTGTTGGATTAAATTAACATTTGTACTATCCACAATTCCAGCGCCAACATTAGGATCGTAATCAGTGGAATCAGCTGCAACTGCGGTAGCAGAAGAAGTAGTTACATCTCCCGTGGTTGTTGCATTAGGAATTTCTGCCAAATCATTGGCTTTTGCAACGTCGTGGGAAGCAGTTGTTTTCTCCCACATCGGTTGTCCATCAAATGTATTTTCGCTTTATATTACTTTACCCAGAAGATCAACAACGAAGATTTACTGTCATAGTAGCACGGGCTACAACCCATATTACTTTCTTGCCAGTGCCTGCTGTGCAGCAATAATTTCTAAACAGACGGTGATGTAGGGTTGTATATCAAACTCTGTTGCATCATAATCTTATGTTCTTTTTTTTTTTTTTAGGAAAAAAGAGCCAAAAAAAAAAAAAGAGTTTTTGGATCCATCTAGCGGGACTGATGGTTATTATAGGGATTTTTTTAATTGTTATATATAAATAATAATAAAAAGTGAAATTTTATTAATTATACTACTTTCATGAGCGATAATTATTTTTCTCTTCTCCTTCCCTTGGCTATTTATTTAACTACATTTAAATAAATTTGAAAGTAGCCCCTTTATTTATAGTTGAAAATTTATCGTGGCTGTGAGAGGAGCTACAATATTTGAGAAGTGGAATTTTGTAAAAAAATATAATTGCAATAACGCATGATATTTTACTAATTATGTTAGTTATCACGACGTTGTTTTTCTTAGTAAGAAATGTCTACATACATTACTGGTGTAACTCTTTTAATGAGATTACACCCTGTATTACAATTAGTATTTTCATGTAGCCAACATATAGACCAAGCACACATGTTATATAAATTAGTTCACAAAACATAACAAGTTACTTATGAGAATCAATCAATACGAGAAATTGCTTATTTATTTTTAAATTTCTAGTGAAACATAATATTTACGATAGAGATCTATTATAATTTTGTTAATTTTAAAGGAACTGAACCATGGACATGTAATTATTTAAATTAGCGCAACATGTAAATCGAGAATTTCAAAGCTCCAAAAATACTAAAAACAATGAAGAAAGAAAAAGAAAAAAACAAAAGAGCCAAAGTATGAAATCCACTAGTATATATATGGATTAAAAATAGCCTAATAACTTCATGATATTATAAGGGAGATCGATAGTGGTGATGCGATTATACATTTATAATTAAAAATTTTAAATTATTAAATGTGACGATCAAATTATCGCATAATAACTTCAACACTATTAACCTCGTCTAAACATTACTACATTACTAGGAATCAAAAAATGAAGATGCGGGTTCAAGTCCCGCCAGTCCCGACGGATTCATTACAATTTTGGAAGGGTAATGAGTGCCTATAAGCACTTTAATTGTTATGTTATAATTGGAAGTGAAACGAAAAGATAGCATTATAATTGTTATTTATCTGAATCCTAACACTTTTAAGTTGCCTCCTATAATTGTTATTAGTATTCGATGTTGATGTGCTGGACAGAGTGGGAGAGATGCCTCATGCTGCTCTGATTATGGTTTTTTTTGCTAAATATTTTGGTCATTTCTTATTACGTTGACGTAGTTGGTTTAACTCATTTATTAGACAAACTTCTTTCCCACATCGGAGCTTTACTAAAGCAAACAGTTTGATAAATAATCCGGTGAAGCTTGGGGGACAGCTGATCTAGTGATGTGGGCTTGTAACCTGAATGGGGGCATTAAAAATATTGTAGGAATTTGTGACTTAAAATGTAGTAGATTTATTAAATATTTCATATTATCAATAAAAGAAAAAAGAGCTACAGTCCAAAACATCACCGAAGTTTCCCACTTGAACTAATATTTTTTCATTTGATTTTATTCGCCATAGTTATCATGATATAACAAACTATATAATATTATATAAAATAAAAACATTTTCTAAACGTCACTAATTTTTTTGCATTTAACTCAGACAAAGAATTCTTATGGAAAAGCCTTTGAGTAATTTAAAATACGTGTTAGGCATGTTGGACATAAGTCGTTAATTGTTTAATCTTAAAACCAAAGGCCATAGTTATCATGATATAACAAACTATATAATATTATATAAAATAAAAACCTTTTCTAAACGTCACTAATTTTTTTGCATTTAACTCAGACAAAGAATTCTTATGGAAAAGCCTTTGAGTAATTTAAAATACGTGTTAGGCATGTTGAACATAAGTCGTTGATTGTTTAGTCTTAAAACCAAAGGCGTGGTTTCTCAAACAATTTGAGAACAGTTTTAAAAACTTGTAGATGTCACTAATTTTTCTACATTTAACTCAGACAAAAAATTCTTATGAAAAAAGCCTTTGTCTAATTTTAAATATGTGTCAGGCATATTATGTAATACCCCAAACAAATACTAGTTAATAGTAAATTATTAAATCGTTAAAGAAATATCAGTTAACGATAATTGTCATATAGTATGTCAACACATATGAGCTAATATGTAATTTAGTAACCATCATTTGGTCGATGTCCTTGAGAATTTCTGTTGGGATTCCAAGAGCACTCATGTAGGTAATGGCCAAGACGAATTTTCTTGCAAAAAGAGCACGTTCGAGTAGGACAGTGCAAGAGGGAGTGACCAGAGAGATGACAATACTTACACTCCTGTTGAAAGGATAAGTTAGATGTTCAATTATTCATTAAAACATCCACACGCTTCATTGTAGAGTCAAAACTGATATTTAGAGTGAGAAGTTGAAGAAATGAATGCGAAAAATGGACTCAGGACGTCAAAAAATCTTGGGAAAGGTTTGCCCCTTTTTTTTTTTTTGGGTTGTGATGATGTGGCAAGAGCTAATGTAGTGTTGACTGGATACTGACGTATATGGTGATGTGGCGCTGATTGGATGCTGATGTGGCAATGGCTGGATGTTGAGATGGCTACAGCTGATGTCAACGCTGCTGCTGGATGATGTCAGCAAGGCCTTGTTTGGTTGACTGAAAATTGCTGAATAGGTCAAATAGTGCTGAAACTTTGACCGGTGATTACAGGCGCGTCCGGAGGAGTTTATGATGATCTTGGCTTTGTCGGAATCGTCTCGACGAGTACTACGAGAAGGTGTGGCGTGTGGACCAAGGAGATAAAATTAAAAAAAAAAAAAAAATCCCAGAATAGACCAGTTTCTGATGTTTTATTGCGATATAAGGATATAGATAAAACGATGACAGTGGCATAGGCTACCAGGATGGTAGCTCTGATACCATGTCGAAATAGAATAGAGATTCCATGAATGAGAGAAAGACTGAAAGATTTTATTACAGATAAAGTGTTACATGAATTACAATGTACATAGGACCTTATATAGATGTAAGGCTACTTAGGCTCCAAGCTATGCTAACTATGGTAAGAGACTAACTATGGTAAAGCAACTAGAGATACACAATGTGAATGCGATATATACATACGTTAACAATGTGATTCTTTGTTTTGTTAAACCTCATAATGTAGAGTATTGGTTGGACGATTTATGTCGTTTCTACTGTTTTGAGAACCATGATCAAAGTAACTTCAGTGAAAGAACCAACTTGTGATTCTTTGCTATGTTGAACTCAAATCCTCCGCATCTTTCCTTTCTATTATGTTTTCTTCTATTAAATTATCATTTCGTCTAAAAGTTTACATGTTTGCAGGATTCTTTTTTGGCTTTGGTGTCACATTTCATTTCTTTTATTTAATTTTACAATCCCAACATCAATGTCATCCATTTCCTTTATTTTTCTTCTCCATCTTACTTTACTTTCCTTCACTCGTGCAATCCAAATAGGGGGTTATGAATGATTAACGTCGGTTAACATCTTGGCAATATTTATGATAAAAGAGTCAATAAATTACAATGACTTACTATCCAACAAATGACAACTCATTGGGACTAACCTTCTGCAACTTAGCTTTTTTCCTTTTTCTTTTTTACTAATGATGTCACTTTTGGCATATAAGAGGTGGTCGCATTTTACTAATAGGTCCTAATATTTCCTTGAATTCCATGTTATTTTCTAATATTACATAGGGAGAAATGCAGCAATGGTCCCTATTGTTTACTCAAAAGTCAGTTTAGTCCCCATTGTTTTAAAATGCACAAAGAGGTCCCCCAATGTTTACAAACATGTTCGTTGTGGTCCCTATCGTTAAAAATCGAACATAAATTCATAAAATGACTAAACTACCCCTACTTCAAAATAAAATACCCAAAATATCCCTATCTTCTTCTTCCTCTTCCAACCCCTCAACCCACCAGCACAAGCACCACCAACCACCATAGCGAAACAGCCCCAACCCACTACCACAAGCATAGCCAACCACCACCATCCTCCCCCCGCGCGAAACAGCCCCACCCCGCGGTCCCAAGTGTGTGTTAATGTATATTTGTGAGTGTGTATTAGTGTGTGTTTTTTGGTGTTTTTCTATGAGTGCGTGTGTTAGTGTGTGTTTGTAGGTGTATTAGTGTGTATTTTTTGGTGTTTTTGAGTGAGATTTTGTGTTTTTTGTGAATTTTCAAATTTACCCTTGAAATATTATTTATATATGTTAAAACTAACCAAAGTTTTAACAGTAGGGACTACAATGAACATGTTTACAAACATTGGGGACCTTTTTGAACATTTTAAAATAATAGGGACTAAACTGACTTTTGAGTAAACAATGGGGACTACTGGTGCATTTCTCCCTATTACATATTATGAGTGTTATGTAATGATCCCACATAAGAATCTCACCCTCACAAGAGGTATTTTTTAAATACAAAGGGTTCTTTTACCTAACAAACTAGTCTTTTGAGATTGACTCTCCCTTTGAGCTTGAGTTGTTACATTCTTGGGCTTAGTTATATTGGTATTTTCGTTGAGAGTGGACTCCATGAAAGGGAGACTATAGACTGGATTAATTTTTATCTCTCTTTGTTTTTATTTTCTTTTTTATCGCCCCCTTAATTAACGATTCCTATCTTCTCTTTTGTTTCCCACTCACTTTCCTCTTTCTACCATTCACTCCATATTTTTTCAGATTACTTGTCTTCTTCATGATGAATTAAATAGTTGTCGAAAATGGAAGAACAACTCTTCCTGACGAATTAAATGGACAAACATGGATATTACTTTCCAAGCTCTCAATTTTAATGTAATTACTATTATTAATATTTGTTTTTGACAACAAATATTACTAACTTACTCCTGATTTTTATTTTTCACATTTTTGTTAACTACGTTGAATTTTTGGCTCAATCTTTAATTATAATGGCCTCTTCAGCTACTACTATGTGATCCATTTACCCCTTTTTTTTCCTTCTTTTTCCTTTTTTTTTCTTTTTCTTTTTCTTTTGGGACTGTATGGATATAGATATTCTATGTAATGAAGTTTAGGGCTTTGGAAGGGATTTCAAATTTCGTTTTCTTGTGTAGGGTACCCACGCGTATAGATATATATTTGTTTCAAATCCTAAATTATATATTTATTTTTTTCTAAATAAGTCATTTTGTGTATTTAAGGAGCTAAAATTAATAAATAAAATTTCATATTTAGTACATTTATATGTAAGGGATATATTTCTCCCTTATTCCATTATTTTCACGATTAAAATTGAAAAGAGTAACTTATTTGAAATTGATGCTTACATTAGTATGCAAAGTCAAATGAGGAGAATATCTAATATGCAATTCAGAAATTATGTATATTTTTTTTTGCTAGATAATTTAATTCTCTATATATTTAGTGACATCTAATACAATTTATGTTTAAAATTATATGGGGTTTAATCATTTATAGCTGTAAATAGAATAAGCATTGCATATGCTCAAATGTGTGCTGTTTTTGTCAACGAAAATTGACAATATATTAACATTTTTTTTCTATTTTTGGCAATTATCAATTTGTCTAGAAAAAGAAAAGAAATCTGATAAAATATGCCGTGAAAGAAAAGTGAGTAGGATTAAACAAAAGAGAAAGAAAGAGAAGATAGAAAACCTTAATTAAGGGAGAGAAAAATTAATAAAAGAAGAGAGACATAAAATAAATTTGTCAAGTTGACACATGCCAATTAGGAAGTGATAATTAGGTAATAAAAAAAGGGTGACGTCTAGCATTACTATTTGAAAAATTACCTCCTGGCTGTAAATAGAATCTAAAATCAAATCAAATTACAATTAATTACGTATGGTAAATTCTTTGAACCTCCATTCGGCAATAGCATGGGTCAATATACTTTTTGCCTTCGATTTTTTTTTTTTTGGGTCAAATGGCTTTGCCTTCGATTTTTTTTTTTGGGTCAAATGGCTTTGCCTTCATGGATAAAAAGATTGTGCACCATTTGAAGATTCTCTAGAAGGCCAGGTTACGTTTTGAAGCACTCCTTCTAGGCTCGTGAGAGCCACTTTAATAGAGAGACGTTTAAAAATTTCAATATTTAGGGTGTCAACTTCCTATCTTTCTAGATTTTTTTAAGACGCTTGGCACATGACTGGACTAGAAGTGCACCACTAGCTGAAGCTTATGTACTAAATTAGCATCCCTTTTGCAGAATCTCTTTTGAATTGGAATGGACTTCATCTACTATATCATGTTTATGAGACAAATATTCTTCGTAGTTCATCATCTTCTCGAGCTATTTCTCAACCTAATTTTTCTCTTATTCGTAGGACAGGAATTAAGTTAATGGACTAGATAATAAAGAGTTACGAGCTCACAAATTTTCAAGGCAATTTATATCCTAACATTTTGGATTAGTAAATCTTAACTCACAAGCAATTAGACATCTTTCATATAGCTTGACGACCTGAAGTGCACAAGTAACATTTGGATTAGTAAATCTTAACTCACTGTGATGTTAATTGACGAAACAAGACAAAGAACAAAAGGACTAAAGAAGCAACACATTAGAAATAATCCGCTGGTGGAACACAGAGGCCCCTCTAATACAATTGGAGGGAGCCTCCTTCCCTCATAGAGGGATGGTTAGGAAGATAAGAACACCTTTTTTTATTTTTTTGAGAACCGTTGGAAACTTCCCTACTCAACCAACCCATAAGACATAAACTAGATTAACCACCACCTGAAGATAGAGTACGCCAGCGTCCCCTTACCTGGCCTAACAGCTGAGTTTGAACTAAAACTCCTAGGGTGCAGCGGCCCGACTCAAGACATGTACTAGGTAAGTCAAGGTATGATTATGAGGGATGGTTAGGAAGATAAGAACACACCTTTTTTTTTTCTTGAGAACCGTTGGAAACGTCCCTACTCAACCAACCCACAAGACATAAACTAGATTAACCACCACCCGAAGATGGAGTACGCCAGTGTCCCCTTGCCTGGCCTAACAGCTGAGTTTGAACTAAAACCCTAGGGTGTAGCGGCCCGACCCAAGACATGCACCAGGTAAGTCAATGTATGATTCCCCTATGGCAAACACTCCAACCTTTCCGCCTTACATCCATTCACTCTCATAGAATTTGAACTCAAGACCTCCCTTGAATGAAAAGAAGTCTTTACCATCTGGGACGACCCTTGGGGTCAAGATAAGAAGACACCTGCATGCATAACATTAGAACTTTAAAACATATAATTAACCATGCAACATATCATGAACTAGAACGTGGACTCACAAATGAGAGTTTGAAGTACTTATAGAAAGTAAATGGAAGGCCCATGCTTTTCCAAGTTCAATAACCCGTTTCCAAAGATGCAAATAGACTTGAATACCTTAGTCAAGTCATCCCCTCCTTCAATAAAATCAAGATGATTGTGCCAATTTTCAAGCTGTGCAACATTGAGGGGATCTTAGAATCGAAATCTTTAGCTTTCTTATACGGCTCTTCTCTGATGGCAATATACTTCTCCAACTCCTCAGCATCTTTTAAGCTCACATTTGAAGGTTTAGAAGACGGTTTTACACCATTGGGATTAACCTCTCCCTCACTTCCTTGACCACCAGCTTCTGGTTCTTCAGCAGTTCGCAGCTCTGATAAAGGTCAACTTGCAGCTAACTCCTTGAAACTATTAAAAAAAAAGCATCATAACAGTTAATAAACCAAAAACAAATGTACAGTTAATCATGACCAGCATCATCTATAAAGCACTAAAACTGATTCACACAAAGAACTAAGAGAGCCAAAACAATGAGAAATTCAAATATATGGAGAACACATAGCTCAACTAACCTAAAGTTCTGTATAACAACGTATTTTAAATAAGTAAATGATTAATACAATAAAGTAATATCAAATTGAAACCACAACAAATGAGATTCCATGTAACTTAAAAAAAATGTCAAGATCCACCATTTATGTAAGGAAAATTGAAACCACAACAAATTCATAGTTTAACTTCTAGCGTTACTATTACGTTGAAATGAAGATAAGGACTTTCCTTTCTTTTCCATGACAAAAACTTGTCTTCCTATATTAACATCAGTTTAAACTCTAGGGCAATTAAAGACCATCTTCAAAATAATATACCAATGACTTAATCACATTGATTACTTTAAACACTGAAAGAGAAGTTCAAAATATCTATATGTATACAAATACAAAAACCATCCATCGACACTCATTCAAACCTTTGTAGACTTGTAGGAACTATAATTACCTTCAGAATAATACATACCACTTTCTGTAATACTAGAGACAATCTAATCCGCTTAGCTAGAGAAATATACATGTATTAGTCCTCATATTGTTGTCATCTTTTTCTCTTTACCAGAGTTGTTTATCATTTTCTTAAAGGTATATCATCTACCAAATGCAATCACTAATAAAAACTTATCGACAATTTATATCACTTCAAAACCTCTAAGTTCAACTTACTAATACATAATATTACCTCTAGTATTTAACATGTCAATCAAGTACCTAGTATAATCTATAATATTATTCCAATGAAATCAACATACATTTTCTGTTCAATTGTCCATTAAAAGAGAATTTAACCTATTTGCCGAATAGTAGGATATGTAATAATACTTCAATCTTATCTATAGATCAATTGGTTGGTCATTGGCCTCTAATATCATCAGGGTGATCAATACTCGAGTTCTTCAATAGCAAATCAGTATAACCCAAGCGATAATAACATTCTAAACTATTTAATGTAGCACAAATTCTTCAGTAGTGGATTAAGCTTTCAACAATCAAATGGGAGACAAAGATGCTAATAACTGAAATAAGATGAGCATTAACTAAATAGAACATGTGACACATGCCAGTCCAATCACATCAAATTTGAAAATTTCATGATTCATAGGCAATATAGGAGGGAACAAACAAGTAAATTTCTGGCATAACTCAAATGCCATCAAAATTTCAAAATCACAACCAAAAGTTGATTTGATCATAGATTCCAGAAACACTGATAAGGTATTAGATTTGCAAAAGCATAATTCATATGGTATCAAAATTTCACAATAGGATTGTAAGGAGGGATAGAATAGTTCTAACTTACAATTGAAGGACAACACTTGCACAATTTCAAAATAAAATAAGGAACAACTCCTCATTTGTTTCACAATGGAGTAAGCAAGAGAGCTATGTCCACTTATCTCTTTCATTGCATAAACATTCAGAACAAATCTACAAGCTAATTTTAATCCACATCAAATCTTTCAAATCAAATCTCACAGGCAAAGATGTAACCACAAGAATAAATATCTCACTACTATTCTCATCCATTATGCAATGATAACATTAATTTTTATTTCACTTGGTGACCTACAAAGCATTTCTAACGTTCGTAATGGGAGATTATAACTAACTCTTTCTGGAGATTCACCTCAAGCACTCGAGGTACATACTTAATCTTACTGCAACATATGCATTACCCTCCAGCTCAATTCCCTCTAACTACTTTCGTTTACAAGTTGCAAGGAATAGGAGATAAAATAGAGTCAGATTTGAGGAGGATCGAATAAGATGACTTAAAAAAAAAAAAAAAATCTGTAAAGTCCTTTCCCAACTTTGGCTTAGGAATAGCAAATAGAACAACTCACCATATCAGTATCAAAGTTCTTTTTAAACTTCAAACTAGCCCATAATCATTAATTAAAGTATATCATTGTCCAGTAACTGTAATAGCCAAATCGTCAAAATTTTAGAATAGTAAATATCAAAGGCTAAAATTTGTAGGATAAAATAGTGGTCAGATAAAAACACTTGTATTTCTTTCTAAAAATTTTAGTTTCCAATCCCCCAATATTAGAATACATCTTCATGCCATCATGAAGAGAATTAGGGTCCAAGTTTAATAAAGAGGTAGATACTTTTTAAAAAACCAAGACGAAATTCAATAATCCATATAATATGAATCTTTTGGTAGGAAAATAGACATAAAACCTCATGGTAGCATCATTTGTTTTATTTCATTAGGTCGTGCCAGACAATTCACTATTAAGGAAGAAAATTAATAACCACTGGTACAAAAGTAACATTACTAGTTTATGAAGAAAGATTAGAACAATTCCAAGTTGAAGAAGGAAGACATTGAAAATTAATATAAAAGCAAGAATATTCTTTATCAAGCAGTCAAAGAAAGAAATAGCCAACATGTTTGAGTGGCAAAAAGGAAAGAGTATTTAGCACGACGAAAAAAAGAGAAGATAGATATTTTTTTTTTCAAACATAAGCAACGTGTTTGGTAGCCAAAAAATTTATCAACAACCAAATTTTGCATGAAAAATGTGTAAGTTAATAAACAGTCAAAATATGACTTAAGTTAATAAACAATCAAAATATGACCTTCAAGTGCAGCCAACATTCTTAACAAGTTTAGAAGCATTGATCGAAACTTTGCAAGCTGATTCTGAATTCAAGATTTGGGAAGGCGAGAAAGAGACCCTAACATTCATAGCCCTACGAGTCTACAAAACTAGACCACATGTCACATAATTCCAAACACTAAATCATGTATCGAAATCCAATAGTTTCGAAACTTTAAACATTTAAAGGAAAACACTAGATTCCAATCTCTTAAACATCCATTTTAACTACTTCCTAAAAGTAACCTCAATAAGCAAATACAATTCCATCAAAATTTGGTTCCCTATTACCATTTACTTTTGGTGATCTGAAACTTAAGGCTTTACTAATAGTCCCAACCACCTATCAACCAATAACTTTGAATCACTAGATAAAGGTCACAAGGTAATCAAACTATAATCACAAACACTTCTATAAAAAATAGAAATTAAACTGTAAGGTCTATGTAATCTCTCACTAAATCCCTCATATAAAAACTATCATAACCCAAAAGATTATAATCTAGCGCTCTGATACCACTTCTGTCACGCCTCAAAAGTAAACAAAAAGCGTGACATGCTGCGTGCCTAAAGGGTACAAACCCCTCAAGCTCGCAAGGCACACAACCATTAAGTACATAATTTAGAGCCACTAAAATCACAATTTAACAAATCTTGAAAACGTTAAGAGATGAGATCAAGTACCTCAAATATTACATTCAATTCGAATACTATAAATATTGTCCAAATTTAACAATAAATAAAACTAAGCAGACGGAATCTCATCTAACTCAAATCTCCATATCCAGATGTCGTTATTATCTCCAATAAAACAAAATCAGAAATGCAAGATCAAATCCCTCAATAATTACATTCAATCTAGGCTAATATAAACATTAATTCAATTTTGACATTAACTACATAAAGCAAAACCAAACAAATGGGCTCTTATCTAGTCCAAATCATCACATCTGGATGTCCCCGAATGCTTAAACGCTTACTCTGATTTAACTGCAAAGAAAGCAGGCGGAAGAAAATATCGTGAGCGAACAAAAGCTCAGTAAGATAATTCATCCCGCAAAAAAAAAGTGATAGCAGATGACTGAAGCAATAGACGAATACTGTTCAAGATCCAAAGGATAACACTACTAATGAAATTTCAATAATTCATTGCACGATGAAACACATGTGAAAAGACACATCTAGAATATCAAATGAGAGAGGTGATTGGAAACTCTTATGCAAGAGTAAATGATAACATATCGATCAAAATATCTCAATGCACAACATAGGATAGAAAAGCTATGACTGCATTTAACCCGTGCAGCAATGGTTCAGTAATAAATGTGGGGCCCCCAATCATTCAATGGCGGTAACAGTATTAGTGGTACCGTAACAGTATCAGTACCATTGATAATTTACAACTATATATGTGTCATAATAAAAACATAAAGATAGAATACATCGAAAGAATGAAGGAAAAATGGGTAATCAAAAGTAAACATTGGAAGTCATAAAGTATTTCAAAAGTAGGATTATTTGGTACAAAAACATAATAATAATTTATATAGTATGATAAAACAGAAAGATCACAAGAAGACCCAACATGATTAAAATACACATTTAAGAAGGTGGCTGAATATTTATTTATTTTTGATAAAATGCAATCTGTCAAGTAGGCAAATAGAAAGGATGCAAAAAGGATAATTACTTGGGTTTAAAGGAAAATGAGAGAGACGAAGGAAACTTGTCATGTCCCCTTTTTGTTAAATCTCACTTCATATATATATATATATATATATATGTTTCTGAATAATTTTCAGCGACACAACCTTTTTTTTCGTTTGAATATCACACCTCTACAAACCAATAACCTTCACACAAACCATGAGAGAATGAATAACTTTATTTCTTTTTCTTTTTCTTTCAAAGTCAACCAAGAGTAAATGCAATATGGAATTCAAGCCAAATACCATTGAAGCAGGAACGAGATATACATGAGATCAAAGGTGGAAAGCGAAGGCATTTAAGAAGAAAACCACAGATTCTGGCACCAACACGCATAACACAATTGAATCATATTGCTATGGAAATCTCATGATTATAATAGGAGTCGACGAAAAGGGAGAGTTCCACTTACAGTTTATTTCCCAAAGAAAAAAAAACTCTCAATTGGTACACTTTTAATCCTAAATTTTGAATTTAATCTCCTTCTAAGATGGATAAAACCCACAAATAGCATTCGTAGAGACTTCGAATCCTCCTAAAAAATACTGACAAATGATCACTGTTGAAAACGCATTGAGTTCTTTTTTTTTTTTTTTTCTTCTTTGTTTCTCATTTTTTTTTCCTTTCCAGATAAGGGAAAAAGTGGTTGAACGTTTCTGCTTTAATCTCTAACTGACAAACTTCTTCATTGACTAAAACTCTTTTATTCAACTTTGACCCCAAACTTCAATCACTATTACGCAAACCTCTATTATTAATCACTTGTTACAATTCACTACTTAACCATTTCAATTAATGGCAACAATTAGTTGGCTAAAAAAAATAGGCTACCCTTTTGGGGTATTACATGAGATCCAGAATCTCCAGCATTGTCGAAATTCCAAGACCCTCAGGTAGATAACCTGACAAGTTATTGCTCGACGCGTTCAAGATCATCAACCCTGCAGCAGCCTGTCCAAGTCCAACAGGAAAGCTATCCATCCACAAACAAGTTCTGACTCACATCAATGCTCTTCAATGCAGTAAGATTAGACAAAGCTTTGGGCAATGGCGAAGAGAACCCCTTGCAGCATAAGTTAAGACTAGTCAAACTTTTCAGCTGTTGAATATCATCAGATACAATCCCTGTAAGATTCATGTGTGAAAGATCAAGCTTCTCCACACTACCATTGGAGTTGCATTTCACTCCTCTCCAGCTGCAGTGAACTGTATTGTTCTTCACCACTGCTTTTTCAGGCAATTTCCAATCTTTTAGCTGATCAAGTGGATCAACAAGGCTTGCTTTTATTGATAGTAAAACTGATGCTTCACCACTCAACTCAATTCTATTCACCACCATGGCAAAACCATAATGGTTACATGTTAAGTAAAAGTAGAAGATGAACAGAAACTTCATCTGTTGTAAATTAATATTGCACTTTCAGGTTTTTTGTTTAACTTCTCACTTTTCCACCATTTTTGTCTACTTGAAAAGATCAAGAATGGCGGTGGCCAGGCAGGGTAGGGAGAGTGAAACACAGTGAGTTTTAAGTGATTTATGAAAGGTAATGTGAAGAAGATTGGTTGCTTAGTTAGAACAAATATATGTATAAATTTATGTCCAAATCATATGGGGATTGATTGTTTATACTAATCATGAGATCTTGGGTTCTAAAACAGCTGTTAATAGGCATGTTAATGACTTAGAAATTTTTTGGATTTTATTGGAAGTCACTCCCAACATCAAACATGGAGAGAATGTGTTAACTTACTGTCGATGAATTATTTTATTTCTTATTCTTTTTGTTACTGATAGTCAACTTATTGAGTAGCTAGCACTTTTAGTATTTTTGTTGCCACACTTTGGGTTTTGTTAATTTACTGCGTGATGATTATATTGAAAAAGATCTAAGTTGCATTTCACTTAAGATTGCGTCTGTCTTTAGAAGGTATTCATATTTGGTATTCGTTGATTTTGGTCGAAATTTTTGAGAATGATTATGTGCTACAATTCGATGGAAAAACTTAGTTATTGGACTTTACTATTTCACTTAATAGTTTGGTTTGAAATCTTCAAAACTTTCAGGCTCATGACTGTTACGATTAAGCTTAAACTTTTCATCCAGTTCCGTAATGATACTTTTTTTTAATGACCATTCTAAAAATGAAATTTGTCTTTGTTAAGGGTTTTATTTTTGGCATTAGTGATTTCAAGTCTAAATAGATGAGGGTGGTGTTAATTATGTTAGTTTCTGGTTATTAGCTTGTTGTAACATAAGTTAAAACAAAATAAATAAATATATGCAGAAAGTAAAGACACCGAGATTTAACGTAGTTCAATCGTGCGATCTACGTCTACGGGACCTCCCTTGGTCCAACAAACCTGTTTCATTAAAAAATCACAAGTTACAACATCAATGGACTTACACAAGTAAAGACTCTATCTTGACCTTTGATGCCTTGATGACAAACTCCTTAATGAACCTAGGTTTGGCGAGCTCCCCTCGACTTGCGACGTTCTCTCCCGATAACTACATCTTATTATTCCGAAGAATGAATAAAACAAAGAACAAACTAAAAACTCTTTCTATCAAATATTAAAACAATAAGCATAGCGGAAGCATAAATAAGCTGTCTGTTTCACAATCTGCTGCAGCAATACATGGATTATTAGATTTCCTTTATTACTGACTTCTGTTGCAGCACATCGTCAATCTGCTGCAGCAAAACCTGACAGCTCAAAAATATTCAAATAAATCCTCGTTTTCAGCTCTTTTTCTCCACATTTTTCAGTCATGTGAGGCCCTGTATATATGCTGAATTAGTTGCCTAAACCTCCACAAGGTAATCCGTGTTTGGGCCTTGAGTTGTATGGAAAGACTTTGTCTCCAATCAATTCTTTAAATAAGGCAACCTTCATTTCTTGAAAAAGAAAACTTCAATCACCTTTAATGTAGATGTCAATTTGCCTTTTCAACTCTCTTATAAATATGGTAAACTTGTCAATCATAATTCTCCAAACATATATGTATATACCATAATTAAATTCAAATTGAATTAAGTCAAAGCATAATTTTGCCAAAACAAAAGCCAATTAATTTCACAACACTTATTACAGCAAGGGGCGTAACAAATTAGTTGACAGTCAAGGTTAAAACTTAATTTTATTAAAAAAATTTGTCAAATTCATATAACCAACTCGATCTACTTAATGTCATAAAACTTGATTTACCATCTAAAAAACTGTCTCCATGACTACAAAAAGTTGCTTTCTGCATTATTCTTAAAGTTCCTCCTCCTTTTCAGCTTTTTTTTTCTTTTTCTTTTTCCATCTCTCTTTTCCCCTCCCATACCATATATATTATTAAGGAATACATGAAATAGTAAAGAATATAGCAAAAATGTATTTAGAATTCATCTTGTACTTTTTTTCTTATGTTTCTTATGAAAAGCATCCCATAAGCATATATTTTACTATAAGTTAGTCTTAAAAGCTCCTTTATGTTACTGTATATTGTGACAAGAAAGTGTGTGGTCAAATGATTTAGATCTCTTATTTATTTTTTAAAACTTTTAGTTCCCTTCTGATCAAAGGAAGCTTCCAAGAATGATAAATATTCATGAATTATGGTCAAGACTACTCATTCTCAATGGTGGAGCCCTCAATAGAATAAGATTAAGACCTAAACACAATGGTTAATTTTATTATTCGTTTGTCTCAATGTGGAAATGTAATCAATATAATGTTAAGAGCTTTAGTCCTAGATGTAAGTACGATCTGTGCTCAACTTGCTAATGAAACAAGCTCAACTATCCTCTTTCTATTTCTTAATGAGAGACTAGAAACGATCGGTTACACATAATTAAAGATTGTTTGGAAATAAAGTGGGGTGCTTCAATGTGGAAGGATGATGTATAATAGTTTAGTTAAACGACATAAAGTTACTATACAAAGGACAGTTTGATGTACAAAATTTCTGTTATACATTTAAATTAAAAAAAGATCAGATCCCAATAAATATGAGATTAATACATAAAAAAATAAAAATTAGCAAAAGAAAAGCTATTTATTCGAGTGATAAGTTGCTAAAGGGAGAAAATGGAGACTGGATGAACATATCAAGAATGGTGTGAGTAATGTAAGGGGGCCACGTGAACTAGCAACTTCCTTGATGAGGTCTTGCCTCCCTATTATTAGAGAGAGAGAGAAGGGGATGTATATTAAAAACAATTGAGTTAAAGAATATATATATATATATATATATATATATATATATATATATATACATCTTGTGATCTAAAAGGATATGGGTATTACGTGCCACCACATGGGTTTATGTGAAATCATCCCCATTTTGCATGATTGAGCAAAGAAAATGGAATCATATTAGTGGTGATCTTACATGTGCCACATGCTAAGATGTGTAGGACCAATAATTTTCTACTCGCATAAAAAAATGTAAATAAGTTAGAAAGGTAAGTGTTAATTCTGCTTGCCTCTATGGTTATGGTCTAGTAATAATTCGGGTGGTATCATTTTTTGGAGGTCACATAGTTAATATTTTTTATTATTTTAAAGTTTTGTTTTTAATTGATTTGGTATAAGAGATTTTTTTTTAATATTTTCCCTTACGTCCCTTTCACCCCATTTCCCTCAATCCAAACCACAATAAAAATAATTGCTTCAACTGGTTTGAAATAATTAATTTAAAATTATCGTTTAATTCATAATATTTACTTATAAACTACTTTCTTATAAGAGGACCAAATACCTTTTTCTTGTTTGTTTTTCATCTATTTATAAATTGTTAATAACCCACCTTACCTTTCTAACTCTACGTGAATCTAATATTTCTTGTACACGTGAATTCTCTACAAAGTATGAATCTATTCTATTTGTGATTTGGTAGTTAGCCTTTGAATAAAAAATATATATAAACAAACTAAGAATCCCCTCAAATTTGATTGAAGAAATAATAAAAAGAATATTTAGTTTTCAAGATATTTCAATCACATTTGAGTAAATTCTTTATTTTTTTTCTTTATCCCTCACCCTTAATTGATTTTCAATCATATGAGATTCGAATCATAATCTCTCAATTTGTAAAAAAAAAAACCTATTATTAGATTACTCATGAGTTTGATCTTGAGGAAATTTGAATGCAGTGTCTCATTTCAATGAATAATTGGAAGATCTGCATGTACAATGACTTGAAGGCCTGGGGAAATAATTGAGTAATGAAAGAGTCATTATAGTACTTTGACAAATATAGTTCTTTCCTAAAAAAATTTCAAAAATCTATTTAAAACGAATCGTTAAATGAATTCATTGGAATACTTAAATGTGAAAAACACAAGTCAAAGGATTTGAAGTCCATATATGTTATGAAAAAGGAGAGAAATTATGATTATTTTCCTTGTCTTGTCATTTGCTTGAATGTAAACTATTTGAAGAAAATGTTGCCGAAATTTATATCTTTTTAAAAGAAAAGTTTTTTAAGAATAACGTGCTTTAACCTATAAGGTATCGTGAAAATTAAGGTGTAAAACACCAAAGCTAAGAAAATATGAACTTAACCATTAAGCATCAGAAAAGTAAAGGTAAAATACCAAAGCTAAGAAAACTTTTTTTTTCCCATTTTTTAAAATTTTATTTTTGTAATTATTTTAAAATAATTAAAACTTTTTGTCGCCATGTCGTTGCCAATTGGCGAAGACATGGCGACAAAATACCCCCTTTTCGTTTTTAAATTTTTTAATTTGTTTACGTAATCAAAACTTATTTTTTAAAAAACAATTAAAGCATATGTTGCCATGTCGTCACTAACTAGCGACGCCATGGCAATAAAGCAACTCTTTTAATTTTTTTAAAAAATTTGTTTTGTAATTATTATAAATTAATTAAAACATTTTGTTACCATATCCTCGCCAATTGGTGATGATGTAGCGGCAAAATACTCTTTTTCACTTTTTTAAAATTTTAATTTATTTAAAATATTTAGAACTTTTTTTAAAAAATAATTAAATCAATTGTTGCCATGACATCGCTAGTTGGCAATGACATGGTGACAGAATAGCTTTTTTTATTTTCTAAAATTATTTTAATATGTTTTGTAATTATATAAAATAATATTAGAATATTGTCATCATGTCACAACAAAATACTTTTTTTTTTTTTTTTGTAATTCCATTAAAATATCTAACATTAAATTCATTTTTTTCTTTTTAATTTCTTTTTTATATAAGTAAAGACAAGTTGTCGCAACATCGTGGCCCACAAATTTAGTTTTTTATCATTTTTTTATATTCTTAAAAACTTATTTTAGCAACTTTTATTACTTTTTTAAATTACGAAATACTATTTGTACAAATAAGGATGGTCCTAACATGAGTAAAGCCAAAGACCAATAAATATACCCGAAGAACATGTATTTTTCCGTGGGAAAAAAAGTCATTTTAGTCTCTAAAAAGTATGATAAATTTTAAATAGGTTCATTTGAATTTGAAAATCTCTCCTAAGTCCCTATACTTTATTTTCCTTTTGTAATTTTTATGGCAAAAATAAATACCCACTAAAATGTCATTTTTGTCCTTGAAATTTGACCATTGTCCAACTATTTTTTGGACCTTTTCTTTTTAATTAATTCTTAATTTGTTCGTTGGAATGTGATTGAACTAATGTAATCTTTTTCTTTTTTTTTTTAATCGAGAAGCAAACAATCAAACTAATTCTTTCATAGTCAAAATTCCTTCTCGCCTTATTGTTGTATGAAGCAATGAAAATTTGCATGGATAACAAATTTGCTAATTCACATTACATTTTAAGGGCCAGAAAGACACTTTAGTGCTTCTTTTTTTTCCATTTATTATCCAAAATCACAAAAGAAATTATTGTGCAGAGACTTGTGGAGAAAATTTTAAATTTATAGGAACTTATTTGAGATTTATTATATTTCTCAAGAACTAATTTTTTTACCCCTTTTTTGCATGCCCTGGGGAAAGTGTCATCGTTAGGTACCTCGGCCTTCTATAAAACAAGCAAATTTGGCCTACTATGACAACGCTAGAGAATTTCTCATAACCTTGCACGTTCTTTCATTACGGCATGTATTAATCTCAGAACCCAACGGTTAGAGAATATAATTAGTTCGCGTGGATAAATCAAGATTTTAAGACCCATATATGAGATCTTAAGCTATTCTTGATAATACCACATAACTTTATGATGAATCTCATGTTTCTTACTATAATATCATAATGTAGTGAGAGCAGTTTTGCCTCAAATTTTTTCTGAACAAAATGAAGAAACAAGAAGAGTACGTATAATATTAAGCTAGAAAATATAATAATATTAGTTTCCATTGATCAGTATACAAGATTTAGATTATTTCGCCTAATATTAATTGATTTTAAAGTGAAACTTATGTTTCTTATCAATAACTTTAAGAGGGAGACTATATTGACAAAGATATAATCAGTATATTGACGAAGATATAATCAGTCCATCACATAATAGGAGCATTTTCTACGTAGTGGCATGAACTTGCATGATCCAATTATCCCAATTTTTTTAAAACTATAACGATATTTTAAAGATATTTTCAGTCTCACATATTAAATAATCTCACATTAATTATATATTATAATCTCCACTAAAAAGATATTTTGAATCCACCAAAAAATATATTAATTAATCTCTCATTGGTTATATATTATAACCCCCCCTCCTATGAGGTTGCTAATTTTGCGATGGAAAAACGTTATGTCGCTAATTAAATCTATTATCCGCATCTATTTTTCTTATAGTGAAAGGGAGGTTTAGCCGAAGAAAGAAAATATAAACGAGCTAGTAATTAGCCAACCAAGTTTGGTTTTTGCTGGAAGAGTAGCATTCTACCTATTTCATCTCTATGAGATTCCCCCAACAAAGTGTAGGATTAATAAATGCCAAATGTACATTATTATTGCAAATAAAAATTGCATGGAGGTTCATATTGATGCACAAAACTAATGATGACCAAAAATATATCAATTTAAACCGTGGGTACAAGATTTTTTTCTCATGGATGTTATAACATATAATTTGAGGATCACATAAATAACGACAAACACTAGAGGAAGATATTTTCAATTGTTATCTATCATGACAACTGAATTCAACAATTTTTTTGTTACATTTTGAAAGAAAAGAAGGGTCTCAGCAGAATAACATAACATCTTTGACATTGTCCATAATCTTTAATTCACAGAAACCACCGCTAAAAGTGGTATTTTCGAATATTAGTAAACTCATTATTAGTAAATCACTTCTTGCGGTACCAACACTTCTCATCTCTCCCTCTTCTCTCTCACGCGACGACGGCATTAATCCAGCAAAAGAAGACATGGCCTTCTGACGGCAATAATCCGGCGCAAGAAAATATGGCCTTTCGACGACGTCCGCCTCCACGTCTAGTTATCAATTTTTTCCTTGATTGTCAAGGTCTGAATCATCGTTTCTCTAAACCCTAACCTCTTCCTCTATTATACACACACAATATATATCTGTATGTGTCTATATTGATGTATATATGTGATATATGTGTATATCTGTACAGGTAAGCCATTTGTTGAATATTGTGTTCGAAATTTCTTAATTGAGAATTGGTGAATTAGCACTGATTTGAGTTGACTTTACACACACATAAGCTATTTTTTGAATTTTGTGTTCGAATTTTTACCCGAAAGTTAGTGAATTAGGGCTGGATTAGAGTTGAATTTCTTGATTTTAAAGTTAGGGTTTTGTAGATTCTTACTATCAATTTTGAATAACTTGACTTTATTTTATTCTTTCTTTCAGTTATTGAAGATTTTGGTAAGAGTAATTGAAATCTATTATTAAGTTATTGTATAGTGGTAAAGCTATGAGGTCTACTGTAAGGAAAGAATGGAAAAGATTGTACTTTTGCTTATTTTGGGTTATGGAATCTGTGGAGGATTTGTTTGATGGTTATGCTAGTAGAAAGTCTCAGATTAGAGCTCAGGTTCTTGACTAGTTTTCGGTTTTGCTAGACACAATGTAGTGGTGGGATGGGTAGGACCGAGTTGAATTTATGTTGTTGAAGTAGACCCAGAAGATTGCATTGATGAGGGAGAACTGAATTGTTTTAGCTGAAGCCAGTGTAAATATGAGTTAAGAACTGACAATAATTTGGATACAAGATGTTGGGGATAGGTTTTTGGCAAGCCGATTGGTTAGAACCTGATACCCTAATTGAAGATCAACCCTTTGGCTTAGTGGTTTCACATGAGATAATTTGTGGATTGGGCTTCTTTCCTCCAGTTCCTCTCTGGTCTAACATTTAGTGCACTAATTGAACCAAAGAGTTGATGTCGAACTGGTAAAGCAAAGTTAATTTCAGAGCTTTACTTCCTAAAACTAACATGTATTTAGTTTAGTGTGAATATGTGGATAAACATTCATGGCCTTCTATGCAAATATAATAGCTAGAAAGACATCTTGTATGTTCATTGGCTGTTAAAGTTTCTCTTATGGTGCCATGCTATAAAATTTTCATGTGTGGTTGGATGAGGGTGTGTTTTTATTCTTCCTCTAAAAAGATTGTTAGTAGATTCAGTTCACTGGTTGAGAAAATTTATGGAGACTAAAGTACTTAGAATCACAATAAAACATTAATAGCTTTGATTTTAGGCATTCCATTTGTATCCAAAGGTATAAATCAAAATTGTAGTCAGTTTGAATGTGTATCTTTATAGGCTGAATTGATGAAATTGCCAAGGAACCTTTTGGCTAAGAGTTCTATGATCAATAACATGTAACTGGTAGGTAAATCCTCCTATAACCATAACTTTTGAGTCATAACGATAGTTACCAAAGTTTTCTTCTCAATCCTATTCTTTTGTTCTACATGACGCAGATGTTGGAGCAAAATGCCTGGGGTAATATCATCACTAGAGATAATGGGTTGGATAGGTTAGTATATCTTGATGATACTTCTTTGAGGTTTGAAATAAGATTTCCATTTGTTTGATTATCACGCTTTAAGAGATTCATTTTTCTTTGAATCCTATACTTTCAAATTAAAGGCTATCTTATGTATCTCTTGATTTTGATAAGTTGATTATAAAGCTCGAAAACTAGTTTACATTTCTTTTACCCTTCTTCTTTTATTCGTTTTATGGAAACAACTAATAGGGCATATGAGCACCACACCTTCACTTTTTTGTTGCATTTCATGTAATATATGAAATATCTTGGCTTGTTAACATTCTGCTTGTTTTATAGGAACATCTTAAACAAAGTGATTAGTCATTTGTATTCCACCTGTAGGTACTCGAAGCTTGTTTTATTGCCTTTCATTATTTCTTCACCTTCTGCAATCTGCATTTCACATTTCATTAGTCATTAGGCAGGTTTTGGAGTTTGTGGGAAGCTGATTTGATTTCTGTTGGATGTATCTTTATAGTAAACTCATTATGCGTTTTAGGATGAGGATGACAATTTTATCTTGAATGCTCTATTTTTGATCTCTCTACTTTTTGGTCCATAATCCAGTCTTATGGCCCCTTTTATTACCCTTTTGGTGATCTTTTGGTTGATTAAGTTGAATACAAAAATTTTCATGAGCCTTGTTACTCTTCTTTTATTTTGTTAACAGGATTTGAGCCAATCCAATTTGAAGGAAAAATGGAAGATTGAATCTTTATCTGGTAAGAGTTATTTAGGATAAATTACTTATGGGTTATACATATAAATTGCTTTCATATATTTATATATCACATAAGTTAAATGAAATGCCTTTGTATTGACTAGTATGAAGTAAGTAGGGGATTTTGTTCTACTGATTTGGCCTATGACTTGTGGTTCCTATGCACGGTGGTGAAGATTGGCTATGGTTTTGCGTTTATTGTGTTTACAAGTGTTGGTAAAGCAAAGGATCTTGTACAATGATGTGTTCTTGAGGAATATAGCCATGTGTGTGAACCAGCCATGCATATATGTGTGAGTGTTAGCCGCATGTGTGTGTTTGCATAAGCTATATATGTAATTAATTATTGTGCTATAGGGTTTAGGGGTTAGGTGTGGGTGATATATACATATATACATGTATTGTGTTTGAGCGAATGGATTGCGTGGTGTTAGTATTATAAGGGGGTAGAGGATGACTGATAATGATGGCAGAGATCTTTGGTGCTGGGCGTATGTTAGTAATAATGCTTGTAACAAATGATATGTATGTGCTAGTGTGCATCGTGTAGTATGTGCTGGTAGCTTGAGTGAGTTTAGTCAACTATGTTAAGTAGTGTATTTCCTTTTCCTTGATTAGGTCCTGCAATAGAGACGAAACAACTAGGAAAAGATTGGAGAAGATAGTATAAAGGCAAGGAAAAGATAAAAGAAGAAGATAGAATTATAGTATGATTAGACTTATAATATTTTAATAGAAGTAATTTATATGCTTAAGTGTGAAAGCATCCGTATCTAACTATGTTATTCTATTTCTTTTTCTATTGTAAATTGTTTACTTGATTTGCTTTTCTCTTATTTTTGCAGGTAATATTATCTCTAGATGTGGACCCGCCAGTTGTCAGAATAATGGACTATGAGTAAGATGTATCTCCATGCTCTAGTTTCTGCTTTCTTTTTGAACACTGAATTCAACATTTTTTGTCATGCTAGGTAGCTTAATTAACTTAAATAGTTCAACATATAGTTTTTTAGAATCATTTTGGCATCAAATAAATTAGAAGTTGATACTTTAAGTATATCTGAAATCCAACAGGTCTATATGCTTGATCTCTTTTTATGAAATCCAACTTTTTATAGTAATTTTTATTTCATTCTTTTGCAAATTGATGAAACAAATAAATTTTTAATTGTCATATTTTGCAGTAAAAGAAGCAGCAGTGATTGAGCTATTCTTCTCAGTCTACAATAACTATGCAGTTTAAGAATTATATTGTCGATTGCTTATTGTTGAGTTCTCCTCCAGTTACTATAATGGAGACATGGAAAGAGTTAAACATTTGTAATTATATCATTGTGCATGATATTGGTATACGTATCTCATTTGGAATTTGAAGTTTGCATGCAATCTTTCTAATTTCAATTTTTTGTTTTGTTATTATAATGGCAGTTACAAAAACTGCTGCATATTCAATTATTATTGTTTTCTTTTGCTTGGTGCTTGCCTGTAAGTTAATATAATTATTTTTCAAAAACAATTTCAGCATAGGCGGCGTTTTATAAAACGCCGCCTATAATTTTTTAAAATCTATTCTACTTAACCGCCGCTAAAACAATTAACGGCGGTGAACCGCCGGGAAAATATTTTTTTTGCAGCGGTTGACCAAACCGCTGTGGTTTTTATTCACGACGTACAAATTTGTAGCAATTTATAGAACTACTGCATATCATTTAGCGGCGGTTTTAAACCGCCGCTAATAGCTAAAAGAACCGCCACTAATTATCACTTTTTTTGTAGTGAAATGAGCATAATAAGCCCGTGGCACTACATAGGTGGTCAAGCAAGTTTGTTAGCAATTAAAAAAAAACTAAGGCAATCATGCTAAGAGAAATCAAATCCCATCCTTTCAATGTTTTCTTCTGATTCCCTTTTAATATTAACAAGTGTCCTCTCAATGTTATTTGGATTAGTTTGATGTATTTCCACCAACGGCGTATGATTGAATGCATGTCAAACATCACACAATGTGACCAAATCTATTTTATTTACGGAAATGTAATATACATATAAAATAACTTTAATATTCCTAAATTGCAACACGTTTCAATTATATCCTGACAGAGTTGGAGTTGGACTGAACGACGATCAGACACCTGAAACTAACGCAGAACTCCACCTTTGTGCCATTAAGCAGTTTCTAAAGAAAGGATAAACTTATTGATTGCTTGTAAAAATTAACAAAATAAATTGGGTATTGGTAAATCTAGATTATTCCAAAAAAGAATAAGAAAATAGTTATGCCCAACACTTATAAGAAAATTGAAGTAAATTCCGACCATAAAAACAATTAGACCAAGACTCAAATTAAAGTGCTCAAAAACAGAAAAGACAACAGACACAAACAAAAGAAAACGCAAGTCACCCTTATTTTTCATGTTCCATCGGCCTAAATTGGGTTCTGCCCAGTCTCATGATACTTGAACTGGAAAATCATTAGTAAAAAATCACATTAAAACTATTGAGCTAATAACAGTCTAATTACATAAAACAAATTGAACTGAACACTTGCCAAAAGAGGTGGAAGAACCCGTGCTTTAACAGAAGTTAGTTCATATACCAAACGGATTCCAAATTCCTGGTTGGTAATATGATCAATGTTGAAATCAGTGGCTTTGACCACCTACAAAATAGTAAAGAAAAAAAATTAGGCATTATTATTTGAAACTAGATGGAATAGAACATATGGAAAAATAAAATGCATCCCTTGATTGATGGTGAATCTTGTAGAGAATGTATTATAGTTGTCAAATTGGTATGATCTTAGCAATTCATTGGCCTAGAATGATTTATAAATAGTGTAGCTTGCATTGTATAAGAAACACAAGAGAGTTGTAGTATTCACAAGTAATAAACTATATTCTTTCAAACTCTGTCTTCTGTTTTTCTTGTTTTCATCTTGCAAATTTCTTATTTCACATTTTGTTGGTTTTTTTTTTGGCTGACTTAGCCACTTTTGTATTGCAAGAAGTGTCTAAATGCTGCACGTAGCGCTTAAGATAGGCCAAGGGCGTGACAAGATTGTCACCTCCATCTTACGGCTCAACGACAATTCCCGCCATCGATTCACAGCCGCGGTTACCTCCATCACCAGCACCACGACCACGTCTTCTTATTCTTTTGTCGCCACCGTGACCAGCCGAAGTCGATGGTTGTCGACTACTGCCTCTATCACTTCTATCACCTCTATCACTTCCCGACATTGTTAAGCGAGAAGGAAAGAAAGCAAAGCAAAATTAAGAATGTAAAAGAACGAAATTAGAAAAGTGTTCTACTTATTTTCTTAACTGAATTGTTCGATGAAGTATTTTCGTAACTATAAGAATGAAAATGAATATCAAATGATATTCAAATAAAATGGGCTTTTCCTTTAGCAGTAAACTAATGTTTCTAAAACTTTCACATATGGGCAAAAGTCAAAACACTGTTTGGCATTTATATATCAGATTGCTTGTGAAAATAATTAGCAATATCAAATTAAGTGTATTCACAATAACCAAAAAAAAAGAAAATAGAAAAACAAAAAGTTATATTCACATTTAACATTTTTAGCACTATAGAATTTTGTAGAGCTAATACCCTTATTTTTGTATATAAGTTTGTTAATTTATTTTTTCTTTTTAATAGTAAAAACTGAAGTCGTGGTTCAAAGTTGAAATATTTAATTATAATATATTACTATCCGACCGTTTTACCCAATTTTTAGGTATAACTTTCTTATTTTTTATATACTCATGTAAAAAGTGCTGACACTATTTACAACTTCAATCCTATTTATAAAGTTTTCAGTTATAGAAAATAGTAGCTGGAAGAACTCACACATAATTAGTAGGCTCCTGGGCTCTAGTTACTCTATTGTTGTAATTTCCCAAAAAATATTCATAATTTTCATGGGCCAAACGTGTTCTTTTCACTCTCTCTTTGTGTATTGGTCCCAAGTCACGGCCCAATATTCTCACTCACTGCTTCCACAGTGCAGTCAATCACAGTGGCCCAGACTCGCTCGAAAACTTACAGCATCACATTTTCCGTACGATCTCAAACTTAGATTGATCAAAATAAATTGTTTTTTCTCATTTATTTCGTCGTATTTTTGTTTTTATTTTTATTTTTAATTTCATAAAATGGCCAGAAATGATGCATTTCTGATATTATTATTATTATTATTTATTAATAATTGGATCAATATGTGAAGCCGCTGCGATCTTCAATCTGATCTCTGATGCTAGACCTCTCACTCGACCATTTCTATCTATACGTCGTCAATGTGTGTGTGTTGTGTGGTGTGTGGTGTGTCAGTGTGTGTGTGTATCTTTATATATATGTATATATTTATGTATGTACGTATGTATGTATGTATCAATTTTGCAATTCTTTACCTCATAGTAGGTGAAAAGTACACTGAGTATACACTATACAAATGCTATTGTTTTACCAAATTTGGCTAGCGAGCTTGAGTATTTCCTCACTTGGAAATATATGTATATATAGATGTCTCTGTGTGTGCATGTTGTATGTGCGTGTGTGTGTGTCAATTTTTAGTATGCAGTATGTGTGTCAATTTTTATAAGTTGATTAAGTATACTTATGTTGTATGTGTGAGTGTGTGTGAATTTTAGAATTTGATTAAGTCAGTTTTAAAATTTGATTAAGTATACAAATGCTACTATTTTGACCGGCAAGCTCGAGTGTTACTTAGAGGACTTTGAAATATTTCTATAGAGTAAAATGCACCATTCTTTCCTGTATTTTAAAAAGTTGCATTATAAATTCTGTATTTTAAAAAGTCACGTTATAAACTCTGTGTTATTGAAAACGTTGCATACACGCTCCAAACTCAAATTCTGTTTAACTCTGTTAGTTAGCATTGTAAAAAGATAAAATTGTCCTCGTTTAAAGATAAATCCGTCAAATGGGGTATTTGTAACTTTTTTGCTATCAGAAGGGGGGTATTTATCACTTTTTTAATATTAGAGGGATGTATTTACAACATTTTTCATTTTACAATATCAGAACCATGTGCTAGTCTACCTTCTAAGGAGATCTATAACCTTAAACTAATAAATATCATTTAATTAAAAGAAAACGTATATATAACAGAACATTGATGTCCATCATAAAAAATATAAATCTTATGCTTGAAGTTCAAAGTCATATTGCAACTAACAATAATCGTACCTTCACTTTGAATCACGTTATTCTACAAGTAGATTAAAATATTTAAATCAGTGCAAAATCAACTTCAAATCGAAGGAAAATCACTTTGAAATAGTTTTTCTCTCTAGGATTGTCAATTTTTTTTTTTTTTTAATCTTTGAAGGGACAATTTACATCTTTATAAAAAAACATAGGGGCAATTAGAAACCTTATAAAAAACACAAGAGGCAATTTACAACCTTATTGAAAACACAATGGGCCATTTACAACCTTATCGAAAACACAAGGGGCCATTTACAACCTTATCAAAAACACAAGAGGCAATTAACAACTGATGTTAAAAAGGGTATTTTTGTCCTTCTACATGTGTTTTAAAGCTTGATAAATATCATACTTTCATTTCAAGCGTGTGTATTATACTCACGTTAAAATTGACAAAAAAATAGACGGCGGGGGGTTATATGCAACGTTTTCTATAACACAGGGTTTATAACGCGACTTTTTAAAATACAGGGTTTATAATACAACTTTGTAAAAATAAAGGGGGGTATGATGCATTTTACTCTATTTATATATGTATATGCTGTGTGTTTGTCAATTTCTAGAGGTTGATTAAGCATAACAATGCAACTGTTTTGACCAGACAGCACTTTGAAATATATAAATATATACATACATATATATGTATATACACATATATGTATATTTTTAGTTAAAAATTTAGCCAACCCTCACTGAAATTGTATTATATCTCCTATTGAGAAAAGATTCTAAATTTGACCCTGCTTTTAAGTCCTTCGTGTATATATATAGTTTTCAGATCACTAGTCCACCATACATTAACGATGTGGTTTGTTATTAATAATATAAATTAACCATTTTGGATCAAACACAGAGATCTCAAATATCATTCCCGGATCTGAGAGAACAAGCTCAGCCAGGTTTTAGAAGTCCACAAAACTAGAAAGAATAGAACTTTTGATCCTAGAAGCCCATATGGACAGCCCATTTAATCCATACGAAGAGGCCATTCTTTTTCTTTTTCTTTTTCTTTTTGTCAAGAAGGTACTTCATATGTAACAGAAAAAATGTACAAAGAATGGGCCGAAAAACAATAGCCCATAGAAACATGTACAGACAAATTTGCCATGATAAGCCAGTCAGAGCAACCGAAAAGGAAACACAGACACTAGACCAAAATAAAATAAATCGAATAGCAAATATAACAAACTGGATAGGCCCAATCGAGTGCATATTTTACTTATTACATGATTTATTTAAACATTAAAATAAAAAACGTTTAATCGTAAACAACAAATTTACACGAGTGCAACAAGAAAAAGTACACAGTAACTAATTAACATTGTGTTTAAACTAATTAAAGAACATTTTCTTCAATGAGAAAAAAGTACACAGTAACTAAGTGTTCTGAAAGTTAATATATTCATGGTACTTTGATAATTATAGTTTTAGTAGCTAGAAAACAAGAAAAATGTATAGAAAGAGTCATTCTAGTACTTTTTCAAATATAGTTCTTTCCTAAAAATATTTCAAAAATCTATTTAAAACAAATCGTTAAATGAATTCATTGGAATAATTAAATGTGAAAAACACAAGTAAGAGGATTTGAAGTCCATATATGTTATGAAAAGGGAGAGAAATTATGATTATTTTCCTTGTCTTTTCATTTGCTTGAAAGTAAACTATTTGAAGAAAATGTTGCCAAAGTTTATTGATTTCTAATTAGATACAAATATCTTTTTAAAATAAAACTTTTTCAGAATAGCGTGCTTTAACCAATAAGTTATCATGAAAGTTTGTATCTTCCACTTTAAGACTTTGAATTCAAGTGACTTCTCTCAATGATTATTTTAGTGTTCTCCCTATGTGTCATTTTTTCTGATATTCCATTGTCTAACTCCTTGCCAACTTCTTTTTTGAGGTCCTTTCTTATTAAGTCTTCTCTGTTGGCCCTAAGCATTGTGTAACTTCTCATTTTGTAGTCTATGCTCATAGATCTTCTCAACGATTAGCACCGTGGGTTAAAGTTTATCTTGTGTTTTATATAGGTCTTATACCCTCGGACTGATATAGGTATTCTTATTAGTGTCTTCAAATTGTATGATTGTCTCTCCTCTCCGTCTACCTATAGCATGTTTTGAGAGTCTGGATTCTTTGAGTTTAGTTGAGTTGAGTTTCCTGTGTTTAAAGAATTTCTTAACTTCCTTTCCTGTGCTCTGCCGTCAGTGAACAAGAGACCTCTTTTTAGTGAACATGAAACCTCTTTTAGTATTCCCCTCCCCTTTTTTAATGTGTAAATAACGTGAGTTGAACCCAGTCTTAAGTGAACTCTTGAGTATAGCTACCCCATTTAGACTACTTGGAAATGAGTCTATATTTGCTTAGCCTTGTGCTTAGTTTCAGTTACCCTATTTGCTTATTTTCTAAAGATTGATACCTATTAGGTATTGGGTATTGACTTGGATTCTATCCAATTAACACTACGGTCATATTTTCTTACGATACTCTTGCTTTGGAAGCTTATCCCACTCCACTTCGTTAAGTGGTATGTGTATATACTCGTACATTTGTTTGTTTTATCATTTGTTCATAATCGTAAGCTGCGTATTTGTGTATATGTATGAGATGTGCACTTTTCGCTTGATGGTGGGGGCTTAGTACTCACCTTGTGTTTTGTCTGGTGGAGGCTTAGTACTCACTTTTTGACCGGCGTTGCACCGGTAAATATAGTCGTAGCTTATGGTTGTCTATTCATCTTATGCATGATGAAGCCGTTTTTGTGTCCTTGTGTTTGACCTCATTCTTGATTCAACTATATCATTTGTAGCTTCATATGTTATATAAGATCTTTTGCTTTGGCCTTTTGTTTATGTGTTCATATGACTAGCCTTATATTTTATTCCTGGTTATGTCATTCGATGCTCTATGATTAGCCCTGTAACGCCCCGACCCAACCCCAAGCTAAAGGTTAAGTCCGGACCCGACACACGGACAGAATCTTCCCTGTACCGTGGACATTCTGAAACCTATAAACACTCAAATAAAGCCTCAACAAGATAAGATAAGCTTTTCATAACTAAACAATAAAGGTTCAAGGCCATCCGAGCCTTGAAGCATACAATAGTCCCAAAACACACAAGCATGCTAGTGGCTAGAGTTAGAACATTCACTTCCAAGCATGCAAGGTAATTAAAGTAGAAACATAAGTTATTACAAGACATAGACTTCCAAATCTACACCACGACCAACTATCCTTCAACTTTGTACAACAAGCATATACATAGCCCTTAGGCTACAAAATAGAACATAAGATAAACAAATGAGTCTTCCACATATCAGCAAGAACAAAAACCACCTCAAGCTATTAGGCACAGCAACTAAGGTAAAGGATCAGTCTGAACTTCCTCCTCTTCTATTATCACCTCAACTAGCTGGGGATCACCCTCAGCACATCCTGAAACATATATCGAGGTATGAGCAACCACTGTTGCCCAGTGAGGGATAAAGTCTCCCGGGGCGTGCAATGCAACAAGTAAAACAATTAATCAACAATAGTAATTAAACAATTTAAGAAGTAACGATAGCTTAAATAACCACACATTAAAAAGGATACATTTCACTTAACCCCAACACCAAATCTTCAATCCACGAACACGTTCCACGAACCACAATCACGAGCACGATAAGTCGGCATAATCCCCAAACACTCCAGTGGGTGTACTCCGGATGTACTCCGATAATCCTACGACCCAACACCCCCTGGCAATCTCCAGACCAGGCGAGTGGGGGAATAGAGCACGGAGTTTGAATATCTACTGGCAAGCCCTCTGCCGCCCAGCCGATATTCAACACATCCACCCCTGACACTATGGTTGCGCAATCACTATGCAATGCACTTTACAATGGCAAGTTAATATCAATAATATAGGCAATAACACATAGGAGGATCAACAAAGTAGGTTGACCTCGATGTAGTTAGAATAGAAGCAATTTATTCAACAAATAAGCAGTTTTACAAAGGAGTATATACAAGACAAGCATAGAATCATGCTAAGAGCTCTAAAGCAACTTGAAGTCCTATTTAAACACTCAAGAAGTTGTGCCAAGGTCTTAGAAGCGCAAGACAACCGAATTTGCACCTAAACCCTTTTGTTTTCCAAGCTATTTCTCTTCCAAACCAAAGTTAACGATTCAATTTCAAAGGAAAACTATACCAACCTTCTAACTAACCCTCAAGGAACCCTTTCAACTCTCAAACACATTCAAAAGCCCGCAATTACCCCGAAAGCCCCAAATTCCCTCTTCTAGCTTTTAACTACACATGTCTCATCCGGGCTTCAAATAGGGGTTAGCAAAGCTTCTATAGCACCTAGGTAGCCTAAGAATACTAAAAGTGAAGCCCGAATCCACCCGTATTCGCCTTAACCCCAAAACCCCTTTGTTAAAGTCGCCTAATTCAAGTTCTATGCGAGATTAGAGCAATTCAAGTGCACGGGGCTATTAAACCACCTTCATTAACACCTAAGGCATCTATTAGAAGCATTGAATCAAGTTAAAACGCGCAATTACACAAAACCCTAGAATTTTTGTCACTATTCACTCCTACGAATTAACTATCGATTTCTACCGTTTAATACATGAAACAATAGCATAAATGTGGTCTCTACTACATGTACACAACATATATAAGCTTATTTGAGCCTTGTAATAGCATTAAACATCATTTCTAACAAATCAAGAAAATAGCAACATTTTTAATATGCGAAAAGAAGTCGTGAAATCCCTCACCAATGCGAGTAGGAGCACTTAGAAAGCTTGCACACACCCTAAACTACTTGCTCTAGGCTTGGCTTGGCTTGAATTGAAGAGTTGAAGATGAAAAAATTCCTCCCAAGTGCAAGAGGGGCTGTTGGGTTCTACAGTGTTTTTTTTCAGCCATTTTTTTTTTCTTTCATTTTATGAGCTTATAAGACTATATATTGACTAAGCTAAGGTGGGGTCTTGTTTCGGTGCTTAAGTGGTCTAATATAATGCGCTTAGTTAGCTTAAAATGAGCATAGGTAGTAAAGTGAATGCTAACTAATTAAATCTTAAAGTTATGTTACGTAATACTATTCACTTAACTACTAAAAATATTTTCTAAACGAGCTCTCCTATCGCCTCTAGCCCTACTGCACATTTTTCCCACTCCTCTACCAATTAATATGATTTAATAAAAATGCTAATTCACTAATAGAATGCAGTTCGAAAATGAAGTGAATAGTAGCTAAGTAAGACAACAAGTAAGGTACATTATTAAATGCGCAAATAAGGGATGCAACAGTAAGTTAATGCATGGAAAAATCTCAGGCGTCACATCCTCTCCCCCTTAAACTAATTGCGTCCACGCAATTCTTACATGAATCGGCGAATAACTCTGGATATTTCTCTCGCATCTGATCCTCTCTCTCCCAGGTAGTATCCTCTAACCCATGATGATCCCACAGAACTTTAACCATCGGAATGTTTTTAGTCCTCAGCTCCTGAACTTTCTGATCAACAATTCGAAGAGGTTTCTCTGTGTAGGTCAAAGTTTCACTGATCTCTAAAGGCTCGGGCTCAAGAATATGAGAGGGATCTGGCTGATACTTCTGAAGCATAGAAACATGGAAGACATCATAAATTCTGCCCAGACTAGGAGGCAAAGCTAAACGATAGGCCAATTCACCAATAGTTTCAATTACTTCAAACGGTCCCACGTAACGAGGACTGAGTTTACCTCCCTTGCCATGCCGAATCAAGCCCTTGCGAGGAGAAATTTTCAGAAATACCTGATCCCCAACGGCAAATTTCAGATCACGACGGCGTCTATCTGCATAACTCTTTTGCCGACTCTGTGCTGTAAGCATTCTTTTTCTGATAAGCTGAACATTATCAATCATTCTATTCATCTCTGGAAATAAAGTAGGATCAAAAGATTTTGACTCTCCAACTTCATCCCAATATAAAGGAAATCTGCATTTCCGCCCATACAAAGCCTCATACGGTGCCATACCGATAGTAGCTTGATAACTGTTGTTATAAGCAAATTCTGCAAGAGGTAAGTATTTCTCCCAACTCTTACCGAAGTCCAAAATGCATGCCCAGAGCATATCCTCAAGTATTAAGATAGTTCTTTCAGATTGTCCGTCAGTATGAGGATGATGAGAAATACTGAAGTTCAATGTCGTGCCCAAAGCCTTTTGAATCTTCTGCCAGAACTGAGATGTGAATCGGGGATCTCTGTCTGACACAATACTCTTGGGAATTCCATGAAGTCTAACAATATTCTTAACATAAATTTCAGCCAACCGATCCAGAGATTCAGTCTTCTTAGTAGCAATAAAATGAGAGGTTTTGGTCAATCTATCCACAACAACCCAGACTAAATCATGACCCCTTGAAGACCGCGGTAAATCTAACATGAAATCCATGGTAGTGTGATCTCATTTCCAAACAGGAATAGCCAAAGGCTGCAACAACCCTGCTGGTCTCTGATGTTCAGCTTTTACTTTATGGCATGTAAGACATTTAGCAACATAGTCCGCAATCTCTCTCTTCATGTTGTTCCACCAGTAGTTCTGTTTCAGATCTCTGTACATCTTAGTACTGCCTGGATGAATTGTATACTTAGAATTATGAGCATCTGCAAGAATTTCTTTCTTTAAAGCTGGCTCAGAAGGAATACAAATTCTGTCCTTGAACTTTAGAAGTCCATCATCATGTAATTTGAAATCTGACTCTCCCCCTTTTGACTTTTCTAAGATTTCCATCAACTGCGGGTCAGCCCGTTGAGCTTCTCGAATCCTGGATAATAATAGAGATTGAATATGCAAACTTGCGAATTGAACACTAGAATCTGAAATGTTGGGCCTCTATAAACATAATTCCTCCATGAACTCCCAATTTTTGATGATTAGACTAGCAACTGTAGCCTTTTGACTTAAAGCATCAGCAATAAAATTAGCCTTACCTGGCAGATAATTGATAGTACAATTATAATCCTCAAGCAACTCCAACCAACGCCTCTGCCTCATATTCAACTCTTTCTGAGAAAAGAGATATTTCATATTCTTGTGATCAGTAAAGATTTCAAATTTATTACCCCAAAGATAATGACGCCATTTCTTTAACGCAAAGATGATAGCTGCAAGCTCGAGATCATGCGTCGGGTAATTAAGTTCATAAGGTTTCAGTTTTCTGGAAGCATAAGCGATAACTCTCCCATTTTGCATCAATACACAGCCAAAACCTTCCTTAGAAGCATCACTATAGATTACTAGATTATCGGTACCCTCAGGTAGAGCAAGAATAGGAGCTGTGGTTAATCTCTTCTTTAATTCCTAGAAGCTAGCCTCACATTTCTTATTCCAGTCAAATATAGTCTTCTTCCGAGTGAGTTGAGTCAAAGGCCCAGCAATTTTAGAGAAATCCTTGACAAACCTTCTGTAATAACCCGCTAAACCCAGAAAACTACGAATTTCTGTAACAGTCTCCGGCCGTTTCCATGCCATAACAACCTCGATCTTAGCTGGATCAATGGAAATTCCATCCTAAGAAATAATGTGGCCCAGAAAAGTGACTTGTCTTAACCAGAACTCACACTTACTGAATTTCGCAAATAACCGATGCTCCTGAAGAGTCTGCAGTACAATCCTGAGATGCTGTTCATGTTCTGCCTTAGATTTAGAATAGACAAGAATATCATCAATGAAAATAACCACAAACTGATCCAGATAGGGGCAGAATACTCTCTGCATCAGATCCATAAATGCGGCAGGAGCGTTAGTTAACCCAAACGGCAGAACAACAAACTCATAATGACCAAACCGAGTTCTGAAAGCAGTTTTGGGAACATCATTAGACTTAATCCTTAACTGATAATAGCCCTGCCTCAGATCGAATTTAGAAAATACCCTGGCACCTTGCAGCTGATCAAATAATTCCTCAATCAAAGGCAATGGATATTTGTTTTTGATAGTTATCTGATTAAGACCCCGATAATCAATGCATAATCGAAGAGATCCATATTTCTTTTTAACAAATAAAACCGGTGCACCCCAAGGTGAAGAACTCGGCTGAATAAATCCCTTCTCAAGTAAACCCTGCAACTCAATTTTCAATTCCTGCAACTCGGGTGGAGCCATTCTGTACGGAGTTCTAGAGATAGGCGTAGCCCCTGGTAATAAGTCGATCACAAACTCTATCTCTCTATCAGGTGGTAAACCTGGTAACTCCTCAGGAAAGACCCCCGGAAACTCCCTCACGATAGGTACATCATTCAGTTTCAATTGATCACCAGGTTGATTAATCAAATAAGCAAAGTAAGCCTCACAACCCTTACTTAACATTTTTGATGCTTTAATAGAAGATATGATAGGAGTTCCCGTAGATTTTCTACTACCAACTATTTTAAGTACAGGCTGGTCGGGCATTTCTAGATTCACAATCTTCTTTCTACAATCAAGCTGGGCATAATATTTACCTAACCAGTCCATCCCCAATATAATTTCAAAGTCGCGGAAATGTAGAATAATTAAATCGGCAAGAAAAACACGACCTTGAATATAAATATTACATGCCTTGCAGATAGATTTGGTGACAAACTTCGGCCCCATAGGAGTGTAAACCACAATATCATGCAACAATTTATCATGTTTCAACTTAGCATTTTGTGAACAAATAGGTGTAATAAATGAATGCGAAGCCCCGGAATCAATTAAAACCTTAACTGATTGATCATTAAGAAGAAAAGTACCTTCTCCTACAGCGGTCATATCCGGAAGCTCCTCAGTATCTAGGGCAAATACTCGGGCCTGACCCCGCGGTATTGGTGCTGCCACTGAACCCCTGGTCTGATTGCCTTGACTAGATGTCTGACCTCTGGTATTCTTGAATTTCTGGCAATCTCTAACCCTGTGTTGATCATTGCCACATCTGGTACATCGACCCAATCTTTTCCAACAATTCTCCTCAGTATGACCCTGGCGTTGACAGAAGCTGCACTGCTGGTGACGTCTTGCAACAGTGCCTCCCGAAGGAGCTCTGTAAGCAGAGGTAGCTGAACTACCCTGCTGAGAACGAACTACTGCCGGTCAGGTCTGCCCCTGGCTCTGACTCTGACTCTGGACTGGTCGCGACTGAATCTGAACAGGCCCTGTATAGCTCTGTGTCTGCCTCGGCTGTGGACTCTGCCCAACTGGAATAGTCTGCCTCTGGTACCCCTGACTCTAAGACTGAAACTGCCGCTTACTCGATTGACTAGACTCTGCCAACACGTCTGCCTTGCGTTTTTCATACCTCGAGGCGGCTTTGACCACTGCAGCATAGTTAAGGTAATCATTCGTAGACAGACTAAGCATAATATCCTTCCTCAATCCCATAATGAACCTCTACATCTTCATATCCTCAGGTTGTACCAAAGCCGGCACATAGCGGGAAAACCTAGTAAATGCAGCCTCATATTGATCCACTGACATACTCCCATGTTTCAAGGCTATGAACTCTGCTTGACGCCTCTCACGGGCAACCACGGAGATATATTTATCCCAAAATTCTCGAACGAAATCAGCCCACGAATGTTGAACCGCCTCAGCTTCCCATTTCTCATTAATAGGACGCCACTACTCATCGCCGTCACCCTCCAGCAGAAATGTAGCATAAGTAATCTTTCTCTCATCACTGCACTCTAGAATTGCAGCCACCCTTTCAAATTTCCTCAACCGTAATTCGGCCTTCATATCATCAGGTTCACCAAAGAAGCTGTAGGCCCCGTGATGTAAAAATTGGTCATACAAATTAGCTCTAGCAGCACCACTACCCTCGGCTCTGACGGCCTGATTACCCCTAGGAGCCCCTGTCTGACCCTGCTGAGTTACAAATTGTGCAATAGTGTTCATTGCAGTAGCCATAGTAGCCAGAATCTGTGCAGTGCTGGGTTCTGGTCCCTGCGGTGGTGCATTCTCTGCTACTCCTTCACCCTCTCCAGGTACACCCTGCCTAGGAGCTTCTTCCGGCTCTTTCCCCGGTCTACCCCTTGTCCTCATCTCAACATCTAGAATGCAAAGTATTATGATAGACATTTACATAAATTACAGGTAAAGCACATAGGAAGAAGTTCAAATAAATTCACATAAGTCACATATTACATTAGAAGAATATTCACATACACGAGATTCATAGTCACTTAATCATGCTTGACATTCTAGACTTTTCACTTTCAAACATTAACTCTTAGAGACCTTACGCATTCCATTATCATGCTAGCATGTTTATTTCTAATTTCAAATTCCACTTAGGCAAATCAAAGGACCACAAATTCATACAATCACAAAGTCACATAGCAGATCTCTACCCACAGACCGAGAAATTTAACCCGGCTTCATGCAATCTATAGCTTTGATACCCCTTAAAATGTAACGCCCCGACTCAACCCCAAGCTAAAGGTTAAGTCTGGACCCAACACACGGACAGAGTCTCCCCTGTACCATGGACATTCTGAAAATCTGTAAACACTCAAATAAAGCCTCAACAAGATAAGATAAGCTTTTCATAACTAAACAACAAAGGTTCAAGGCCATCCGAGCCTTGAAGCATACAATAGTCCCAAAACATACAAGCATGCTAGTGGCTAGAGTTAGAACATTCACTTCCAAGCATACAAGGTAATTAAAGCAGAAACATAAGTTATTACAAGACATAGGCTTCCAAATCTACACCACGACCAACTATCCTTCAACTTTGTACAACAAGCATATACATAGCCCTTAGGCTACAAAATAGAACATAAGATAAACAAATGAGTCTTCCACATAGCAGCAAGAACAAAAACCAACTCAAGCTATCACGCACAGCAACTAAGGTAAAGGATCAGTCTGGACTTCCTCATCTTCTACTATCACCTCAACTAGCTGGAGATCACCCTCGGTACATCCTGAAACATATATCGAGGTATGAGCAACCACTGTTGCCCAATGATGGATAAAGTCTCCCGGGGCATGCAATGCAACAAGTAAAACAGTTAATCAACAATAGTAATTAAACAATTTAAGAAGTAACGATAGCTTAAATAACCACACATTAAAAATGATACATTTCACTTAACCCCAACACCAAATCTTCAATCCACGAACACGTTCCACGAACCACGATCACGAGCACGATAAGCCGGCATAATCCCCAAACACTCCAGTGGGTGTACTCCGGATATACCCCGATAATCCTACGACCCAACACCCCCTGGCAATCTCCAGACTAGGCGAGTGAGAGAATAGAGCACAGAGTTTTAATATCCACTGGCAAGCCCTCTGCCGCCCAGCCGATATTCAACACATCCGCCCCTGACACTATGGTTGCGCAACCGCTATGCAATGCACTTTACAATGGCAAGTTAATAACACGTAGAAGGATCAACAAAGTAGGTTGACGTCGATGCAGTTAGAATAAAAGCAATTTATTCAACAAATAAGCAGTTTTACAAAGGAGTATATACAAGACAAGCATAGAATCATGCTAAGAGCTCTAAAGCAACTTGAAGTCCCATTTAAACACTCAAGAAGTTGTGCCAAGGTCTTAGAAGCGCAAGACAACCGAATTTGCACCTAAACCCCTTTGTTTTCCAAGCTATTTCTTTTCCAAACCAAAGTTAACGATTCAATTTCAAAGGAAAACTATACCAACCTTCTAACTAACCCTCAAGGAACCCTTTCAACTCTCAAACACATTCAAAAGCCCGCAATTACCCCGAAAGCCCCAAATTCCCTCTTCTAGCTTTTAACTACACATGTCTCATCCAGACTTCAAATAGGGGTTAGCAAAGCTTCTATAGCATCTAGGTAGCCTAAGAATACTAAAAGTGAAGCCCGAATCCACCTGGATTCGCCTTAACCCCGAAACCCCTTTGTTAAAGTCGCCTAATTCAAGTTCTATGCGAGATTAGAGCAATTCAAGTGCACGAGGCTATTAAACCACCTTCATTAACACCTAAGGCATCTATTAGAAGCATTGAATCAAGTTAAAACGCGCAATTACACAAAACCCTAGAATTTCTGTCACTATTCATTCATACAAATTAACTATCGATTTCTACCGTTTAATACATGAAACAATAGCATAAATGTGGTCTCTACTACATGTACACAACATATTTAAGCTTATTTGAGCCTTGCAATTGCATTAAACATCATTTCTAACAAATCAAAAAAATAGCAACATTTTTAATATGCGAAAAGAAGCCGTGAAATCCCTCACCAATGCGAGTAGGAGCACTTAGGAAGCTTGCACACACCCTAAACTACTTGCTCTAGGCTTGGCTTGGCTTGGCTTGAATTGAAGAGTTGAAGATGAAAAAATTCCTCCCAAGTGCAAGAGGGGCTGTCGGGTTCTGCAGTGTTTTTTTTCAGCTTTTATTTTTTTAGCTTAAGTGGTCTAATATAATGCGCTTAGTTAGCTAAAAACGAGCCTAGGTAGTAAAGTGAATGCTAACTAATTAAATCTTAAAGTTATGGTACGTAATACTATTCACTTAATTACTAAAAATATTTTCTAAACGAGCTCTCCTATCGCCTCTAGCCCTACTGCACATTTTTCTCACTCCTCTAACAATTAATATGATTTAATAAAAATGTTAATTCACTAATAGAATGCAGTTCGAAAATGAAGTGAATAGTAGTTAAGTAAGACAACAAGTAAGGTACATTATTAAATGCGCAAATAAGGGATGCAACAGTAAGTTAATGCATGGAAAAATCTCGGGCGTCACAAGCCCGGTACTTTGTGGTAGCTACACCTCTTCCTTTTATATAGATATGGACGTCGTTGTGAATAATTTTTTTATGCTATTTTCAGTTATCTCTTGTGTATAAATTATCATGTATGTATACCTCTCCTTGTGGGTAGTTATGTGTCCCGTTTTGGTTACTCTGTTCGCGTCTCCATACCATATGATCGATTCCTTATGTTAACTTTTGGTTATATCCTTTATGCATAAAACTTATTTCACCCTTTATTGCATTTCCATATCCATGTGAATAAGCTTGTGTTTAGTTATTTTAGTTACGATTACATTCTTATATCCCACATAATTTAGCTTCGTAATTTAGTCTCGCTTCCATTCCGTTTATTGTGTTAATCTCAGCTTCCTTAGTTCCCATTTAGTCGTCGACTCAATTGAATTTCTATTATTAAGTTCTTGGATGGTCCATTCTTACTATCGAGCTGGACCTTTCTATTAGTTGAGATAATGGACACAAATAATTTGATTTCTTGTTAAGCCATTTTTCCTTGTCCAAATATATCGTGCCTAGTTTTTTTTTGGGTAAAAAACATGACATAAACAAATTAAACATACAAACAAGCTCCAGTCCAAAATAGACCGAGCAAATAGAGAGGACCATGGCTCAGTACAAAAAGAAGAACAACAAGAACAAATATAAACAAGAGGGTCGGAACAGAAAAGTCTAGTCCAAAGCAAAATAGTCCCACCAAGGGCTTGAGCCATCTCGTCAAAAACCAAAATGACCACCACATCACCGTCAACTTTGAAGAAATACCATCGGCTTTCATTGCTGGCCTAGTTAAATCCTCATCAATTCTCGCTGAAAAGACTGTTAAAGCAACTGTCCGAAGAAACAAACACTAGTAACCATGATGAGTTCGGCAGGACCCATCAACCCGAATAGAGGATGGGCCAGGGATTTCCAACACTCAAATGGTCTAGACATTCCGAGAACCGAAACGGACCCTATGAGCCCCAGGCTTGAACAGGTGACAACAAAGATCACCCTATCTCATCTACAACAAACGGGAACACATGCAGGAACAAGAGCATCAAGAAAACAAGGCTGCCGGCAACACAACGAAAGATCCTCATCTTGACTGAGGATGACAATGGACATGAAAAAATCTTACACATACTCAAACAACAAGACGAAATCCCACCTGCACCAAAGCAAAGCACCAAAACACACAAGAAAAGAAAAGACAGGCTTAAAACCACGAGATCTGCCACAAGAAAGCAAAATAAGGCTCTCAAACCTCACAAGGTCAAGATTTTCTTGAAGAGGTGAACAGATCTCATAGACATTAGAGAACTCATGATGATTTATTGCTTGGTTCAAGCCATCCTCGGAACTTGGAGATGGTTGAAATAGGAAAATGAAATAAAGTAGTCTTCATGGTCAGAGCCAAAGATAGATCTGTTGAGTGAAGTTAATGTAGTAAAGGGTTTGCAACCACATGAAGCTGGAGAGCTCTTTCAAAAGGGGAGTGCCGCTGAGACGCTTTAGAGGGGAAGCGCCTCTGAGTCACTTTAAATTTACTTGGTTGCTGTAACAACAACGTTTTCAACCTGTGTAAGACCTATCTTGCTCCATTCTTGGTGAGAGAGAGGAAAAACACTTGCTTCTATCCCAAGCGCCGCTGAGACGCTCGCTATTGTGCTCCGCTAATCTACACCTCACTAATCTCTGGTATCTACGTTTTCATGTGCTGCACAAAGCTACTGTGCCTAGTTAATGAGTTGAGATAATGTACCTGTTTAGGATCAAGCAAAAATCTTTACCTTTTATGCACATGGCTTTTTGTACACCATCTTTTTTTTTAAAAGTGTATGAAATGTATAAGTTACCTTTTTTTGAATATGTGAGTATTATTTATACCTTTGTATGAGATTATGTTTTCTCTCTCTTATCTCTTTCTCTGTAATTGTGTCAGAGTTAGTTATAACAACTTTTTTCGCGAGATATTCGGGATGTATTCTCTGACTGAGCTCTCCAAATACTCAGTAGTCATGACATATATGACCTCGGGCCTCGAGAAGGTTGGCCTCGGGCCGAGGTCACCTATGGCCTTCCCTGTATATTCCATCTTAAGGATATTTTGGTAATTGCACCTGGGGTCGGGAATTTATCTCATATCAGGGGTCAATAATTATGTAACTAGTCAAAGTCTTCTTGGCATTTACGCAATAGCTCCACGATTACTCAACTTATACGTGTTGACTTCTAATTAATTATTTATTTATCATTATTTTTTATTCTGATAAAGAAAACTCAATTAAAACTACACTACATTGAATTCAACGCGAGATTATAAATTTCGTGGTGCAGTAATGTGCATAAAAATTCTTCGTCTAAGTTAAATGCAAAAAAATTAGTGATATCTGGAAGTTTTTATTCCATATAGTATATAGTCTTTTATATCGTATGATGAATAAAACCAAATGGAATAAAGTGAAAGTACAAAAAAATCACAGTTCAATTGGGACATTGGTGATGTACACAAGGTATATTTAGACTGGTTCGAGAAAAACTGACTCTCAGTCTTATTCAAACTCAATACATGAACAAGTCTCATACTGACGCTTCAACCATTTTCACTATTAAACTACCTCCTTGGGGTCAATAATTATGTATCTATTCAAAGTCTTCTCGACATTTACACAACAATAGCTCCACGATTACTCAGATTATACGTGTTGATCTCTAATTTTTATTTTTTTTATAACGAAAAATTCAATTAAAACTACGATACATTAAATTCAATGTAAAATTACAAGCTTCATGTGCTGAGCAATATGGCTGACACATATTTAAAATATTTTAACTAGGTCAAAGGCTTTTGAGTATAAATAAATAACAAATCAATTGAGTCCTTCGGTCGGGTTGTATTTTGTTTGCCTCTTTTTTTTTATTTTTGCTATTCAATTACGAAAACAAATTTATATCCCAAAAACCTGTTATTTTAATAACCCCATTTAAGTTACAAGCCCGCATCGATGGGTTCGGCGGATTCTTGCTCTTCACCTGATTATTTATTTAGCTGATTGGTTTAGTACACCTCCGATGTGGGAGATGAAGTGTGGTCAAAATATAGATTACCAAACTGTTGGGGTTATTTTCTAATTCTGACAAAGTGTACATAAATATCTTGAGCTTTTGTTTTGCGGGGCTGATTTTCATTTTGTGTCGAGAAGAATTGAGAGAGGAAAGAGAGTGAGAGAGAGAGAAAGAGAAAGAGAGAAAGCCCTTTGGTTTTGGATTTTTCTTCCATTTTCAAGGAAGATCATGGGTGAATGTGCAATTTTTGGAGTTTAACATCAATTCTTTTTTTGTTTTTTGTTTTTTAATGATTTCATAGCCAAGTAATAACTGATGAATGGATAGTTTTTATAATGATTTGTGTGGTGTGGTTGTGAAAGTAGCCTAGGGTTTTCGCCATGTCCTCTTTTGTTTAATTCTTCTTTTTCTCTTTCGAAATAATCTGATGAATTATTTTTGGATTTTGAATTCGATTTTCTTTAATGCATCACTTTTGATCGTGTGTGTATCGTGAAGTCTGATTGCCGCATCATTTCATGGTCTCCCCAGATTTTGTAACAGAAACCTGACATCCCTTTTGCTTTGGTACAAGCTGAATTTTCTTTTGTTCCTATATTTCATTTTTGTTGATAATAGCTCTTGTATGTATATCATGAATTTCTTTGGGAAATTATTGCTTAGCATAACTTTTTGGGGACTGATAATGTAGTTCGTCTCCAACTCCTGTTAACAGCTGTTTTGAATTGATTTGAAATATGTTAGATATTAAATTCAAGTTAGTATCTGTTAGAAGTTGTGCATCATAAGAATGAATTAATTTTAAAGTAAAATAGCAAAGTCGTTCAATTGACAGAACTCTGTGACGAGGATAAACAACTGATGTAACTACTTGGTGAAAAACAAATATGTTACACGTGATGTTGCAACATTAACTGGAACATGCTCTCTTTTTCAGTTTGTTAACAGACTGATTTTCTAACAACTTAGTTCACAAACAACGACATTCCACTTAATGTTCCAACATAAGTTATAACAGTTAGTAGCAGCGAAAATAATATAATTGCAATAGAAACAAGAACACTAAGATTTAATATGGTTCAACTGTGCAGTTTACGTTCATAGAATCTCCCTGGTCCAACAAACCTGTTTATTAGGCAATATAATAAGTTACAACATTAATGAACTTACACAAGTAAAGATTCCTTCTTAACCTTTGACGCCTTAATAGTGAACTCTTTGTAATTTAGTCTCGCTTCCATTCCGTTTATTGTGTATGTCTCAGCTTCCTTAGTTCCCATGTAGTCGTCGACTCAATTGAATTTCTATTATTAAGTTCTTGGATGGTCCAGTCTTACTATCTAGCTGGACCCTTATATTAGTTCTCCGATTTGTTTTGTTTTCATGATTAATCCTACTCATAAATTCTTGTAATATCGATTTTTTCTCTCCGACTCATATTGATCTATGATTTGGTATAGGGTGCCTTGTGTTTTGTTCTTTGTCAGTTGTTTATTGTATTCTTTACTGTATTGGGGGTCTTTCATAATAACTTTTCTTAGTTCTTCTATAAGACAAACTATGTTTTCGTAAAAATAATTTTTATCACACATCATACCTTATGTCTTTAACATTTATGAGATTCATATGATTATCACAAACTCGCCTGTTTTAATGACGATGCGGTCTTAACATGGTATTTTTAGTCTATAATTATTTTGTTTTCGTACTTTAGATTTACTCTATTAGTTCTAATAGCAACTTAATTAATCTTATATATGATCATTTGTAAATCATCTGACATTCTAAAGTTATTAGCTTTTGTTTCCTTCTTTTCTTCCTTATGGTATTCTCACTTTTTTTTTTTGCTAGGAAAGTAAGTCATTTCATTCCAACCTTAAAAATAGATACAAGAGATAACAATCAGTTCAAAAGAAGTTGATGTTTCAGTCTGTACACAAAATACTATTATTTAAATTATCTCTATATTTACTTTGTATACAAATTTTTCCCCTAACATCCAAAATAATATTGTCAATAATACGTTCCTCCAAACAAGCGGATAGTATTCTCACTTATTGAGCATTGTTCAGCTCACTTTCGTTTTATGCTTTATTTTGTAGAGTAGGAAATAAACTTGGACTTAGAGAGGCTTCTGGCGCTAGTGTCTATCAGTGAGATTGTGGATTGATTTCGAATTAAGGTTAATATATATTATAGTATGATCCTAAATTTTTCAACGAGAACGTATTTTGGAGCTATAATATGCTCATCTTAGAGTGCAATGTGATTTATGCTATATGGTTGAATGTTAATGATATGTGTGGCAAGTAATCTTGATGTCTTAGGAAGGCAACCTTCTTAGGCTTATTGGAGTCGCGTTCTTGAGTTCACCATAGTGAATTTTGGGGGCGTTACACTTTATTTCTCCACTTCGTCATCTTTAAGCATGCATTTTGTTGAAAATAAAATTAAATAATGATTGGTGGTCTTACTTGAACTTTCACGCCGTCTGCTCTTGTGATAAGAGTGCCGACGATGAATTCATGAAAGGCTCATTCAATTCTTACAAAACTAAAGCAGCATGCAGTGGGGTGGATAGTTGGAGGATTTGTTATTATTACTCAACAAGTATTTATTTGATTGGTAGATAATACTTGATGGTTCATTTTTCTATTTCAAGTTACAGATTTGACATTAATTGGCCAAGGAAAATCTGAACCATTCCAGGAATATCGATCTCAATATAATAACCCAGCGCTGCTAGTCCCGGGATTGATTTGACTGTTACATTAATTTGATTGAGCTGATTCCGGGAACATACCAGGTAATTGCGCTCTCCACGTTGTATAGCTAGCTATTGAGTGTATTGAGGGATGTTTTATTTTATTTATCATCTCCCGGAAACATGAGGAACGCAGGTCGAAAAGTTTGATTCATAAGTCAATTTGTATGTATATTTGTCTCTTTTTCTCAATAATAAAGATTATCGTTAATTTTAAAAATGTCGTACATAACTATTCACTACAAAGAAACAAACTCGCTAAATTAGTTGGTATTAGGGTATAAATTACCTTGAAAATTTGTGTGCTCGTAACTCTTTATTATCTAGTCAATTAACTTAATTCCTGTCCTACAAATAAGAGAAAAATTAACTTGAGAATTAAATAGCTTGAGAACATGATGAACTAGGATGAATATTAATTTGTCTCATAAACATGATATAGTAGACGAAGTCCATTTTTCATTGTTGGATTCGTCCAATTCAAAAGAGATTCTAATTTAGTACATAAGCATCAGCTAGTAGTGCACTTCTAATCCAGTCATTAGCCACGCTTCTTAATAAAATCTAGAGAGATAGGAGATTGAGACCCTAAATATTAAACTTTTTGAACATAGCCTAGAAGGAGTGCTTCAAAACGTAAAGGGTACCCTAATATTACATAATCCTTCCTTAAGTGTTGTAGATCTAATCAGAACTTCATGATAATAATTAAGACATACATAATGAGTATATTGAATTCAATGTAAGATTACAAATTTCGAGGTGCTGCAATGTGCTAGCACAAATTAAAAATTAATCAAAAGCTTTTTCATAAGAATTTTTCATCTGAGTTTAATGTTGAAAAATTAGTGATATCTAGATGTTTTTAGTCCATATAGTATATAGTCTTTTATATTATACGAGTATGGCTAATAAAACCAAATGGAATGACGTAGAAGCACCAAAAAATGACGGTTCGATTAGGACATTGGTGATGTACGCCAATGTATATTTGGATTGGTTCGAGAAGTTGACTCCAAGCCTTATTCAAACTCCATACATGAACAAGTCTCATACCGACGCTCAACCATTCCACCATTAAATTACCTCCTTGTGGTCAATAATTATGTAACTAGTTAAAGTCTTCTCGACATTAACACAATAATAGTTTCACGATTACTCAGCTTCAATATGTTGACCTCTAAATTTTATTTTATTTTTTTACTAATTTTTTTTGACAACGACAACTCAATTAAAACTACATTACGTTGAATTCAACATAAGATTACAAACTTTGTGCTACAACAATGTACATGATACATATTTAAAATTAGTCAAAGGCTTTTCTGTAAGAATTGTTCGTGTGAGTTAAATGCAGAAAAATTAGTGATATTAAGAAGTTTTTATTCCATATAGCTTATGGTATTTTATATCATACGACTTATGGTCTTTTATATCATACGAGTATGATGAATAAAACGAAATGGAATGAAATAAAAGTACAAAAAAATGACTGTTCAATTGGGGCATTGAGAAAGTTGTGTACGCTGCACAATTAGTGATATCAAGAAGTTTTTATTCCATATAGTATATAATCTTTTTATATCTTACGCGAATAAAACCAAATGGAATGAAGTAATCCATATAGTAATATAGTCTTTTTATATCATAATGGCGAATAAAACCAAGTGAAATAAAGTTTGAAATTTTATATCCCAACGTTCCATCACATTCATGCCCACATCAATGAGCTCGGCGAACGTACGTGGTTCGCCTGACCATTATGATGCAAATTGCTTTAGTTATCTCCAATGTCGGAATTGCGTCAAATGAATGAATTACACCAACTACTAGAAATGGCACCGAGTCAGTTTTTTGTTAAAATTTATCAAATCAAATTCGGAGTCATTGAAATTATATTTTATTAAACCCGTGATGGAAATCTTTCGAGTTTAGATTTTGCTTAGTAAATCCGAATCTATTAAATATTAAAAACCTTGCGAATACCCGTCCTGACCTGTTAATAAATAAAAAAAAAGAATTTAATGGTTGAATTGGCAACACCGTCTATATGTTTTGTTCGAATTAATCAAACAAAAGATATATTTGGACCGGTTCGAGAAAATTGCTAAATCTTATTCAAACTCGATACATGAACAAGTCTTACACCGATGTCTCAACCATTCCATCATTAAATTACCTCCTTGAGGTCAATAACCATGTAATTAGTCAAAGTCTTCTAGACATTTAGACAATAGTAGATACTAGATTCACGATTACTCAACTTATATGTGTTAACCTCTGTTTTTTTTTTTTTAATGATGAAAACTCAACTGAAACTACACTACATTGAATTAACGTAAGATTACAAACTTTATGGTGCAGCAATGTGCCTGGCACATATTTAAAATTAGTCAAAGGCGTTTCCATAAGAATTCTTCATCTGAGTTAAATTCAGAAATTTAAATTAGTGATATCTATAAGATTTTATTTCATATAGTATATAGTCTTTTATATTATACAAGTATGGCGAATAAAACCAAATGGAATATAGTAAAAGTACAAAAAAAATGAAGGTGAGTGAAAAAAGATCATGGGTGAATGTGCAGGTGAGTGAAATAGATTCGTACTTTCAGCAGTACATTTTTCTAGTAATTTCAGTATAAAGATCCGTAAATCCTGGATCGATTCCCATAAAATACGGCATCATAAAGCTTCGAAAAGTTTGATTCATAAGACAATTTGTATGTATATTTGTCTCTTTTTCTCATGTCAATAGACAATAATAAATTATCGTTAATTTTAAAAATGACGTACATAACCATTAACTACAAAGAAACAAAGTAGCTAAATTAGTTGGCATTAGTGTAAGATTTGATTTCCTCGTACAATTCTCATCTTCTCATTCATTCTATAAATACACATGATGAAGCATATTTCAGTTACAAAAGATTACAGTGGACAACTGTGTGCTTACCTACAAATAGTTTGAAGAAGTCTAGGACCTACAGGAAAGTATGCCAACCATATGATCAGAGAGATTTTACAATATTGAACTAAGCCAACTGTAAACTTATGTTGGACTTAACGATTAGGATATAAATTACCTTGAAAATTTGTGAGCTCGTAACTCTTTATTATCGAGTCAATTAACTTAATTCCTATCCTACGAATAAGAGAAAAATTAGGTTGAGAAATAGCTCAAGAAGATGATGAACTACGAAGACTATTTGTCTCATAAACATGATATAGTAGATGAAGTCCATTCCAATTCAAAAGAGATGCAAATTTAGTACATAAGCATCAGCTAGTGGGGCACTTCTAGTCCAGTCATTTGCCACGTGTCTTAATAAAATCTAGAAAGAAAGGAGATTGACACCTTAAACATTAAACTTTTCGAACGTCTCTCTATTAATGTGGCCTTGACGAGCCTAGAAGGAATGTGTAAACCCAGCATGATACTCTCACAACACGTGGCCTTCTATAGGTGCACAATCTTTTTCTCTATGAAGGCAAAGCCAGAGAATAAAATTGAAAAAACGAAAGTTCGACTCTATACAAGTTATATAAGAGTATCCTAATATTACATGATCCTTCCATGGCGTTGTAGACCCACTCAAAACTTCATCATAATACATACAAAAAGAGTTCAATCTTCATGATTATACATACATAAAGAGTATATTTTTCATTGAGAGAGAGGTTAAGATAGTTACATTCAGACAAAGCGAGGGGAGGTAACCCCTCCACTGTCTCTATCCAAGAGGCTAAAGATATTATCAGGCGGGTCATCGAGCACAAAACCTAAAATGCGATGTATCAAGGCAAAATTTACTAGTCAGGCGGCGCCCATATTACCTTCCCGATACAGATGGCGCAGAGTGTAGCAGAAAGAGTATTACCCAATGGGCTATTCATTTGGAATTCAATTATCTACCCAGGCTTATGTTAGGAGCACAAGAATAGGAGAAGGCGAATTTGTCTCAGGGAAATCACGGGCCAAACTTATAAAGGTCTTTATATATATATATATATATATATATATATATATATATATATATATATATATATATATATATATATATAGGATGTTGGTGATATAAATATTCATCTCAGCTCTGCGTGGTAGTTGAAATTACAAGATTGTTATTATAGAATGAAGGTTCAAAGAATTTACCGTACGTAATTAAATGTGGTTTGATTTGATTTTAGATTCTATCTACAACCAGGAGGTAATTTCTCAAATAAGTTATGAGCCCTTGGATTAAAATTGTGTAGCTCACTCTCAAGAATATGGACTAGATTTGTCACGCCCTGAGCCCTTGATCATTATTAAACTATTTTGTAGATAGTCTCAATGCAGTTTATATACATCTCTTATTCAAACTCGATACATAAACAAGTCTTATACCGACATTTCAACAATTTCACCATTAGACTACCTCCTTAGGGTCAATAATTATGTATCTAGTCAAAGTCTTCTCGGCATTTACAAAATAGTAGCTCCACGATTACTCAGCTTATACATGTTGACCTCTAATTTTTTTTCTTTTTTTCTTTTCTTTTTATGACCAAAAACTAATTTAAAACTACACTACATTGAATTCAACGTAAGATTACAAACTTCAGGGACAACAATGTGCTTGGCATATTTAAAATTAGTCAAAGGCCACTACATTGAATTCAACGTAAGATTGCAAACTTTGTGGTGTAACAATATGTCTGACACATTTAAAATTAGTTAAAGACTTTTCCATAAGAGTTCTTCGTCTGAGTAGAACTTCATGGTGCAGCAATGTGCTTTGCACATTTAAAATTAGTCAAAGACCACTACATTGAATTCAACGTAAGATTGCAAACTTTGTGGTGTAACAATATGCTTGACACATATTTAAAATTAGTCAAAGGTTTTTCATTAGAATTCTTCGTATGAGTTTAATGCAAAAAAATTAGTGACATCTATAGCTTTTATTTCATATGGTATTATAGTCTTTTATACAATACGTCAAAAGGGTTTTCCATTGGCCTGAGCTAAATGCAAAAAAAATAATGGCATCTAGAAGTTTTTATCCCATATAATATTATATAGTCCCTTAGAGCAAGTCCAACATGCTTGCTATTATTCTTCTTAGCTAAAGTAGCGATACAAAATTCATTTTTTTGCTCCAACAAACTCGCCACTCGTCTCGCCAACTTTTGTTGGCTCGTCATCCAACTGCAATGCCTCGCCAGGTTTGGAGAAATTTTATTGCTCGCCATTTCACTCTCAACTTCACCAAAAGTCAAAAACTTAATCCAAAGCATATGTTTTAACCCAAAAAAAAATAGAGTTTTATAAATAAAGATTTAGGGATTAAACCATTTCTCAAAAATAGAAATTTGATGTCAAGAAAAGAAACGAGAAGAAAATAAAAAATGGAAGAAAAAGAAGTCTAAGACAAAGAACAACTCACCTCAAAATTGTAAATAATTGTTGACATAGAACAAAAGGAAGCTGAAGGTAGAAGAATAAGGAAACGGGCGGGGGTGTTTGAAGACGTATTACTTTGGGTTTGTTTTCTTAATTTAAATTATAAATTATTTTTCTGCTTTAAAAGTTAGAATTCAATATTATAATATGTAGAATTTAATTTATTTATATTTTATTTTTACTTGTAGATGAATTCATTATAGAGACTATGAAATTGGTGAAATTGAATAGAGAGTCAGAAATAGAGAGTTTTGTTGGAGTAAAATTAAGATAAAGAGTTTATAAAAGTAAAGAGTCACAAATTTCACTCTCTATTATGAAGAAAAAATAGAGTCTATTGGAGTTGCCCTTGTATCATGACGAGTATGGTAGATAAAACCAAAAGAAATAAAATAGAGAAAAAATAGAGAGTCCGTTGGAGTTGCCCTTATATCATGACGAGTTTGATGGATAAAACCAAAAGAAATAAAGTAGGAGTTGCCCTTATATCATGACGAGTACGGTGGATAATATCATGACCAGTATGATGGATAAAATCAAATGAAATAAAGTAAAAGTATTTAAAAATAACAATTCTATTGGGAGCACTGATCAGATTGTGTAATCCTTTCCTTTTTTCTTGACATTATAATGTTCATTACTCAAATATAACAACAAAACATTTACATCCCAAAATTTTGTTATTTTAATGCACCCATTCGGGTTATAAGCATTCATCAATGGGCTCGACGGGCACCTACTGGTCACCTGATTATTTATGAAGCTGATTGCTTTAGTAAGTCTCTGATATGGGAGAGGAGTGTGGTCAAAATAGAGATTACCAAACTGTTGGGGTTATTTTCTAATTCTAACAAAATATACATAAATATCTTGAGCTTTTGTTTTGCTTGGCTGATTTTCATTTTTGTGTCGAGAAGAATCGAAAAAAGAGAAAGCCTTTGGTTTTGGATTTTTCTTCCATTTCAAGGAAGATCATGGGTGAATGTGCAATTTTTGGAGTTTAACATCAATTTTTGTTTTTTGTTTTTTGTTTTTTAATGATTCCATAGCCAAGTAATAACATGATGAATGGATAGTTTTTATAACGATTTGTGTGGTGAGGTTGTGAAAGTGGCCTAGGGTTTTGATGCGTATGAAATTTTTTTTGGAGCTTTGACGGGTAAAGTGAGGAATAATTTTTGCCATGTCCTCTTTTGTTTAATTCTTTTTTTTCTCTTTTGAAATAATCTGATGAATAATTTTTGGATTTTGAATTCGATTTTCTTTAATGCGTCACTTCTGATCGTGTGTGTATCGTGAAGTCTGATTGCCGCATCGTTTCATGGTCTCCCCAGATTTTGTAACAGAAACCTGACATCCCTTTTGCTTTGGTACAAGCTGAATTTTCTTTTGTTCCTATATTTCATTTTTGTTGATAATAGCTCTTGTATGTATATCATGAATTTCTTTGGGAAATTATTGCTTAGCATAACTTTTTGGGGACTGATAATGTAGTTCGTCTTCAACTCCTGTTAAATTCACATGATTACTGTTCACAGCTGTTTTGAATTGATTTGAAATATTGTTAGATATTAAATTCAATGTTGTTGTTTTCTTTAAAAAGTTCCAAGCTTTCAATCTTCCTATGCTGAAAAGTTATTGAAATTCTATCTGTCAAGTTTATTGTTGTTACATCTTATTAATGAGGAATGAATTTTATTCTCGCCTTCCAATTTTTCAGTGATCTCCATAATTGGTTTGTATCTTCCACTTTAAGACTTTGAATTCAAGTGACTTCTCTCAATGATTATTTTAGTGTTCTCCCTATGTGTCAATTTTTCTGATATTCCATTGTCTAACTCCTTGCCAACTTCTTTTTTTTAGGTCTTTTCTTATTAAGTCTTCTCTGTTGGCCCTAAGCATTGTGTAAATTCTCATTTTGTAGTCTATGCTCATAGATCTTCTCAACGATTAGCAACGTGCGTTAAAGTTTATCTTGTGTTTTATATAGGTCTTATACCCTCGGACTGATATAGGTATTCTTATTAGTGTCTTCAAATTGTATGATTGTCTCTCCTCTCCGTCTACCTTTAGCATGTTTTGAGAGTCTGGATTCTTTGAGTTTTGTTGAGTTGAGTTTCCTGTGTTTAAAGAATTTCTTAACTTCCTTTCGTGTGCTCTGCCGTCAGTGAACAAGAGACCTCTTTTTAGTGAACATGAAACCTCTTTTAGTATTCCCCTCCCCTTTTTTAATGTGTAAATAACGTGAGTTGAACCCAGTCTTAAGTGAACTCTTGAGTATAGCTACCCCATTTAGACTACTCGGAAGTGAGTCTATATTTGTTTAGCCTTGTGCTTAGTTTCAGTTACCCTGTTTGCTTATTTTCTAAAGATTGATATCCATTAGGTATTGGGTATTGACTTAGATTCTATCCAATTAACACTACGGTCATATTTTCTTACGGTACTTTTGCTTTGAAAGCTTATCCCACTCCACTTCGTTAAGTAGTATGTGTATATACTTGTACATTTGTTTGTTTTATCATTTGTTCGTAATCGTAAGCTGCGTATTTGTGTATATGTGTGAGATGTGCACTTATCGCCTGGTGATAGGGGCTTAGTACTCACCTTGTGTTTTGTCTGGTGGAGGCTTAGTACTCACTTTTTGACCGGCGTTGCACGGGTAAATACAGTCGTAGCTTATGGTTGTCTATTCATATTATGCATGATGAAGCCGTTTTTGTGTCCTTGTGTTTGACCTCGTTCTTGATTCAACTATATGATTTGTAGCTTCATATGTTATATAAGATCTTTCGCTTTAGCCTTTTGTTTATGTGTTCATATGACTAGCCTTATATTTTATTCCTGGTTATGTCATTCGATGCTTTATGATTAGCCCTGTACTTTGTGGTGGTTACACCTCTTCCTTTTATATAGATATGGACGTCGTTGTGAATAATTCTTTTACGCTATTTTCAGTTATCTCTTGTGTATAAATTATCATGTGTGTATACCTCTCCTTGTGGGTAGTTATGTGTCCCATTTTGGTCACTATATTCGCGTCTCCATACCATATGATCGATTCCTTATGTTAACTTTTGGTTATATCCTTTATGCATAAAACTTACTTCACCCTTTATTGCATTTCCATATCCATGTGAATAAGCTTGTGTTTAGTTATTTTAGTTACGATTACATTCTTATATCCCATATAATTTAGCTTCGTAATTTAGTCTCACTTCCATTCCGTTTATTGTGTTAATCTCAGCTTCCTTAGTTCCCATTTAGTCGTCGACTCAATTGAATTTCTATTATTAAGTTCTTGGATGGTCCATTCTTACTATCAAGCTGGACCCTTCTATTAGTTGAGATAATGGACACAAATAATTTGATTTCTTGTTAAGCCATTTTTCCTTGTCCAAATATACCGTGCCTAGTTTTTTTTTTTTTTGGGGTAAAAAACATGACATAAACAAATTAAACATACAAACAAGCTCTAGTCCAAAATAGACCGAGCAAACAGAGAGGGCCATGGCCCAGTACAAAAAGAAGAACAACAAGAACAAATACAAACAAGAGGGTCAGAACAGAAAAGTCTAGTCCAAAGCAAAATAGTCCCACCAAGGGCTTGAGCCATCTCGTCAAAAACCAAAATGACCACCACATCACCGTCAACTTTGAAGAAATACCATCGGCTTTCATTGCTGGCCTGGTTAAATGCTCATCAATTCTCGCTGAAAAGACTGTTAAAGCAACTGTCCGAAAGAAACAAACACTAGTAACCATGATGAGTTCGGCAGGACCCATCAACCCGAATAGAGGATGGGCCAGGGATTTCCAACACTCAAATGGTCTAGACATTCCGAGAACTGAAACGGACCCTATGAGCCCCAGGCTTGAACAGGTGACAACAAAGATCACCCTATCTCCTCTACAACGAATGGGAACACATGCAGAAACAAGAGCATCAAGAAAACAAGGCTGCCGGCAACACAACGAAAAATCCTCATCTTGGCTGAGGATGACAATGGACATGAAAAAATCTTACACATACTCAAGCACAAGACGAAATCCCACCTGCACCAAAGCAAAGCACCAAAACACACAAGAAAAGAAAAGACAGGCTTAAAACCACGAGATTTTCCACAAGAAAGCAAAATAAGGCTCTTAAACCTCACAAGGTCAAGATTTTCTTGAAGAGGTGAACATATCTCATAGACATTAGAGAACTCATGATGATTTATTGCTTGGTCCAAGCCATCCTCGGAACTTGGAGATGGTTGAAATAGGAAAATGAAAGAAAGTAGTCTTCATGGTCAGAGCCAAAGATAGATCTGTTGAGTGAAGTTAATGTAGTAAAGGGTTTGCAGCCACATGAAGTTGGAGAGCTCTTTCAAAGGGGGAGTGCCGCTGAGACGCTTCAGAGGGGGAGCGCCGCTGAGTCGCTTTAAATTCACTTGGCTGCTGTAACAACAACGTTTTCAACCTGTGTAAGACCTATCTTGCTCCATTCTTGGTGAGAGAGAAGAAATACACTTGCTTCTATCCCAAGCGCCGCTGAGACGCTCGCTATATATTGTGCTCTGCTAATCTGCACCTCACTAATCTCTGGTTTCTACGTTTTCATGTGCTGCACAAAGCTATCGTGCCTAGTTAATGAGTTGAGATAATGTACCTGTTTAGGATCAAGCAAAAATCTTTACCTTTTATGCACGTGGCTTTTGGTACACCATCTTCTTTTTTTAAAAGTGTATGAAATGTATAAGTTACCTTTTTTTGAATATGTGAGTATTATTTATACATTTGTATGAGATTATGTTTTCTCTCTCTTATCTCTTTCTCTGTAATTGTGTCAGAGTTAGTTATAACAACTTTTTTCGCGAGATATTCGGGATGTATTCTCTGACCGAGCTCTCCAAATACTCAGTAGTCATGACATATATGACCTCGGGCCTCGAGAAGGTTGGCCTCGGGCCGAGGTCACCTATGGCCTTCCCTGTCTATTCCATCTTAAGGATATTTTGGTAATTGCACCTGGGGTCGGGAATTTATCTCATATCAGGGGTCAATAATTATGTAACTAGTCAAAGTCTTCTTGGCATTTACGCAATAGCTCCACGATTACTCAGCTTATACGTGTTGACTTCTAATTATTTATTTATTTATTATTATTTTTTATTCTGATGAAGAAAACTCAATTAAAACTACACTACATCGAATTCAACGCGAGATTACAAATTTTGTGGTGCAGCAATGTGCATAAAAATTCTTCGTCTAAGTTAAATGCAAAAAAATTAGTGATATCTGAAAGTTTTTATTCCATATAGTATATAGTCTTTTATATCGTATGATGAATAAAACCAAATGGAATAAAGTGAAAGTACAAAAAAATCACGGTTCAATTGGGACATTGGTGATGTACACAAGGTATATTTGGACTGGTTCGAGAAAAATTGACTCTCAGTCTTATTCAAACTCAATATATGAACAAGTCTCATACTAACTTCAACCATTTTCACTATTAAACTACCTCCTTGGGGTCAATAATTATATATCTAGTCAAAGTCTTCTTGACATTTACACAACAATAGCTCCACGATTACTCAGATTATACGTGTTGATCTCTAATTTTTATTTTTTTTATAACAAAAAATTCAATTAAAACTACGATACATTAAATTCAATGTAAAATTAAAAGCTTCATGTGCTGAGCAATATGGCTGACACATATTTAAAATATTTTGACTAGGTCAAAGACTTTTTAGTATAAATAAATAACAGATCAATTGAGACCTTCGGTCGGGTTGTATTCTGTTTGCCTCCTTTTTTTTTTAATTTTTTCTATTCAATTACGAAAACAAATTTATATCCCAAAAACCTATTATTTCAATAACCCCATTTAAGTTACAAGCCCGCATCGATGGGTTCGGCGGATTCTTGCTCTTCACCTGATTATTTATTTAGCTGATTGGTTTAGTACACCTCCGATGTGGGAGATGAAGTGTGGTCAAAATAGAAATTACCAAACTGTTGGGGTTATTTTCTAATTCTAACAAAGTATACATAAATATCTTGAGCTTTTGTTTTGCGGGGCTGATTTTCATTTTGTGTCGAGAAGAATCGAGAGAGGAAAGAGAGTGAGAGAGAGAGAAAGAGAAAGAGAGAAAGCCCTTTGATTTTGGATTTTTCTTCCATTTTCAAGGAAGATCATGGGTGAATGTGCAATTTTTGGAGTTTAACATCAATTTTTTTGTTTTTGTTTTTTGTTTTTTAATGATTCCATAGCCAAGTAATAACATGATGAATGGATAGTTTTTATAACGATTTGTGTGGTGTGGTTGTGAAAGTGGCCTAGGGTTTTGATGCGTATGAAATTTTTTTTGGAGCTTTTTACGAGGTAAAGTGAGGAATAATTTTCGCCAATGTCCTCTTTTGTTTAATTCTTCTTTTTCTCTTTCGAAATAATCTGATGAATTATTTTTGGATTTTGAATTTGATTTTCTTTAACGCGTCACTTCTAATCGTGTCTGTATCGTGAATCTGATTGCCGCATCATTTCATGGTCTCCCCAGATTTTGTAACAAAAACCTAAGATCCCATTTGCTTTGGTACAAGCTGAATTTTCTTTTGTTCCTATATTTCATTTTTGTTGATAATAGCTCTTGTATGTATATCATGAATTTCTTTGGGAAATTATTGCTTAGCGTAACTTGTTGGGGACTGATAATGTAGTTCGTCTCCAACTCCTGTTAACAGCTGTTTTGAATTGATTTGAAATATGTTAGATATTAAATTCAAGTTAGTATCTGTTAGAAGTTATGCATCATAAGAATGGATAAATTTTAAAGTAAAATAGCAAAGTCGTTCAATTGACAGAACTCTATGACAAGGATAAACAACTGATGTAACTACTTGGTGAAAAACAAATATGTTACACGTGATGTTGCAACATTAACTGGAACATGCTTTCTTTTTCAGTTTTTAATAGACTAATTTTCTAACAACTTAGTCCACAAACAACGACATTCCACTTAATGTTCCAACATAAGTTATAACAGTTAGCAGTAGTGGAAATAATATAATTGTAATAGAAACAAGAACACCAAGATTTAATATGGTTCAACCGTGCAGTTTACGTTCATAGAATCTCCCTGGTCCAACAAACCTGTTTATTTGGCAATATAATAAGTTACAACATTAATGAACTTACACAAGTAAAGATTCCTTCTTAACCTTTGACGCCTTAATAGTGAACTCTTCGTAATTTAGTCTCGCTTCCATTCCGTTTATTGTGTATGTCTCAGCTTCCTTAGTTCCCATGTAGTCGTCGACTTAATTGAATTTCTATTATTAAGTTCTTGGATGGTCCAGTCTTACTATCTAGCTGAACCCTTATATTAGTTCTCCGATTTGTTTTGTTTTCATGATTAATCCTACTCATAAATTCTTGTAATATCGCTTTTCCCTCTCCGACTCATATTGATCTATGATTTGGTATAGGGTGCCTTGTGTTTTGTTCTTTGTCAGTTGTTTATTGTATTCTTTACTGTATTGGGGGTCTTTCATAATAACTTTTCTTAGTTCTTCTATAAGACAAACTATGTTTTCGTAAAAATAAACACATCATACCTTATGTCTTTAACATTTATGAGATTCATATGATTGTCATAAACTCGCCTGTTTTAATGACAGTGCGGTCTTAACATGGTATTTTTAGTCTACAATTATTTTGTTTTCGTACTTTAGATTTACTCTATTAGTTCTAATAACAACTTAATTAATCTTATATATGATCATTTGTAAATCATCTAGCATTCTAAAGTTATTAGCTTTTGTTTCCTTCTTTTCTTCCTTATGGTATTCTCACTTTTTTTTTTGCTAGACAAGTAAGTCATTTCATTCCAACCTTAAAAACAGATACAAGAGATAACAATCAGTTCAAAAGAAGCTGATGTTTCAGTCTGTACACAAAATCCTATTATCTAAATTATCTCTATATTTACTTTGTATACAAATTTTCCCCCTAACATCCAAAATAATATTGTCAATAATACATTCCTCCGAACAAGCGGATGGTATTCTCACTTATTGAGCATTGTTTAGCTCACTTTCGTTTTATGCTTTATTTTGCAGAGTGGAAAATAAACTTGGACTTAGAGAAGCTTCTGGCGCTAGTGTCCATCAGTGAGATTGTGGATTGATTTCGAATTAAGGTTAATATATATTATAGTATGATCCTAAATTTTTCAATGCGAACGTATTTTGGAGCTATAATATGCTCATCTTAGAGTGCAATGTGATTTATGCTATATGGGTTAATGTTAATTATATGTGTGGCAAGTAGTCTTGATGTCTTAGGAAGGCAACCTTCTTAGGCTTATTGCAGTCGCGTTCTTGAGTTCACCATAGTGAATTTTGGGGGCGTTACACTTTATTTCTCCACTTCGTCATCTTTAAGCATGCATTTTGTTGAAAATTAAATTAAATAATGATTGGTGGTCTTACTCGAACTTTCACGCCGTCTGCTCTTGTGATAAGAGTGCCAACGATGAATTCATGAAAGGCTCATTCAATTCTTACAAAACTAAAGCAGCATGCAGTGGGGTGGACAGTTGGAGGATTTGTTATTATTACTCAACAAGTATTTATTTGATTTGTGGATAATACTTGATGGTTCATTTTTCTATTTCAGGTTATAGATTTTACATTAATTGGCCAAGGAAAATCAGAACCATTCCAAGAATATCGATCTCAATATAATAACCCAGCGCTGCTAGTCCCGGGATTGATTTGACTGTTACATTAATTTGATTGAGCTTATTCCGTAAACATACCAGGTAATTGCACTCTCCACGTTGTATAGTTAGCTATTGAGTGTATTGAGGGATGTTTTATTTTATTGAGTAAAATGCACCAAATCTCCCTGTGTTTTCACAAAGTTGCATCATAAACCCTGTGTTTTAAAAAGTCACGTTATAAACCCTGTGTTATAGAAAACGTTGCATATAACCCCCGTCGTCTAGTTTTCTGTCAATTTTAACTTGAGTGTAATACACACGCTTGAAATGCAAGTATGACATTTATCAAGCTTTAAAACACATGCAGAAGGACGAAAATACCCTTTTTAACATCAGTTGCTAATTGCCCCCTTGTGTTTTTTATAAGGTTGTAAATGGCCCCTTGTGTTTTCGATAAGGTTGTAAATTACCCCTTGTGTTTTTTATAAGATTTCTAATTGCCCCTATGTTTTTTTATAAAGATGTAAATTGCCCCTTCAAAGATAAAAAAATAAAAAAAAAATTGACAATCCTAGAGAGAAAAACTATTTCAAAGTGATTTTCCTTCGATTTGAAGTTGATTTTGCACTGATTTAAAGATTTTAATCTACTTGTAGAAGAACGTGATTCCAAGTGAAGGTACGATTATTGCTAGTTGCAATATGACTTTGAACTTCAAGCATAAGATTTATATTTTTTATAGTGGACATCAATGTTCTGTTATATAAGCTATACATTTTTTTATTCTTTTAATTAAATGATATTTATTAGTTTAAGGTTGTAGATCTCCTTAGAAGGTAGACTAGCACATGGTTCTGATATTGCAAAATGAAAAATATTGTAAATATCTCCCTCTAATATTAAAAAAGTGATAAATACCCCTTTCTGATATCAAAAAAGTTGCAAATACCCTATTTGACGGATTTATCTTTAAATGAGGACAATTTTGTCTTTTTACAAGACTAACTAACAGAGTTAAACAGAATTTGAGTTTGGGGCGTATATGCAACGTTTTCCATAACACAGGGTTTATAAAGCGACTTTTTAAAACACAGGGTTTATGATGCAACTTTGTAAAAACACTGGGAGGTATGGTGCATTTACTCTATTTTATTTATCATCTCCCAGAAACATGAGGAACACAGGTCGAAAAGTTTGATTCATAAGTCAATTTGTATGTATATTTGTCTCTTTTTCTCAATAATAAAGATTATAGTTAATTTTAAAAATGTCGTACATAACTATTCACTACAAAGAAACAAACTCGCTAAATTAGTTGGTATTAGGGTATAAATTACTTTGAAAATTTGTGAGCTCGTAACTCTTTATTATCTAGTCAATTAACTTAATTCCTGTCCTACAAATAAGAGAAAAATTAACTTGAGAATTAAATAGCTTGAGAACAGGATGAACTAGGATGAATATTAATTTGTCTCATAAACATGATATGGTAGACGAAGTCCATTTTTCATTGTTGGATTCGTCCAATTCAAAAGAGATTCTAATTTAGTACATAAGCATCAGCTAGTGGTGCACTTCTATTCCAGTCATTAGCCACGCTTAATAAAATCTAGAGAGATAGGAGATTGAGACCCTAAATATTAAACTTTTTGAACATAGCCTAGAAGGAGTGCTTCAAAACGTAAAGGGCATCCTAATATTACATAATCCTTCCTTAAGCGTTGTAGATCTAATCAGAACTTCATGATAATAATTAAGACATACAGAATGAGTATATTGAATTCAATGTAAGATTACAAATTTCGAGGTGCTGCAATGTGCTAGCACATATTAAAAATTAATCAAAAGCTTTTTCATAAGAATTCTTCATCTGAGTTCAATGTTGAAAAATTAGTGATATCTAGAAGTTTTTAGTCCATATAGTATATAGTCTTTTATATTATACGAGTATGGCTAATAAAACCAAATGGAATGACGTAGAAGCACCAAAAAATGACGGTTCGATTAGGACATTGGTGATGTACGCCAATGTATATTTGGATTGGTTCGAGAAGTTGACTCCAAGCCTTATTCAAACTCCATACATGAACAAGTCTCATACCGACGCTCAACTATTCCACCATTAAATACCTCATTGTTGTCAATAATTATGTAACTAGTTAAACTCTTCTCGACATTTACACAATAATAGTTTCACGATTACTCAGCTTCAATATGTTGACCTCTAAATTTTATTTTATTTTTTTATTAATTTTTTTTGACAACGACAACTCAATTAAAACTACATTACGTTGAATTCAACATAAGATTACAAACTTTGTGCTACAACAATGTACATGACACATATTTAAAATTAGTCAAAGGCTTTTCTGTAAGAATTCTTTGTGTGAGTTAAATGCAGAAAAATTAGTGATATTAAGAAGTTTTTATTCCATATAGCTTATGGTCTTTTATATCATACGACTTATGGTCTTTTATATCATACGAGTATGATGAATAAAACGAAATGGAATGAAATAAAAGTACAAAAAAATGACTGTTCAATTGGGGCATTGAGAAAGTTGTGTAGGCTGCACAATTAGTGATATCAAGAAGTTTTTATTCCATATAGTATATAATCTTTTTATATCTTACGCGAATAAAACCAAATGGAATGAAGTAATCCATATAGTAATATAGTATTTTTATATCATAATGGCGAATAAAACCAAAAGAAATAAAGTTTGAAATTTTATATCCCAACGTTCCGTCATATTCATGCCCACATCTAGGTTGCAAGCCCGCATCACTGAGCTCGGCGAACGTGCGTGGCTCGCCTGACCATTTATGATGCAAATTGCTTTAGTTATCTCCGATGTGGGAATTGCGTCTAATGAATGAATTAAACCAACTACTAGAAATGGCAACGAGTCAGTTTTTTGTTAAAATTTATAAAATCAAATTCGGAGTCATTGAAATTATATTTTATTAAACCCATGATGGAAATCTTTCCGGTTTAGATTTTGCTTAGTAAATCCGAATCTATTAAATATTAAAAACCTCACGAATACCCGTCCTGACCTGTTAATAAATAGAAAAAAGAATTTAATGGTTGAATTGGCAATACCGTCTATATGTTTTGTTCGAATTAATCAAACAAAAGATATATTTGCATCGGTTCGAGAAAATTGACTCTAAATCTTATTCAAACTCGATACATGAACAAGCCTTACACCGATGTTTTAACCATTCCACCATTAAATTACCTTCTTGAGGTCAATAACCATGTAATTAGTCAAAGTCTTCTAGACATTTAGACAATAGTAGATACTAGATTCACGATTACTCAACTTATACGTGTTGACCTCTGCTTTTTTTTTTTAATGACAAAAACTCAACTGAAATTACACTACATTGAATTTAACGTAAGATTACAAACTTTATTGTACAGCAATGTGCCTGGCACATATTTAAAATTAGTCAAAGGTGTTTCCATAAGAATTCTTCATCTGAGTTAAATTCAGAAAATTAAATTAGTGATATCTATAAGATTTTATTTCATACAGTATATAGTCTTTTATATTATACAAGTATGGCGAATAAAACCAAATGGAATATAGTAAAAGTACCAAAAAATGAAGGTGAGTGAAAAAACATCATGGGTGAATGTGCAAGTGAGTGAAATAGATTCGTACTTTCAGCAGTACATTTTTCTTGTAATTTTGGTATAAAGATCCGTAAATCCTGAATCGATTCCCGTAAAATACGGCAACATAAAGCTTCGAAAAGTTTGATTCATAAGTCAATTTGTATGTATATTTGTCTCTTTTTCTCATGTCAGTAGACAATAATAAATTATCGTTAATTTTAAAAATGACGTACATAACCATTAACTACAAAGAAACAAAGTAGCTAAATTAGTTGGCATTAGTGTAAGATTTGATTTCCTCGTACAATTCTCATCTTCTCATTCATTCTATAAATACACATGATGAAGCATATTTCAATTACAAAAGATTACAGTGGACAGCTGTGTGCTTACCTACAAATAGTTTGAAGAAGTCTTGGACCTACAGGAAAGTATGCCAACTATATGATAAGACAGATTTTACAATATTTAACTAAGCTAACTGTAAACTTATGTTGGACTTAACAATTAGGATATAAATTACCTTGAAAATTTGTGAGCTCGTAACTCTTTATTATCGAGTCAATTAACTTAATTCCTGTCCTACGAATAAGAAAAAAATTAGGTTGAGAAATAACTTGAGAAGATGATGAACTACGAAGAATATTTGTCTCATAAACATGATATAGTAGATGAAGTCCATTCCAATTCAAAAGAGATGCTAATTTAGTACATAAGCATCAGCTAGTGGTGCACTTCTAGTCCAGTCATTTGCCACGTGTCTTAATAAAATCTAGAAAGAAAGGAGATTGACACCTTAACCATTAAACTTTTCGAACATCTCTCTATTAATGTGGCCCTGACGAGCCTAGAAGGAATGCGTAAACCCAGCATGATACTCTCACAACACGTGGCCTTCTAGAGGTGCACAATATTTTTCTCTATGAAGGCAAAGCCAGAGAATAAAATTGAAAAAACGAAAGTTCGACTCTATACAAGTTATATAAGAGTATCTTAATATTACATGATCCTTCCGTGGCGTTGTAGACCTACTCAAAACTTCATCATAATACATACAAAAAGAGTTCAAAACTTCATGATAATACATACATAAAGAGTATATTTTTCGTTGAGAGAGAGGTTAAGCCAGTTACATTCGGACAAAGCGAGGGGAGGTAACCCCTCTACTGTCTCTATCCAAGAGGCTGAGGATATTATCAAGCGGGTCATCGAGCACAAAACCTGCAATAGGATGGATCAAGGCAAAATTTACTAGTCAGTCGGCGCACATATTAGTTTCCCGATACACATGTCGCAAAGTTTAGCAGAAAGAGTATATGACCCAATGGGCTATTCATTTGGAATTCAATTATCTACCCAGGCTTATGTTAGGAGCACAAGAATAGGAGAAGGCGAATTTGTCTCAGGGAAATCACGGGCCAAACTTATAAAGGTCTTTATATATATATATATATATATATATATATATATATATATATATAGGATGTTGGTGATATAAATATTCGTCTCAGGTCGCGTGGTAGTTGAAATTACAAGATTGCTATTATAGAATGGAGGTTCAAAGAATTTACCGTACGTAATTAAATGTGGTTTGATTTGATTTTAGATTCTATCTATGACCAGGAGGTAATTTCTCAAATAAGTTATGAGCCCTTGGATTAAAATTGTGTAGCTCACTCTCAAGAATATGGATTAGATTTGTCACGCCCTGAGCCCTTGATCATTATTAAACTATTTCGTAGATAGTCTCAATGCAGTTTATATACATCTTTTATTCAAACTCGATACATAAACGAAGTCTTATACCGACATTTCAACAATTTCGCCATTAGACTACCTCCTTAGGGTAAATAATTATGTATCTAGTCAAAGTTTTCTCGGCATTTACAAAATAATAGCTCCACGATTACTCAGCTTATACATGTTGACCTCTAATTTTTTTCTTTTTTTATTTTCTTTTTATGACCAAAAACTAATTTAAAACTACACTACATTGAATTCAACGTAAGATTATAAACTTCAGGTGCAGCAATGTGCTTGGCACATTTAAAATTAGTCAAAGGCCACTACATTGAATTCAACATAAGATTGCAAACTTTGTGGTGCAACAATATGTCTGACACATTTAAAATTAGTCAAAGACTTTTCCATAAGAGTTCTTCGTCTGAGTAGAACTTCATGGTGCAGCAATGTGCTTTGCACATTTAAAATTAGTCAAAGACCACTACATTGAATTCAATGTAAGATTGCAAACTTTGTGGTGTAACAATATGCCTGACACATATTTAAAATTAGTCAAAGGTTTTTCATTAGAATTCTTCGTCTGAGTTTAATGCAAAAAAATTAGTGACATCTATGGCTTTTATTTCATATGGTATTATAGTCTTTTATAGAATACGTCAAAAGGGTTTTCCATTTGCCTGAGCTAAATGCAAAAAAAATAGTGACATCTAGAAGTTTTTATACCATATAATATTATATAGTCCCTTAGAGCAAGTCCAACAGGCTTGCTATTCTTCCTCTTCGCTAAAGTAGCGATACAAAATTCATTTTTTTTGCTCCAACAAACTCGCCACTCGTCTCGCCAACTTTTGTTGGCCGTCATCCAACTGCAATGCCTCGCCAGGTTTGGAGAAATTTTCCTGCTCGCCATTTCTCTCTCAATTTCACCAAAAGTCAAAAACTTCATCCAAAGCATATGTTTTAACCCAAAAAAAAACAGAGTTTTGTAAATAAAGATTTAGGGATTAAACCATTTCTAAAAACAGAAATTTGATGTCAAGAAAAGAAACGAGAAGAAAATAAAAAATGGAAGAAAAAGAAGTCTAAGACAAAGAACAACTCACCTCAAAATTGTAAATAATGGTTGACATAGAACAAAAGGAAGCTGAAGGTAGAAGAAGAATGAAACGGGCGGGGGTGTTTGAAGACGTATTACTTTGGGTTTGTTTTCTTAATTTAAATTATAAATTATTTTTCTGCTTTAAAAGTTGGAATTCAATATTATAATATGTAGAATTTAATTTATTTATATTTTATTTTTACTTGTAGATGAATTCATTATAGAGACTTTGAAATTGGTGAAATTGAATAGAGAGTCAGAAATAGAGAGTTTTGTTGGAGTAAAATTAAGATAAAGAGTTTATAAAAGTAAAGAGTCACAAATTTCACTCTCTATTATGAAGAAAAAATAGAGAGTCTATTGGAGTTGCCCTTATATCATGACGAGTATGGCAGATAAAACCAAATGAAATAAAATAGAGAAAAAATAGAGAGTCCGTTGGAGTTGCCCTTATATCATGACGAATACGGTGGATAATATCATGACGAGTATGATGGATAAAACCAAATGAAATAAAGTAAGAGTTGCCCTTATATCATGACGAGTATGGTAGATAAAATCAAATGAAATAAAGTAAAAGTATTTAAAAATAAGAATTCTATTGGGAGCACTGATTAGATTGTGTAATCCTTTCCTTTTTTTTGACATTATAATGTTCATTACTCAAATATAACAACAAATCATTTACATCCCAAAATTTTGTTATTTTAATGCACCCATTCGGGTTATAAGCATTCATCAATGGGCTCGACGGGCACCTACTGTTCACCTGATTATTTATGAAGCTGATTGCTTTAGTAAATCTCCGATATGGGAGAGGAGTGTGGTCAAAATAGAGATTACCAAACTGTTGGGGTTATTTTCTAATTCTAACAAAATATACATAAATATCTTGAGCTTTTGTTTTTCTTGACTGATTTTCATTTTGTGTCGAGAAGAATCGAAAAAAGAGAAAGCCTTTGGTTTTGGATTTTTCTTCCATTTCAAGGAAGATCATGGGTGAATGTGCTGGTGAGTGAAAAAAGATTTTAATGGTTGAATTGGCAACACTGTCTATATGCATCTCTTTGTTGGAATTAATCAAACAAAATGTATATTTGGACCGGTTCGAGAAAATTGACTCTAAGTCTTATTCAAACTTGATACATGAACAAGTCTCACACCGATGCTTCAACCATTGCACCACTATACTACCTCCTTGAGGTCAATAACCATGTAACTAGTCAAAGTTTTCTCGGCATTTACACAATAATAGCTTCATGATTACTCAACTTATAAGTGTTGACCTCCAATCTTTTTTTTTTTTCATTGACGAAGAAACTCAACTGAAATTACACTACATTGAATTTAACGTAAGACTACAACTTCATGGTGCAACAATGTGTCTAACACATATTTAAAATTAGTCAAAGGTTTTTCCATAAGAATTCTTCGTATGAGTTAAATGCAGAAAATTAAATTAGTGATATCTAAAATTTTTTATTCCATATAGTATATAGTGTTTTATATTATACAAGTATGGTGAATAAAACCAAATGAAATAAAGTAAAAGTACCAAAAAATTATGGTTCGATTGGGACATTGGTAATATACACAAGGTATATTTAAATTGGTTTGAGAAAATTGACTCCAAGTCTTATTTAAATTCAATACATGAACAAGTTTCCGCTTCAAGTATTACACCATTAAACTACCTATTTGGGGTCAATAATTAAAGTTTTATTGGCATTTGCACAAAAATAGCTCCACGATTACTCAGCTTATACGTGTTGACATCTAATATTTCTTTTTTTCTTTTGATTTTTTTTATGACGAAGAAAACTCAACTAAAACTACACTACATTGAATTCAACGTAAGATTACAAACTTCGTACTGCAGACATATTTAAAATTAGTCATAGGTTTTTCCATAAGAATTCTTCGTCTGAGTTAAATGCAGAAAAAATTAGTGGAATGTAGAAGTTTTTATTCCATATAGTATACATACGAGTATGGCGAATAAAACCAAATAGAATAAAGTAAAAAGTCCAAAAAAAAAAATGAAAGTTCAATTGGGACAATTAGTGATTTCTAGGAGTTTTTATTTCATATAGTATACAGTTTTTCATATCATTACGAGTATTGCGAATAAAACCAAATGAAATGAAGTAAAAAATAAAAAATAAAAAAAATTACCCATTGAAATAAAGTAAAAAGTATCAAAAAGATGCGGGGTCAAATGGTGAAATTAATTACTCACCTTTTCCAATATACTTCATATTCCAGCATTCCATTACTTTAATTCCCCCATTACACACTAGCATAACTGTGCTCAGCAATCGAGTCTGGTTCACCTGACTATTTATGAAGCGAATGGCTTTAGTACTCCGAGGGGGGAGTAGACTTGTTTCCATAAGGCCTCTCTCTCTCTCTCCAGCGCATCGAATCGAATACTAAAATAACAATTATAATTCAATCTTCTCGTTTCACTTCCATTTGGAACATAACAATTAAACTGCTTATAGGCACTCATTACCCTTCTAAAATTTTAACATAATTAATAAAATTTCACTTTTTTTTTTTGATACCATGAAAAATATCCCAATATTAACCAGCCTCATTGGATAGACCGGATGACTACTACCTCAAACTAATATGGGGTACATCAATTTCACAACGTACAGCTTAATCACTAAGTTGAGAATCAAAACGCAGAAAGTGCAATGACCCGACCTACTAGGTAAGTCAGACAAAAAATTCACATTCCAAAACCCATACTGGTTTTTTCTTCTTTTGGCTCTTTTTTCCTTTTGAACTAATAATATTGGCTTTCTTATGATTCAATTGGGATAAAGGATTATTACTACATCCAAAGGAAAAAGAAACAAAAAACAAAAAAGTTATGATTCAATGAAGTTCAAGGAGGTGAGGAACTGTCCAGGTGGACAGCCCTTCCCCTCCTCATACTTCCAAGATCATAAACTACGAGCAAGTAGACTTGGGCAAGTTAATATAAAGCGGAAATAGATGTGATGAATAATCGATGTGGGAAAAACGCTTGATGACAATGTTCTATAGACCAAGCACAGCTATGACTGCAAAAAGTGAGTTTCTTTCTCCCCTTCTTCCTCTTCTCATCTCGAAAATTGGACTTATGAAAAGAATGAAAGAGGTAGCCCCTCCAAAATGTTTAATCAAATATAGTTTTGTCAGATCTTCAATACTAATGTTGTGTCTCACTAATTGGGTTGAACTTAACAACTCATTGAACCTTGTTATGATGAGAACAGTTCCGTGCATGAGTATAATGAGCTGCAGCTCTTGACTGGCACATAAATCATAATATTGCTAATAATGTCATATAAAATCAAGAGAATTGGTGAGATTAGGAATGTCATAAAGTATCTGTGCAATCTGAGTTGGAAAGTGTTATGTTAAAATCGATAAGGATCCATCTCAAGTACGAAATTTGAATATCTTGATAAAGTTATTCATAATTCTTCATAGTCTCTGATTTACTTGTCGCATGTCTCAGTACTGATTGATAGTAACAAATTTAAGTCTCAGTACTGACAATTAAGACACTAACATCATCTGATCTCTTGCGCTACTTTTTGCACATAAATATACGTTTTTTTTTTGTAATGCCCCTCACTTGCAAGTTGTAGTCCAAAAAAAAAAAACTTAGCATGCGTAGGATTGTTTTCAGCTTTTCAGAATTTGTTCTCTCATATGCACGTCTTCATTTTTATGTTGCTTTTGTTTTTTTTTTTTAAAGGTAAAGCTCATGAATGCAAAATAGTGGAATCTATCGAGTTAGGTGTCCATAAGTGGGATTGGTGGGTTGGTGTTAAGAAAAGCTGATGGCAAGATTAAAATATTGATGCCACAAACAAATAGGAAAGAAACATGCTGACCTTGTTGATATATCCTAATATACACGGCTACCAATAGGAATTAAATAAGAGAAACCACCAATGTCTTAAAATTTGATGTCAGGTTAAATAATCCTTTAGTTATCTTAAGTGGTATAATATCTTATCTGTAGGAAATATAATATTACACCAAGTATGGTATGCATCATTACACTAAGTGTACACTCAAGTATTTTTAATATAAATTATAAAAAAAATTGATAGTTTGGTTATAAAAGGCCATAGGAATAAACATGCCTAGACGTTTTACACTCCAAAAGCTTAAAAAAAAGAAAAAGAAAAAGAGATCTTACTTACGCGAAACAGAGTCAAGCTTGTAGTTTCAGTGTGGCAATTTTTGTGGTTGGGCTTGATATCATGGAGCCATCACACATTCATATGAACAGTGACTGTTCACTATTCATTAATAGTATTCTAAGTTACTGCTCATAAATAGTGAACACAGTCACTGTTCATTCGTTACTAATGTACCAAAAAAATATATAGAACATTGCTAGACTATAAATCTTGCATGTCTTCAAAGTTATCTTGTATTAATAAATTATTTTCGCACTAAAGGTCCAGCGACCATTAGTTGATTATTGAAATCTAGTATAAACTAATGTCCTAGGCTGTGAAACTCGGATCCTTATTGGTGGGGGATCAAAGTCAATATGTTAAGACTTTATTGGCGGGGAATAAAAGTCAATATGTGAAGACATTTATTGGCGAGGGATAAATGCTAATATGTTAAGACCCTTAAAGGTGGGGGATAAATGCCAATGTGATAAGACGTTTTAAGGCGGGGGGATAAATGCCAATAACTAAGTAAAATATTATTCTTTTAACAGAATTGTGCATATTTGAACACTATTTGTTGCGTTGTATGTTCTTTGATCATAGACAATATTACAGTACATTAGAAATTCGACAATGGACAAAATCGAATTTGATTTGTACATAAACATCTCGATTTTCGGAATGTGATATAATTTGATTTGTACATAAAGAATTTACGGTACGTAATTAAATGTGATTTGATTTGATTTTAGATTCTATCTATAAGCATGGGGTAATTTCTCAAATAAGTTATAAGCCCTTGGATTAAAATTGTGTAGCTCACTTTCTTGAATATGGACTAGATTTGTCACACCCTGAGCCCTTCATAATTATTAAACTATTTCGCAAATAGTTTCAACGCAATCTATATACATCTCTTAATCAAATTCGATACATGAACAAATTTTATACCTACATTTCTACCATTCCACCATTAAACTATCTCCTTAGTGTCAATAATTATGTATCTAGTCAAAGTCTTCTATGCATTTACTGATTTACACAACAATAACTCCCCAATTACTCAGCTTATACATGTTGATCTCTATTTTTTTTTTTTTTGTATATGAAGAAAAACTCAATTAAAACTACACTACATTGAATTCAACGTAAGATTACAAACTTCACGGTGCAGCAATGTGCTTGACACAACGTGACATATATCGTAAGATTACAAACTTTATGGTGAATTGAATTCAACGTGACACATATTTAATATTAGTCAAAGATTAGTGATATCTAAAAAAAATTTATTTACCAAATGGAATGAAATAGAAAATAGTAGTAGTTTAATTGGGACAATTGGACAGCTCGCATAACACCTCCCCATTTTTCTTTTTTTTTTTCAATAAATTGTTTACAAAGTGATAATAAATTCATATCCCAACATTCTACCTATTTATTGCCCCCATTTGGGTTACAAGCCCACATCAACGAGCCTGGCGGCCACCTCCTCTTAACCTGATTATTTATCAAGCTGATTGCTTTAGTAAACCTCCGATGTGGGAGAAAAAATGTGTCAAAATAGAGATTACCAAACTGTTGGGGTTATTTTCTAATTCTAACAAAATATACATAAATATCTTGAGCTTTTGTTTTGCTTGGCTGATTTTCATTTTGTGTTGAGAAGAAAGAGAAAGAAAGAGAGAAAGCCCTTTGGTTTTGGATTTTTCTTCCATTTTCAAGGAAGATCATGGGTGAATGTGCAATTTTTGGAGTTTAACATCAATTTTTTTGTTTTTTGTTTTTTAATGATTCCATAGCCAAGTAATAACATGATGAATGGATAGTTTTTATAACGATTTGTGTCGTGTGGTTGTGAAAGTGGCCTAGGGTTTTGATGCTATGAAATTTTTTTGGGAGCTTTGACGAGGTAGAGTGAGGAATAATTTTCGCCATGTCCTCTTTTGTTTAATTCTTCTTTTTCTCTTTCGAAATAATCTGATGAATAATTTTTGGATTTTGAATTCGATTTTCTTTAACACGTCAATTCTGATCGTGTATGTATCGTGAAGTCTGATTGCCGCATCGTTTCATGGTCTCCCCTGATTTTGTAACAGAAACCTGACATTCCTTTTGCTTTGGTACAAGCTGAATTTTCTTTTGTTCCTATATTTCATTTTTGTTGATAATAGCTCTTGTATGTATATCATGAATTTCTTTGGGAAATTATTGCTTAGCATAACTTTTTAGGGACTGATAATGTAGTTCGTCTCCAACTCCTGTTAAATTCACATGATTATTGTTCACAGCTGTTTTGAATTGATTTGAAATATCGTTAGATATTAAATTCAATGTTGTTGTTTTCTTTAAAAAGTTCTAATCTTTCAATCTTCCTATGTTGAAAAGTTATTGAAATTCTATCTGTCAAGTTTATTGTTGTTACATCTTATTAATGATGAATGAATTTTATTCTCGCCTTCCAATTTTTCAGTGATCTCCATAATTGGTTTGTATCTTCTACTTTAAGACTTTGAATTCAAGTGACTTCTCTCAATGATTATTTTAGTGTTCTCCCTATGTGTCAATTTTTCTGATATTCCATTGTCTAACTCCTTGCCAACTTCTTTTTTGAGGTCTTTTCTTATTAAGTCTTCTCTGTTGGCCCTAAGCTTTGTGTAAATTCTCATTTTGTAGTCTATGCTCATAGATCTTCTCAACGATTAGCACCGTGGGTTAAAGTTTATCTTGTGTTTTATATAGGTCTTATACCCTCGGACTGATATAGGTATTCTTATTAGTGTCTTCAAATTGTATGATTGTCTCTCCTCTCCGTCTACCTTTAGCATGTTTTGAGAGTCTGGATTCTTTGAGTGTAGTTGAGTTGAGTTTCCTGTGTTTAAAGAATTTCTTAACTTCCTTTCGTGTGCTCTGCCGTCAGTGAACAAGAGACCTCTTTTTAGTGAACATGAAACCTCTTTTAGTATTCCCCTCCCCTTTTTTAATGTGTAAATAACGTGAGTTGAACCCAGTCTTAAGTGAACTCTCGAGTATAGCTACCCCATTTAGACTACTCGGAAGTGAGTCTATATTTGTTTAACCTTGTCCTTAGTTTCAGTTACCCTGTTTGCTTATTATCTAAAGATTGATATCCATTAGGTATTGGATATTGACTTAGATTCTATCCAATTAACACTACGGTCATATTTTCTTACGATACTCTTGCTTTGGAAGCTTATCCCACTCCATTTCGTTAAGTGGTATGTGTATATACTTGTACATTTGTTTGTTTTATCATTTGTTCATAATCGTAAGCTGCGTATTTGTGTATATGTGTGAGATGTGCACTTATCGCCTGATGATGGGGGCTTAGTACTCACCTTGTGTTTTGTCTGGTGGAGGCTTAGTACTCACTTTTTGACCGGCGTTGCACGGGTAAATACAGTCGTAGCTTATGGTTGTCTATTCATCTTATGCATGATGAAGCCGTTTTTGTGTCCTTGTGTTTGACCTCGTTCTTGATTCAACTATATCATTTGTAGCTTCATATGTTATATAAGATCTTTCGCTTTGGCCTTTTGTTTATGTGTTCATATGACTAGCCTTATATTTTATTCCTGGTTATGTCATTCGATGCTCTATGATTAGCCCTGTACTTTGTGGTGGCTACACCTCTTCCTTTTATATAGATATGGACGTCGTTGTGAATAATTCTTTTATGCTATTTTCAGTTATCTCTTGTGTATAAATTATCATGTGTGTATACCTCTCCTTGTGGGTAGTTATGTGTCCCGTTTTGGCCACTCTGTTTGCGTCTCCATACCATATGATCGATTCCTTATGTTAACTTTTGGTTATATCCTTCATCCATAAAACTTACTTCACCCTTTATTGCGTTTCCATATCCTTGTGAATAAGCTTGTGTTTAGTAAATTTTAGTTACGATTACATTCTTATATCCCATATAATTTAGCGTCGTAATTTAGTCTCGCTTCCATTCCGTTTATTGTGTATGTCTCAGCTTCCTGAGTTCCCATGTAGTCGTCGACTCAATTGAATTTCTATTATTAAGTTCTTGGATGGTCCAGTCTTACTATCTAGCTGGACCCTTCTATTAGTTCTCCGATTTGTTTTGTTTTCATGATTAATCTTACTCATAAATTCTTGTAATATCGCTTTCTCTCTCCGACTCATATTGATCTATGATTTGGTATAGGGTGCTTTGTGTTTTGTTCTTTGTCAGTTGTTTATTGTATTCTCTTTCATAATAACTTTTCTAAGTTCTTCTATAAGACAAACTATGTTTTCGTAAAAATAATTTTTACCACACATCATACCTTATGTCATTAACATTTATGAGATTCATATGATTGTCATAAACTTGCCGAGATCATATGATTCAACGTGCGTGGCGAAGGCATAAATTGACATATAGAGTTCACGGTGTAACAAATATATGGACGTGTCATGGTTAGGTATTGCAATGCCCCTACTAGACGACGAAAATCAGTTGGGTCTTGTAATAAATCACCTTCATCGGGATGCAATCAAGAACCTGCCATTGGTGTCGATATTGGCTTAAAACCATCGAGGCCGAATTCACGAAGTAGTTGAATAGAGTATTTGGTTTGAGTTAAAGTGACACTTCTGTTATCAAAGTGAACCTCCATTCCTAAAAATAATGCAATTTGCCCAAATCCTTCATATCAAAGGCATTAGAAAGAACTGTAACAAAACTAGAAATGGAAGAAGATGAATTGCCCGTAATAATGATATCATTGACGTAGATTAAAATAATGAGAATATGATCTGTTGAATGTCGAACAAACAATGAAGCATCATGGTGTGAATGGATAAAATCACAGGAAAGCAAAAAATTGCTAAACTTTTGATACCAGGCTCGAGGAGCCTGCTTTAATCCATAAAGCGACTTGTGCAACTTACAAACATGGTGAGGATGATCGGAGTTGATGAATCCTAGCGGCTGATGCATATAGACCGTCTCTGATAAGTCGCCATGCAAAAATGCATTTTTGACATCTAACTGTCGCAAAGGCCAGTTATTAGAGATAGCCAGAATCAAAATTAATCGAATGGTACCAGGGCGCACCACTGGACTAAAAGTGTCACCAAAATCTATGTCTGGCTGTTGATTGTTGTGATAGGCCTAGACTAATTTAGAGAACTAGAACTTATGTAGAAAATATTTAGGAAGTGGAAGAGGAGAATTTTAGAGGAACTAGAGAATTTGTATTGAAGAGAAGATTACAACTTTGGCTTGGTTACAAATGCTTGAAGTTGCCCCCTATTTATAGGTGTTTAAGGAGCATTCTACACACAAGATATTTTGAAGATTCTTAGAATATGCTAGATAATATTCCTAGATCTTTCTAGCTAGTCAAATAAAATATTTCTCTCTAGATACTTCCTAGAAAATATCTCAACTTCAAGATTTCTCTAGATATAGGGCTTGGGCTTATAATTGGGCAATGCTCTTATTCTTTTGGGCCAAGTGAGTAAATATTTTAGCTAGCCCAAATGCTTTAGTATTAATACTTAGCCCAAATACTTGATGTCCAATCCTTAGCCCAAATTTACCTTAGCCCAAATTCAAGTTTACTTTCCAACACCCCCTCTTAAACTTGAATTTGTCATTCCAAGGCAAGATCTCAACTTGAGAAAAAACTTCAGTTGAGAGAGGCTTGGTGAAGATGTCTGCTACCTGGTCTTGCGCCTTCACGTACTTTATCTGGACATCCTTCTTTGTCACACATTCTCTGATGAAGTGATATCTGGTATCAATGTGTTTGCTTCTATCATGGAAGACAGGATTCTTGGCCAACGCAATTGCTGACTTGTTGTCCACGAATATTTATGTTGCTTCATCTTGAGAAAAGTTAATCTCCTTAAGCAAATTTCGTAGCCATAGCGCATGACACACAGTTACAGTAGCGGCTACATACTTAGCTTCACATGTCGATAATGTGACTATTGGTTGCTTCTTTGAAGTCCATGTGAATGTTGTGTCTCCAAAGTAGAATACGAACCCTGTTGTACTTTTTCGATCATCCATATCTCCAGCCCAATCACTATCACTATATCCCACTAACTTGAAGTTGCTTGTAGAGGGATAGAGGATACCGTAATCAATAGTGCCTTTTATATATCGAAGGATTCTTTTTGCAACCTTGAAGTGATGAGTTGTTGGAGTCTCCATGAACCTGCTGATGAGTCCTACTCCAAATAGGATGTCCGGTCTTGTGCAAGTCAAATATCGTAGGCTCCCGACCAGGCTCTTGTACAATGTTGGATCCACCTTCTCAGCTTCATCATATCTTGATAGTTTTACTCCACATTCTACTGGGGTAGTTATTGGCTTGCAGTTGTCCATATTGAACTTCTTGAGAATTTCCTTTGCATATCCTTCTTGGGATATAAAGATACCATCATCCCTTTGTTTCACTTCAATTCCGAGATAGTATGCCATGAGCCCGATGTCCGTCATTTCGAATTCTCGTGTCATTGCCTTCTTGAAGTCTTCGAACATATTTGGATTGCTTCCAGTGAAGATCAAGTCATCCACGTACAGACAGACAATCATAATATCTCCTTTTTCATCCACCTTTGTGTATAGTGCGTGCTCGTGAGGACATTTCTTGAAATTATTCTCTTCAAAATACTTGTCGATTCTGGTGTTCCATGCCCGAGGAGCTTGCTTCAACCCATACAAAGCCTTTTTTAACTTCAAGACTTTGTCTTCATGGCCTCGAACGATGTAGCCTTCAGGTTGCTCAAGGTATACTTCTTCTTCAAGAAATCCATTAAGAAATGCTGATTTAACATCCATCTGATAGATCTTCCACTTCTTTTGAGCTGCTAATGAAATCAGCAATCTTATTGTTTCTAGTCGAGCAACAGGAGCGAAGACTTCATCATAGTCAATACCAGCTCTCTGCTTGTATCCTTTGGCCACCAATCTTGCTTTGTATCTTTCAACTTCTCCTTTGACGTTCTTCTTAACTTTGTAGACCCACTTTACTCCGATTGCCTTGTGTCCTTTTGGTAAGGTTGCCAGCTCCCACGTTTCATTCTTCTCTATTGCTTTAATTTCCTCATCCATAGCTTTTCTCCATTCTTTGCTTTTTGCTGCTTCTTCATAGTTGAGGGGCTCGCAATCAGCAAACAGACAGAATAGAGTGAGGTCATTTTGATTCTCTGTTACCTCATAAATTTCTTGTAGAGTCTTCATTCGGTAAGGCCTTTCATTCGAGCTGTCCGTTGATGATGATGTTACTTCTTGTGGTGTTATTGGTGATGAAGGCGGTCTCATGATTGGTTGCTTCTTCAATTCTTGGCGGTTCTTCTTCGTGCATTGGAAAGAACTGGTACTGCTCCTTTTCTTCTTTACTCCAATCCCACGAGCTCTTCTCATCAAACTCCACGTCTCTGCTTACGGTGGACTTCCTTGTACTTGGATTGTATAACTTGTATCCTTTTGAGTTTTGATCATAGCCGATGAGGATATACTTCTCGCTCTTATCATCGAGCTTTGTTCTTCTTTGGTCTGGAACATGTACATAGGCTATGCTTCCAAATACTCGTAGGTGTGCAACACTTGGCTTGTGCCCGCTCCATGCTTCTTGGGGTGTTTTATTCCATACGCTCCTTGTGGGAGAACGATTTGATAGATACACTGCACAATCCACAGCTTCAGCCCAGAATTCCTTTGGCATCATCTTACTCTTGAGCATGCTTCTTGCCATGTCGAGGATGGATCTGTTCTTCCTTTCTGCGACTCCATTTTGTTGTGGTGAGTAAGGAAGAGTGAGTGGACGTTTGATTCTATTTTCTTCACAATTTGTCTTGAACTCTTGTGAGTTGAATTCTCCTCCTCTGTCGGATCTCATCGCCTTTATTGTATATCCACTTTGTTTCTCCACAAGAGCCTTGAATTTCTTGAAGGCATTGAAGACCTCTGATTTTTCTCTTAGGAAATACACCCATGTCTTTCTGCTGAAATCATCAATGAAGAGAAGGAAATACCTGTTTTTGCCAAAAGATGCTGGGTTAATTGGGCCGCACACATCGGTGTGAACTAATTCCAATGGCCTCCTTGTTATTGATGATGCCTCTTATGGGAAGCTTTTCCGAAATTGCTTTCCAAGTAGACATCCTTCACATAGTTGATCAGGGTGATCGATGGAAGGTAGCCCTTTGACCATATGCTTCTTTGATAACAGCTTTAGTCCTCCAAAATTGAGATGGCCCAACCTCAAATGCCATAGCCAAGAAGTGTCTTCCAAGCATGCTTTCAAACATTTGAGGCTATCATTTTGAATGTTTAATAGAAACATTCTATTCTTGGTCATGGGCACTTGGGCAATTAAGTTTCCTCTATGATCTCTTAGGAAGAGACTATGATTTTTCATATGGATATCATAGCCTTTTTCTAAGAGTTGGCCCATGCTCAAGATATTAGCCTTCATGTTGGGCACGTAGTATACATTGGAGATGAATTGGTGTCTACCATCTTTTAGGCGGATGAGTATTTTACCTTTGCCCATTACTGGAGTCTTAGATAGGTCTCCAAACGTGACATTTCCATTCACCGATTCATCAAGCTCGACAAACATGTTCTTGTTGCCGCACATGTGATTGCTTGCTCCTATGTCGAGGTACCATGTATGTTATTCTCCATCTTCGTATCCCTTGTGTGCAAGAAAAAGAGTTGAATCTACCTCATCATTCTTTTGCTCGACATAATTAGATCTCTCCTCTACATTCTTGGTTGAACTTCGGCATTCTGAGGCATAATGACCGAATTTGTGGCAATTGTAACATTCAACTTCTGACTTTTCATACCTTGGTCTTTGAGCACCTCTTCTTCCATATCTACTTGATGATTTATTGTTATCCTCCTTCTCGTTGTAGGACATGTTGTATCCTCCTCTTCCTCGGCCACGACCACGACTGCGTCCACGTCCACGTCCACGTCCTTGTCCTTGTCCACATCCTCGCCCTCTTTGGCTTCTTCCATCGCCAAGGTCTCGATCTCCTCGATTGAGGTTGAGTTTCGCTTGTAAGACGTGGTCTAGTGATTCCTTATTCCTTCTCTTGATCTTCTCTTCATGTACTTGAAGCTTACCGGTGAGTTCATGAATGGTCATTTTCTCTAGATCATTAGATTCTTCAATTGCTACTACTATATGGTCAAATTTTGAATCTAATGATCGGATAATTTTTTCAACGACCCGAACATCACCCATGCTTTCACCATTTGTTTGTAGTTGATTAACTATGGATTGAACTCTTGAAACATAATCGGAGATTGACTCGGATTCTTTCATTTGTAAATTTTCAAACTCAACTCTAAGAGCTTGAAGACGGGCTTTTCTTACCTTATCAACTCCTTGGTGTGCTTTCTCAAGAATCTCCCATGCTTTCTTAGCTGTTGAAGCTTGGGCAATCTTCTCAAATGTGGCATCATCCACGGCTTGTTGGATGATTGAAAGAGCCTTTTGATCTTTCATCTTAGACTCTTTCAAAGCCTTCTTTTGTGCTTGACTAAGAGTGGCCTCATCTTCGGGAACCTCATAACCTTCTTCAACAATATCCCATATATCTTGGCCGCCAAGATATGTCTTCATTTGGATGCTCCTCCTTCTATAATTGTCGTTGGAGAGCCTTGGAAATGGGAATGCTACACTTGATGTCGCCATAACCTAGCTCTTGATACCACTTTGTTGTGATAGGCCTAGACTAATTTAGAGAACTAGAACTTATGTAGAAAATATTTAGGAAGTGGAAGAGGAGAATTTTAGAGGAACTAGAGAATTTGTATTGAAGAGAAGATTACAACTTTGGCTTGGTTACAAATGCTTGAAGTTGCCCCCTATTTATAGGTGTTTAAGGAGCATTCTACACACAAGATATTTTGAAGATTCTTAGAATATGCTAGATAATATTCCTAGATCTTTCTAGCTAGTCAAATAAAATATTTCTCTCTAGATACTTCCTAGAAAATATCTCAACTTCAAGATTTCTCTAGATATAGGGCTTGGGCTTATAATTGGGCAATGCTCTTATTCTTTTGGGCCAAGTGAGTAAATATTTTAGCTAGCCCAAATGCTTTAGTATTAATACTTAGCCCAAATACTTGATGTCCAATCCTTAGCCCAAATTTACCTTAGCCCAAATTCAAGTTTACTTTCCAACATTGATTGTATCCCTTCGTAACTAAATGGGCTTTGTATGCTCGAAAGAACCATTTGATTTTTGCTTTGTGCGATACACCCACTTGCAGCAATTATATTCATATACGGAGAAGCAGGCACCAGCGACCATATCTTGTTTTTAATGAGAGACTTAAATTCTTCAGTCATATTGCTAAACGCCAATTCGAGTCTTTCGCAGCTTGTCTGTAGCAAGTTGGTTCAGGAGGTAGGGAGTGGGTAGTGGCTAAGAGACACCGAGGGATAGGGTAGCGGGTAGAAAAGAGAACTCGAGGTTTCTGTGTGCTGTCCATGTTGCGAGTTATCATGTGGTGCACACGGGTAGCTAGGTTGAGTTTGTGCAGTTGTGGCGTCTACATTTTGAGGAGAAATAGGATTAATTTCAGCTAGATGAGGTGGTGTAATTGGAGTAGGATTATCATAGTTTGAGTGAAGTGATGTGGTTGGAGTAGACGTGCAGGTTGAGAGGACTGTGGAGGTGAAGTAGGTGGTACAAGAGGACAAGGCAGCTGGGTTTGTGGGTTTGCAGGGGTTAATTCGCGATCGTGATTTGGTTGGCTAGGTAAGATAGACGTTATATGGTGACTAGAATTGAGGGGGTTTGGAGTAGTAGTGCAGTTTGGATTTAATTCTTGCAAAATGCTGGATGGAAAGGTAGTAAAGCGAAAATGTTGCTTCACATTTTCTTTTGGAGTATTGGCGTATGAAACAACTGAAGGAAGAAAATTCTGCCGAGAGATAATCCAAACTATAGCCCAAAAATATACATTGGCAGCTTTTAAAACTCAACTTTTGTTTCCCAAAAGGTGTCAACCAAGCATAGTAGACTGATCCGAAAGCCTGAAGATTTGAGTATTGTGGTACTGTGCCAAAAAGCAGTTCACAAGGAGACTTGGAATTAAGTAGCTGAGATGGCAATCTGTTAATTAAATAGATAGCGGTGGAGAAAGCGTGAGTCCAGAACTTAGGTGGCAAATGACCATGGGCTAATAAAGTCAAGCCAGTTTTCACAATGTGTATGTGCGTACGTTCTGCGACTCCATTTTATTTCGGAGTTCCTGGACAACTCAAACGGTGAATAATGCCATGTTCGTGGAACAAGTGCTTGATATGGTGATTAACAAATTCACCCCCGCCATCCGATTGAATAAATTTGATCTTAGTACTGCACAAATTTTGAACCATGCGAATAAAAGTTGGAAAAATATGTGCCACATTGGACTTGCGAACAAGCGGATAAAACCAGGAGAAACGGCTATAATCATCAACTAAAATTAAATAATAACGGAATCCTTCAGGAGATACAGTGGGAGAAGCTCCCCATACATCACAGTGAATTACATTCAATTGAGATGAAGACCGTTGATTTTATTCTCAAAAAGGAGTTGATGACTCTTGCCAACAGCTTCTGCAAAATTCATGATCTAAAATCTGAGAAGAAATAGGGAGAATATCATTAAGCCGTCGAAGAGTTTGAGCAGAGGGATGGCCCAAACGTGCATGCCAGATCTTCGAACTAACTTTATTAACCAAAAGAGACTGCTTCATAGGTTGGGATAGGCTGCATAATCCATTATTAGTGTCCCCTGGTGTAGAATTTTTTCTGTCGTCACATCCTTAATGTAATAACCAGAAGAGTTAAAAATGAAAATGCAATTATAGTCACACATCATCTGGAGCCCAGCAAGTATTCGCTTTGTGGTAGGGATGACCACAACGATAACACACAACTTGAGAGGACAAAGAATTGCTTCGACCACGGCCTTTGTTAGAGCTACATCCACCGCGTCCACGTCTACCCGAACTGGAATTGGGCCCAGATTGATGCGTGGGAGGAGATGGTTGATTGGAAATAGAATTTGAGTTATGAGAAGAAGTGGAGTAACGCGCAGCTGGAGATAAGAAAGCTACTGATTTATCAACTACGGATGCAGAAGAGGCTAATCGAAGTTCGTAGTCAAGCAGCAGGCCACACACTTACAGAAAAGTTAGACAAGTGGGGCACGAGTTAATCGCTGCCACGATCAGATCAAACTCAGAGTCGAGTCCCTTTAAAGTCCACAAAATCAGATCATCTTCTTCGACAGGCTTGCCAACACTAGTGAGAGCCAGAGAAAGAGATTTGGCTTGTTGAATATAGGCATGAATAGATAGAGAGACTTTTTGAAGAACTGCAACTCAGTTTTGAGTTGTTGAATGTGAGAACGAGAGTGAGTACCATAAAAAGTTTCGAGAGTTTTCCAAAAGTCCCGAGCCGTGAATTTATCAACAACTTGATAAAGCACGGAATTAGAGAGTGATACCAGCAACCAGCCAAGGACCATTTGGTCCAGAAGAACCCATTTTGCCACTTGATCAGGAGGTGTTATTGGCTTGAAAAGAGTGTCGTCAATGAAGCCAAGAAGGCCATGGCAGCGTAAGACCGGAAAGAGGAAGTTGTCGCTGCCAAGCTTGAGAGAGAGATATCTTGGTGAATTCGATCAAGGGTGGGTAGAGATGCAGAGGTGGGTTGCGCAACATCAGCGGAAGAATTGGAAAAAGCCATATAGGTCGAGTGAAAAAAAAAACTCAGCTCAATGATATGTAAGAATTGATTTCCTCGTACAATTCTCATCTTCTCATTCATTCTTTAAATACACATGATGAAGCATATTTCAGTTACAAAAGATTATACTGGACAACTGTGTGCTTATCTGTAACGACCCCAAATTTTAATGGCAAAAAAAAAAAAGAAAAAAAAATCATCGCCAACATGACCATGATCCAAAATAAGAAAGCATGGTCTATAAGGTTATTGTACAAAATTAAGATTTTAATATTGATTCTCTTTTAATAGTTATATTAAATTGCAAATTCTTTTCTTATATTAAATATTGTTTTTTAACCTTTTGAATCAAGTTAGGCACGTGATATCCTATTAAAGGAGCCAACAAAGTTATATGAGATCTATTTAAATAACAAAAAATAACAAATATTGGTCCAAAGTTTATTTGCTTTTGGCAATTGCACATTTTTCTCCATTTCAACTACTCGTTACACAAACTTTTTATTATAAAAGTTCTATCATTATGTTTATCTACTATTATTATATTAAAACTCTATTACTATATATGAAAGGAGTTTAGCAATACGAGAATCAAAAATAGGAACCAGAATGAGATTGTTTCATTTCATTGAGATCCAAGTAGGAGATAATATGTTTGACAACCTATCAGTTATGTTTAGACATTCCTTGCAGATTAAAAATATTTGTTAAATATTATGAATTTGATTTTGATGTTTCGTCTTGAATGATTTATTATCTGTAAGTAGTTTTACCTTTCCTTTTGATTTACCCCATTTGTTGTTCTGTAAATATCGTTCAGTTTGTTATTCTGTCATTCGTTCCTGATTCTTGTTCAGTTATCTGTATTGATCCTTCTGATAAATCAAATCTGAGCTTTTGATTCAGGTCCTACAAACTATACAAGCTGTGTATCGAATCCTATGCGGCGGGAGTTAATTAGCCGTCTCTTGTTATCGACTACTGTTATCGATTGTTATGAATTGTGAATCTGAACTTGTGATCGCGCTGCTATTAAGCAGCCACGACTTGTTATAGTGTCCCGTAGTGCTTGATATTATTTCGTGATTATTTGGTTATTTTATTGATTATTGAGCAATGTTCCGCTCACTCATTTCATTTTTTCTTTGCAGATAATAAAGTTAGATCGGGGTCTACCAGGTTAGAAATTACTTGACCAGAGCTAAAGATTCGAGTGGATTTGTTGATAATAATTATTATTATTATTTGGAGAATTCTATTGTAATTAAAGTTTTAATACTTATTTTTGAGACTGTAGAAGCTCTAGATTATTTATTTATTAATGGATTATAGTTTGTGTTATCGAGAGACTTGAGCCTTGTGGGTTTAGGAGGACTTGTCTTTCTAGGCGCGTGGTGATCTCTTCCAGAATTTATCACTATGAAGTTTCGGGTGCGTGACATTATCTACAAATAGTTTGAAGAAGGCTTGTACCTACAGGAAAATACGCCAACTATATGATAAGAGATATTTTACAATATTGAACTAAGCTAATTGTAAACTTATGTTGGACTTAACAATTAGGATATAAATTACCTTGAAAATTGTGAGTTCGTAACTCTTTATTATCGAATCAATTTCCTATCCTACGAATAAGAGAAAAATTAGGTTGAGAAATAGCTCGAGAAGATGATGAACTACGAAGAATATTTGTCTCATAAACATGATATAGTAGATGAAGTCCATTCCAATTCAAAAGCGATTCTGCAAAAGAGATGCTAATTTAGTACATAAGCATCAGCTAGTGGTGCACTTCTAGTCCAGTCATTTGCACACCCTAAACATTAAACTTTTCGAACGTCTATAATTTAATGTGGCCCTGATAAGCCTAGAAGGAATGCTTCAAAATGTAAACCCAGCAAAATACTCTCACAACACGTTGCCTTCTAGAGGTGCACTGTAATACCTGGTCAAAAAAAGAGAAAAAAAAAAAGCAAAAGAAAAAAGGGAAACAAAGTAACATGAAATGGGGAAAAGTAAAGTGAAGTGGGGAATAAAGTAGAGTGCAGGTAATGATGAAAAGCATGACAGTGATGACTTAGACCACCTTTTAAAAAAAAATTAGAAGAAGAATTAGATTTATTGCAAAGCCGTGCATAAGCTTAGAACCAATTTTTCTTTCCCTTGCTTCTGCCATTTTTCTTTTGGATTCATCACTCAAATAAGTAGAGAAGTTTAGACAACAATGAAGGCTCATAATCAAAGATTTCATAAGGTGAGGTAAGTGATTTAATTCATAGGCTAGAAAATTTATCGTAAGGTTTGAGATAATTTCTAGAATTAATTATTGATGACTTATTCGGTAATAGAAAGTTTGATTTATGTGTTTAGGAGATTGAAGTTGTGACTAAATTTTGCAATATTATGATTTGAGAATTTTTGCTTTGGGACCAAAGAATAAGTGAAATTCATCTATCTTTCTCCAAATATTTCACATGCTCATCTAAATTATAGATCCGTGATTTGTTCTCTATCGTGCTATATTGTTCGATTAATGTATGTTTAATCCAAAATTAGATTTGATATTTTATTCCATAAGATCTCTTAATATCAGCCTTCCCTTAAAGGATCAATCTTGACATTTAGTTATTTAGTGATCAAGTTCATATGAAAGTGTTAAATAAGATTAATTTTGTTCTTCTATTAAATTGATCGAATTTTAGATATTGTGTCATTGTTAGACTTTGTACTTTTAATTGATATTTTCATTTATCTTTGTATATCCATAAATGAGTTTGATTTCAAAATAAATTACTAGATCTTTATTTCTCAATTTGATGAAAAGTCCGAATATTTTGTTACTCTTTAATCTACAAGAGAAATAGAAGCATTTTGAAATGTTTGAATAAAAAAAATATATTGTTAAAGTTACTGTAAGTGACCTTGTGACTTTTAAAGTCACTTACGTGACTTCTGTTGAAGTCACACAAGTGACCAACAAAAGTCTCGTCTCTGGTCGATTGACCAGAGACGATATATATATATATATATAAATGACTTTATTTGTTTTATAAAGAGAATAAAGTAATATTGAAATAAGTTGATTTTTATTTCATATGATACAGTTGTGAGATTCAATTTCTTTAATATGTACTTAAATTTTATTTATTTATTTTTAGTTATGAATGTAATTTCTTTTAATTAGTTATGTTATGATTGTCCCCAAGTTAAAGAAATATTCTTAGAAACTCTGTGGTATTGCAATGGTTACCGTCGAATGACTTCTTTGTTTTTGTTAATTTTTCACGTAATCTTTTATCTTTGATTATGTATGTTATTCATTCGTACTTGTGTAATTTGAATAGTACCAATACTGTTACAGGACTATGGTACAGATACTGTTACTGTACTGCTTTAGCGGGTACTATTACCGTTACTAGTGAGTTGGGCCCAAATTTATACTGAACCGACATTGCACGTGTCACGCCCCGACCCAACCCTGCAAAAAGCCAAGCCCGGACCCGACACACGTACGGAGTCTCCTCTGTACCGTGGACGATCCGAAAACCCTACATTCAATATAATACTTGCGAAATCCACAATAATCATTTGAATCAAGATAACTTTCTTTTAGAAAACATACATCTTCTCATTAAACAACTTTGCAAACCAAAAATGTCATGCATACTACACAAGTATTCATGCCACTAAACAGTTAACCATTAGCTTGCATCTCTTACTAATTAAGTGAGTATATTTTTACAACTTTACAACCTTTAAACTTTTACAACAAAAGACCATAGAGGCCTCAAAATGGAAACTACATACAAGGCTACAAGCCTCAAAATGAAGTGCCAACCAAGCAATATACACATCAAGCATGGCCCGCACAAAAGTTTGACAACCAACCACCAGCTAAGCAAAGAAAGTGCTATCAAGGAAACACCTCCACTTGCTCTTCCTCCTCAATTACCTCAATAGGATCCGGTGCAACCACTCCTGTAAAGTATAGTATAGAAAGGAATGAGCAAAAACTATTGCTCAGCGAGGGTTATTGGTCTCAAGGACGGAGGTGAGAGGAGAATGCAATGCAAATAGTCAAGCAATTCATTCAATTATCATATAGAGACACAAGCAAAGCCAACAATAAAACAAGACAAGCATTAAAACTATAATCATTCATTCAAAGGATACGATTCACTTTCCACGAGCAACTTTCAATCACGAATCCGATGACGACGCGCCGGCCCAAACCACCTTATAACTTCAGTTTGGAATACCCCGAAAGTATTCATCAATTCTACGACCCAAATCTCCCTGGGAGGCAACCCAAGCGAAAAAGAGAATAGGACACGGAGCTAGGGCAACCAACACTGGCAACCCGAGGCTACCCAGAGAGGCCCATCACACCGCCCCTAACTCTATGAATGCAATACAATATACAATGCAACAATTGAGCATTCGAGCAATAAAGCCACATGTGGGAGAATAACAAAGTAGGTTACTCTCGCACGCAATAGCAACAGTTGATAAACATTTCAATCAGAATCAATTCTAACAAGTATAACAAGCAATATTAAGCATTCTATAGGCATAACATTAAGAAAACAAACAAAATCACAAAACGACCCCAACTTTCAAAACGCTACTACTTTCAAACGAGCCATGAGTTTTGGAAACCGACTTCACCAATCCTCCTAGGTCACCATAAGGCACGTCTAAAGACCCGAAACCCTACTTTACCCTAGAATTCCCGCAAAGCCCCGATTTCCCCCTTTACTCGTTTGAACTACCGCTACCCTAACCAAACACCCAACCAATGCCATAAGCGCACCAAAAGTGCTTCCATGGCCTCCCGTGACAATGCATTCACGCAAAACGAGAAAATGCTAAACTCGACCTAAACGACCCCAATTTGTACCAAGGCATTTTTCTCCGTTTTTTCATTACGCAACCCAATCAAATCATGCATTTAGGCATTCTAACATATCTAGCATCTTTTCACATCAACAGAACGCAAAACAAAGCAACTTTTACGAAACGGGGATTTACTATTCATAATTTACTATTCAATTCACATTTTAAATTACAATCGCTATATTTAACCGTAGAAAATGCTAAAAAGCTATAAATACATGTTCTACAATTGTCAAGGAACATTCTTCAAGCATCAAAACGGATAAACTAACGATCTACGCATAAAACCTAAAAATTAAAGTTGATATTCCAAACTTTCAAATGCACAAATAAACATGCTTCCCTCACCTTAGACGCTCCTAGATGCTAGGAAAACCTCGTTGGATGCCTCGGAAATGACCCCGTGCAAGCTCTCGCGAAGATTTGAAGATTGAATGTTGAAAATATTTTTTTTCTCTCCTCAATGTTTCGGCCTGCTCACCCTTTTTTTTCAGCTTTGTGTTTTATTTTTGCAAGGTTTTATGCTTAATAAAAGATGACAACTCAAGTCAAATGGTCAAGGCTTGGTCAAAGCTAACTTAAGTTGGTCAAATAAGCTTATTTTAGGCATTTTAAGGCTAAAATAACTAATGCAATTATATTTCTAATCAACAACAACTAAAACACTAAAATTTAAACACTAAATACTAGTTTTGACTATTTGCTGAGGACTAGAAAACACTCTCTAACTATCGCTCTCGAAATGCAATGCACTTTGCGACAATAAAGATGTAACAATTAAATTCCAAAGAATTTAAGAAAAACATAATTTTCAGAATAATAAACAAGAAAATTTCACATTCCGGACTCGAGTATTACAACACGGGTTAAATGCAGTTACTGAACTGACACTGCACGAGTGAAATGCAGTAACAATTGTTTCTATATATTTTGTTTATGAGTCGTGTTGGCCTGAAAAGCTTATAATCTTTATTTTGATAATAACAAAACATCTTAATTCTGATTTAGAATTCTTATTTGAATATTGGGTAAGTTATTCAATCCATCAGCACAAGATTGTCAAGCAAATCCACTTCAACATGAAGTCATTCAAAAGGATCAAAGACCAGTTTCAACCTATTGGATCAAAGTCAAAACCCAAATCAGAAATTGTATCAAAGCCCAAAAGGTATTCTTATATCTTGTCTCATTCAAATGAAATCTCTCATAATGAATCAAGTTATGAAAACCCGAAGAAATGAAGTTGAAGACTCGACGATAAAAAAAGAGTTACAAGGAAGGAGATATGGCGACATAAGGGGTACCGACATCAAAAATGTTGTTTGCCTAAGTATGACTTGTGTAGCTCATAATTTCTACAAAAAGATTTTTTATTTGCAAAATATCCTTTGAACATATATTTTTAAAAAGTTCATTGCAAACTCATTTTTGAAAAACAAGACGTTTTGGATTTCAAAATCTTGTGGCATAAAAATTGTTCAATATCTTTTTAAGAAGTTTTTGAAAATATTTTGAGATGTTAAAAATGCTAGAAACACTTTTTTATAAGTGCCTTCAAATGTGCCCAAATGCTTTATTATTTAACAAATTATTTTGGGGCTCAAAAAGGTCACTTTTCAGCATTTTGAGCATCCGGGCGTTACTAGCTTCATCCAGTCGACTGGATGAAGGCCACAACAACAGGCAGAGAGCTCTGGTCCCGGCGTTACCTGCCCCATCTAGTCGACCGGATGAAAGGCTCAACGACCGGAAGGCTTAACGGAAAAATCTGAGATTTTTGCATTTTATCCGTTTTGTGTCTAACTTTTCCCTCTTTTTAAGTCATGCTCTCTCGCCATCCACAACATCTCTCCAAGCCTTAATCTTCAGATTTCCAAGCTAATCCAAAGAGTTTTTCATATCATTTTCTTTGAGAAATCTTGAGCTATCACTTTCATATCTTTGAGCATTCAAAGTATTATTCAATTGTAATATCAAACTCAAATAGGAGTTGCTATTCTTATTTACACACAATCATTGTATTACACTATTGCACATAGATTGAGAGAATCATTGCAAGAAGAAGTGTTGTAATCCTTTGTGGACTCAAAGGAAGAGAGATAACTAGGTTGAGCTTCACCTACATTTGAAGGAGCTCGTGTAACTCTTGTGGACTCAAGAGTAATTATAGTTGGTTTTTGGTTCACCAACATTTGAAGAAACATCTTAGTGGAGATTGTTTAAATCCTAAGGGAAGGGAAGACCTTAGGTGGTGGACTAGGCCTTCGGGAGTGCGAACCACTTGAAAATCATCGTGTTTGATTTATCTTACCCTCGCTCTTTATTTTCAAGTCATTTATCTTCCAATTAGATATTGCACAAATTGATAGTTAAGATAATTATTGATTTATCCACTTAGAAATTAATTCTTGAAGTTCTAGTTGTTTAGTTATATATTTGTATGCTCACTAAGTGTTTGATAAATTGCTTATAAGAACTTCTAGAGTATAATTATCTTTTGCTAAATAGTATTTCCGCATTAGATTTTTAAAATTAGTAATCTTGCCAAACAATCTAATTCAACCCCTCCCCCCCCCCCCCCCTAGGTTATCTTGGACCAACAAGTGGTATCAAAAGCTAGTACTCTATATATAGTTTAACATCTAGTAGAGGATCCCTATGGCAAGCTCATCAATGTCTAACATAGTTGAAGGACAATCTTCCTCTAGACCACCATTGTTTAATGGAACAAACTATTCTTTTTGGAAAACTAGGATGAGAATCTATATTCTAGCAAATAACATAAGAGTATGGAATGTGATAAAAAAAAAATGGACCAATCAACCCTACTCTAACTAAAAAGGAAGGAGAACAAAGCATCACAGTCCCTAAACTGAAAAAAGACTTTAATGATAATGATTTCAAAATGTATGAAAGAAACTTTAAAGCTATGAACATGTTATATCTTGCTTTAGATTCAATTGTAAATAATGGTTGACATAGAACAAAAGGAAGCTGAAGGTAGAAGAATAAGGAAACGGGCGGGGGTGTTTGAAGACGTATTACTTTGGGTTTGTTTTCTTAATTTAAATTATAAATTATTTTTCTGCTTTAAAAGTTAGAATTCAATATTATAATATGTAGAATTTAATTTATTTATATTTTATTTTTACTTGTAGATGAATTCGTTATAGAGACTATGAAATTGGTGAAATTGAATAGAGAGACAGAAATAGAGAGTTTTGTTGGAGTAAAATTAAGATAAAGAGTTTATAAAAGTAAAGAGTCACAAATTTCACTCTCTATTATGAAGAAAAAATAGAGAGTCTATTGGAGTTGCCCTTATATCATGACGAGTATCGCAGATAAAACCAAATGAAATAAAATAGAGAAAAAATAAAGAGTCCGTTGAAGTTAACCTTATATCATGACGAGTACGGTGGATAATATCATGACGAGTATGATGGATAAAACCAAATGAAATAAAGTAAGAGTTGCCCTTATATCATGACGAGTGAGGTAGATAAAATCAAATGAAATAAAGTAAAAGTATTTAAAAATAACAATTCTATTGGGAGCACTGATCAGATTGTGTAATCCTTTCCTCTTTTTTTTGACATTATAATGTTCATTACTCAAATATAACAACAAAACATTTACATCCCAAAATTTTGTTATTTTAATGCACCCATTCGGGTTATAAGCATTCATCAATGGGCTCAACGGGCACCTACTGTTCACTTGATTATTTATGACGCTGATTGCTTTAGTAAATCTCCGATGTGGGAGAGGAGTGTGGTCAAAATAGAGATTACCAAACTGTTGGGGTTATTTTCTAATTCTAACGAAATATACATAAATATCTTGAGCTTTTGTTTTGCTTGGCTGATTTTCATTTTGTGTCGAGAAGAATCGAAAACAGAGAAAGCCTTTGGTTTTGGATTTTTCTTCCATTTCAAGGAAGATCATGGGTGAATGTGCAGGTGAGTGAAAAAAGATTTTAATGGTTGAATTGGCAACACTGTCTATATGCATCTCTTTGTTGGAATTAATCAAACAAAATGTATATTTGGACCGGTTCGAGAAAATTGACTCTAAGTCTTATTCAAACTCGATACATGAACAAGTCTCACACCGATGCTTCAACCATTCCACCACTATACTACCTCCTTGAGGTCAATAACCATGTAACTAGTCAAAGTTTTCTCGGCATTTACACAATAATAGCTTCATGATTACTCAACTTATAAGTGTTGACCTCCAATCTTTTTTTTTTTTCATTGACGAAGAAACTCAACTGAAATTATACTACATTGAATTTAACGTAAGACTACAAACTTCATGGTGCAACAATGTGTCTGACACATATTTAAAATTAGTCAAAGGTTTTTCCATAAGAATTCTTCGTATGAGTTAAATGCAGAAAATTAAATTAGTGATATCTAGAAATTTTTATTCCATATAGTATATAGTGTTTTATATTATACGAGTATGGCGAATAAAACCAAATGGAATGAAGTAAAAGTACCAAAAAATTATGGTTCAATTGGGACATTGGTAATGTACACAAGGTATATTTAAATTGGTTCGAGAAAATTGACTCCAAGTCTTATTTAAATGCGATACATGAACAAGTCTCCGCTTCAAGTATTACACCATTAAACTACCTCTTTGGGGTCAATAATTAAAATTTTATTGGCATTTGCACAACAATAGCTCCACGATTACTCAACTTATACGTGTTCACATCTAATATTTCTTTTTTTCTTTTGATTTTTTTTTATGGCAAAGAAAACTCAACTAAAACTACACTACATTGAATTCAATGTAAGATTACAAACTTCGTACTACAGACATATTTAAAATTAGTCATAGGTGTTTCCATAAGAATTCTTCGTCTGAGTTAAATGCAGAAAAAATTAGTGGAAGGTAGAAGTTTTTATTCCATATAGTATACATACGAGTATGGCGAATAAAACCAAATGGAATGAAGTAAAAAGTACAAAAAAAAAAAAATGAAAGTTCAATTGGGACAATTAGTGATTTCTAGGAGTTTTTATTTCATATAGTATATAGTTTTTCATATCATTACGAGTATTGCGAATAAAACCAAATGAAATGAAGTAAAAAATAAAAAGTAAAAAAAAAATTACCCATTGAAATAAAGTAAAAAGTATCAAAAAGATGCGGGGTCAAATGGTGAAATTAATTACTCACCTTTTCCAATATACTTCATATTCCAGCATTCCATTACTTTAATTCCCCCATTACACGCTAGCATAACTGTGCTCAGCAATTGAGTCTGGTTCACCTGACTATTTATGAAGCGAATGGCTTTAGTACTCCGAGGTGGGAGTAGACTTGTTTCCATAAGGCCTCTCTCTCTCTCTCTCTTTCCAGCGCATCGAATCGAATACTAAAATAACAATTATAATTTAATCTTCTCGTTTCACTTCCATTTGGAACATAACAATTAAAGTGCTTATAGGCACTCATCACCCTTCCAAAATTTTAACATAATTAATAAAATTTCACTTTTTTCTTTTTTGATACCATGAAAAATATCCCAATATTAACCAGCCCCATTGGATAGACCGGGTTACTACCACCTCAAACTAATATGGGGTGCATCAATTTCACAATGTACAGCTTAATCGCTAAGTTGAGAATCAAAACGCAGAAAGTGCAATGCCCCGACCTACTAGGTAAGTCAGACAAAAAATTCACATTCCAAAACCCATACTGGTTTTTTCTTCTTTTGGCTCTTTTTTCCTTTTGAACTAATAATATTGGCTTTCTTATGATTCAATTGGGATAAAGGATTATTACTACATCCAAAGAAAAAAGAAACAAAAAACTAAAAAGTTATGATTCAATGAAGTTCAAGGAGGTGAGGAACTGTCTAGGTGGACAGCCCTTCCCCTCCTCATACTTTCAAGATCATAAACTACGAGCAGGTAGACTTGGGCAAGTTAGTATAAAGCGGAAATAGATGTGATGAATAATCGATGTGGGAAAAACGCTTGATGACAATGTTCGATAGACCAAGCACAGCTATGACTGCAAAAAGTGAGTTTCTTTCTCCCCTTCTTCCTCTTCTCATCTCGAAAATTGGACTTATGAAAAGAATAAATGAGGTAGCCCCTCCAAAATGTTTAATCAAATATAGTTTTGTCAGATCTTCAATACTAATGTTGTGTCTCACTAATTGGGTTGAACTTAACAACTCATTGAACCTTGTTATGATGAGAACAGTTCCGTGCATGAGTATAATGAGCTGCAGCTCTTGACTGGCACATAAATCCTAATATTGCTAATAATGTCATATAAAATCAAGAGAATTGGTGAGATTAGGAATGTCATAAAGTATCTGTGCAATCTGAGTTGGAAAGTGTTATGTTAAAATTGATAATGATCCATCTCAAGTACGAAATTTGAATATCTTGATAAAGTTATTCATAATTCTTCAGTCTCTGATTTACTTGTCGCATGTCTCAGTACTGATTGATAGTAACAAATTTAAGTCTCAGTACTAACAATTAAGACACTAACATCATCTGATCTCTTGCGCTACTTTCTGCACATAAATATACTTTTTTTTTGTAATGCCCCTCACTTGCAAGTTGTAGTCCAAAAAAAAAAAACTTAGCATGCGTAGGATTGTTTTCAGCTTTTCAGAATTTGTTCTCTCATATGCACGTCTTCATTTTTATGTTGCTTTTGTTTTTTTTTTTTAAAGGTAAAGCTCATGAATGCAAAATAGTGGAATCTATCGAGTTAGGTGTCCATAAGTGGGATTGGTGGGTTGGTGTTAAGAAAAGCTGATGGCAAGATTAAAATATTGATGCCACAAACAAATAGGAAAGAAACATGCTGACCTTGTTGATATATCCTAATATACACGGCTACCAATAGGAATTAAATAAGAGAAAACACCAATGTCTTAAAATTTGATGTCAGGACAAATAATCTTTTAGTTATCTTAAGTGGTATAATATCTTATCTGTAGGAAATATAATATTACACCAAGTATGGTATGCATCATTACACTAAGTGTACACTCAAGTATTTTTAATATAAATTATAAAAAAAAATGATAGTTTGGTTATAAAAGGCCATAGGAATAAACATGCCTAGACGTTTTACACTCCAAAAGTTTAAAAAAAAAAGAAAAGAAAAAGAGATCTTACTTACGCGAAACAGAGTCAAGCTTGTAGTTTCAGTGTGGCAATTTTTGTGGTTGGGCTTGATATCATGGAGCCATCACACATTCATATGAATAGTGACTGTTCACTATTCGTTAATAGTATTCTAAGTTACTACTCATAAATAGTGAACACAGTCACTGTTCATTCGTTACTAATGTACCAAAAAAATATATAGAACATTGCTAGACTATAAATCTTGCATGTCTTCAAAGTTATCTTGTATTAATAAATTATTTTCGCACTAAAGGTCCAGCGACCATTAGTTGATTATTGAAATCTAGTATAAACTAATGTCCTAGGCTGTGAAACTCGGATCCTTATTGGTGGGGGATCAAAGTCAATATGTTAAGACTTTATTGGCAGGGAATAAAAGTCAATATGTTAAGACCTTTATTGGCGAGGGATAAATACTAATATGTTAAGACCCTTAAAGGCGGGGGATAAATGCCAATGTGATAAGACCTTTTAAGGCAGGGGGATAAATGCCAATAACTAAGTAAAATATTATTCTTTTAACGGAATTGTGCATATTTGAACACTATTTGTCGCTTTGTATGTTCTTTGATCATAGACAATATTACAGTACATTAGAAATTCGACAATGGACAAAATCTAATTTGATTTGTACATAAACATCTCGATTTTCAGAATGTGATATAATTTGATTTGTACATAAAGAATTTACAGTACGTAATTAATTGTGATTTGATTTGATTTTAGATTCTATCTATAACCATGGGGTAATTTCTCAAATAAGTTATAAGCCCTTGGATTAAAATTGTGTAGCTCACTTTCTTGAATATGGACTAGATTTGTCACGCCCTGAGCCCTTCATCATTATTAAACTATTTCACAAATAGTTTCAACGCAATCTATATACATCTCTTAATCAAATTCGATACATGAACAAATTTTATACCTACATTTCAACCATTCCACCATTAAACTATCTCCTTAGTGTCAATAATTATGTATCTAGTCAAAGTCTTCTATGCATTTACTGATTTACACAACAATAACTCCCTGATTACTCAGCTTATACATGTTGATCTCTATTTTTTTTTTTTTGTATATGAAGAAAAACTCAATTAAAACTACACTACATTGAATTCAACGTAAGATTACAAACTTCACGGTGCAGCAATGTGCTTGACACAACGTGACATATATCGTAAGATTACAAACTTTATGGTGAATTGAATTCAACGTGACACATATTTAATATTAGTCAAAGATTAGTGGTATCTAAAAAAAATTTATTAACCAAATGGAATGAAATAGAAAATAGTAGTTTAATTGGGACAATTGGACAGCTCGCATAACACCTCCCCGCTTTTCCCCCTTTTTTCAATAAATTGTTTACTCTAATAAATTCATATTTCAACATTCTACCTATTTATTACCCTCATTTGGGTTACAAGCCCACATCAACGAGCCCGGCGGTGACCTCCTCTTAACCTGATTATTTATCAAGCTGATTGCTTTAGTAAACCTCCGATGTGGGAGAAAAAATGTGTCAAAATAGAGATTACCAAACTGTTGGGGTTATTTTCTAATTCTAACAAAATATACATAAATATCTTGAGCTTTTGTTTTGCTTGGCTGATTTTCATTTTGTGTTGAGAAGAAAGAGAGAAAGCCCTTTGGTTTTGGATTTATCTTCCATTTTCAAGGAAGATCATGGGTGAATGTGCAATTTTTGGAGTTTAACATCATTTTTTTTTTTGTTTTTTGTTTTTTAATGATTCCATAGCCAAGTAATAACATGATGAATGGATAGTTTTTATAACGATTTGTGTGGTGTGGTTGTGAAAGTGGCCTAGGGTTTTGATGCTATGAAATTTTTTTGGGAGCTTTGACGAGGTAGAGTGAGGAATAATTTTCGCCATGTCCTCTTTTGTTTAATTCTTCTTTTTCTCTTTCGAAATAATCTGATGAATAATTTTTGGATTTTGAATTCGATTTTCTTTAACACGTCAATTCTGATCGTGTATGTATCGTGAAGTCTGATTGCCGCATCGTTTCATGGTCTCCCCTGATTTTGTAACAGAAACCTGACATCCCTTTTGCTTTGGTAAAAGCTGAATTTTCTTTTGTTCCTATATTTCATTTTTGTTGATAATAGCTCTTGTATGTATATCATGAATTTCTTTGGGAAATTATTGCTTAGCATAACTTTTTGGGGACTGATAATGTAGTTCATCTCCAACTCCTGTTAAATTCACATGATTCATGTTCACAGCTGTTTTGAATTGATTTGAAATATCGTTAGATATTAAATTCAATGTTGTTGTTTTCTTTAAAAAGTTCCAAGCTTTCAATCTTCCTATGTTGAAAAGTTATTGAAATTCTATCTGTCAAGTTTATTGTTGTTACATCTTATTAATGAAGAACGAATTTTATTCTCGCCTTCCAATTTTTCAGTGATCTCCATAATTGGTTTGTATCTTCCACTTTAAGATTTTGAATTCAAGTGACTTCTCTCAATGATTATTTTAGTGTTCTCCCTATGTGCCAATTTTTCTAATATTCTGTTGTCTAACTCCTTGCCAACTTCTTTTTTGAGGTCTTTTCTTATTAAGTCTTCTCTGTTGGCCCTAAGCATTGTGTAAATTCTCATTTTGTAGTCTATGCTCATAGATCTTCTCAACGATTAGCACCGTGGGTTAAAGTTTATCTTGTGTTTTATATAGGTCTTATACCCTCGGACTGATATAGGTATTCTTATTAGTGTCTTCAAATTGTATGATTGTCTCTCCTCTCCGTCTACCTTTAGCATGTTTTGAGAGTCTGGATTCTTTGAGTTTTGTTGAGTTGAGTTTCCTGTGTTTAAAGAATTTCTTAACTTCCTTTCGTGTACTCTGCTGTCAGTGAACAAGAGACCTCTTTTTAGTGAACATGAAACCTCTTTTAGTATTCCCCTCCCCTTTTTTAATGTGTAAATAACGTGAGTTGAACCCAGTCTTAAGTGAACTCTTGAGTATAGCTACCCCATTTAGACTACTCAGAAGTGAGTCTATATTTGTTTAGCCTTGTGCTTAGTTTCAGTTACCCTGTTTGCTTATTTTCTAAAGATTGATATCCATTAGGTATTGGGTATTGACTTGGATTCTATCCAATTAACACTACGGTCATATTTTCTTACGATACTCTTGCTTTGGAAGCTTATCCCACTCCACTTCGTTAAGTGGTATGTGTATATACTCGTACATTTGTTTGTTTTATCATTTGTTCATAATCGTAAGCTGCGTATTTGTGTATATGTGTGAGATGTGCACTTATCGCCTGATGATGGGGGCTTAGTACTCACCTTGTGTTTTGTCTGGTGGAGGCTTAGTACTCACTTTTTGACCGGCGTTGCACGGGTAAATACAGTCGTAGCTTATGGTTGTCTATTCATCTTATGCATGATGAAGCCGTTTTTGTGTCCTTGTGTTTGACCTCGTTCTTGATTCAACTATATCATTTGTAGCTTCATATGTTATATAAGATCTTTCGCTTTGGCCTTTTGTTTATGTGTTCATATGACTAGCCTTATATTTTATTCCTGGTTATGTCATTCGATGCTCTATGATTAGCCCTGTACTTTGTGGTGGCTACACCTCTTCCTTTTATATAGATATGGACGTCGTTGTGAATAATTCTTTTATGCTATTTTCAGTTATCTCTGGTGTATAAATTATCATGTGTGTATACCTCTCCTTGTGGGTAGTTATGTGTCCCGTTTTGGCCACTCTGTTTGCATCTCCATACCATATGATCGATTCCTTATGTTAACTTTTGGTTATATCCTTCATCCATAAAACTTACTTCACCCTTTATTGTGTTTCCATATCCTTGTGAATAAGCTTGTGTTTACTAAATTTTAGTTACGATTACATTCTTATATCCCATATAATTTAGCTTCGTTATTTAGTCTCGCTTCCATTCTGTTTATTGTGTATGTCTCAGCTTCCTGAGTTCCCATGTAGTCGTTGACTCAATTGAATTTCTATTATTAAGTTCTTGGATGGTCCAGTCTTACTATCTAGCTAGACCCTTCTATTAGTTCTCCGATTTGTTTTGTATTCATGATTAATCTTACTCATAAATTCTTGTAATATCGCTTTCTCTCTCCGACTCATATTGATCTATGATTTGGTATAGGGTACCTTGTGTTTTGTTCTTTGTCAGTTGTTTATTGTATTCTCTTTCATAATAACTTTTCTAAGTTCTTCTATAAGACAAACTATGTTTTCGTAAAAATAATTTTTACCACACATCATACCTTATGTCATTAACATTTATGAGATTCATATGATTGTCATAAACTTGCCGAGATCATATGATTCAACGTGCGTGGCGAATGTATATATTGACATATAGACTTGACGGCATAACAAATATTTGGACGCGTCATGGTTAGATATTGCAATGCGCCTACTAGACGACGAAAATCAGTTGGGTCTTGTAATAAATCACCCTCTTCAGGATGCAATCGAGAACCTGCCATTGGTGTCTCAAAGCAGTTAAATTGAATATTTGGTCTGAGTTAAAGTGAGACTTTGGTGATCAAAGTGAACCTCCATTCCTAAAAATAATGCAATTTGCCCAAATCCTTCATATCAAAGGCATTAGAAAGAACTGTAACAAAACTAGAAATGGAAGAAGATGAATTGCCCGTAATAATAATGTTGTCGACGTCGATTAAAAGAATGAGAATATGATCTGTTGAAAATCGAACGAACAATGAAGCATCATGGTGTGCATGGATAAAATCACAAGCAAGCAAAAAATTGCTAAACTTTTGATACCAGGCTCGAGGAGTTTGCTTCAACCCATAAAGAGATTTGTGCAACTTATCGACATGGTGCGAATGATCAGAGTCGATGAACCCTTGCGGCTGAAGCATATAGACTGTCTCTGATAAGTCACCATGCAGAAACACATTTTTGACATCTAACTGTGGCAAATGTCAGTTATTAGATATTACAAGAATCAAAATTAAACGAATGATATCAGGGCGCACCGGCACCACTGGACTAAAAGTATCACCAAAATCTCTGTCTGGCTATTGATTGTTGTGATAGGCCTAGACTAATTTAGAGAACTAGAACTTATGTAGAAAATATTTAGGAAGTGGAAGAGGAGAATTTTAGAGGAACTAGAGAATTTGTATTGAAGAGAAGATTACAACTTTGGCTTGGTTACAAATGCTTGAAGTTGCCCCCTATTTATAGGTGTTTAAGGAGCATTCTACACACAAGATATTTTGAAGATTCTTAGAATATGCTAGATAATATTCCTAGATCTTTCTAGCTAGTCAAATAAAATATTTCTCTCTAGATACTTCCTAGAAAATATCTCAACTTCAAGATTTCTCTAGATATAGGGCTTGGGCTTATAATTGGGCAATGCTCTTATTCTTTTGGGCCAAGTGAGTAAATATTTTAGCTAGCCCAAATGCTTTAGTATTAATACTTAGCCCAAATACTTGATGTCCAATCCTTAGCCCAAATTTACCTTAGCCCAAATTCAAGTTTACTTTCCAACACCCCCTCTTAAACTTGAATTTGTCATTCCAAGGCAAGATCTCAACTTGAGAAAAACTTCAGTTGAGAGAGGCTTGGTGAAGATGTCTGCTACCTGGTCTTGCGACTTCACGTACTTTATCTGGACATCCTTCTTTGTCACACATTCTCTGATGAAATGATATCTGGTATCAATGTGTTTGCTTCTATCATGGAAGACAGGATTCTTGGCCAACGCAATTGCTGATTTGTTGTCCACGAATATTTCTATTGCTTCATCTTGAGAAATGTTGAGCTCCTTAAGCAAATTCTGTAGCCATAGCGCATGACACACAGTTACAGTAGCGGCTACATACTCAGCTTCACATGTCGATAATGTGACTATTGGTTGCTTCTTTGAAGTCCATGTGAATGCTGTGTCTCCTAAGTAGAATACGAACCCTGTTGTACTTTTTCGATCATCTATGTTCCAGCCCAATCACTATCACTATATCCCTCTAACTTGAAGTTGCTTGTAGAGGGATAGAGGATACCGTAATCAATAGTGCCTTTTATATATCGAAGGATTCTTTTTGCAACCTTGAAGTGATGAGTTGTTGGAGTCTCCATGAACCTGCTGATGAGTCCTACTCCAAATAGGATGTCCGGTCTTGTGCAAGTCAAATATCGTAGGCTCCCGACCAGGCTCTTGTACAATGTTGGATCTACCTTCTCAGCTTCATCATATCTTGATAGTTTTACTCCACATTCTACTGGGGTAGTTATTGGCTTGCAGTTGTCCATATTGAACTTCTTGAGAATTTCCTTTGCATATCCTTCTTGGGATATAAAGATACCATCATCCCTTTGTTTCACTTCAATTCCGAGATAGTATGCCATGAGCCCGATGTCCGTCATTTCGAATTCTCGTGTCATTGCCTTCTTGAAGTCTTCGAACATATTTGGATTGCTTCCAGTGAAGATCAAGTCATCCACGTACAGACAGACAATCATAATATCTCCTTTTTCATCCACCTTTGTGTATAGTGCGTGCTCGTGAGGACATTTCTTGAAATTATTCTCTTCAAAATACTTGTCGATTCTGGTGTTCCATGCCCGAGGAGCTTGCTTCAACCCATACAAAGCCTTTTTTAACTTCAAGACTTTGTCTTCATGGCCTCGAACGATGTAGCCTTCAGGTTGCTCAAGGTATACTTCTTCTTCGAGAAATCCATTAAGAAATGCTAATTTAACATCCATCTGATAGATCTTCCACTTCTTTTGAGCTGCTAATGAAATCAGCAATCTTATTGTTTCTAGTCGAGCAACAGGAGCGAAGACTTCATCATAGTCAATACCAGCTCTCTGCTTGTATCCTTTGGCCACCAATCTTGCTTTGTATCTTTCAACTTCTCCTTTGACGTTCTTCTTAACTTTGTAGACCCACTTTACTCCGATTGCCTTGTGTCCTTTTGGTAAGGTTGCCAGCTCCCACGTTTCATTCTTCTCTATTGCTTTAATTTCCTCATCCATAGCTTTTCTCCATTCTTTGCTTTTTGCTGCTTCTAAATAATTGAGGGGCTCGCAATCAGCAAACAGACAGAATAGAGTGAGGTCATTTTGATTCTCTGTTACCTCATAAATTTCTTGTAGAGTCTTCATTCGGTGAGGCCTTTCATCCGAGCTCTCCGTTGATGATGATGTTGCTTCTTGTGGTGTTATTGGTGATGAAGGCGGGGTCTCATGATTGGTTACTTCTTCAATTCTTAGCGGTTCTTCTTCGTGCATTAAAAAGAACTAGTACTGCTCTTTTTCTTCTTTACTCCAATCCCACGAGCTCTTCTCATCAAACTCCACGTCTCTGCTTACAGTGGACTTCCTTGTACTTGGATTGTATAACTTGTATCCTTTTGAGTTTTGATCATAGCCGATGAGGATATACTTCTCGCTCTTATCATCGAGCTTTGTTCTTCTTTGGTCTGGAACATGTACATAGGCTATGCTTCCAAATACTCGTAGGTGTGCAACACTTGGCTTGTGCCCGCTCCATGCTTCTTGGGGTGTTTTATTCCATACGCTCCTTGTAGGAGAACGATTTGATAGATACACTGCACAATCCACAGCTTCAGCCCAAAATTCCTTTGGCATCATCTTACTCTTGAGCATGCTTCTTGCCATGTCGAGGATGGATCTGTTCTTCCTTTCTGCGACTCCATTTTGTTGTGGTGAGTAAGGAAGAGTGAGTGGACGTTTGATTCCATTTTCTTCACAATATGACTTGAACTCTTGTGAGTTGAATTCTCCTCCTCTGTCGGATCTCATCGCCTTTATTGTATATCCACTTTGTTTCTCCACAAGAGCCTTGAATTTCTTGAAGGCATTGAAGACCTCTGATTTTTCTCTTAGGAAATACACCCATGTCTTTCTGCTGAAATCATCAATGAAGAGAAGGAAATACCTGTTTTTGCCAAAAGATGCTGGGTTAATTGGGCCGCACACATCGGTGTGAACTAATTCCAATGGCCTCCTTGTTATTGATGATGCCTCTTGTGGGAAGCTTTTCCGAAATTGCTTTCCAAGTAGACATCCTTCACATAGTTGATCAGGGTGATCGATGGAAGGTAGCCCTTTGACCATATGCTTCTTTGATAACAGCTTTAGTCCTCCAAAATTGAGATGGCCCAACCTCAAATGCCATAGCCAAGAAGTGTCTTCCAAGCATGCTTTCAAACATTTGAGGCTATCATTTTGAATGTTTAATAGAAACATTCTATTCTTGGTCATGGGCACTTGGGCAATTAAGTTTCCTCTATGATCTCTTAGGAAGAGACTATGATTTTTCATATGGATATCATAGCCTTTTTCTAAGAGTTGGCCCATGCTCAAGATATTAGCCTTCATGTTGGGCACGTAGTATACATTGGAGATGAATTGGTGTCTACCATCTTTTAGGCGGATGAGTATTTTACCTTTGCCCATTACTGGAGTCTTAGATAGGTCTCCAAACGTGACATTTCCATTCACCGATTCATCAAGCTCGACAAACATGTTCTTGTTGCCGCACATGTGATTGCTTGCACCTGTGTCGAGGTACCATGTATGTTGTTCTCCATCTCCGTATCCCTTGTATGCAAGCAAAAGAGTTGAATCTACCTCATCATTCTTTTGCTCGACATAATTAGATCTCTCCTCTACATTCTTGGTTGAACTTCGGCATTCTGAGGCATAATGACCGAATTTGTGGCAATTGTAACATTCAACTTCTGACTTTTCATACCTTGGTCTTTGAGCACCTCTTCTTCCATATCTACTTGATGATTTATTGTTATCCTCCTTCTCGTTGTAGGACGTGTTGTATCCTCTTCTTCCTCGGCCACGACCACGACTGCGTCCACGTCCACGTCCACGTCCTTGTCCTTGTCCACATCCTCGCCCTCTTTGGCTTCTTCCATCGCCAAGGTCTCGATCTCCTCGATTGAGGTTGAGTTTCGCTTGTAAGACGTGGTCTAGTGATTCCTTATTCCTTCTCTTGATCTTCTCTTCATGTACTTGAAGCTTACCGGTGAGTTCATGAATGGTCATTTTCTCTAGATCATTAGATTCTTCAATTGCTACTACTATATGGTCAAATTTTGAATCTAATGATCGGATAATTTTTTCAACGACCCGAACATCACCCATGCTTTTATCATTTGTTTGTAGTTGATTAACTATTGATTGAACTCTTGAAACATAATCGGAGATTGACTCGGATTCTTTCATTTGTAAATTTTCAAACTCAACTCTAAGAGCTTGAAGACGGGCTTTTCTTACCTTATCAACTCCTTGGTGTGCTTTCTCAAGAATCTCCCATGCTTTCTTAGCTGTTGAAGCTTCGGCAATCTTCTCAAATGTGGCATCATCCACGGCTTGTTGGATGATTGAAAGAGCCTTTTGATCTTTCATCTTAGACTCTTTCAAAGCCTTCTTTTGTGCTTGACTAAGAGTGGCCTCATCTTCGGGAACCTCATAACCTTCTTCAACAATATCCCATATATCTTGGCCGCCAAGATATGTCTTCATTTGGATGCTCCTCCTTCTATAGTTGTCGTTGGAGAGCCTTGGAAATGGGAATGCTACACTTGATGTCGCCATAACCTAGCTCTTGATACCACTTTGTTGTGATAGGCCTAGACTAATTTAGAGAACTAGAACTTATGTAGAAAATATTTAGGAAGTGGAAGAGGAGAATTTTAGAGGAACTAGAGAATTTGTATTGAAGAGAAGATTACAACTTTGGCTTGGTTACAAATGCTTGAAGTTGCCCCCTATTTATAGGTGTTTAAGGAGCATTCTACACACAAGATATTTTGAAGATTCTTAGAATATGCTAGATAATATTCCTAGATCTTTCTAGCTAGTCAAATAAAATATTTCTCTCTAGATACTTCCTAGAAAATATCTCAACTTCAAGATTTCTCTAGATATAGGGCTTGGGCTTATAATTGGGCAATGCTCTTATTCTTTTGGGCCAAGTGAGTAAATATTTTAGCTAGCCCAAATGCTTTAGTATTAATACTTAGCCCAAATACTTGATGTCCAATCCTTAGCCCAAATTTACCTTAGCCCAAATTCAAGTTTACTTTCCAACATTGATTGTATCCCTTCGTAACTAAATGGGCTTTGTATGCTCGAAAGAACCATTTGATTTTTGCTTTGTGCGATACACCCACTTGCAGCAATTATATTCATATACGGAGAAGCAGGCACCAGCGACCATATCTTGTTTTTAATGAGAGACTTAAATTCTTCAGTCATATTGCTAAACGCCAATTCGAGTCTTTCGCAGCTTGTCTGTAGCAAGTTGGTTCAGGAGGTAGGGAGTGGGTAGTGGCTAAGAGACACCGAGGGATAGGGTAGCGGGTAGAAAAGAGAACTCGAGGTTTCTGTGTGCTGTCCATGTTGCGAGTTATCATGTGGTGCACACGGGTAGCTAGGTTGAGTTTGTGCAGTTGTGGCGTGTACATTTTGAGGAGAAATAGGATTAATTTCAGCTAGATGAGGTGGTGTAATTGGAGTAGGATTATCATAGTTTGAGTGAAGTGATGTGGTTGGAGTAGACGTGCAGGTTGAGAGGACTGTGGAGGTGAAGTAGGTGGTACAAGAGGACAAGGCAGCTGGGTTTGTGGGTTTGCAGGGGTTAATTCGCGATCGTGATTTGGTTGGCTAGGTAAGATAGACGTTATATGGTGACTAGAATTGAGGGGGTTTGGAGTAGTAGTGCAGTTTGGATTTAATTCTTGCAAAATGCTGGATGGAAAGGTAGTAAAGCGAAAATGTTGCTTCACATTTTCTTTTGGAGTATTGGCGTATGAAACAACTGAAGGAAGAAAATTCTGCCGAGAGATAATCCAAACTATAGCCCAAAAATATACATTGGCAGCTTTTAAAACTCAACTTTTGTTTCCCAAAAGGTGTCAACCAAGCATAGTAGACTGATCCGAAAGCCTGAAGATTTGAGTATTGTGGTACTGTGCCAAAAAGCAGTTCACAAGGAGACTTGGAATTAAGTAGCTGAGATGGCAATCTGTTAATTAAATAGATAGCGGTGGAGAAAAGTGTGAGTCCAGAACTTAGGTGGCAAATGACCATGGGCTAATAAAGTCAAGCCAGTTTTTACAATGTGTCTGTGCGTATGTTCTGCGACTCCATTTTATTTCGGAGTTCCTGGACAACTCAAACGGTGAATAATGCCATGTTCGTGGAACAAGTGCTTGATATGGTGATTAACAAATTCACCCCCGCCATCCGATTGAATAAATTTGATCTTAGTACTGCACAAATTTTGAACCATGCGAATAAAAGTTGGAAAAATATGTGCCACATCGGGCTTGCGAACAAGCGGATAAAACCAGGAGAAACGGCTATAATCATCAACTAAAATTAAATAATAACGGAATCCTTCAGGAGATACAGTGGGAGAAGCTCCCCATACATCACAGTGAATTACATTCAATTGAGATGAAGACCGTTGATTTTATTCTCAAAAAGGAGTTGATGACTCTTGCCAACAGCTTCTGCAAAATTCATGATCTAAAATCTGAGAAGAAATAGGGAGAATATCATTAAGCCGTCGAAGAGTTTGAGCAGAGGGATGGCCCAAACGTGCATGCCAGATCTTCGAACTAACTTTATTAACCAAAAGAGACTGCTTCATAGGTTGGGATAGGCTGCATAATCCATTATTAGTGTCCCCTGGTGTAGAATTTTTTCTGTCGTCACATCCTTAATGTAATAACCAGAAGAGTTAAAAATGAAAATGCAATTATAGTCACACATCATCTGAAGCCCAGCAAGTATTCGCTTTGTGGTAGGGATGACCACAACGATAACAAACAACTTGAGAGGACAAAGAATTGCTTCGACCACGGCCCTTGTTAGAGCTACATCCACCGCGACCACGTCTACCCGAACTGGAATTGGGCCCAGATTGATGCGTGGGAGGAGATGGTTGATTGGAAATAGAATTTGAGTTATGAGAAGAAGTGGAGTAACGCGCAGCTGGAGATAAGAAAGCTACTGATTTATCAACTACGGATGCAGAAGAGGCTAATCGAAGTTCGTAGTCAAGCAGCAGGCCACACACTTACAGAAAAGTTAGACAAGTGGGGCACGAGTTAATCGCTGCCACGATCAGATCAAACTCAGAGTCGAGTCCCTTTAAAGTCCACAAAATCAGATCATCTTCTTCGACAGGCTTGCCAACACTAGTGAGAGCCAGAGAAAGAGATTTGGCTTGTTGAATATAGGCATGAATAGATAGAGAGACTTTTTGAAGAATTGCAACTCAGTTTTGAGTTGTTGAATGTGAGAACGAGAGTGAGTACCATAAAAAGTTTCGAGAGTTTTCCAAAAGTCCAGAGCCGTGAATTTATCAACAACTTGATAAAGCACGGAATTAGAGAGTGATACCAGCAACCAGCCAAGGACCATTTGGTCCAGAAGAACCCATTTTGCCACTTGATCAGGAGGTGTTATTGGCTTGAAAAGAGTGTCGTCAATGAAGCCAAGAAGGCCATGGCAGCGTAAGACCGGAAAGAGGAAGTTGTCGCTGCCAAGCTTGAGAGAGAGATATCTTGGTGAATTCGATCAAGGGTGCGTAGAGATGCAGAGGTGGGTTGCGCAACATCAGCGGAAGAAGTGGAAAAAGCCATATAGGTCGAGTGAAAAAAAAAACTCAGCTCAATGATATGTAAGAATTGATTTCCTCGTACAATTCTCATCTTCTCATTCATTCTTTAAATACACATGATGAAGCATATTTCAGTTACAAAAGATTATACTGGACAACTGTGTGCTTATCTGTAACGACCCCAAACTGTAATGGCAAAAAAAAAAAAAGAAAAAAAAATCATCGCCAACATGACCATGATCCAAAATAAGAAAGCATGGTCTATAAGGTTATTGTACAAAATTAAGATTTTAATATTGATTCTCTTTTAATAGTTATATTAAATTGCAAATTCTTTTCTTATATTAAATATTGTTTTTTAACCTTTTGAATCAAGTTAGGCACGTGATATCCTATTAAAGGAGCCAACAAAGTTATATGAGATCTATTTAAATAACAAAAAATAACAAATATTGGTCCAAAGTTTATTTGCTTTTGGCAATTGCACATTTTTCTCCATTTCAACTACTCGTTACACAAACTTTTTATTATAAAAGTTCTATCATTATGTTTATCTACTATTATTATATTAAAACTCTATTACTATATATGAAAGGAGTTTAGCAATACGAGAATCAAAAATAGGAACCAGAATGAGATTGTTTCATTTCATTGAGATCCAAGTAGGAGATAATATGTTTGACAACCTATCAGTTATGTTTAGACATTCCTTGCAGATTAAAAATATTTGTTAAATATTATGAATTTGATTTTGATGTTTCGGCTTGAAGGATTTATTATATGTAAGTAGTTTACCTTTTCTTTTGATTTAACCAATTTGTTGTTCTGCAAATATCATTCAATTTGTTATTATGTCATTTGTTCCTGATTCTTGTTCAGTTATCTGTATTGATCTTTCTGATAAGTCAAATCTGAGCTTTTGATTCATGTCCTACAAACTATACAAGCTATGTATCGAATCCTATGTGGCGGGAGTTAATTAGCCGTCTCTTGTTATCGACTACTGTTATTGATTGTTATGAATTGTGAATCTGAAGGTGTGATCGCGCTGCTATTAAGCAGCCACGACTTGTTATAGTGTCCCGTAGTGCTTGATATTATTTCGTGATTATTTGGTTATTTTATTGATTATTGAGCAATGTTCCGCTCACTCATTTCATTTTTTCTTTGCAGACAATAAAGTTAGATCGGGGTCTACCAGGCTATAAATTACTTGACCAGAGCTAAAGATTCGAGTGAATTTGTTGATAATAATAATTATTATTATTTGGAGAGTTCTATTATAATTAAAGTTTTAATACTTATTTTTGAAACTGTAGAAGCTCTGGATTATTTATTTATTAATGAATTATAGTTTGTGTTATCGAGAGACTTGAGCCTTGCGGGTTTAGGAGGACTTGTCTTTCTAAGCGCACAGCGGTCTCTTCCCGAATTTATCACTATGAAGTTTCGGGGCGTGACATTATCTACAAATAGTTTGAAGAAGGCCTGTACCTACAGGAAAGTACGCCAACTATATGATAAGAGATATTTTACAATATTGAACTAAGCTAATTGTAAACTTATGTTGGACTTAACAATTAGGATATAAATTACCTTGAAAATTGTGACTTCGTAACTCTTTATTATCGAATCAATTTCCTATCCTACGAATAAGAGAAAAATTAGGTTGAGAAATAGCTCGAGAAGATGATGAACTACGAAGAATATTTGTCTCATAAACATGATATAGTAGATGAAGTCCATTCCAATTCAAAAGCGATTCTGCAAAAGAGATGCTAATTTAGTACATAAGCATCAGCTAGTGGTGCACTTCTAGTCCAGTCATTTGCACACCCTAAACATTAAACTTTTCGAACGTCTATAATTTAATTTGGCCCTGACAAGCCTAGAAGGAATGCTTCAAAATGTAAACCCAGCAAAATACTCTCACAACACGTTGCCTTCTAGAGGTACACTGTAATACCTGGTCAAAAAAAGAGAAAAAAAAAAAGCAAAAGAAAAAAGGGAAACAAAGGAACATGAAAACGGGAAAAGTAAAGTGAAGTGGGGAATAAAGTAGAGTGCGGGTATGATGAAAAGCATGACAATGATGACTTAGACCACCTTTTAAAAAAAAAATTAGAAGAAGAATCAGATTTATTGCAAAGCCGTGCATAAGCTTAGAACCATTTTTTCTTTCCCTTGCTTCTGCCATTTTTCTTCTGGATTCATCACTCAAATAAGTAGAGAAGTTTAGACAACAATGAAGGCTCATAATCAAAGATTTCATCAGGTGAGGTAAGTGATTTAATTCATAGGCTAGAAAATTTATCATAAGGTTTGAGATAATTTCTAGAATTAATTATTGATGACTTATTCGGTAATAGAAAGTTTGATTTATATGTTTAGGAGATTGAAGTTGTGACTAAATTTTGCAGTATTATGATTTGAGAATTTTTGCTTTGGGACCAAAGAATAAGTGAAATTCATCTATCTTTCTCCAAATATTTCATATGCTCATCTAAATTATAGATCCGTGATTTGTTCTCTATCGTGCTATATTGTTCGATTAATGTATGTTTAATCCAAAATTAGATTTGATATTTTATTCCATAAGATCTCTTAATATCAGCCTTCCCTTAAAGGATCAATCTTGACTTTTAGTTATTTAGTGGTCAATTTCATATGAAAGTGTTAAATAAGATTAATTTTGTTCTTCTATTAAATTGATCGAATTTTAGATATTGTGTCATTGTTAGATTTTGTACTTTTAATTGATATTTTTATTTATCTTTGTATATCCATAAATGAGTTTGATTTCAAAATAAATTACTAGATCTTTATTTCTCAATTTGATGAAAAGTCATAATATTTTGTTACTCTTTAATCTACAAGAGAAATAGAAGCATTTTGAAATGTTTGAATTAAAAAAAAAAAAATTGTTAAAGTCACTGTAAGTGACCTTGTGACTTTTAAAGTCACTTACGTGACTTCTGTTGAAGTCACACAAGTGACCAGCAAAAGTCTCGTCTCTGGTCGATTGACCAGAGACGATATATATATATATATATATATATATATATATATATATATATATATAAATGACTTTATTTGTTTTATAAAGAGAATAAAGTAATATTGAAATAAGTTGATTTTTATTTCATATGATACAGTTGTGAGATTCAATTTCTTTAATATGTACTTAAATTTTATTTATTTATTTTTAGTTGTGAATGCAATTTCTTTTAATTAGTTATGTTATGATTGTCCCCAAGTTAAAGAAATATTCTTAGAAACTCTGTAGGTATTGCAATGGTTACCGTCGAATGACTTCTTTGTTTTTGTTAATTTTTCACGTAATCTTTTATCTTTGATTATGTATGTTATTCATTCGTACTTGTGTAATTTGAATAGTACCAATACTGTTATAGGACTATAGTACAGATACTGTTACTGTACTGCTTTAGCGGGTACTACTACCGCTACTAGTGAGTTGGGCCCAAATTTATAATGAACCGACATTGCACGTGTCACGCCCCGACCCGACCCCGCAAAAAGCCAAGCCCGGACTCGACACACGTACGGAGTCTCCTCTGTACCGTGGACGATCCGAAAACCCTACATTCAATATAATACTTGCGAAATCCACAATAATCATTTGAATCAAGATAACTTTCTTTTAGAAAACATACATCTTCTCATTAAACAACTTTACAAACCAAAAATGTCATGCATACTACACAAGTATTCATGCCACTAAACAGTTAACCATTAGCTTGCATCTCTTACTAGTTAAGTGAGTATATCTTTATAACTTTACAACCTTTAAACTTTTACAACAAAAGACCATAGAGGCCTCAAAATGGAAACTAAATACAAGGCTACAAGCCTCAAAATGAAGTGCCAACCAAGCAATATACACATCAAGCATGGCCCGTACAAAAGTCTGACAACCAACCACCAGCTAAGCAAAGAAAGTGCTATCAAGGAAACACCTCCACTTGCTCCTCCTCCTCAATTACCTCAATAGGATCCGGTGCAACCACTCCTGTAAAGTATAGTATAGAAAGGAATGAGCAAAAACTATTGCTCAGCGAGGTTTATTGGTCTCAAGGACGGAGGTGAGAGGAGAATGCAATGCAAATAGTCAAGCAATTCATTCAATTATCATATAGAGACACAAGCAAAGCCAACAATAAAACAAGACAAGCATTAAAACTATAATCATTCATTCAAAGGATACGATTCACTTTCCACGAGCAACTTTCAATCACGAATCCGATGACGACGCGCTGGCCCAAACCACCTTATAACTTCAGTTTGGAATACCCCGGAAGTATTCATCAATTCTACGACCCAAATCTCCCTGGGAGGCAACCCAAGCGAGAAATAGAATAGGACACGGAGCTAGGGCAACCAACACTGGCAACCCGAGGCTACCCAGAGAGGCCCATCACACCGCCCCTGACTCTATGAATGCAATACAATATACAATGCAATAATCGAGCAATCGAACAATAAAGCCACACGTGGGAGAATAACAAAGTAGGTTACTCTCGCACGCAATAGCAACAGTTGATAAACATTTCAATCAGAATCAACTCTAACAAGTATAACAAGCAATATTAAGCATTCTATAGGCATAACATTAAGAAAACAAACAAAATCACAAAACGACCCCAACTTTCAAAACGCTACTACTTTCAAATGAGCCACGAGTTTTGGAAACCGACTTCACCAATCCTCCTAGGTCACCATAAGGCACGTCTAAAGACCCGAAACCCTACTTTACCCTAGAATTCCCGCAAAGCCCCGATTTCTCCCTTTGCTCGTTTGAACTACCGCTACCCTAACCAAACACCCAACCAACGCCATAAGCGCACCAAAAGTGCTTCCATGACCTCCCGTGACAATGCCTTCATGCAAAACGAGAAAAAACTAAACTCGACCTAAACGACCCCAATTTGTACCAAGGTATTTTTCTCCGTTTTTTCATTACGCAACCCAATCAAATCATGCATTTAGGCATTCTAACATATCTAGCATCTTTTCACATCAACAGAACGCAAAACAAAGCAACTTTTACGAAACGGGAATTTACTATTCACAATTTACTATTCAATTCACATTTTAAATTACAATCGCTATATTTAACCGTAGAAAATGCTAAAAAGCTATAAATACATGTTCTACAATTGTCAAGGAACATTCTTCAAGCATCAAAACGGATAAACTAACGATCTACGCATAAAACCTAAAAATTAAAGTTGATATTCCAAACTTTCAAATGCGCAAATAAACATGTTTCCCTCACCCTAGATGCTCCTAGACGCTAGGAAAACCTCGTTGGAAGCCTCAGAAACAACCCCGTGCAAGCTCACGCGAAGATTTGAAGATTGAATGTTGAAAATATTTTTTTTCTCTCCTCAATGTTTCGGCCTGCTCACCCTTTTTTTTCAGCTTTGTGTTTTATTTTTGCAAGGTTTTATGCTTAATAAAAGATGACAACTCAAGTCAAATGGTCAAGGCTTGGTCAAAGCTAACTTAAGTTGGTCAAATAAGCTTATTTTAGGCATTTTAAGGCTAAAATAACTAATGCAATTATATTTCTAATCAACAACAACTAAAACACTAAAATTTAAACACTAAATACTAGTTTTGACTATTTGCTGAGGACTAGAAAACACTCTCTAACTATCGCTCTCGAAATGCAATGCACTTTGCGACAATAAAGATGTAACAATTAAATTCCAAAGAATTTAAGAAAAACATAATTTTCAGAATAATAAACAAGAAAATTTCACATTCCGGGCTCAGGTATTACAACACGGGTTAAATGCAGTTACTGAACTGACACTGCACGAGTGAAATGCAGTAACAACTATTTCTATATATTTTGTTTATGAGTCGTGTTGGCCTGAAAAGCTTATAATCTTTATTTTGATAATAACAAAACATCTTAATTCTGATTTAGAATTCTTATTTGAATATTGGGTAAGTTATTCAATCCATCAGCACAAGATTGTCAAGCAAATCCACTTCAACATGAAGTCATTCAAAAGGATCAAAGACCAGTTTCAACCTATTGGATCAAAGTCAAAACCCAAATCAGAAAATGTATCAAATCCCAAAAGGTATTCTTATATCTTGTCTCATTCAAATGAAATCTCTCATAATGAATCAAGTTATGAAAACCCGAAGAAATGAAGTTGAAGACTCGACGATAAAAAGGGAGTTACAAGGAAGGAGATATGGCGACATAAGGGGTACCGACATCAAAAATGTTGTTTGCCTAAGTATGACTTGTGTAGCTCATAATTTCTACAAAAAGATTTTTTATTTGCAAAATATCCTTTGAACATATATTTTTAAAAAGTTCATTGCAAACTCATTTTTGAAAAACAAGACTTTTTGGATTTCAAAATCTTGTGGCATAAAAATTGTTCTATATCTTTTTAAGAAGTTTTTGAAAATATTTTGAGATGTTAAAAATCCTAGAAATACTATTTTATAAGTGCCTTCAGATGTGCCAAAATGCTTTATTATTTAACAAATTATTATGGGGCTCAAAAAGGTCACTTTTCAGAATTTTGAGCATCCGGGCATTACTAGCTTCATCTAGTTGACTGGATGAAGGCCACAACAACCGGCAGAGAGCTCTGGTCCGAGCGTTACCTGCCCTATTTGGTCGACCGGATGAAGGGCTCAACGACCGGATGGCTTAACGGGAAAATCCGAGATTTTTGCATTTTATCTGTTTTGTGTCTAACTTTTCCCTCTTTTTAAGTCATGCTCTCTCACCATCCACAACATCTCTCCAAGCCTTAATCTTCAGATTTCCAAGCTAATCCAAAGAGATTTTCATATCATTTTCTTTGAGAAATCTTGAGCTATCACTTTCATATCTTTGAGCATTCAAAGTGTTATTCAATTGTAATATCAAACTCAAATAGGAGTTGCTATTCTTATTTACACACAATCATTGTATTACACTATTGCACATAGATTGAGAGAATCATTGCAAGAAGAAGTGTTGTAATCCTTTGTGGACTCAAAGGAAGAGAGATAACTAGGTTGAGCTTCACCTACATTTGAAGGAGTTCGTGTAACTCTTGTGGACTCAAGAGTAATTATAGTTGGTTTTTGGTTCACCAACATTTGAAGAAGTATCTTAGTGGAGATTGTTTAAATCCTAAGGGAAGGGAAGACCTTAGGTGGTGGACTAGGCCTTCGGGAGTGCGAACCACTTGAAAATCATCGTGTTTGATTTATCTTACCCTCGCTCTTTATTTTCAAGTCATTTATCTTCCGATTAGATATTGCACAAATTGATAGTTAAGATAATTATTGATTTATCCACTTAGAAATTAATTCTTGAAGTTCTAGTTGTTTAGTTATATATTTGTATGCTCACTAAGTGTTTGATAAATTGCTTATAAGAACTTCAAGAGTATAATTATCTCTTGCTAAATAGTATTTCCGCATTAGATTTTTAAAATTAGTAATCTTGCCAAACAACCTAATTCAACCCCCCCCTCCCCCCCTTCTCTTAGGTTATCTAGGACCAACAAGTGGTATCAAGAGCTAGTACTCTATATATAGCTTAACATCTAGTAGAGGATCCCTATGGCAAGCTAATCAATGTCTAACATAGTTGAAGGACAATCTTCCTCTAGACCACCATTGTTTAATGTAACAAACTATTCTTTTTGGAAAACTAGGATGAGAATCTATATTCTAGCAAATGACATAAGAGTATGGAATGTGATAAAAAAAAAATGGACCAATCAACCCTACTCTAACTAAGAAGGAAGGAGAACAAAGTATCACAGTCCCTAAACTGGAAAAAGACTTTAATGATGATTATTTTAAAATGTATGAAAGAAACTTTAAAGCTATGAACATGATATATCTTGCTTTAGATTCAAATGAGTTTAACAAAATTTGTGGATGCAAAAGTGCTAAAGAAATTTGGGATCAACTAGAAGTCACATATGAAGGAACTAACCAAGTTAAAAAAAACTAGAATAAATATGCTTGTTCATAAATATGAAATGTTCAAAATGTCATTTGATGATAATATTGAACAAATGTTTTCTAGATTTACCGATATTGTTAATATTCTTAAATCTCTTGGAAAAGAGTATTCTAACGAAGAATTGGTAGGAAAAGTTATCCGAAGTTTAACCGAGCCATGGGAAGCTAAAGTAACGGCTATTGAGAAAGCTAGAGATCTCAAAACTCTCACTCTTAGTGAACTTATGGGATCTCTTATGAGCCATGAGTTGAAGAAGAAGGATCGAGAAGAAGAAAAAAAGAATAACAAGGAGTCACTTGCACTTCTTGTATCAAAGACTTACTCAAGTGATGAAGAAGAAGAAAACAAAGAAAATGATGATGAGATAACTCTTCTCACAAGGAACTTTAAGAAATTTCTCAAATTCAAAAAAGTAAGCAAAGCTCCTTACAATAAGTTTATGAACAAAAGAAGAAACAAACCAAAAAAAGAAGAAAGATGTTTTAACTGTGACAAGAAGGGTCACATAAAAGCAAATTGTCCAAAACCAATCAAAACCAAGGGAGGAAAAGCTTTGAAAGCAACATACGTTGATGATGATGCATCAACCGGTGAAGAAAGCGAAAATAAAGAAGTGACAAACATCGTTTGTCTTATGACAAAAGAAGATGATGAGGTATGTTCTTCTTTTAACTCCGAATACTACTCTTCTAGTTCTTTAATTGATAATGAATGTTCTTTTGAAGAGTTACAATATGAATTTTCAAAAATGCAGGATAGTTTTGAAATTGCTATTATCAAGATACATGAACTTCAAAAAGAAAATAATACTTTAAAAGAAGAAAATAAGTTGCTTGAAAAAAATCGAAATTATGCTCATGAAAAAAGCACTTAAAACTCATTTTGAAAATGATAATCTTCAAACAAAAATTGAAAAACTTAAAAAAGAAAATCAAGGATTAAATGGAAGCCTAGCAAGATTTACAAAAGGAAAAGAAAATCTTGATAAAATGCTTGGCTCACAAAAAATGGCTTTTGATAAAAGTGGAATAGGATATGAACTTTCTTCAAAACAAAAATCTCTCAAAAGTTATTTTGTAAAAGCATCATCTTCTACAAATGAAGTATCAACATCAAAAAGATTTCAAAAAACATGCAACTATTGTGAAAAACAAGGTCATATAACATCACATTGTAAATTTTGAAATATGGTAGGTAGAGACTCTAAAATTCCTTCTTGGCTCAAACCAAAATGGATTATTAAATGTGCTAAAAATCAATACTAACAATCTAGGACCCAATAGAACTTGGGGACCTAAATTTTGTTTTTGTATATAGGTTATCCTAAGGATGAAGTATGAAAGAAATTGGGTCATTGATAGTGGATGTTCAAGACATATGACAGGTGATCCATCTCTTTTCTATGAGCCTATAAAAAATTACAAAGTTTTTGTGAGCTTTGGAAATAATGAGAAAGGTAAAATTATTGATAAAGGTAGCATTGGAAATTAAAATAATATATCTATCCATGATGTGCTACTTGTGAAAGGATTGCAACATAATTTGCCAAGTGTAAGTCAACTATGTGATAATGATTATTTAGTTGAATTCAAATCATCATGTTGCACCGTTTTTGACAAAATGAAAAATGTGTTGTTTATTGCAAATAAACATGAAAATGTCTATATCATTGACTTTAAAAGTATATCATGCCAAAATGTTAACTGTTTAATCACAACAAATGAATGATCTTGGTTATGGCATAGAAGATTATGCCACATTAGTATGGATCTACTTGGTAAACTTTTTCGAAAGGATCTTGTAAGAGGTCTTCCTAAGACCAAGTTTGAAAAAGATCATTTATGTGATGCATGTCAATTTCAAAAATAACATAAAGCATCTTTCAAAACCATTAGCCATGTGACCACATCAAAAGCTTTACAAAAACTTCATATGGACCTTTTTGGACCAATGGATGTAATAAGTTTAGGAGGATCTAGATATGTGTTTGTTATTGTTGATGATTATACTAGATATAAATGGGTCATGTTTTTTGCTCTCAAAAGTGATGCCTTTAATGAATTTGCAAAATTCTGTAAAAGAGTACAAAATGAGAAAGGATACTATATTTCATGCATTCATAGTGATCAAGGCACGGAATTCATAAATGCATCTTTTGTAGAATTATGTGAACAAAATGGCATTGAGCATAACTTTTCGGCTCCTAGAAGTCCTCAACAAAATGGGGTTGTTGAAAGGAAAAATCGAACTCCACAAGAAATGGCAAGAACAATGTTGAAAGAAAACAACTTGCCTACATACTTTTGGGGAGAAGCTGTCAATACGGCTTGCTATGTTTTAAATAGAGTTTTAATTAGACATTCTCTCAAGAAAACTCCATATGAACTATGGAAAGGACATACTCCAAACATTTCACATTTTAAAGTTTTTGGATGTAAATGCTTCATCTTAAATAATAAAGATCTCTTGGTAAGTTTGATTCAAAATCCGACGAATGTATTTTTATTGGTTATTCTTCTAGAAGCAAGGCATATCGAGTTTACAATAAAAGAACCTCGGTAATTGAGGAATCTATGCATATTAATTTTGACGAAACTAACCCCTTTATGTCAAAAAAAGATGAAGATGATGATGTAAGCATTCAACAAGTTGAAGAACAAGGTCAACCTATTCCTACAAGTGAAGAAGGCAATACATCCACAAGCAATCAAATTGATACTCCAATTGAGGAAGAACAACCAACATCAAATGATCAAATCATATCAACAAATCAAGATCTTCCAAAATGTTATAAATTTGTCAAAAATCATCCAAATGATCAAATCCTTGGAGATCCATCACAAGGTGTAAGAACACGTTCCAATCTAAATACTTTTTGTGAACATGTTGCTTTTATATCTCAAATTGAACCTAAGAATATAAAAGAAGCATTATTGGATGATGATTGGATTATTGCTATGCAAGAAGAGCTTAATCAATTCGAAAAAAATAAAGTTTGGACCTTAGTTGAAAGACCTAGTAATTACCTGATTATTAGTACAAAATGGGTTTTTCGAAACAAACTAGATGAATCCGGTAATGTAACTAGAAATAAGGCTAGATTGGTTGCTCAAGGGTATAATCAAGAAGAAGAAATAGACTATGAAGAAACCTTTGCACTGGTAGCTCGACTTGAATCCATTCGAATGTTGCTAGCATATGCATGTTTTATGAACTTCAAACTTTATCAAATGGATGTCAAAAGTGCTTTCTTAAATGGTTATCTTAAAGAAGAAATGTATGTTGAACAACCACCCAGTTTTGAAAATACAAATTCATCAAGTCATGTGTTCAAACTTCAAAAAGCTCTTTATGGACTTAAACAAACACCTAGGGCATGGTATGATAGATTAAGCAATTATCTACTTGATAACGGTTTTTCTAGAGGTAAATTAGACTCTACATTATTTCTGAAAAGAAAAGCTAAAAATATCTTGGTTGTTCAAATATATGTTGATGATATTACCTGTAATGCTACTAACGAATCCCTTTGCAAGTATTTTTCTGAATGTATGCATAAAGAATTTGAAATGAGCATGATGGGAGAATTAAATTTCTTCCTTAGACTTCAAATCAAACAAACAAAGGAAGGGATCTTCATAAATCAAGCCAAGTACATTAAGGAAATCATCAAGAAGTTTGGGCTTGAAACCACAAAAGAAATGAACACTCCTATGGGAACATCAATCAAGTTTGACAAAGATGAAAAAGGTAAATCGGTTGATGAAAAACAATATCAAGGTATGATCGGAAGTCTTCTCTATTTAGCTGCTGCAAGACCTGATATTATGTTTTATGTGTGCTTGTGTGCTCGTTTCCAATTTTCTCCTAGGGAATCCCACTTGAATGCTGTAAAAAGGATTATTAGATACCTTAAAGGTACTATTGATTTAGGACTTCTTTACCCTAAAGGCACATCTTTCGAACTCCTAGGATATTCCGATGCCGCTTATGCGGGTTGTAAAATTGATAGAAAAATCACTAGTGGTAGTTGTCAATTTCTAGGACATGTTTTAGTTTCATGGTCTAGCAAAAAACAACATAGTGTAGCTCTTTCAACGACTAAAGCCAAGTATGTAGCTGTGGGTAGTTGCGTTGCACAAATTCTTTGGATGAAACAAACTTTGCTTAACTTTGGTTTAGAATATGATCGTGTGCCGATCAAATGTGATAATACAAGTGCTATAAGTCTATCAAAGAATCCTATTCAACATTCTAGAACTAAGCATATTGAAATTCGTCATCATTTTTTAAGAGATCATATGCAAAAAGGTGATATTGAACTTGAATTTGTTAATTCTTTGCATCAATTGGCCGATATTTTTATAAAACCATTGCATGAGAATCAATTTTGTGCCATTAGAAGAGAATTAGGAATGCTTTGGGTCACTTAAGTTTTTGAAAAATTGAATTTCTTTTCGGAAAACAGGGGATCCGGGCGTTACTGCATTCATACGGTCAACCGGATGAAGCATGCAACGACCGGATCGCGCATCATTACCGGCTGTTACTGCCCTTATCCGGTTGACCGGATCAGGGCCCTATCGATCGGATCGCGCTGTTTGAAAAAGGGGAATTGGCCTATTTTTTCAAAATCTTTCCTACTCAACTTCAAATTCTCTCTATTTCTCTCAAAATCTTTTTTTTTCTACATCAAAACCTTCACGATTTTTCTTCAAATCTTGAATCACAACACTCCTATAACATCAAAACCTCTTCTTATATTCATTAAAAGCTTCAAAATCCTTCAAAGAAAAGCTTTGAAATCCTTTGCCTACAAGATGTTCGACGAAATTCCTCAAATGCAATCCTTCTCAAATAGACTACAAATTCTCACACACTCTCAATGGCACCACCAAGAGCTAACTCTAAGAAGCGCAAGACGGGAGAATATTCATCCTCCGCTCCTCAAAATATTATCACTCCCGATGCCTTTCCTCAACAAAACATATTATGGGGTAAGACTTTGGACCCTCCTACTTTGCTTAATGGTACTAGAATTTTAAGACTCCTAGTTGCCCAAGGTTGGCTTCCTATGCTAAGGTTTGTGAACAAAGGATATACTTCTTGAATTAGAGAATTCTATTACAATGCTAACCTAGACTTTAACACCATGAAATTGCAAAGTCAAGTTAAGGGTAGGGTGTTAGAATTTACTGCTAGTGATATTGCTAGAGCTTTTGGAATTCCAAATCAAGGAACTAAGCTTTACTCCTACAAGGGCATGTCGGAAGACATTCATGATGATCTAAAGGGTAGGGTTATTGCATTCATTTGGGAAGGAACAGGGGAGTATAACACTCAATATCCTAAGAAAAAGGAAATCACCCCTAAAAAGAAGCTTCTATTTTACATTCTTCATGAAGTCATTATTCCTAGAGAAGTTAAAGATGGTTATATTCCGAAATCCACTGCTTTGTTGATGTACCTGATGTTTGAGGCAAAAAGGATCAATCTTCCACACATCATTATCAACCACATCGTCCACACTAAGGAAGCAGAAAACCAACTTGCTTATGGGGTTCCCTTAACACATCTCCTTGACTCTTTAGATGTTCCCCGAGATCAAGAGTTTGAGTCTATTAATGTTAGATCTTATCTTCTAAATGACACTAGCATCTCTCGTCAAAAGTTGAAGCTTCATAACAACCAAGTTCTTGATGCTCATGAGGATACAAGCGGTGATACTATTGTGTTTGAATCTCTTGATATCGATCCTGATTCCTTCAGAGATCCAATGGAAAGACAAGGCACTGGTCGAGGTGGAGCTGGTTGTTCTTGAAGAGCTGGATCATCTTCTTCTCAATCCTCCACACATGATGAAATTATTGCTCGCCTGGATGCACAAGATGTTCATTTGGACCGTATGGAGAAAATGTTGAAAGCATTACATGACCACCATCTTGGCTCTTAGTTTTTGGATGCCTTGAGAATTGTTTTCTTTCAAACAACTTTTTAGCTTTCATGTTTTGTTTGCATCAAGTACTCCTCTGCATTATTTTTTATCTCATTTTTACATTGATTGTATATTTTGATTAGCTTATTTAATGCTTACATTGATTTTGGTTTTACCTGCTCTTATGCCTATTTGCTTTCTCTATGGTCTGTGAACTTTTTTTGTTGATGTCAAATAGGGGGAGAAAATGAATATTGAATTCTAGCATGAAAATACTTTTGTATGATTATAATGCACTTATTCAGGGGGAGCTTGCTTTTCATATGCAAGCTAATGATTTAATCAAGTATAAATTGAGGGGGAGACCTCAAATTTATCAAAGTTCAATTATTTCATACTTACAAATTTCAATGTTTTGACTATTTCATGCTTACAAATTTCAATGTTTTATCATCATAAAAAATGGGGAGATTGTTGGCCTGAAAAGCTTATAATCTTTATTTTGATAATAATAAAATATCTTAATTGTGATTTAGAATTCTTATTTGAATATTGGGTAAGTTATTCAATCCATCAGCACAAGATTGTCAAGCAAATCCACTTCAACATGAAGTCATTCAAAAGGATCAAAGGTCAGTTTCAACCTATTAGATCAAAGTCAACCCAAATCAAAAATTGTATCAAAGCCCAAAAGGTATTCTTATATCTTGTCTCATTCAAATGAAGTCTCTTATAAGGAATCAAGTTATAAAGACCCGAAGAAATGAAGTTGAAGACTCGACTATAAAAAGGGAGTTACAAAGAAGGAGACATGGCGACATAAAGGGTACCGGCATTAAGAATGTTGTTCGCCTAAATATGACTTGTGTAGCTCATAATTTCTCCAAAAATATTTTTCATAAAAGATTTTTTATTTGCAAAATATCCTTTGAACATATATTTTCAAAAACGTCATTGCAAACTCATTTTTGAAAAACAAGACTTTTTGTATTTCAAACTCTTGTGGCATAAAAATTGTTCTATATCTTTTTAAGAAGTTTTTGAAAATATTTTGATATGTTAAAAATGCTAGGAATACTTTTTTATAAGTGCCCTCAAAAGTGCCCAAATACTTTATTATTTAACAAATTATTTTGGGGCTCAAAAAGGTCAATTTTCAGCATTTTGAGCATCCGGGTGTTACTAGTTTCATCCGGTCGAGCGGATGAAGGCCACAATGCCCTGTAGAGAGCTCTGGTCTGGCCGTTACCTACCTCATCCGGTTGACCGGATGAAGGGCTCAACGACCGGATAGCTTAACGGGAAATCCAAGATTTTTGCATTTTATCTGTTTTGTTTCTAACTTTTCCCTCTTTTTAAGACATGCTCTCTCACCATCTAAAATATCTCTCCAAGCTTTAATCTTCAAATTTCCAAGCTAATCCAAAGAGTTTTTCATATCATTTTCTTTGAGAAATCTTGAGCTATCACTTTCATATCTTTGAGCATTCAAAGTGTTATTCAATTGTAATATCAAACTCAAATAGGAGTTGCTATTCTTATTTACACACAATCATTGTATTACACTCTTGCACATAGATTGAGAGAATCATTGCAAGAAGAAGTGTTGTAATCCTTTGTGGACTCAAAGGAAGAGAGATAAGTAGGTTGAGCTTCACCTACATTTGAAGGAGCTCGTGTAACTCTTGTGGACTCAAGAGTAATTGTAGTTGGTTTTTGGTTCATCAACATTTGAAGAAGCATCTTAGTGGAGATTGGTTAAATCCTAAGGGAAGGGAAGACCTTAGGTGGTGGACTAAGCCTTCGGGAGTGCGAACTACTTGAAAATCATCGTGTTTGATTTCTCTTACCCTCACTCTTTATTTTTAAGTCATTTATCTTCCGATTAGATATTGCACATATTGATTGTTAAGATAATTATTGATTTATCCACTTAGAAATTAATTCTTGAAGTTCTAGTTGTTTAGTTATATATTTATATGCTCACAAAGTGTTTGATAAATTGCTTATAAGAACTTCTATAGTATATTTATCTTTTGCTAAATAGTATTTCCGTATTAGATTTTTAAATTTAGTAATCTTGCCAAACAACCTAATTCACTTCCCCCCCCCCCCCCTCCCCCCCCTCCCCCCCCTCATCCTCTTAGGTTATCTAGGACCAACAAGTCGTTTTAGTGACTATTCCCTTCTGTTCCACTAAATGTATTAGTCTGTCAATTATTAACCAACTGTTATATGTATAGCATCTATTGTAAAATTTGTGAATTCCAGTCAGAAATTTCCTGACTCAATCATCAAGTTGTATTTTTATTGTGGATTGAATTCCCTTACTGAGCTTTCGTTCGTTTACCACTTTTGCTTTCGCTTGCTTTCTTTGCAGTTAAAACAGAATAAGCACTACATCTGTGAGTAGGGTAAAGACACTTGAGCGCTATGATTTAGTGGCATGAAATTTACCTTATTGAATGTTATTAGAATTCGGATTGAAACTTTATTTGTGATATTTGGGTCTGATTGTATTAATTTTGATGATCTCTTCTTTATGACTATTTGGAGATTTGGTTTGTAATCGAACACATACGACTTGATTGATGTCTTTAAATATTTGTGATTTAATGGCTCTGATTTAAGTGTTTAATAGATGTTCGCCTAGCGAGCTTTAGGGATCTTATCATTTTAGCACGCGACATGTCACATGCCGAAATACTGTATTTTGGGGCGTGACATGCACAATTGTTTTCTCTATGAAGGCAAAGCCAGAGAATAAAATTGGAAAAACGAAAGTACGAGTCTATACAAGTTATTTAAGAGTATCCTTGTCACGCCCCCAAATTCGGTAGGTCCAAACACAGGGACGCGATGCAGCACACCTAAGAAGATTTATCCTCCTAAACCTGCAAGGCTCTAATACCATGATACAAAAAACTAAATTTTACAAAATCTTTTATCAGAACAGCTAAAACTCTTAAGTAAATCAAACTTCTGAATATCTAACACAAAAACGAGGACACTTTTACAAAATAATATTATTCTATAATAACACTATTCTCAGAATACCATATAATCGCTCTATCCTTCACTCCAAGAAGTGTATCATCCTTTCCTTTAGAGTTGTTATTAATGCGAGAACTGATTGCAAGGGTGGCCTCTAAACCCAAGTATCCCGGAACGCTCATTACCCCAGCCTCTGCACAGTTGAAATAAATATAATGAGCAAATAAAGCTCAGTAAGTCAAACACCAGGAGTCAAGCACAAAGGTTGTCCAAGTACATTTATATAGAACAACAAGTCAATACAGGTGTCACGTCCCGAAATTTCAAATGCACAGTAGATCTCAGCACGTGACATACCGCGTGCTAAAAGGATAAGATCCCTAAAGCTCGCTAGGCGCACATCTATTAAACACTCAAATCAGAGCCACTAAACCTTAAATATTTAAAGACTTCCAATCAAACCATAAATATTCCAACACAGTCTAAATCTCAAAAAAATAAATTTATAAAGGGAATATAAATCTCTCAATTATTACAATCTAGACCAAGTGTCACAAAATAAAGATTTCACTCCAAATCAAACCATATTCTAAAAAGACAAAGATTTCATCACTAAATACAACTTGAGGATTGACTTAGGAAATTTCTGACTGGAATTCACAAATTTCACAACAAATGCTATACATATAATAGTTGGTTAATAATTGATAGGCTAATACATTTAGTGGAACAGAAGGGAATAGTCACTAAAACGACTCATAAAAAAATATATAGAAATAGTTGTGTTTGTATTTAACCCGTGCAGTGTCGGTTCAGTAATAAGTTTGGGCCCAACTCATTAGTAGCGGTAACAGTATCCGCTAAAACGATACAGTATCAGTATCTGTACTATAGTACCGTAACAGTATCAGTACTATCAAAATAACACAACTATAAGAAATTTTTCATGATATAGAAAATCATACATAAAAGAACATAAAATAACAACATAAACTTTTTAAATGCTATTTTTTGACTTCTTTATAAAATAAATAAAGTATACAATGTCCAAAATATATATATATATATATATATATATATATATATATATATATATATATATATATATAATAATTAAAAATTAATATCAATAAAATATTAACGTCCCTGGTCGACTGACCAGAGACGTTAGTCACTAAGTGACTATTTCGAAAGTCACTGTAAGGTGACTTTTGAAAAAAGTCACTGTAAGGTGACTTTCATTTTTCTTTTTTTTTCTTTTTTTTTTAAATTTACCTTTTAATTTCAATATTTCAACCAAATTCATCTTCGAATATATAAAGAAAGATGAAAAGGACAATTAAAAGTACAAAATCTAACAAATACATAATATCTTAAATTTGGTCATTTTAATAGAACAAAACCCAAAATAGTAATAATTTTATTTAACAATTCTATATGAACTTAATCATTAAATAACTCAAAGTCCAGAGTAATCCTAAAAGTGAAGAGTAACAATAAGAGATCTTACGGAATGAAATATCAAATTCACTTTCGGATTAAACATACACCAATCGAATAATACAACGCAACAGAGAATAAATCTCAGATCTGTAATTAAGATGAACATAAAAATATTTAGAGAATGATAGATGAATTGTACTTACACTTTGATCCCAAAGCAAAATTCTCAGTTCACAAAATCGCAAAATTTAGTCACCACTTCAATCTCCTAAACACATAAATCAAACTTTATATTACCAAATAAGTCATCAATAATTAATTCTAGCAATTATCTCAAACCTTATGATAAATTTTCTAGCCTATGAATTAAATCACTTACCTTACTTGATGAACCTTCTGCATAAGATCTCTACAATGGTTGGAGTGAAGAAAGGAGAAAATGGTATAAGCAAAACAAAATGAGTCGTCAGATCACTCTTATGCATTCTTTTTTTATATTTTTTTATATTTTTTTGTGGTCCAAATCATCATTGTCATGCTTTTCATCATTACCCCCACTTTACTTTATTCTCCACTTCACTTTACTTTTTCCCATTTCATGCTACTTTGTTTCCCCTTTGTCTTTTGCTTTTCTCTTTTTTTGATCGGGTATTATGTCCTCGAAACTTACTTCATCCTTGAAGAAGCAGGGATACTTCGCCCTTGTTTCATGCTCGAGTTTCCATGTAGCTTCTATCACTAGACTTTACAAAGCAATAGTAAGATGCCTTGACACTTTACTCATTTCTCTTCTCCTTCTTTCAATACTTCAATCACTTAGTGGTTTGCATTAGGGAGCATGAGAAAGGGTGTTGATTCTATACTTGGTTAGAAGGTTGGGCTATCTTTGACTGATAAGGGCTATACATGTTGTAGTACTAAGATAAATGATGTCGTCTCCAAGATTTTTCACTTACTTTTGTTTATCAAGATTTGCTCCACTAATTTAGCATCACATACGATAGTGCGAAAAGGTTTGGCTATTTGTCCAAGAAGTGTCGTTAAACCTCTCATTCCTTAAAAGAGATTTTGTCCTCATAATCATATTATTCATGAGCAGGCTCCGTAAGATCCAAAATCCCATTTCCTTGTTGTCCTTTTACTAAAATGTTTCAAATTGAGAAACCCTCAAACTGAAGCTCCAAATTATATCAACACACTACAAGTACGATAATCATCCTCGTAAACATTATTGGTAAAAGTTCCATCTCAATATCTTACAACTCATAGATTAGTAGAACCTAATAAGTTCACCAGTTTGTGTCACATAATGAGATACCAAATTCTTGTCTACCAAGGCTAGTCATGATAATAGTGTTGAAAATTTTCCTCAAATAGTCAATACACTTAACTTGGACTAGTCCACTGCTCAACCCTCAAACTTCATAACTTGAGAAAATATTCACAAAGATACACAAATACTTTCCAGTTAACTAATACAACTAGATAGCTTAGCAAATAATGATATAGAATCCCTGATATGCTGTAATCTTTTCAGAAATACTTTGTCAATTTCCTATAGGTAAAGCTTTTACAAAATATGTGAACCTATAAGGTTAGTCATCTATTTCACTGTAGATAAACTCATCAAAACTTTTTATTTTATCATATGAAAGCAGAACAAAGCTCCTCTAATGTGTTCTTCCTTGGACTAACATAGACTACAGACAGTGGCGGAGCTAGCCACCTAGGGTCAGGGTGTGCATGATAATAACAGAGTCAATGACAGGAGATCGAAGTGATATTTAATTTAAGAACAACATAAATAAAGTCTTTAAGTAATTCGCTCTCAGTTTAGGAACATTATATCAATTATAAGAATGTACACAAAAAACCATATATAGTAATAACATAACATACAAAACAAAGAAAAATAAATAACTATAGTCATTCTAAATAGAAAAAGTACCTTTTTATAATTGTCCTCGGCGTGTTTTCATATTGTGAAATCGTTGAATAATCAACTCATTGTCGATGCTATTAAATACATCCCCCTCTATGTAAGTGATTAAGCAATTGTTCATCCAAGCATCTCCCATTCGATTACGCAATCGATTCTTCACGAGTTTCATTGTAGAAAATGCTCTTTCTACTGTCGTTGTGGCAACAGGTAAAGTCAATGCCAACTTAACAAGTGAATACACTAATGGATACACATGATACTTTCCAGTTTCAACTAGCATCTCTGAAAGGCTACCAATCCCTTTTAACTTCAAGAATTCTTCACTACTTTGCATATCAAAAAAATATGTCTCCAATTGATTATCAAGAACCATCAAGCCAGTGGGAGAAAAATCATCTGGGTAAAACTTAGCGAATTGGATCAACCTTTCCTTATCAAACGCAGAAAAAGAGTTTTCTGGATTTAAGCATGACAAACAACGAAGCAACTCAGTACTCGTCTCACTGAAGCGATCATCAAGCTCTCGAAGTTGCATGTCCACAACAGTATAAAATAAATCAATGCGGTAATGATGCAAATTTGAAATATCTTGAACTTTACGTCGTGATTGTCCTTTGGGTGAAAACATCTCTTCCATATTGGGAATGTCAATATCATGAGTTGTGCAAAAAAAAAGAGACTTCATCCAACAAGGTTTCCCATCCAGTATCTCTCAAAATTTGTAACCGCTGCTTGCAGATATGAACTGATTTCATAGCATTAATGATATCTTGATCTTTCCTTTGCAATGCATGTGATAATTCATTAGTGAGTCCCAACACTTTTTTCATCAAATGCAAATTGAATGCAAAGTCAAATGTTTGTATCATGTCTAAAAGAAAATTAGCTTCAATTCTTTGATCTGGACTCAATCCATCTTCCATAATAATCTCAAGCACATCAATCACCGAGGAATACATGAGAGCCAAATTATTAAAGTGCCATAATGTGAACCCCAACGAGTATCACCACTACGTTTGAGACCAATTTCTTGATTCATGCCGCGTCCACTAACAATTTCACCCTTTTCTAGTGCTTCTTTAACTTTAACAACTTGTCTTTCACGAAGCATGTCATGTCGTTTACAAGAGCCTCCAACAACATTTAATAAAGTAGCAACCAACTTAAAAAGAGAACCAACTTGAATATGATTCTTGGCTACAGAAACAACTGTGAGTTGTAATTGATGAGCAAAACAATGGATATAGAAAGCAGATGGATTTTCTTTTAGAATCAAACTTTTCAAGCCATTAAATTCACCTCTCATGTTACTAGCACCATCATAGCCTTGTCCATGAATTCTTGACATACTCAATCCATATTTGCTAAATAATGATTCAATTGCCCTTTTTAAAGATAATGCAGTAGTATCACTCACATGTACTATACCAATAAAACGCTCAACAATACTACCTTTCTTGTTCACATAACGTAAAGCAACGGCCATTTCTTCTTTGTTTGATGTGTCACGTGACTCATCAACAAGAATAGTAAAATATTCATCTCCAAGATCATTTATAATAGTATCAGTTGTCACACTTGCAGCAGCACTAACAATTTCTTTTTGAATGTCAGGAGAAGTTAACTGATTATTTTCAGGAGCATTTTGCAAAACACAATTGTTGATGACTTCATTATGATCTGCAAGAAATTTGAGAAGCTCAAGAAAGTTACCTTGATTAGTAGAACTTTCTGATTCATCATGACCACGAAAAGCTAAACCTTGCTTCAAAAGGTATCGAATGCAATCAATTGAAGCAGTTAATCGATTCCGATATATGGCACGAGCATGATCAGATTGCTTAGAAATAACAACTTCAATGTGCTGACTTTGTTTCATCAAGTCTTGACACCTCATTCGAGCACTATTATGTGCACTACTTGGACCTCCAATATGAATGTTAAATTTATCTTTTCTATGCCAATTGGTAAACCCATCTGTAACAAATGTATCTCCACTTGATTGTTTTCCAGTCTCGGGCCTAAAAAGATAACAACAAAAACAATATGCAGCATCTTTTTCTATGCTGTACTCCAACCAATTGCTAAATTCGTTGACCCAGGGGGAACAAAATTTTCTAAACCTGTCTCCAATTTTTCTCTTAGGAAACTCATGATTACGAGGTTGCCATGGTCCTTTTTGTAAGTAGTATCTCCGTATTTTGTCCTGATCATTAGGAGGATAAGATGAAATTTTAAGGCGTAATCCAGGATCTGCTTGTAGATCTTCTAAATTGATCTCAATTCGAGGTTGCTTTGAATAATTTTGTGCATTATCTTCGCAATTCATTTCATTAAATTCGGAAGGTTGTTGCTCAGAAACTGATTTTCTTTTTAGATATTTATCCATCAATCCAAAACTCAATAAGCTGTGGATTAAAATAACAATTGATTAGTAGTACTTTGAGCAATTATTTATCATAATGTCAAGTTAAACAATATTAATGTCTCATATCATTAAGGTAATAGGTTTCATATTATCCTATTTACTTTTCACCAAACTGATCTATATAACTATATCATAACTCCTAAGAAGCTTAATGTTGATTGATTGCTATATTTCAAATGGACATTAAAGAAACAACTACTTTCATATACCAAAAGCAATGGCAAAGCAAATAAAGAAAAAACAATAATTTTTGGATACCAAAACAAATTCCACATTTCAGTTAAGTTAATAAGCATTTAGCAGATCACTCTATTTTAATATTATTACCATTGTAGATAACAACCAACCCTTTCATCATGATATGGACCATTACTCAAAGAATAAATAAAAATAATTATAAACAAGTTAAAATACAGAGAAAATTAAAACTATAATATCTAAAAGAATAAAATCAATAATCAACTATTATAACTAAAACTAAAAATGATAAATAAAAACAACTACAAGTAAAACTAATAATAAATAACTAAAATAAAAATTAATAATTATAAACAAAAACTATAATTAATCCAGACATATTAATAACAACTAAAATAAATAAATAAACAAACAAGTAAAATTAAACATCCATACAAATAATAATTACAAGTAAACTTTTTATTTCTTTGTGTTAAAAAAAAAGACTCAAACCTTCTATTGTCAAGCCGGGGAGGGGGGGTTGTATTGCTGTTAGTTCAGATTGTTGTTGCCGTCGTTGTTGCCCATTGCCCGTTGGTGCTTGCTGTGATCGTGAGATGGTGGGTTTGCTGATGGCCTGTGCAGTGGCAGAAGACATAAAAGTTAAGAGTACATAAAAAATTTTTTTGTTTTTGGCCATACCGATATAGAAGATAGCATTAGGATAAAATTATTTTTTTTTAAAAGTCAACTTGAGCATTGAAGTTGATTTGACATGAAGTGAAAACTTGCAAGCGTGGTTTTGACAAAAAAAAATGTAGAGGCTTTGGTAATGGCAGGTACGTGAGTTTGCAGGAAATATATATATATATATATATATATATATATATATATATATATATTTTTTTTTTTTTTTTTAAATGCGAATTTACTAAAATACCCTCACTATGTGAGGGATAAGCCAGGGTGTGCATGTGCACACCACAGCTTCAATGTGCCTCCGCCCCTGACTACAGAGATCATTCTATCAAATCAACACAATTCTTATATGAGCTCGCAACATAGAGTTTGACCTAATCAACAATTAAGATTTGTCATCACTTGAACCAGAAAAGGAATTATTGATCTTGGGCATAATTGTTATGGTTTTTATCCAATCAAATGCTCATTTACTAAATCAATGATCATTCACACTCATCAAAAATCATAATACACACATAATTATTTGATGCAACACTACATTCATTCCATGAAGTAACTTTTCAATAATCAAATGAGCAATAAAGAGATTAGCAATATCAATTAATTAAGTACTACTAAAGGTCGCCAATTCAATCTCTTATAAGACAAATTCAAAAGTTGTATTAAGAGGGAACAAACAATTAAATTTTCAGCGGATCTAAAATGACGTTACAATTCAGAATCAGAACTGATAGCTGGGTTGAAACAGTATCCCAGAATCATAGTTGATATATCACAAACTCTCAGAACAGTAACAAAAATAGCATTCAAAACATTCCAAAATGGAATTATAATAGAAGACAAGACGAACTTACAATTAAAAGACAACACATTAACAATTTATATATATATCAAGTCAAATTCTAAGCAATGTCAAATCTTTCGATCTTAAACCATATAGAAAAAAAAGTACCATAATGACTTCACTATTATTTTCTTATTCATTACACAATAGTAGTCTCTAAAGTATTTCTAACATTCACTATAATATTTATAATAACTCTCGTTGGAGATTTTCCTTAGATGCCCAAAGTACATCCTTAATTCTACTATAATATGTGTATTAGCTCCAATATCTACAAATTACCACACAATCTATAAACCCACACACGACAACTAACTGCAAAATAATACCAAAGGTAAATTTGAACAGTTTTGCAAATCATCTTATTACTTGCTATGATCCTTCAATATCTGAATCTAGTTTATCATTTCTTTTACTTGTATCCTTTATGGAAATACTACTTAGATGCATCTAAACTTTCCATTTGATCATAATGAGGCAAAATTAAGACCTTTTTTATCATTTGTTCATCTTCCAATCAAACACACTATGAAGATCACATCGTAAGTAGGAACGTTCACACTTGAGTTCACTATATAGAACTTGATCACACAAATAGATTTGTTTTAACTTAAAGTATTGAAATTCAAATATCCATATAGATTTATCCACTTAGCTATACCAAGCTACATCAACTTGAGGGTTTTGACTTCCTTATTCCGTTTCTAATTGTCATATGAAGCATAACAATTGAACCCAAGAGTCAACTATTTAACTCGAAAGTAAGGATGTTGAATTCATTTCTTATTCTCATTACATGTAATTTGCTAAAAAAATTTGAAAGCTAATTCCACAATCACACGATTATTATTCCTAAGAATCAGAACCAAATTATAAGCAAAATCGTATCCATACTCTCCAGAAATCTAATCCAATCTTAAACTGGATAACAAAATAAAAATTTTTTTGCCAATTACCACACAATACTCGAACCTATATATTTGACAATTAAATCCAAAATGATATATAAGGTAACTTGAAAAGAATTTCACAATTAATTTTAACACTCGCTATGGTCCTCAACTTATTATCAAAATATCCAGGTATAGTTTACCATCTCAAACATGTATTCTTTTTGCCAATAGTACTTCACCTGCATCTAAACCTTTTATTTGATCATAACAAGGCAAAATAAAACTCCAGTCATATATTCACCTTCTATACAACGAAAACTATGAATATTACTCCGGGAAATAATACATTCATACCTAGGCACTCCATATAGAACTTACTTGATGCTACATATAGATTTGACTTAACTTAAAATGTTCAAATGACTATACTTTAAAAAAAATATATCATCCACCAAGCAGTTATCAAATTGTACTATCTTGAAAGTTATAATTCCTTTGAATTTCATTTCTAATGGTTATCCTGATTGTAGAACTTGAATCCAAAAATCAATTATACTTACCAGATCATCAGAACCTCAAAGTCCTAATCAAAATCATAGACCACAATATTAAGGGTTAAACAATCAATACGTATGGTAAATTTACAACTTAGAGCAATTAATGAGATACATACTAAGGAGCATTGAAATACAAATTTTATTTTCTCAAGAAGAAAACTAATAATCAAAATTTTAACACTACCAAGATTCAATTATCTAAAATGCACACATACCTAACAATAAGACTTAGATCTGTGGCGCAAAACTTGATTTGCAACACTTCTAACTGATTTCATATTTTTACTCCAAGTACTAGTTTGAAGTAAAAATAAACAAAAATGAGAGCCACTATGAACAATCCTTCAATAATTAACATTATGCGAACAAACTCATCTTCCTTTGTCATTTTTTTTTTTACTACTAAAAAAAATATTGGGGTATTACATTCTTCTTGACTTAGAAAAGTTTCGTCCTCAAAACTTAATCTTGCAAGAGACAATTCAAACCTCTAAAATCATAAATCAAAATCTAAGCACTCTTATAATCAAAATAATAAATTTAATCCTAATCACTCTTTTAATACGCAACAAACATTTAGCTACCCAATCCACAAGTCCTCAAATGATTATAACCTATAGCTCTGATACCATCTTTGTCACGCCCCGAAATTTCAAATGCACGGTAGATTTCGGCACGTGACATACCGCGTGCTAAAAGGATAAGATCCTTAAACCTCGTTAGGCGCACATCTATTAAACACTCAAATCAGAGCCACTAAACCTTAAATATTTAAAGACTTCCAATCAAACCATAAATATTCCAACACAGTCTAAATCTCAAAAAAAGAAATTTATAAAGGGAATATAAATCTCTCAATTATTACAATCTAGACCAAGTGTCACAAAATAAAAATTTCACTCCAAATCAAACTATATTCCAAAAAGACAAAGATTTCATCACTGAATCATTTGGTTTGGATGCAATCCTCTTCACGTTGCAGTGCTTAATTTGTTTTAACTGCAAAGAAAGCAAACAGAAGCAAAAGTGATGAGCGAACGAAAGCTCAGTAAGTGAATTCAATCCACAATAAAAATACAACTTGAGAATTAAGTCAGAAAATTTCTGACTGGAATTCATAAATTTCACAACATATGCTATACATTTAACATTTGGTTAATAATTGATAGGCTAATACATTTAGTGGAACAGAAGGGAATAGTCACTAAAACGACTCATAAACAAAATATATATAAATAATTGTGTCTACATTTAACCCGTGCAGTGTCGGTTCAATAATAAGTTTGGGTCCAACTCACTAGTAGCGGTAATAGTATCTAGTCAAAGTCTTCTTGGCATTTACACAACAATAGCTCCACGATTACTCAGCTTATACGTATTGACCTCTAATTTTTTTTCTTTTTATGACGAAAAACTCAATTAAAACTACACTACATTGAATTCAACGTAAGATTACAAACTTCATGGTGTAGCAATGTGCTTGACACATTTAAAATCAGTCAAAGGCCACTAAATTGAATTCAACGTAAGATTGCAAACTTTGTGGTGCAGCAATATACCTAACACATATTTAAAATTAGTCAAAGGTTTTTCCATAAGAATTCTTCGTCTGAGTTAAATGCAAAAAAATTAGTGACATCTAGAAGTTTTTATTTCACATGATATATAGTCTTTTATACAATACATCAAAGGATTTTCCATAAGAATTCTTCGCTTGAGTTAAATGTAAAAAAAATTAGTGACATCTAAAAGTTTTTATCCTATATAATATTATAGTCTCTTGTATCATGACGAGTCTGGCGAATAAAACCAAATGAAATAAAGTAAAAGTAAAAAAAATAACAGTTCAATTGGGACATTTGGTATGAATTCGGCCAGTTCGTATACTCTTTTCCTCTTTTTGTCCTTTTTTTTTTGACATTATGATATTCATTATTCAAATATAACAACAAAATTAAATCCCAACATCCTGTTATTTAAATGCCCCATTTGGGTTACAAGCCCGCATCAATGAGCTCTGCCCCTGCGGTCACTTGCCATTCACCTGATTATTTATGAAGCTAATTGCTTTAGTAAACCTCCGATGTGGGAGAAGAAATGTGGTGAAAATAGAGATTACCAAACTGTTGGGGTTATTTTCTAATTTTAACAAAATATACATAAATATCTTGAGCTTTTGTTTTGCTTGGCTGATTTTCATTTTCATAATTTTCGCCATGTTCTCTTTTGTTTAATTCTTCTTCTTCTCTTTGGTACAAGCTGAATTTTCTTTTGTTCCTATATTTCATTTTTGTTGATAATAGCTCTTTTATATCATGAATTTCTTTGGGAAATTATTGCTTAGCATAACTTTTTGAGGACTGATAATGTAGTTCATCTCCAACTCTTGTTAAATTCACATGATTACTGTTCGCAGCTGTTTTGAATTGATTTGAAATATCGTTAGATGTTAAATTCCAGTTAGTATCGTTGTTGTTTTCTTTAAAAAGTTCCAAGCTTTCAATCTTCCTATGTTGGAAAATTATTGAAATTCTATCTGTAGTATGCTGTCAACCTCAGCTTAAGTTTATTGTTGTTACATCTTATCAATGGTGAACGAATTTTATTCTAGCCTTCCAATTATTCAGTGATCTCTATAATTGGTTTGTATATTCCACTTTAAGACTTTGAATTCAAGTGACTTATCTCAATGCTTATTTTAGTGTTCTTCCTATGTGTTAATTAAGTATTTAAGCTATTTTATACAATACATTTTCTAAAGATTGATATCCATTAGGTATTGACTTGGATTCTATCCAATTACCACTATGGTCATATTTTCTTACGAGACTCTTGCTTTGGAAGCTTATCCCACTCCACTTCGTTAAGTGATACGTATATATACTCGTACATTTATTTGTTTTATCATGTGTTCATAATTGTAAGTTGTGTATTTGTGTATTTGTATGAGCGGTGCATCTATTGCCTAGTGGGGGCTTAGTACTCACTTTTGACTGGCGTTGTACGGGTAAATACAGTCGCAACTTATGATCAATAACTTTTGGTTATATCTTTCATCCATAGAACTTACTTCACCCTTTATTGCGTTTCCATATCCTTGTGAATAAGCTTGTGTTTAGTAATTTTAGTTACGATTATTTTCTTATATCCCATATAATTTAGCTTTGTAATTTAGTCTCGCTTCCATTCCGTTTATTGTGTTAGTCTCAGCTTCCTTAGTTCCCAGTAGTCGTTGACTCAATTGAATTTCTATTATTAAGTTCTTGGATGGTCCAGTCTTACTATCTAGCTGGACCCTTCTATTAGTTCTCCGATTCTTCAACCATTCTATCATTAAACTACCTCCTTGAGGTCAATAACCATGTAACTAGTCAAAGTCTTCTCGGCATTTTCACAATAGTTGTTTCATGATTACTCAGCTTATACGTGTTGACCTCTAATTTTTTTCTTTTTTTTTAATGACGAAGAAACTCAACTGAAACTACACTACATTGAATTTAACGTAAGATTACAAATTTCATGGTGCAACAATGTGTCTGACATATATTTAAAATTAGTCAAAGACTTTTCCATAAGAATTCTTCGTCTGAGTTAAATGCAGAAAATTAAATTAGTGATATCTAGAAGTTTTTATTTCATATAGTATATAGTCTTTTATATTATACAAGTATGACAAATAAAACCAAATGGAATGAATTAAAAGTACCAAAAAATGACGGTTCGTTTGGGACATTGGTAATGTACACAAGGTATATCTGGATTGGTTTGAGAAAATTGACTCCAAGTCTTATTCAAATTCGATATATGAACAAGTCTCCGCTTCAAGCATTACACCATTAAACTACTTATTTGAGGTCAATAATTAAAGTCTTCTTGGCATTTACACAACAATAGCTCCACGATTACTCAGCTTATACATGTTGACATATAATATTTCTTTTTTTCTTTTGATTTTTTATGACAAAAAAAACTCAATAAAAACCACACTATATTGAATTCAACGTAAGATTGCAAACTTCGTACTGTAGACATATTTAAAATTAGTCATAGGCTTTTCCATAAGAATTATTCGTCTGAGTTAAATGCAAAAAAAATTAGTGATATGTAGACGTTTTTATTCCATATATTATATAGTCTTCTATATCATACGAGTACGGCGAATAAAACCAAATGGAATAAAGTAAAAAGTACCCCAAAAAAATGAAAGTTCAATTGGGACAATTGGTGATTTCTAAGAGTTTTTATTTCATATAGTATATAGTCATTAATATCATTACAAACCAAATGAAATGAAGTAAAAAGTACCAAAAAGATGAGGGTTCAAATTGGGTCAAGTGGTGAAATTAATAACTCACCTTTTACAATATACTTCATATTCCAGCATGCCCCCATTACACGCTAGCATAAAGTCCAGCGCATCAAAAAATTCACATTCCAAAACTCATACTGGTTTTTTCTTCTTTTCTTCTGGTTTTCAGTTCAAAAATATTGGCTTTCTTATGATTCAATTGGGATAAAGATTATTACCGCATCCAAAGTTAGGAAAAAGAAACAAAAAACTAAGAAGTCACGATCCAACAGAGAATTTCATGAAAGGAAAGACTTACAGCCTAGTCAACCAGCCAAACCATTTGCCATACTTCTATATCCTAAACATTTGATCGATCCACGCGGGCGAGTTAATATAAAGCGAATATAGATGTGATGAGTAATCGATGTGGGAAAAACAAAGATGTGCTCGGGGAAGCTGATGTTTTATTTATATTCTTTCTGTTGAATAATTGAGAAGTAGGCATTATTTATCAAAACAAAGATGGAGAGAGATTCACCGTTTTCCAATTTTTCATTAAAATTGACAGAGACGACCAGAGATTCACACTTTTGCTGCTCGATATAGAGAGTAGCATGGGGACGCTGAAATTGAACAATGGAACATCGACTCGTAAGATTACTACTCAGGCTGCTGAAGGTCTTTTCATCTTCTTTGTGCAGGGCCATCTGGAAGATGCATGTAGCCTATATGAACCGGCCCCTGCAATTGAAAATTCACAAAAGGGAAACAACATTCACAAACTTTACCTTTGTTGTATGCGCAACATTCACAAATTGAAAATACCCATTTTTCTTTTTTACGTGTGTGCTCCCACATGACTGTGGGTCTCACGCTAGACAGCTACACAATTCGGTAGACGTGTTTTAGATGGACCCTGATTGAGATCCTAAAACTTTCAAATATACTATGATTGCCTCCATTTGTATTGATCTGTGGTAGATTATTGTCTTTTCCATGGAGAAGATGATTGTGCACAGAATTTTGTTTACAAAGGGTAATGACAGAAATTGCTCCATTTCTAACTCCGAGGAGTTAACGTAGTGGTGGAGCGATTCGGGCATAAGTGGAAAACTTGCTCACATTTCAAGTTCGAATCAGTTAGATAGTTACTGTTTGTGAAGGTGAACGTGGACGGAATTCCAATCGGAATGAAGTATAAGTGCCAAAAAAATGACGGTTCGCTTGGAACATTGCTGATGTACATAAGGTATATTTGGACTGGTTCAAGAAAATTGACTCCAAGTTCAATCTTCATAGGGAATAAATCAAATAGATCCTTGAATGACAGGTATGGTAAATTATCAAGGCACTTCTGATAAATCCCGACTGATAATATAGTAACTCTGTCACAAGATCAGGGAACATAGGTGATGTAATTGATTCATTCTGAATAAATCATTCTCCGAGTTACAAAAGGAAATATTGGCACTTGCACTTGCAAATTCAGATATCTCCAGTACACAAACATGACTCTATTGAGAGACCATTCAAATTCAAAATTCCAATTTTATCACAAATCTTCCGCCAACAAGAGGATATATATAATACCGATAGAGAAAATCATGCCAGGAGTGAAAGTTACGCCAAGGATACAATATTTACTGATATAGTCGCAAGTATCGATGTTCATGTCATATGCTACCTATTACTAGATCTGTCATCTTGTTGAACTTAATGTAATTCATTGTAAAGTTTACTCATTAGTTACAAATTAGTATGTCATTGCTCGCCATATTACATGTGAACAGCAAAGATCATCATCTTTGCCTATAGCAGCAAAGAGAATACTTTAACATGTCAAAGGAATGAATTATCATCATAACTCGAGCAGTCTCGATAACGAAATAAATGAATAGCAAGAGAGTTTTAATTTAGGATAAAAGAGGGCAAGGGTTTAGTCACGATGTCAAACACATCGAGTATATATGGCTGGAAAGAAAGATTTGCATTGAAGATTGGCACGAAAAGAGAGAACAAACAAGAATTAAGGGAGAAACAACGCAATAGAAACCCCCTTACCTCGAACTTTAGAACTTGTCAAATCCATTAAAATTCTGTCACATGACTTCGATATATATAATTGTCGAGGTCGGAAACCTCGCAACTGATATTGGGCAGCTAAGCTTTGTCGAGCTGGACTTTCAGGTTGGACTCCGAGGTAAACTTTCAGGTTGGCCTCCTAGGTGAACTTTCAGGTCGGTCACTTAACCTGCACAAGGAAAGAGAAGGAAAAGGCGGGGTGATGACCCGGATTTTTCCCTCGGGCGTGCGAATGATTAGTATGTCCGAGCTGGCAAATTAGCTGAAAGCATGAATGATCAGTTACCCCTGAAATGAAAGGGGTGGTGCTCTATTTATACTAAATTCGGACCTGACAGCATTTAATGCGGGGCAACTTTATGTCCCATCAAAGCTTTATGTCCCATCAGAATAGCTGTTTGCCGAGGTCGGGGTTCTCCGGGGTCGGGATGAGGTTGGACCAGCATCCATGTCGGGCATTAGCTGAATGTGCTGAGCTTGGCTCGGATTAGCCCCCCTCAGCTCGGTGTGGGTATCTTATCTCAGCTCGGGATCCCCCTCGTCAATTCCCCCCCCCCCCCAAGTCGAGATCGAGAGGGTAAGATCTGGATTTGGGAGTCGTTCTCGAGCTGGAGGTGCCCGACCCCGGCAGAGTGGCATTGGCCACATCAGCGGTGCATGCCCTTCAGATGGCTGACACATCACCTGGCGATTATGACAAGATGCGACGTTTGGGATTCCCGAGGTGGTTATAGGAGTTTCTTATAAATAGGGCGTTGCCACCCTAGATTAATTTCACACTTTTGCATACAAGGTTCGGAGCTTTCAGGTCTGATACCAGAGTGGTCGGACACTTTTAGCTCAGCAAAAAGCTTCTCAGGGTATTTGGCTCGGAATCCTTTAGCTCGGAGCCAGTTAGGTCGGGTCATCTTCCGCAGCTAGTGCCGTAGGTACGTCCCGACTCCCTTTAGTTATTCATGTTCATATATTTTCAATTTGTAGACAGGATGGGGAGGTCGGAGTCGGAAGATTCCCAAGCAATGGAGGTGAGGTCCTATGGTAGGGACGAGAGTCCGTCGAGCTCAAGCTCCATCTCTGATGGAGGCCAAGGTGGCGACAGTACCGATGAATCTCCAGGGTCAATTCGACAGTCCGAGCACAGGGAGAGTGATGATGATTGCCAAGTCGTTGAGGTCAGGCAGGTACGAGAGGAGGTTGAGACGGATCCTTTGGCCGACCTGGAAGACTTGGGAGATGGAGAAGATGAGGAGCCGTTGAATCAGTTGGAGGGGGTCGAGATACCTCAGGAGTACTTAACTGAAGCCTCCACGGCAGAGCCCATCGAGGAAGTCCCGGTTAGGGCTGTCCGACCTCGGAGCTCGGCTACAGCCAGTGCCTCGTCGGCTCGGGGAAAGAGAATCGAGCAGCTATTCGCTTGTTGCAAGCGTGAGTGCTATTCCATGGTGCAAATGGCCAATGCCAGGTTGAGGAACTGGTCAGTGGATCAACACCATAAGTTGAAGGTTCCAGGTCGGCACGAGTCAGCTTGCTATCCTCCACCCGACCACTTCACCATTTATGATCTTGCGTTCGATGTTATTCAGCTCCTACTCCTCAGCTTCACACCACCATCTTGAACTAGTTTGAGCTCAGCCCAGGTCAGATGTCGCCGAATGGTTGGGCCATGATGGTGGCGTTCTATGTGTTTTGCCTCGAGAAGGAAGTTGAGCCGACCCTGCGCCGGTTCAGGCAGTTTTTTGTGTGCAAGCCCAACCCGAAGCAGCCATGGTGGTTTCACTTCGCAGCTCGAGTCGGAAACTACATATTCACCAAGTGGCATTCTTCCAACAAGGGCTAGCACAATGATTATTACTGGGTGGAGCCGGCTGTGAACTCGGGGTACAGGTTGGATTGTAGTCCGGGCCAGAAGAAGGACGTGAACGACGATCCCAAGTTTTCAGAGGTGGAACTCGAGGAAGTCAGTGTGTTGAGACCCAAGCCGGGGATGTTGATAAACATCAATAGTGTGCTCAAACGGGAGCGGATCTGGGACTCCAAGTTATTTGGTAGGGAGCCCGACCTCTCAAAGGATCATCCTAGCTTATTTCCTGAGTCCGAGGAGGACGCGGACCCGAGTTCAGAAGAGGGTCAGTTTGACAGATCAGCGCCCGACCTCCCCAAATATCCTGACTTCCAGTCTTTTTAGGTTGGCCTTTGGCTCTTTCTCACTTCTTTCCTCTACTCTTTTTCAGGTATGGCAGATACGAGAAAGCTTGCGTATACTCAGGTAAGGAAGAAGAACGAGGCCAGTGGCGAAATTTCAGCTCGGTCTGGCTTGGGCTCTGCCGCTCAGGGTCAAAGGCAGCGGCCAAGTGAAAGAGGTAGGCGCCGAGGTGACTTCAAAGGGGACCTCGGGGTCTCCTTTGCCCAAAAAATCAGGCTCAGGCTTGCTGATCCCGGAGCGCTCGGCGTCCCGTCATGATAGTAAGAAACGTCCTCGAACCGAATACTCCGGGAAAGGCAAGGCCACGGAGGTGAGCCCTCCCAACAAGGACTTCATGGAGGCGACCAAGGTGGCTCGCGATCCCAAGCTGGTAACGGTCCCAGTGGAGCAGCTCTCGCTCGACCTGAGGACGGCCATAGTCACGGTGAGCCTTATCAGACTTTCGATAGGGTTATGTCTTTTTTTTTTTAGCTCGGCTGACCGTTTTGCTGTTCTTTACGCAGGCCGAGTCCCACATCCTTTCAACTCCTAGCTTCCTGGCCAGGGCCCAGGCTCACTGCATCGAGCTCGAGTAGCGGTACATCGATGCCCAAGCCGAGCTTGAGGCCTTGGGAGAGGAGGCTGCCCAACGGCGTAGGGTGGACTCGTCGGAGATTGACCGACTGAGCAAGGAGCTCGAGGCGGAGAAGTCCCGACGGGAGGCTGCGGCCAAGGACGTTGAACGTTATAAGCTCGAGAGGTGCGAAGTCGAGACGAAGCTCCGGGATCTACTAGATCGGGTCAGCCCTCAATGAGAGAAGGCGGTGGAAGCCTTCAAGTCCAGCGATGCTGACGTGGACTGGTTGGCCACGGAAGGTGGAGCCATGGCCAAGTATGCCGAGCTGGAGTTCTACTTCCGGGGCCAAGTCGCAGCTCGAGAGAGAGCGAAGACCTTTTTCCCTGCCACCAAGAATGACTACATCGAAATCTTGGAGGCTCCGCCGCCAGAGTTCTGGGAGATTCTTGAGCTTCCGGCCGACCTGACGTCCCAAGCCAAGAAGGTGATCGAATTCGTCCAAAAGGGCACCAACATCGCTCCTCTAAAATAGATTTTGTAGATTTGCCCGGGTCGGCCTTTTGTAGTTTCGCCCAGGTTGGGCTCTTTGTAAATTTGCCCAGGTTGGGCTTTTTGTAATTGTATTCCAATTTAATGAAATGAATATTCTTATTTTTATTTGCGTTTTGGTCGAGCTTGTACACGTGTACCTTTCTCTTCACAAATTTTTCTCAAGTAAGTAGGGTCGGACCAATTTAATAGACCATTCAAACTTAAGCGTAATGAACCGAGCTGGACGCGATTAATAAATTATCATCCTAATCCGAGCTGGTTAATTTGGGCAACTGTATAATCGTCGCCGACCTGGACTCGTCAATCCGATTTAAAATTGGTCAAACTAATGTTGACAAATGTTGAGCTCGAGTTCAGACCCGAACTAACATGCCGACCTGAGGTCGGGTTATACCGAGTTGGACCTTAATCCGAACTGGCAAACTAATCAAATTATTATTGATTATACCCGAGGTGGAACTTGGTCCGAGCTGGTTTACTTGATCATTAGCTCGTAATTAAGCGTGGCTACCGCGTTAATCCGAGTTGGCAGCAGCTAGGTAGCTGAGGTGCTTAGGCCCGGGTCAGGCATTGCACTGATTTACAAAATGCAGTGTATTGAATTCGTACATGGAGTACTTGGGCTCGGGGGCCGATTACAGATAATGTTTTGGCTCGGGGCCTTAACAAAATACCGCTTCAGGTGTTCTGACTGCCATGCATTCTTCAATAGTTTCCCGTTCTTGTCACGGAAGTAGAAGGTCCCAGGTCGGACTTCTTTCACAACTTCGTACAGTCCCTCCCAGGTTGGGGAGAGCTTGTTACCTGAGCGGGGCAAAAAGATGGCCTTTCTGAGTACGAGGTCGCCAACCTTAATAGGCTTAGGCTTGACCTATTTGGCAAAGGCTCTTTGCATGGCAGCTTTGCTGGCCAGCATTCTGATTTGAGCTTTAGCTCGGAGCTCCTCGGCGAGGTCGAGCTCTTCACGGATCAACGCTCCGTTTATTTCTGGATCATGGTGGAGGGTTCTACTGGTCGGAGACCCGATCTCCACTGGCAGCACTGCTTGAGTACCGAAGGTCAGCTCGAAGGGCGATTATCCTGTTGCCGAGCTGGTGGTGGTCCGTTGAGCCCACAGCACCTCGGGAAGAATCGATGCCTACTGGCCCTCTGCTTCCTCCAACTTGGTTTTCAGGCCCTGCAAAATGATTTGGTTAGTCATTTCAACTTGGCCATTACTTTGAGGGTGAGCAACATATGAGAATCTGAGGTCGATCCCAATCTCAGCACATTTGCCTCGAAAGTATGCACTGTCGAATTGTTTGTCGTGGTCGGTGATGATGACCTTGGGCACTCCAAATCGACAAATGATGTTTTTCCATACAAAATCCCAAGCTGCCTTTTATGTTATTCTAGCAACACCTTCAGCCTCGGGCCATTTGGTGAAGTAGTCTACAGCTACGAAGGCGTGCTTCTTTTGGCCAACACTGGTTGGCAATGGGCCGATGATATCCGGCCCCACTAATAGAATGGCCACGGGCTTATCATCACTATGAGGTCCACTGCTGGCTTTCTCTGTATATTGGTGAACCTTTGGCAGGTGTCGCGCTTTTTTACATACTCTTTGGCATCTTGTTCTAAGGTTGGCCAAAAATAGCCTTGCCTCAATGCCTTCCGAGCTAGAGCCTTGCCTCCCAAGTGGTTTCCATATACTCCTTCATGGATCTCCCGGAGTACATAGTTTCCCTCCTCGGGTCCGACACATTTCAAAAGAGGCCAAGTGTAGGCTCTCTTGTAGAGTTGTCCGGCTATTATGACAAACCTTGAGGCCTGTTTCATGAGCTTTCGAGCTGCTTTTTCATCCTCCGGGGTCATACCCCCTCCAAGTAGTCCATGATTGGTTTGGTCCAATCTGGGCTTAAATTGAGCTCGGATACGGCTGGCATCCCCAATTGGATACTAGGTTCGGACACTTCCTCCACATGGACTAGGGCAGGTCGGCCTCACCCAAGGCCAACCTGGACAGGGCGTCAGCCTTCATATTCTCCTCCCTCGGGATTTGTTGTATCGTGAACCTCTTGAGCCCTGAGGTCAAGTCCTTGACTCTGTTGAGGTAGGCCAACATGGCATTGTCCTTAGCTTCGAACTCTCCTGATATCTGGCTAGCAACCAATTGAGAGTCGGTGCAAAGGTCGACTGTTCGTGCCCCGAGCTGAGCTGCAATTTTCAGCCCCGCGATAACTACTTCATACTCAGCCTCATTGTTGGATGCCAAGAAGGCGAACTTGAGGGAGTATTGGTGCTCATGCCGGGTTGGGTCAAGGATGACCACCCCAGCTCCGCTTCCAGATTTCCCGGACGCCCCGTCCCCATGGACTTTTCACACATCCTCCAGGTCATGTTCGACTCGGCCAGTGCATTCTACCACAAACTCCGCAATGGCTTGGGCTTTGATGGCTATTCTAGGCTGGTAGGTGATGTCAAATTGACTCAGCTCAACTGCCCATTTCAGTAGCCTACCCGACACCTCCGGCTTGTGCATGATGGACTTGAGCAGAGCATCAGTGATGACCTTGATTGGATGAGCATCAAAGTATAGCTTCAGCTCTCTTGCAGCCGTGACGAGTGCGATGGCGAGTTTTTCCAAGGAGGAGTACTTCACCTCGGCTCCCTGCAATATTTTGCTGACATAATAGATCGGCTTCTGCTCTTTCCCTTCTTCACGGACCAGTGCTGCCGCCACTGCTGTGCCCGAGCAAGCCAAGTATAGTACCAGCTCCTCCCCCACCTCAGGTCAGGATAGTAGGGGTGGCGAAGCCAAGTACATTTTCAGCTCCTGAAAGGCGTCCTGGCATTCTCTAATCCATTCGAAGTTCTTAGGATTCCTCAATATTTTGAACAGAGGAGCACATTTGTCGGTCGACCTAGACATGAATCTGCTCAGCGCTGCGACCTTGCCCGCGAGCACCTGGACGTCCTTCACACAGGTCGGGGGCGCCAGGTCAAGTATCGCCTGAACCATTTTCGGGTTGACTTCAATTCCGCGGGCTGTGACCATGAAGCCGAGAAACTTTCCCGCCTTGATGCCGAATGCGCACTTTTCTGGGTTCAGCTTTATCCCAAAGTGCTCCATTACGGCGAAGGCTTCAGCCAGGTCGGTTACATGGTCTTCCGTCCTTCTGCTCTTGACCAACATGTCGTCTACATAGCTCCATATTTCAACCAATATGATTTTTGAAAGCCTTGTTCACCATCCGAGTGTAGGTAGCTCCAGCATTCTTGAGGCCAAAAGGTATGACCTCATAGTAGTAGGGACCTTTATCAGTAGTGAAGGCAGTCTTCTCTTTGTCTCCGGGAAAAATCTTAATCTGGTTATAGCCTTTGAAGGCGTCCATGAAAGAGAGTAGCTCGAACCCGGAGGTGGCATCCACTATCTGATCAATCCGAGGTAGGGGAAAACAGTCTTTGGGGCAAGCCTCGTTGAGGTCAGTGAAGTCGATGTACAATCTCCATCCGCCTGAGGACTTGGCCACCAATACCACGTTGGACAGCCAGGTTGGGTATTGGATTTCCCTTATGTGACCGGCATCTACCAACTTGTCCACCTCCTCTGCTATGATCTGTTGCTTGTCATAATGGAAGTCCTGCACTTCTGTTTTACCGGATAGTGATTCGGGTCGGCATTCAAGTGATGCTCAATCACAGCTGGGTCAATACCTATCATGTCAGAAGCAGACCATGCAAATATGTGTTCATTTTTCAGAAGGAATTGACTTATACCTTTCTTGAGATCATCAGGGAGTTCACTTCCGATCTTTGCTTTCTTTGTTTCATCGGAGAGCTCCACCTCTTGAAGGTCTTCAGCCGGGCTCCCTCTCTTAGCATCCCTTTTTTCCTCAGGCAAATCTGGTCCCCAGCCAACCTGATATTTAGGTCGGGGAGAATTTTCATAACATTCCTGAGCTGAGAGCTAAGCTCCGCGGATGGTGGCCGTGCCAGCCGGGGTCGGAAATTTCAGGGCCTGGTGGTAAGTTGAAGGAACAGCCCTAAAATGATTGAGTGCTACCCGACCCAGGATCCTGTTGTAAATGGAGTTGCAATCCATTACAATGAAGTTGGCCTGCATCGAAACCCGTTTGTCTCCGTCTTTCAACTTCAGTGGGAGGTTGATAACTCCTTCAGCTTGGTGGGCATGCCCGGTGAATCCAGCTAAGGTGCCCCTTAATGGTCTGAGCCAGCTTCTGTCCAACCCCATTTGTTCAAATGCCTTCAAGAATAAGACTTCTGCCGAGCTCCCGGTGTCCACCATCAGCCTCTTCACGGTGAAGTTGGCTATTTCAGCGCTGATCACCAGCGGGTCGTCATGGGGCAATATCACACCCTCAAAGTCTTCTGAGAATGTGAGCTCCTCCATTTCCGGGGTCGGACCTCGTGCCGGCCCGTACTCTCTTCCAGCCCGAACATAACCCTACCTGCCAGCCGAAGTCTCCCCACCTAATGCCAATCCTCCTGCAATGGTCTCAATCGTAGCCAGACGTCCGCCCCCGGCTTGGCGCCTGGGTGGACTTCTCTCTCTGTCTCTTTGATCTTGACTCTGGGTCGGCTGTTGATCTACATACCTCCGGAGGTGACCTCGGGCTATCAATGCTTCGATCTCTTGTTTCAAGTCTTTGCACTCCTCGGTGGTATGGCCGTAGTCCATATGATAGCGGCAATACTTGGTCTTATTGCGCTTTTCAGGTCGGCCTTTCATTCTCGGGGTTGGAGGTAGGTGGTTCTGGTGCTGGATATCCATCAGGATCTGCTCCCTTGAGGTGTTAAGGGGAGTGAACATGGTGAACCGGGGGTTCTGCTTTGGCTGCTGAGGTTGCTTGCCTCGGTCATTTTGGATCTTACTCCCAGGCTGGGCTCGGGAAGTCTCTCCCCTCTTTCCGGCTTCCTTCTCCTTGTCATCATCCCTCTTGGCTTGGTGGATTTCTTCCGAGTGTATGTACCATTCTGCTCGTACCATCAGCTCGTATCCACGGGATCGATGGCCAGGGAAGAGGTAAGGGGTCCCGACTTGAGCCCACTTGGGTAAGCCATTAACGCCATAGAATCCTCCAGGTTGGGGATCTTGAGGGTCTCCTCATTGAATCGAGCCGTGTAAGCCCTCAAACTTTCTCCTTTGTGCTGCTTCACCATCAGCAATGATGAGGTATGACGTGTTGCACGTCGGCTTCCAGCGAAGCAGGACAAGAAAGCCTCGGCCAGCTGATGAAAACTTGCAATAGAGTTGGGACGAAGTTTTTGGACCAGTCCAGGGCATTGCTAACCAGGGTGGTCGGGAATGTCTTCGTCTTCATGAGGTCAGTCATATCATGCAGAGTCATATGGTGATCAAAGTTGAGCAGGTGGTTGGCCGGGTCTCCGTCCCCGTTATAGACGGCTAGGTTGGGCATCCGATTGCCCGTGGGCAATGGTGTTACCAGCACCTCAGGTGAGAGTGGGCTTACGCCGAGCTGGTTAATGACCTTGGCTATGGCAGCCGCGGTCTTAACCTGCTCGGGGTCGGCTTGGGCCGCTCTTTTGCCTCTCGCCTCCAAGGGTCTCGCCTCCGGCTCCAGGAAGCCTTCTCTGTCTTGTGCTCGGGTTCACCCCGGGGCTGGAATGCGGAACTGTGGATGCGCGAGCCGCGGCGTAGCTGCTTGTGGAACTAAGGGTTCCGCAGCTAGCCGGGCTACCTGGTCCTTTAGCTCCTGGAACATCTTAAGCATTATCCCCATCTCTAGTGACAGGCTGGAGTTGAGGTCTCCATCTGTAGAGGGGTTGGTTTCCGAGGCTAAGTGCATACGCTGACTCGTTCCAACATTGGTCTGGGTTGGATCTTGGCTAGGCACCTGTGTGGTTTCGAGGTCCTCGTCCAGGTTGGGCGAGTCCTTTACCGGTACGCTGTGGCTTCTAGTTTGTACCATGGTGGTTTCTCAATGAGTGGTGAGAAGAGTGATAGAAAGAACTCTTCCCACAGACGGTGCCAAACTGTCGAGGTCAGAAACCTCGCAGCTGATATTGGGCAACTAAGCTTTGCCGAGCTGGACTTTCAGGTTGGCCTCCGAGGTGAACTTTCAGGTCGGCCACTTAACCTACACAAGGAAAGAGAAGGAAAAGGCAGGGTGATGACCCGGATTTTTCCCTCGGGCGTGCGAATGATTAGTATGTCCGAGCTGGCAAATTAGCTGAAAGCATGAATGATCAGTTACCCCTGAAATGAAGGGGGTGGTGCTCTATTTATACTAAATTCGAACTTGACAGCATTTAATACGGGGTAGCTTTATGTCCCATCAAGGCTTTATGTCCCATCAGAATAGCTGTTTGCCGAAGTAGGGGTTCTCCGGGGTCGGGGTGAGGTTGGACCAGCATCCAGGTCGGGAATTAGTTGAATGTGCTGAGCTTGGCTCGGATAAGCCCGCCTCAGCTCGGTGTGGGCATCTTACCTTAGCTCGGGATCCCCCTCATCAATAATGAAAGTGAACACTACAATAGTTTTGACTTCTTGTAACCTTTAAATTGAACATGTAAGAAAACCGTTGCTATAATTGTCATTTTGCAACAGTTTCATATTTGTTGTTTAAAAATAAAACATTTTGCAATGATTTTAATTAATTGTTGCAATATCTATAATCTTTTGCAACGGTTTTAATCAATTGTTGCAATATATATAAAATTTTGCAACGCTTTGCATCAGACTGTTGTAATATCTATAATATGCAACGCTTTTTTTTATGAAGTGTTGCTTATTTCATTCATTTTTTGCAGTGGTTTGTAAAATTATGGGTTAGTTACAACTTATAAAATAATTTCTTTTGCAATAGTTTTATTAGTATTAAGTCTTATAGTTGCAAAATCTATGATATACTACCATTTCTGTTAAGTGTTGCTTATCGTATTTGGTTTTAGGCAATGCTATGTAAAAGTATTAACTATTTCTTATTTTATATTTATTTGATGAGACATCTTGAGATATTTTGTTCATAAATAAATTTGAGTTTTAGTTATTGAAAATGAGAAACTAACACAACTAATTATTTGAAACAAAGAGAAAAAAATTGAAAAAAAAAGTTGATTAATTAGGTTTCATTTTTTACCCCCTTATTTCTTCAAGTTTTTTTGTCAAAATTTAGATTTTTCATTGTTTCTTAGTTCTAAACTATTGTTGAATAGTTAAAAATTCAGGGCAAGTTTATGAAAATGAGCATTGCAGTTATAAAAGACTATATTTATATTTCTAAAAATTGTTACAAAAGTGTTGACTATTTGAGATATAAATGAATATAATAAGTTTTTCTCTAACAACTTAACTGTTAGATGAGATGGTTAGTTTGACATAGTTATAGAGTTCATTATTAAAAAAGTCATGGGTTCGAGTCTTATCACTACCTATTTAGAAGAATTTATCTAAGTGCAACTCAATAAAGAAAAAATGAAGGAAATTGAAGCCTATAAACTATAAATAAGGGGAGAAATCATAAGATTTGGACCTCCTCTCTTTCTCTCCTCTTAGTCTTCGAAATTTCTTTATGACTCTACGTGGCTAAACTTTTATTCTTGGTTGAAGGAAAATGAATTTATTCTTGGTTGAAGAAAAATGAAGCCTTGGAATCAAGAAAACTGTGAGATCTAATTAGTTTTCATTGTTCAATTTATGCTTTAAGTATTGAATGTTCTTCTGTTTTATTTATATGATTCTTTCGTTTAATTGCTAGGGTGGCCAACTAATTTATTATTCGTTATAATCTATTGCGAAGTTAGATATCAAATCCGTAATTATTTGATCCCTCTAATTTGTGAAGCAACTAAGATTTAATAGTTTGTTGCGTCAGAGATTATTAGATTTTAGGAAGAACGTTTAACTAAATTAAATGCAACCGTGTGTGCTTGTGTTGTTTAGCTTCATCGATTCCTCTAATTCTTAAGGTTGTTACTAGATTAAACCTTTAGCGCGTGTCTGAGGTTGTTTAGTGGTTAGGGTTAATAAGGTCGCGTGTATTCTAATTAACTACGACTAAGGAGAGATAGGAAAATAATTCCAACAGTGAATATTTAAAGTTTGAATTGATATATACTTGTATCAATGATCAGTTACAAGATTCCGATGGTGGATGTTGACTTAGACCAAGGTTCGTCTTCTTCATCAAATTCGATATTTCTAATTTCAGTAATTTTTCTTAAGTTTTCTTTATATACTCAAACCCCCCCCCCCCCAACCTTGTTTACGTAACATAAAATTAGTCTAGATACTCTCTGTGGCAACGATCCTTACTCGCACTACTACATATATTTTTCGGAGTACAGGTTTTATTTTTGGTTGCCTACGACAGCACACCAAATTTTGGCGCCATTGTCGGGGAGTTATTCTAGTTTATTTTTGTATTTTTTGTGATTTTTATTTCATTCTTGAAATTTGTGTTAAAAATGTTTTTTTTTTTATCGTTACAGTTTCAGCAGTTTTTAAAATTTTGGTATAATTAGGTCTTAAAAATTTACTTTTCTAAAGAGAAACGACGTTCTGAGAAAAACTCGTTTGTCCATTGGACATACGAGCCCCACCCTCTCGAGGCCAAATTCCATCGTTTACTAGGGTTTTTAGGTATTTTTGTGTTTTTACGTAAATTTTTAATTTTTCTTATTACTCTAGATTTCTTTTTCCTATTTTGTTTCTTGTAGTTTATTAGCGCTTTCTTGATTTTATGATTGTCACTCGATCTACTAATCAAGGTGATTTGCAATATGATCCAGAAATAGAAAAAACTACGCACAGGTTAAGGAAAGAAGCTCGGAGAAATTCTGAAGAGAACAAACTAGTTGTTGATTCCCTATTTGGTAGCGATTCTGATTCAGAAGAGGAGGAAGTCATGGCTGGAAATCAAACTTTGAAGGAGCTTGCCGCCCTTGATTTGGATCAACAACCCTTATGCATAACGTTTCTTACTTTAGATGCTAATGTTACTTTTGAATTAAAATCTGGCCTAATACATCTTTTGCCCACTTTTCATGGCCTTGCAGGTGAAGATCCTCATAAGCATCTAATGGAGCTTCATGTAGTATGCACGAGTATGAAACCTACGGGGGTGACTGACGAGCAAATTAAGTTAAAGGCCTTTCCGTTTTCTTTGAAGGATTCAGCTAAGGATTGGCTCTATTATCTACCCTCCGGAAGTATTACGACATGGAACGAGATGAAGAGGTTATTTTTTGAGAAATACTTCCCAGCTTCAAGGGCAACAAACATTCGGAAAGCAATTTGTGATATAAGGCAGCATAGTGGGGAATCCCTGCACGAATATTGGGAACGTTTCAAAAGATTATGTGCGAGCTGCCCCCATCATCAGATTAGTGAGCAGCTACTTATCCAATATTTCTCTGAGGGCCTTCTACCCATTGATAGAAACATGATTGATACCGCGAGTGGAGGAGCTTTGATGGATAAAACTCCAGAGGCGGCGAAGAACTTGATTGCGAATATAGCAGCCAGTTCTCAACAGTTTGGCACAAGGCTCGAAGCTCCGTCCAAGCATGTTAATGAGGTAAATATTTCTTCCCTTGAAGAACAAATTGCGAGTCTAACTTCTCTTGTTCATCAAATGGTTGTAGGTAATATGCAAGCGGTGAAGGCTTATGGGATTTGTTCGGTAGTGAGGCATCCAACCGATATGTGTCCAACTCTTTAAGAGGAGCCCATTGAACAAGTGAATTCGGCTGGTAGTTTTCCTGGACAACCACAAAGTAAGTATAATCCTTTTTCGATCACATATAATCCAGGATGGAGAGATTACCCCAATCTTAGCTATGGGAATCCACAAGTAAATCAGTATGCAACTCAAAACCGCCCAAGTTATCAGCAATATAAACAGCCATATCAACAATCGGGGCAAACTTCTAATTCAGGTATGTCTTTAGAAGATATTGTTAAGTCTCTTGCCACTAATACTTTGCAACTTAAACAAGAGACGAAACAATTTCAACAAGAGGCGAAAGCCAGTATCCAAAGTTTGGACAAGTAAATGGGATAGATGGCGACTGCAATTAGTCGGCTAGAGGCATAAAGTTCGGGGAAATTACCCTCTCAAATGGAAGTAAATCCAAGAGAAAATGTAAGTGCAATCGTTTTGAGAAGTGGTAAAGAGCTTGAGATTCCAAAAAGGGCAGCCCCTACATCATCGAAGCAAGAAAAAGAGAAGAATGTCGTTGCAGGCAATAACTTTCCCAATGACGATGAAATACCTAACAGTAAATTTCCACCTCTTTCTGATTATAAACCAGTACCTCTTTTTCCTCAGGCTTTAGCATAATCTAGAAGAGATTAGCAGAATATAGATTTATATGAGACTTTTCGCAGAAGCGAGGTAAATATCCCACTTTTAGATACTATTAAACAAGTACCTCATTATGCTAAATTCCTGAAAGAACTGTGTACAATTAAGAGGAAGCAGAAACTTAAAGGATATGAAAAGGTGAGAGTAGAGAAGAATGCTTCCGCAGTTATTCAAAGAAGACTCCCTGCAAAGTGCAAAGATCCAAGTATGTTTATTATCCCTTGTACAATAGGTAACACTAGATTTGAGAAGGCCATGTTAGATTTAGGAGCTTCTATTAATGTCATACCATATTTTGTATATGCTTCTTTGAAACTGGGACCTTTGAATAAAACTGGTGTTGTGATTCAATTGGCTGATAGGTTTAATGCTTATCCTAAGGGTGTAATTGATAATATTCTTGTGCCAGTTAATGATTTGGTTTTCCCTGCTGATTTCTATGTGCTTGATATGGAGAATAGTGATCAAACTACTCCTATTTTGTTAGGAAGACCATTCTTAAAAACATCCAACACTAAGATAGATGTTCATAGTGGTACACTTACCATGGAATTTGATGGTGAAATTATTAAGTTTAATATTTATGATGCCATGAAATATCCTAGTGATGATAAACCTATTTATTCTATTGATGTGATTGATTCTTTAGCACATGAAGTTTTTGAACTTGATGGAAAAGATGGATTGGAAGTTGCCATTAGTAAGCATCTTGAGGAAAGGAATAAGGAGATAGCCTTCAGTACTGATTTGCAAGACATTGTTGTAGCATTGAATATTTTTTCGCAGGAACCTATTCCAGATTTGAAGCCTTTCCAAGAGGAGAATGTGGAAGAATTGGACTTTGATAATCCTGATTGAAGAATGAGGTATTGAGTCGAGCCAACGACAGTAAACAAAGGCACTGCTTGGGAGGCAACCCAAGGGTAGTTTGTCTTACTGGCTGACGTTAAATGGATCCATGTATTTTAATTTTTTAGGTATTAGTTATTTTGACATTTTTACTGTTTCACAGAGTCGGCTTTAGTGCCTCCCAGAGTTCAGAGCCTTTGTATGGGGATGTAAATAGGGTCGGCAAACAAAAAAATATAAAAATTAAAAAATATAAAAATGAAAAAGAAAGAAACAAAGTACTTTATTATTGTTGTTTCCTGTTATTTTGTTTTTTCTTGTTTTCTTAGGCTTTACTGAATAGTTGCAGATTTAAAACATTAATTTTCTTCTCTCTAACAAGTGCTTCAGGTATATCCTCCTACAGACTCTCTTTCTCTTACTTCACTTGCTTTCATGTTTCTACTCATCTTTGCATAAATTTGAAAGTTTATTTTTACTCATTGAGGACAATGAAAGTTTTAAGTGTGGGGGAGGGAATTTAGGTTGTGTTTTAATTTTCTTTAAACAAAAAACAAAAAAAAGTTTTCAATTGTTTTGTTTTTTAGCATGGCATGAGCAAGGTGCAATTAAGCTTGAAAGATTCAGAACATGATTGAATAAGTACTCTTTCCACTTATAATTAATTAGTTTAGTTATTTTTCTTGAGTATGGTAGTAACTGAATTACGTAGACAAAAGCTGATGAGATTTTGAGCCTTTAGACTGACACATCCATAATCAGTCTTACTTTTTTTTTTATGAGAGATATTCTTCCATAGATTTGTTTTTCTAGAACTTGCCTTGATTCTTTTCGAGGTAACATTGACACATGCATGCATGAACATGATTAAGGCGTTCTTTGATTTAGCTACATAAGCCAAATAACCTACCTTGCAATTAATATTTCCTTTTGTTAAACCCCTTTAAGCTTTATTGACCTTGTTTATTATGAACCCACGTTATAAACTTTAAACCCAAAAAATAATGTCTTTACCCAAGGCTTAGGACTAGTGGAGCATTGTTCAACATTATGATATGTATGGGTGTGCAAGAAATAAGTGTGGGGGTGTCTGGATTTGTTGTATGACTATGACTGGTGAAATGGAACATGTTTTCATTTTCAATATGTGAGTTCCATTGTGCCCTTGCTATTAGAATGGCCAGCATCTATGCAAGAGATTATCCTCCCACAAACATCACCATTGAGAGTGATGCGTAGGCAGTGATCAACGCAATCAACCCTCCAGGTATTGCTCCCAATTGGAGAGTGAGAGCCATTTTAGAGAATGTTCAAAAGATTGTGGTAGGAAACCCAAATATAAGGTTCAACTGCATTAGGAGATCTGTCAACCAACCTTGTGACTTGGTCGTGAAAGAAAAATGCAATGATACTCTCTCGATAGATTGGCTATCTAATATACCACCATGGTTGTATCAACTTCTGAATTCGGGTGTACACCCAATGGGGATCAGCTAAATTTGTACCTCTTTCATTCGATTAATATAATTTACTTGACCCAAAAAAAAAAGTTTGTTTGATTTGCTATTCGACTTATTTTATTTTGGTCTAAAGTCTATGTTTCCTTTTGGGTTGCTCTGTCTGGCTTGTCTTGGCCCATTTATCTGTAATGTTTCTATGGGTTTTTATTTTTGGGCCCATTCTTTGTACATTTTTGTCTTTTACATATGATCAAGGGCGGACCTACGTTGATAGCTATGTATGTAAAGGCTTACACTCAACAAATGGTAATATAGTTTAATGGTTAAGGAGGCAAGTTTAGAATCAGTTGGGCAAATGAAGCCCAAGTTCGAATTTTGTTACCGACTTTTTATAAATGCTTACACTCAAGTTCAATGGCAGCATAATATGAGAGTCTTTATGGCATGAGAGAAATGACAGAATTTTCAATAACAATGCAGCTAGTGAGGAACATATTATCAACAAAATCATTGAAGATGTGAGGTTCAAGATGACATATAGGATAAATTCTAGAACAATAGGCACAATAGAATCCTTTGTGATACTTGGAATCTTAATGTAATTCTTGCTTAGTTTCAGGTTGATTCATTTTATCTGTTGCTATAGTATCTAGTGTAACTTTCTTTGATTTCTTGTATATGGATTTTCCATTTAGTTTTTGAGAAATGGAATGAAAATATCTTGCTGACTTAGCAAAAATATATATATATTTTTCCTCGTCAATATTTCTAGTAAATAATACTATAGATTATAATTACTTTTTTTTCTCTTTTTATATGTTTATATTTTTTTTAATTGCTAAAATGTACTTAATATGTATTAGTTTATATATAAATGAGTGTATTCGAACCCTCGATTATTTATTGTATCATTATAGTGCATGTCTTGACCCTCGATTCCTGAGTCCGCCACTACATATGATTATATGAAGTACCTTCTTGACAAAAAAAAAATGAAAAAGAAAAAGAATAAGAATGGCCTTTGTGTATGGATTAAATGGGTTGTCCATATGGGCTTCTTGGATCAAAAGCTCTATTCTTTCTAGTTTTGTGGAGGTTTCCTGGCTAAGCTTGTTCTCCTCGACCCGGGAATGATTGTTGGGATCTCTGTGTTTGATCCAAAATGGTTAGTTCAAATTACTAATAACAAACTACATCGTTAATGTATGATGGACTAGTGACCCAAAAACTATATATATACACGAGGGACTTAGAAAGCATGGTCAAATTTAGAATCTTTTCTCAATAGGAGATATAATGCAATTTCAGTGAGGATGGCTAATTTTTTAACTAAAAATAGATTGATAATTTTAAATTTTTTATTGAAAAAAATAAAAAAACTTTTATTTATTTTTTTAAGTAAATGACCAAAATGGTCCCTTATCTTTGAAGTTTGTGACATTTTAGTCCCTCATTTACGAATTGCGACATTTTAGTCCCTTATCTTTACTTTTGTGACGACGTTAGTCCCTATCGTCAAAACTGTTACAAATTTAACGAATTTTGCACGTGCAGCTCACGTGATAGCTTATTTTCTTTTTTAGCAAGGTAAAAAATGTCATTTTATCTTCAAATCTCTCTATTTCTCTCAAATATCAGAAGCCCCAAATCAATCTCTCTCACCCTACTTCTATTTCTTTCTCTTTGAAATCCCTCTATTCCTTCAAATTCCTAACACATTTTTCTTCAAATCCTAACCCATTTTCCCCAAACCCCTAAGCCATTTCTAAAAACCAATTTCGCGACATCAATTTGGCGATATGAATTTTGCGACAACAATTTCGCGACATCAATTTCTTGACATCAATTTCGGCTAATTCAATTTATCGTTTCAGCAAAGCCTTAACCCACTTCGAAAATCCTTCAACTTCGATGAAATGGCTTTATCATGCTATTGCGGAACTCCGGCATTGTTGAAAACTTCTTGGACTGACGCGAATCCGGGGAGAAGATTTTTTGGGTGCTCGAATTACGGTGTTGTTGGAGAATGTGGCTATTTTGAGTGGGTTGATTCGCCAATGTGTGATCGTAGCAAAAATATAATACCCAGTCTGTTAAGGTCCTTGAATAGAAAGGAGGCTGATTTGAAGAAGAAAGAGGCTGAGTTGCGCAAACAACAACAGTCTCTAAAAAGGTTGAAGATGGCATTATTGATTATGTTTCTTTTGTTGTTGTTTTTGTTGATAGGTTAATAGGTTGTGTAATGTAGTTTATTGATGTAATGGATTGTGTGTATGTAGGTGTTTCTAGTGTTGTGATTTCTTAAATTTAGTTGGATTATTACTGACGGATGTTCCATCCGATCAGTTAATTTTGTCTAAGTGTAATCCAACAATGCATTAATGTATTTTCGTTTTGTTTTCTCTATTGGTTCTCAAACGTATTAGTTGGTTTAGGTAATGCTATAGAGGTGCAAGGCGAATTTGTTTGGAATAGACATATTTTTCATCGATTCTCAAACGCTAGCACTTTGCCTGCTATCTTCTTCTGCGTAGAATGAGCAAGACAAGTTTTTTCTGCCATTGCGCTTGAGATGTAAAAATATGTTATTAGTAGATTGGTGGTTAATTAGATCATGAGAAATCACCTCCAAAAGAGAGACCTTTTTTGGCTCAAGATAAACATGAAGTTGGATGTATCCGATAGTTAAACATAGAAAAGTCACAAAGCAAAGCATATTACACCAGTAATAAGAAGTTTCAGAAATGTCTGCCAATCAAGCTTCTAGTATGAAATGGCAGAAACTCAGGATATGACCCTATGGCTTATAACAAATGCAGATGAATTTAGTGCGCGACATCATTTTTAAGGTTTACTTGGTGATAGAAGCAGAGGAAGATGATACCATTTCTGACTGCCTATTTTCGCATGCACAACTCTGTTTTTTGGTACACATAATTTCACTATTTGACAAAAAAAGAAGCAACCATCATGGTAAATATCAAATTATAACAACCATTCACAACCTGCATCATTCATTAACACGAAAAAGTAGCATAAAGTTCCAACCATAACAAACATTAAGTAGTATAATGTAGCAACCTTAACAACATCAAGTAGCATAAAGTAGTAACCTTAATAACAATTCACAAACATCTGTTTAAAATACAATTGCTCAATTCTTTGATGTATGCCTGCTCCTTGTCTTTTCCTTTGAAGATGGTTGGCTTTTTTGCATACTAGTTGAAGTAACAGTCGTGAGAGAATTTAAATTAATGCATCGTTGACCCTTCCATATTTGGCCAGTAGCATTCAATGTGGTTGAGCCAATCTTAACTTGTTTGTTGACATGTATAGCAGTTGATGAAGATGGATAAGGAGCTCTCATATGTATGCCTGCTCTTGCTGGAATGAAAGGTGGCTTTTTCGTTTGCATTGCACTAGGTGGAACCTTAATCATCTGCATGTTTAAAGTTTGCATTAGATTCAATAGTACTATACATATAAACCATTGAAATGTGAAATTTAGAATGTCATATTCAAACCTCCTCATTAGCATTTGCAGCCTTGGTAGGGCATTTGTTTTTGCTCACAGTTTTGCCAACCACATTCGAAGATATGTTGTCAGTGATTAAAGGGTCATTTTGTACTTCGGTGCAAGTTTTTCTTTTTCTTGACTTTACTTGTATGGTGCTATCATCAGCATCTAATTGCACTGAACTTTCAGTAGCAACCAATTGTATATTGCAGTCAATTGCATCCATATGAACTTCACTAGTCCTACCATTGACATTGACAAAGCTGGCAGTTGCATCCACATCTACCAAGCTAGATTTCGCTTGCACTTGAACATTTGGACTTGAATTCAAATCCATTTGAACACTTCCAATTCCATTTACCTCCATTTCAGGTCCAGTCCTTGTTTCTACATCTACACTTGCACTTTTTTGAGATGTAGGGCAGCCTCTCTTGTTATGGCCAGATTGATTGCAAACAGAACACTTCCCTTTCATTCCTTTTCTACTCAACTTCCCTCCTGCACGGTTCTGAACTTTATGAGTAGTTGAGCTTTGTTTATTTCTTTGTTCTTCATCTGGCTCTTTTCTTCTACATTTTTTTGGTCTACCTAAAAGCTTGATTGTTTTCGGTGCAAGAAGAGGCCTCATACCAATCTGAGGCCACAATTGTGGCCCATTAATAGGGCATATAACTAGTTCATAAGCTCTAAAAAACATTTCTTTACTATAGCAGACATCTACAAAGTCCTCCGGATCATAGCCCAAACATGCCATTGCCGAAACTGCATGTGCACAAGGGATACCTGACAGTTCCCAACTCCTACATGAGCAGCTTTTAGCATCTAAATCAACAACATATTGCTCTGAACCTAAGCACCTCACTTGGAATAACTTTTGTCCACAAAAGGTTGCATTCCAAGGCGCACTCTCTTCCTTCCTCTTATTCACAATTTTATAAATCTTCGGGCATATAGGATCATCACATTTCATAATCCACTCTCTTCTCTCTTGCATCCTCGTCATCAAATACATCCTAATTCTTTCCAACAACAACAAGATAGATTTATTCCTAGCTTCTATTATTGCAGCATTGAAACTCTCATACACATTGTTTAATAAAATATCACACTTCGATGTTGACCTAAAATGTGATCTACTCCAAAATTTAGCTGGCACATTTTCTAACCACTCATAAGCCCTTTCATCCATAACTTTTATTTCATCTATGGCTGCATTAAACTTCTGCACAACTGTAGATCTAGCTGCTTTCCACATTAAGTCTTTCAAAACTGTACCACCATGCCTTTTCTTGAAGTTTTGATACAAATGTCTTACACAGTATCTGTGTTCAACATTTGGGAGCATGTCATCGATGGCAGGGCACAAACCCTAAGAAAAGAGAAAACAACTTTTATGTTAGTAACTAAAACAAGAGAATAAATACATGAACCATATTACAAGAGAATAAATACCTTTTGTCTATCTGTGATGAACACCCATTTTTGTTGATCATAAATCTCTAAGTCTTGAACCAACAAATTCATGAACCAGCTCCATGATCTCCTATCCTCTTTCTCTACCACAGCATATGCAATAGGAAAGATGTTATTGTTAGCATCTATGCCAATAGCAATTAGTAGGATTCCAAGATGTGGGCCTTTTAAGTGACAACGATCTATTCCAATAACAGGTCTACATCCAGCAATGAAGCCTCTTCTACATGCATCAAGACATATATACAGTCTTCGAAACCTTTGCTCCCCTATCTCATCATCTTCTTCGGTTTCCATACACACAGTTGAACCAGGATTTGTTCTCATAATCTCCTCACAGTAGTCCCAAAGCTTTTTGTATTGTTCTTTGTACGAGCCCTCAATCACTTCTCTAGCCAAGTCATACACTCTGTAACCTTGCCTTTTTGAAATGTTGACATTGAATTCATTGTGTACTTTTGTCTAGAAATCCGAAACATCACCATACATATTCAACCGGATGTCATTGATATAATGCTTGCACAAGACTCTAGCACTTCAATTCTTGTGATTCACTGCATCGCCACCTTTGTGCTTGTTGTACAAGTCTCTGATTACAAATGAACCATTCTCTTTGTTGCGAGCTCCATACACAAACCACTTACATCGTTTGCCATGGTAGTTCGCCCTAATTCTATCTTTGTCATTTTTCTTCAGCCTTACATCCTTGCATTTTTTAGCTCCATGTAACTTAATTGCCTCCTTGAGTTGTGATGCATTATTGAAGACCATGCCTAGCTTGAAATGCGGATCAACCATATCAACTTCAGGTCTAAATGTTTCTCCCTTCTCTTTATTTTCATCAGAACTACCATGCAAACTGTCCAGATCTTCATCATTAAGGTCCTCTAATGAAGATTCATTCAGAGTCTTATCCTGGACCAAGTGATCACTGAATAAAAGATCACATTCATCCAACAAGTCCTTTACCTTTTTCTTTTTTTTTTGTCAGTACTAACTCCTGCCCCTCCAACTTCAATATTTTCTTCATTTCCATCACTTAAACTATAGTCACTGTCATTCAAAGTAGAACTCTCACTGCCATCAGATTCAACCTCAATATCATCTTCATCAATTACCTTCCTTTTCCCTTTAGCATCATTAGCAGTCATTTTTCTTCTTCTAGGACTTAATTTCATCTTTCTCTTCCTAACTGGATTATCAGGACATCCTATTGGAACATAAGAAAGATATGGTATCTGATTGTCATCATTAACATTTTCATCACCATTAACATCATGTTCATTATTCACATTTTGCTCGTATACTATCATTGTCATATCATTGGATGAGCCAACTTCACTTATACTACCAACCATAAACACATCAATTACTTCACCCTTCTTCTTTACTCTACACATGTCTAACACTTCAACATCAGACTTCAAGAAAACCAACCCATTGTCGAAACCCATTCCAGGGATTCTATAGTTATACCATGCATTCCCTTTATACCCTAACTTTTGTGCCAGTGTGTCTAACTCACATAACGACATCTCATCAAAGTGACAGATTGTCGCTATTGTAGTATCACCACCAACATAATATTTCTCTAGAAAATCTTTTAAAAAACCATCATAATGCAGCTTCATATCAAATGATTCTGAACATACATGTTATTACATTCATATTAGCAACTGTCAGAAAAAATATGTACATAAACCTCTCTAAGCGAGAAAAATGGTCAATTGAAAATTTTAACAGTATAAAACACATCTTCATATCATAGACATTTTCCATTATTCTAACAGTATAAAATAGAGCTTCACATCATACACGTTTTCCATTCTAACACTAATCAGTTTCATAAAAAAGGTTCTATAAATGAAAATCACCAAAGATTTACTCATTCGCACACATCTTATTCTAACAGTATAAAATACAGTAAATCAAGCAATATACATACCATAGACGTTTTCTAACAGTATAAAATAGAGCTTCACATCATACACGTTTTCCATTCTAACACTAATCAGTTTCATAAAAAAGGTTCTATAAATGAAAATCACCAAAGATTTACTCATTCGCACACATCTTATTCTAACAGTATAAAATACAGTAAATCAAGCAATATACATACCATAGACGTTTTCCATTAAAGCTCGTTTGGTTGTAATCAGCAGCTTTTAAATTTAATTGCGGGAGCAATCACAAAATGGGGTTTAGGGGATTTGGGTATACCGAAATGGGTTTTTCTGAAATGGGTTTGCTAAATAATGCGATTAAGTGAAATGGGGTTTACGAATTTGGTGGATTTTTTTGCTTCATTAACATAGAGAAATGGGGTTAGGGTTAGGGATTTTAGATTTAGGCAGCAGTCAAATAAGGTTTACGAATTTAGGGATCTTAGATTTTGATAGAAGAGAAGTAGATTTGAAGATAAAATGACATTTTTGACCTTGCTAAAAAAGAAAATAAGCTATCACATAAGCTGCACGTGCAAAATTCGTTAAATTTGTAACAGTTTTGACAATAGGGACTAACGTCATCACAAAAGTAAAGATAAGGGACTAAAATGTCGCAATTCATAAATAAAGGACTAAAATGTCACAAACCTCAAAGATAAGGGACTATTTTGGTCATTTACTCTAAAATTAACCATTGTGCTTAAGTCTTAAATCCTATGCTATTGTGGGCTCCACCCTTGAGAATGAGTAGTCTTGCCTCATAATTCATGAATTTTTGTCATTCTTGGAAGCTGCCTTTGATCAGAAGGGAACTAAAAGTTTAAAAAAATATAAATTAATAAATAAATAAGAGATCTAAATGATTTGACCACACACTTTCTTCTTGCAATATACAGTAACATAAAGGAGCTTTTAAGAATTACTTAATACTAAAACATGCTTATGGGTTGCTTTTCATAAGAAAAAAGTACAAGATGAATTATTCTAAATAAATTTTTGCTTTATTCTTTGCTATTTAATGTCTTCTTTAACATAGTAATATATGGTCTGGGAGGGGAAAAGAGAGATGGAAAAAGAAAAAGAAAAGCTGAAAATGGGGAGCAACTTTAAGAAAAATGCAGAAAGCAACTTTCTGTTGTCATGGAGACAGCTTTTTAGATGGTAAATCAAGCCAAAAAATCAAGTTTTATGTCATTATATAGATCGAGTTAATTATATGAATTTGACAATATCATGTCTCAAATCTCTTAGTAGAATTCAGTCTTAACCTTGGCTGTCAGTTAATTAACACCACCCTCATCTATTTAGACATGAAATCGATAATATCAAGAATAAAATCCTTAACAAAGGCAGATTTCATTTTTAGAACGGTAATTAAAAAAAGTATCATTATGGAACTGGATGAAAAGTTTGAGATTAATAGAAACAGTCATGAGCCTGAAAGTTTTGAAGATTTCAAACCAAATTATTAAGTGAAATAGTTAAGTCAAGATCAAAAAAATAAATAACTAAGTTTTTTCGTCGAAGTGTAGTACAAACTCATTCTCAATGATTTCGACCAAAACCGACATATACCAAACATGAATATCTTCTTAAGACAGACACATAATAATTGGAGGAGAGACCCAATCTTGAGTGAAATGCAACTTAGATCTTTTTCAACATAATCATCATGTAGTAAATCAACAAATCCCAAAGTGATGCAACAAAAATATTAAAAGCGCTAGATACTCAACAAGTTAGACTATCAGTAACAAAAGGAATAAGAATAACACATTCTCTCCATGTTTGATGTTGGGAATGACTTCCAATAAAATCCAAAAATTTTCTAAGTCATTAACATACCTATTAACAACTATTTCAGAACCCAAGATCTCATGGAATAGTATAAAAAAATCAATCCCCATATGATTTTGACATTATTTTATACATAAATTTGTACTAACTAATCAACCAATCTTCTTCACATTACCTTTCACAAATCACTTAAAACTCTCTGTGTTTTCACTCTCCCTACCCCACCCGTCCACCATCATTCTTGATCTTTTCAAGCAGACAAAAAATGGTGGAAAAGTGAGAAGTTAAACACAAAACTAAGTGCAGTATGAATTTACAACATATGAAGTTTTTGTTCATCTTCTATTTTTACTTAACATGTAGCCATTATGGTTTTGCCATGGTGGTGAAGAGAATTGAGTTGAGTGATGAAGCATCAGTTTTACTATCAATAAAAGCAAGCCTCGTTGATCCACTTGATCAGCTAAAAGATTGGAAATTGCCTGAAAAAAGCAGTGGTGAAGAACAATACAGTTCATTGCAGCTGGAGATGAGTGAAATGCAACTCCAATGGTGGTGTGGAGAAGCTTGATCTTTCACACATGAACCTTACAGGGATTGTATCTGATGATATTCAACAGCTAAAAAGCTTGACTAGTCTTAACTTATGCTGCAATGGGTTCTCTTCGCCATTGCAAAAAGCTGTCTAATCTTACTGCATTGAAGAGCATTGATGTGAGTCAGAACTTGTTTGTCGATAGTTTTCCTGTTGGACTTGGACAGGCTGCTGCAGGGTGATGATCTTGAACGCGTCGAGCAATAACTTGTCAGGTAATCTACCTGAGGATCTTGGAAACGCGACGATGCTGGAGATTCTAGATCTCAGAGGGAATTTCTTTGAAGGTTCAATTCCGAAATCTTACAAGAAGTTAGTGAAGTTGAAGTTTCTGGGATACAACGCGTTTGAAGGTGGACTTCTGGCAGAGATTGGGAATCTTACCAATCTTAAATACCTTGATCTTGCTGATGGCAACTTTGGTGGCGCGATTCCAGCTGAAATAGGGAAGTTGCAGCAACTGAATGCAATTTTCTTGTACAAGAATAGATTCGAAGAGCTGATCCCATCAACCATTAGCAACATGACATCCCTACAGTTGTTGGATCTCTCTGATAACAAGTTATCAGGCGAGATTCCAGCTGGGATTGCAATCCTCAAGAATTTGCAGCTCTTGAATTTGATGGGAAACAACCTATCAGGGTCAGTTCCTGCTGGACGCGGAGGTTTGACATAATTATCAGTACTCGAGCTGTGGAATAATTCTTTATCAGGTCTATTGCCGAGTGATCTTGGCCGTGATTCACCACTCCAGTGGTTGGATATCTCATCCAATATGTTCTCTGGTCTGATTCCTCCAAGCCTGTGTGATAAAGGTAACCTTACTAAGCTTATTCTGTTCAACAACGCTTTCACTGGTCCGATTCTAGATAGCCTATCGACATGTATGTCTCTTGTTTGCGTTCGAATGCAAAACAATCTTTTTTATGGAACAATCCCAGTTGGTTTTGGTAAACTAGGGAAGCTTCAAAGGCTGGAACTGGCTAATAACCATCTTACAGGCCAAATTCCAAACGATATTGCTTCGTCTACATCTCTTTGGTTAATTGATTTGTCCCACAATCGCCTTCAATCTTCTCTTCCATCTTCTTCTCGACATTCCGAATCTGCAGAACTTAATGGCCTCGGACAATAACTTAGCAGGAGAAATCCCGGACCAGTTCCAGGACTGTCCATCTCTTACCGTTCTAGATCTCTCCTCAAATTATTTCGCTGGAAGCATTCCCAAGAGTATCGCATCATGTCAGAAACTAGTAACTTTGAATCTTCGAAACAACTAGTTAAGTGGATCAATCCCTCAAGCAATAGCTGCAGTGCCCACATTGGCCGTTCTGGATCTGTCGAATAACACTCTGACTGGAGAAATTCCTAAAAACTTCGGGAACTCCCCGACCTTGGAAATGTTCAACGTTTCTTACAACAGGCTGGAGGGTCCTGTTCCTGGAAACGGCGTGCACAAAACAATCAATCCAGATTATCTCATTGGCAATATTGGCCTCTGTGGCAGCGTGCTTCCTCCGTGTTCTCAAAGTGCAGCATACATGTCCAGCCAGAGGAGCTTGCACGCAAAACACGTTGTTGCTGGATGGATTATTGGAATTTCAACACTTCTAACACTTGTTATCGTTTTTTTGGAGTGCGATCTTTGTACAAAAGATGGTACGCTAGTAGCGGTTGTTTTCTTGAAAGATTTGAAACAAGCAGTGGGGACTGGCCCTGGAGACTGATAGCATTCCAGAGGCTTGGTTTCACCAGCAGCGACATCCTCGCTTGCATCAAGGAATCGAATGTGATCGGGATGGGAACAACAGGCATAGTTTATAAGGCTGAGATGCAACGACTAAACACTGTCGTTGCTATCAAGAATCTATGGAGATCAGCAACAGATATCGAGACGGGGGAAGGCGATGATCTTGTGGGCGAGGTGAACGTCCTAAGGAAGTTGAGACATCGAAACATTGTTAAGCTATTAGGATTTTTGCAAAACAATACTGATGCAATGATAATCTACGAGTATATGCAAAATGGCAACCTTGGAGAAGCTTTACATGGGAAACAAGCAGGAAGATTACTCGTTGACTGGGTTTCACGATACAATATAGCACTAGGAATTGCGCATGGACTCGCCTACTTGCACCGATTGTCATCCGCCTGTCATCCACCGCGATATCAAGTCAAACAACATATTGCTTGACACAGACCTCGAGGCGAGGATTGCAGATTTTGGATTAGCAAAGATGATGCTAAAGAAGAATGAAACAGTTTCAATGGTTGTTGGATCTTATGGATACATAGCACCTGGTAAGTTAACTGAGTATTGATCTTCATTCACACATTTTGTGAAGCTATGAATGCTACATCTGATTTCCAACCAACTTTCATCGTACGAATGTTTCTGCAGAATACGGATCCACAATGAAAGTTGATGAGAATAGTGACATTTACAGCTACGGGTAGTTCTCATGGAACTCCTAACTGGAAAACAACCATTAGTTCTAGAATTCGGCAAATCTGTAGACATAGTAGAATGGATACGCAGAAAGATTTGCGACAAGAAATCGTTAGAAGAAGCACTAGATCCTAGTGTAGGAAGTACAAAACATGTTCAAGAAGAGATGCTCTTAGTTCTAAAAGTAGCACTTCTCTGTATAGCCAAGCTCCCTAAAGACAGGCCCTCCATGAGAGATGTTTTAACAATGCTGAAGAGCCAAAGCCTCGACGAAAAAGCAGTCACAACAACAATGGAGGCAATGCAGATACCAAAGATAAGCCAGTGTTTAGTTCATCAACCGTAAATGGCCTTTTGTGAGAACACCACCATGTTCATCACAAGCCACTGATTTTTTTTGTTTTCCATTAACTTATTTCTTTGTATGTAGAAGTTGAATCTGTAACTTCCCACCTGTAGAAAAAGATGCGCACATGACCATTCTAACAGAGCTTAAGGTGGCATAGACTGACTTGAATTAGAGGGGTATCTTATATAGGCTTTTATTTTGCAAATAATGCTGTAATTTTTTGTCATATAAGCAAAGATCTTTACGGTACAAGAATTTGTTATATCTGCATTGCAACAGCAAATACTTACTAGATACCGATGTCAGTCGACATACATATTTTCATTGCAAGAGATATTACACCATGACGATTCTTTCCCTTCGATGAGTAAAGGTATATTACAACTAATCTTACGGATGACAAAGAACTTAATAAGGTCAATACAATTAGAACTCTAGATCAACATTTCTAATCAACCACCAAAAATGAATCTGCTAATGAAGGTTACAGAAACGGTCAAGAGGAAGAAATCGATACATATTTTCATTGCAAGAGATGTTACACCATGACGATTCTTTCCATTTGATGAGTAAAGGTATATTACAGCTAATCTTACGGATAACAAAGAACTTAAAGAAGGTCAATACAATTAGAACTCTCGATCAACATTTCTAATCAACCACAAAAAATGAATCTGCTAACGAAGGTTACAGATTCGGTCAAGAGGAAGAAATAAAGGAACTCCTGAACCTTTGGCAATCTTAGATGAACACGGAGATCATCCAACCAAGTCTACTAGTCTGTCATCAAAAGCTTTAAGGTGAAATTAACTAAGCATAATCAATATTCAAACTCAAAGGTGATCAAGCAAGCTCTTTTAGCAGGTATATGAAATGCACTCGAGAGAAAGAGCAGGAAATGGAAGCAAGTGAATGTATTAGTATTAAAACTGCTCTTCTGATAGATCCAAGTACAAAAACCACGCCTACTTTCTTTTCATTAAAACGGACAAAAATAATCAGTTCTGGGATTCAGCAAGCTCGAAAGCCTATCCATTAATTACAATAGCAGAAGCCAACTTCTGGTAGAAGTATGCATGTGTGTGTGTGTGTGTGTGTGTGTGTGTGTGTGTGTATAATAAGCAAACAGCTAGGATTATATATTTTCCAGATAAGAGGGCCCTCCCAGAGAATGGGGTAGGTATGCTTGGAAATATGTGAATTTCCACGAAGAAAAGTAACAAAAACAAACCAATGAGAGGCCACCGGAGGCCAACTGTTACTTTTAATAACATACTTCAAGCATTCAGCATCTCTGTCTTTCCTCCAGCATCTCATGCTTCTAGTAGCAACTTCTTTAATGAGGAGATGGGGATATCTAAATGGGCTTAGTCTTTTGTCTTCCGCTGCTTTCTTGACACCTTGGAGCTGCAACACAGAAAATAGAATATATGAAGCGCAAGCATACACTTAATCATGCAAATTGGGATCTAGCATAAGTTGTGAATCTACTGACCAAGTCCATTGGCCTCAGACGTCCTCATGATTCAAAGCCTCTTCACAAAACTGACAAACATCCTAGTACAAATAACAAAGCAGTGTAAATACTTGAATTATGACTTTGATCAATTTTCTAATAGCAGAGCATGCTGGATTCTTCCATAGGTGCTGGCAAGTAAGAATTTCGGAACAGAAAGACAAGTAAACAAGCAATGACTCTAGGAATTTTGATGTAATTAGAAAGCACGGATTAAAACTGTAAAGCACTCAAATTTGGCCATATATGAGCACATTACGTTGCTGGCGCAACAAACTTATCTAGAAAAAACATTTACCTAAAATGCTAGAGACCTAGTGCAAAGATAAATTGGCATCCCTAGATGGGATACCAGCCCACATGCGAGACAGGAGCTGGATATGAGAAATTTTCTTACCTTACGAACGTAAAATGTATATAAAAAGCACCTTTCAGGTAGAATGAATTGAGAACGAATTTTCATATTTTTCGGAAGTAAAATGAACATATTATTTTTACACCATCTTATTCTTCTTTCGTCTGACAGAACAAAAACCACACTGCTACTGCAGACAAAAGATAAGAGTCCCAACACCATCCATCAATGTCTTTGTGGTTAACCAACAACTTTTACATATACCCAGTATCTACTGCTATGCTAAAGACTTAACATGTATGTCTAAGAAAGAAGAGAAAGTGACAAAACGAATAACTAAATACGGCAGACATTCGAGGCTAAAAACAATATCTGTGCTCTGTAATGTATTATTCTTTTCTTAGGGAAATAATTTAGTCCAAAAAGAACGTATATTTGTGTGCAGAAAGCAGCTCAAGAGATAGATGATGTTAGTGTTTTAACTTCCAGTAACAGAGAGGTGCAGACTCTATAGTTGTGATTATAGTTTTTTATTTATAATGCAATAATAGAAAGAAACGTACTCCCAAGGAACATCTCCAACAAGCATCCAGTTGCCCTTTTTGTCTTCATAGGTCAGCACGAACTCAGATGATTCATCCAACAATAATAAGGATCTTGTTGCTTCCAGCATTAAAGCTTGCCGCTCTACATTTAATCCTGTTCAATCAAATTCGTTACTATCAATCAGCACTGAGACATGCTACAAGTAAATCAGAAAATAGTACGAATTATAAAGAACTTTATCAAGATATTTAGATCCCATGCTTCAGAGGGATCCTTACAGATTTTAATAGAACACTTCCAACTCAGATTGCATCGATATTTTGTGATAATCCCAAACTCATCAATTCTCCAGATTTTATATGACATCAGTATAACTATTATGATTTATGTGCTATACAGGAGCTGCAGTTCATTATACTCATGCACAGAACCGCCCTCGTAACAAGGTTAAGTGAGTTGTTAAGTTCAACCCAATTAGTGAAGGCATTACATTAATATTGAAGATCTTAGGCCAACTCCAACAGCTTCCCTATTTTTTTCCCTACATGTAGAGATTTTGAACAATTTCTCCACATCTAGGGATTCTTTATTTCAGTTTCACTCCATCAGTTTCTCTACATTTACTCAATCTCTGTTTTTAGGGAATCCTTATTTCAATTTCACTTCAACAGCTTCCCTATTTTACAGTTTCTCTATTTTTGTTTTATTTCAAAGTCTTTTCTTGTTTTAATTAAATATATTATTTTAATTCAAACTTTATTATTAAATTTTTTATTTATATTTGTTAATTGTTTATGATGATGTTTATTTTTAATTATATTTCAAGTTTGACCAAAAAAATAATAATAATAAGACAAGCATAAAAACAGCCCCCAACCCAATCCCACGTCAACTTTGACCAAAAAAAACAAATCTCACAGGCAACAACCCCCCACCCCAATCCCTCACTCACCACAACACCCCCCACCCCAATACCTCACTCACGGCAAGGCCCCTCACCCTACTCTCTCACTCATGGCAGTAATGGTAAGTAACAAAGCATTATTATCATTTTTTTTTTTTGCAAAAAACAAACTGAAATCTCTTCAAAAAAATTGTTACCTGTGGGTTTGATTTTTGATTTGTTTTTTTTTCACAGTTTTGTGTGTATATTTGCAAAAATATGGAGATTTGTTGTTGTTTTTGCAGATGTGCCTCCAACGGGCAGAAATATGACCGTTGGAGACCTTTTTTTTTTCAGCCAGCAAGTTTTTTTTTTTTTTTCTAAGTTGTCAGATTTTTTGGGTCTTTAGGGCATGGATTCAGCATCTCCACATGAGATGCTGAATCCAAGTCCTTAGGGAAGCTGTTGGAGACAAAAGTCTCCAACAGCTTCCCTACATGTAGAGATTTACATGTTTTAGCTAGGCTGCGGGAGACAACCTTACAAACTATCTTTGGTTAATACATTTTAGAGGGGCTACCTCTTTCATTCTTTTCTTAAGTCCAATTTTCAAGATCAGAATGGGGGAAAGGAAGAAAGAAACTCACTTCTTGCAATCATAGCTGTGCTTGGTCTACAGAACATGTCATCAAGCTTTTTTGCCAAGGCTTCATAGCTGCTGTGAGCATTCAGATCCACCTCCCTTCCAATTGGAATTCCATCCATATTCACTCTCACACACAGCGAAGTCTTGGCAGGCCCTTTCCCCATATTACCGTTGCACTTCTTGATGCTGCTATCAATCTTGCCAGCAACATTATTTTTGCTTTTACCTTTCTCAACTGTTGAAGTAGATTCTTCAGCAACAGGAGTCTTTGCCTGGTTAATTAAGTTGTTTATTCTATAAGTTCTTACTGGAGGCCATCCCACAACCTGACTGCTTTAAAAAGGTGCACGAGAAAAGAAATCAGAACAAGTCGTACTGTATATGTAATAAATCAATTTACAAAGCTGAAAATTATGTCTAATCAAAGAACGTGGCAACATTTCCAACTTGTATAAACATTCCTAAAAATATACAAACGACGATTGCAAGTAATATGATGGCATGGTCCAAATATGACACATACCAGTAATGTAAGATGGCTAGCAACATTGTAATGCGAATTATAATGAGATATGAGCCTCATTATCAACATTCAATCACAAGTGTAAAGGCCATATAACAGTAAAACTGCCAAAACAACTATATTTAGACTTTAGAATCTTATTAGAAAACTGATCCTGTTATGCAAATGTTTCTAACTCCCATTTTTTATTGTACAGTCTTCTTTGTCATAATTTCCCACACTAGAGAAAAATTTCAACACATATAGTTAAACCAGAATCACAGACAATGATTTTCTCATCTTTAAAAGATTTGGAAGGAACCCCCGGCAAACGTAGTTACATGACTATCTAATGGCACAATGCTAAGAGAGGAAATGGAAGGTGCAAATACATTCTGATCGCCTAGTAGAACCCAGTATAGGGACCAAGGTGCTAAGTTTGTTGTATGAAGGCCATCAGGCACAGATGCCATATTAAATTGGTATCAGAGAAGTATCACCATTACCCTCCCATCCCGCTCGCCGAAAAGGCCCCAACCTCTTGCCCGCTTTTACAAGTTGAATGAAGAGAATGTAGAATTGAGGAACGGAGAAGGCACCAAAGACAAATAATCAGACTGCAACAGCAGAACAAGTATACACCAACAGACAATGGGGCACCTTAGTAATCCAGAAAATTTGTCGCGCTATTAGTTCACAAACTCTTAAGCAAAAATATGCCACCATCTCTCTAGAGGATCTTGAATCAAAGCAAGAGTAGAAGAACGTAATTTTCAAATAAATTGGAAAATCTTACTTATCCACGGGGATATTTCAAAATAATGCTATTTTTGGCAGTTTGGCATTTCCATTTTAGCTTTTGGAAGTTCTGAACACCCATTAATCGGCATAGTAGTAAAAGATAACCAATAAGTCTGCATCTTTACATCTTTTAGAACCTTTTCTTGACAAGATCATCATTCAACAAATTGAGGACATCATTAAGGAGACAAACATAATAATAATACATTTAGCTGTTCGGGGAAAATGCTAAGGAAAAGGAAATAAGAAAGAGTCTAGTTATGTATTAGCTTGCCCAAATAGTCGAGAATATATGTACATCCACAAAGGATGTTCAAGCTTTTATAGGTTCTGCAATTTTCCTCAATCAGGTTTCTTTAGTGTGATAACAAAAGCTTTTTCGGGTTCTGCCTTCACTTTGTTCAGCAGAATCTACATTCCGTTCAACAGTGGGACCAAAAGAAAACTGAGGTTTATCGAAATATGCGTTTTAGTAGCTTTTATTCCAAAGGATAGATATGTATTTTACAACCACTTTATTTTCACGCGGCAAATGATGTCTCTGTACATATGAAGGGAAGCTTAAGTTCCTAAATCTGAAAGGGAGCACCGAGAGACGCACATAAACCAACCTATGCATAAACCCACTACGAAGTGTTATACCTAATCTTTAATAATCAGGAAACGATAAACTACAAAGGGCAACTACTTTCAACCGAGCTTTCTACTTGTTTTACCTACTGCCCCACGAAGATACTAAACCATCTAATCTTCCATCCTTGCAACTACATCAACTAATTGTAACACTTAAGTTCTCAGCAAATATCAAAACATATGATCGATATATAATTACCTACAAATATGTCTAAAAATAATTGGTAAGTGTTGGGTATCGTCGCAGCGGAATGGTCGGGGATAAGCAGTATCACGCAGCTAAAATATGAATGAGAACATAGAAAGTAGAGACACAAGATTTACGTGGAAAACCCTCAAACAAATCGAGGGAAAAACCACGGGCAAGTAATGGAGGATTTCACTATGATGTGGAGTATTTTACAATAACCTTCTCTCTAATATAAGGAGAGAACAATATCACTCTCTCAAATAATAGGAGAAACTAACTCTCACTCATAAATATAGAACAACAAAAGAGGAAGAAAACTACTCAAGAGAAAGCTTATGTTTTCTCTCTAATTTGCTATGCTTGGATGATGCTAAATGGTAAGGAATGAGCTTCTATTTATAGGCTCATTCCATACCCAAAATCAAAGCAAAATAGTAGTGTGAAAAGGATTTTTATGTGCCTAATTTTGCACCAAACTTTGATGCATAAATCTTCCTTTCCCATTGCCTTTTGTTTTCTTTTGACTCATCAAAAATGTAAAGCTACCAAATGTGACTTTATCTCATTAAAAGTCTTTGATGGCTCACATTCTCCCACTTAAAGTCATATTGGATGATCTTCAAATCTCTCCATACTTGCCAATTCCATGTTGCTTACGTCTTTGCTAGGCCAAATGAGGATCTACTCCAAACAAACTTGTCAACGTTGATTGGCTTTGTCATGACATCTGCTAGGTTCTCGTTAGTGTGAATCTTCTGCATATCCACACTCCCTTCCTCCACTACTTCTCGAACAAAGTGATATTGAACACCTATGTGTTTCGTCCTGGAATGAAATGCTGGATTCCTTGCAATGTGCAAGGCACTCTGACTGTCACAAAACAAGGGAATTTTCTCTTGTTTGTGCCCGAGCTCCTCCATTAACCGTTTAATCCAGATTGCTTCTTTACAAGCTTGTGTAGCTGCCATATATTCAGCCTCTGTTGTAGATAGGGCCACAACAGTCTGTAATTTAGATATCCAGCTTACCACGCCGCCTGCAACTGTAAACACATAGCCTGTAGTAGACTTCCGTTTATCGGTATCACCTGCAAAATCAGAATCAACAAAACCCTTGACAGTAAATTCTGATCCTTCAAAACATAATGCAACATCCGAGGTCCCTTTGATGTATCTTAGGATCCTCTTAACAACATTCCAATGCTCTCTACCAGGATTCGCCATGAACCGACTGACCGCACCAACTGCTTGAGCAATATCTGGTCTCGTACATATCATAGCGAACATGAGACTTCCCACTGCTGATGCATACGGTACTCGAGACATTTCTATCCTCTCCGCTTCAGTGCTAGGGCACATACTTGAGGATAATTTGTAATTGACAGGAAGCGGGGTCGAGATTTCCTTGCAATCTTGCATATTGAAGCGCCGCAAGATTTTCTTCAAGTAATTCTTCTGGGAAATCCATACCTTCCTGCCTTCTCTATCTCGGTGAATTTGCATCCCTAAAATCTTGTTTGCTGGTCCCAAATCCTTCATATCAAACTCCCCAGCCAACTGTGCCTTCAGTTCTTGGACCCGATCTTTACTGGGACCTGCTACCAGCATGTCGTCCACGTACAACAACAGAATGATAAAATCATTATCGCCAAACCTCTTGTAGTACGTACAATGGTCTGAATTGAGTCTGTTGTACCCAAGGCTAATCACGAAGGAATCAAATCTCTTGTACCAACACCTTGGCGCCTGCTTTAAACCGTACAGAGATTTGGTCAACCTGCAAACCAAGTTTTCTTTTTCTTTCTCAACAAAACCTTCTGGTTGAAGCATGTAAATCTCTTCTTCAAGCTCACCATGAAGAAAAGCCGTCTTTACATCTAACTGTTCTAGATGTAAGTCTAACACAGCACACATGGCCAAGACTACTCTGATAGTTGTAAGTCTTACCACAGGAGAAAATATCTCGTTGAAGTCAATTCCTTCTTTCTGAGCATATCCTTTCACCACCAGTCTTGCACGATATCGCTCCACTTGGTCATTACCATCTCGCTTGATCTTGTAGACCCATTTGTTACCAATGGCTTTCCGTCCAGGTGGTAGTGGAACAAGCTCCCACGTCTTGTTTTTATGTAGAGCTTCAATTTCTTCTTGCATTGCTGTCATCCACAGGGCAATATCGGGGCTTTTTATAGCCTCGTGAAAGGTAGATGGCTCTCCATCCTCCGTTAGAAGACAGTATGCAGCATTGCTCGCCATGACAAAATCTGAATGCCAAGTTGGTCTTGTTGTCTGACGCAATGAACGTCGGACTTCTATAACCTCAGCATCATCTGGTTCTTGTTCCTCGTGCTCCGGTGCAGCTTCAGAAGAAGCATCTCCTTGTTCTGACTTATCTTCAATTTGTATTGTAGTAGTCTCCTTTGAAGTGTTGCTGTCGTCTTCACTTTGCAGTTTATCTTCTGCAAATATCACATCTCTGCTGATGACAACCTTGTGGGCAGTGGAATCCCACAGGCGATACCCCTTAATACCATCAGCATTTCCCAAGGATACACATTTCCTAGATTTTAGATCCAGCTTTGTTCTTTCTTGGGAACCATACATCACATATGCCGGACACCCAAATATGTGCAAGGTAGAATAATCTGCGGGTTTTCCGGTCCACATTTCCATTGGTGTCTTCAACCCAATTGCAGTTGACGGTGACCGGTTTATCACGTAACAGGCAGTTCTAGCTGCTTCTGCCCAAAATGATTTGGCAAGACCTGCAGTTTCCAACATAGCTCTCATTCTTTCAAGAAGAGTTCTGTTCATCCGCTCTGCTACACCATTTTGCTGAGATGTATGTGCAACAGTAAATTGCCTCTGAATACCCTCTTGCTTGCAAAATGCCAAGAAGCTCCCGTCAGTGTATTCTCCTCCGTTGTCCGTCCTTAAACACTTGATCCTTTTCCCGGATTCAAGTTCCACCAGCGCTTTGAATGTTTTAAATATTGGAAACACATCTGACTTGTTCTTGATTGGATACACCCACAGTCTCCTGGAGTAATCATCAATAAATGATACAAAGTATTTGGCTCCTCCTAGGGACAAAACCGGTGATTCCCAAACGTCTGAATGGATCAAGTCTAGAATGTGTTTGCTTCTGGTAGTAGATCTCCCAAATTTCAATCTATGCTGCTTACTGGTAACACAGTGCTCACAAAAAGGTAAGTTTACCGTCTTGAGCCCGGGTAGGAGATTACGTTCAGCAAGAATCTTCAAGCCTCGTTCTGTCATGTGGTCCAATCTGCGATGCCACATTATAGTTGATTCTTCTTGACCGGCTGATGCAACTGATACATCTGCCTCCTGTAACGTATCTCCCAAAAGCATGTATAGATTTACCCCGATCTTTTCTGCCTTGATCACCACAAGCGCTCCTTTGACAACCTTCATGATCCCATCCTCGATATGGGTCTTGCAGCCAAGGTCATCCAATTGTCCAATGGACAATAGGTTCTTCTTCAAGCCCTTCACGTGTCGTACCCCTTGAATGGTGCGAATGGTACCATCATACATTTTAATTTTGACGGTACCGATACCAGCAATCTCCAAGGCATGATCATTACCCATGTACACAGATCCTCCAGAGACAGGTTCATAGTTGTGAAACCATTCTCTACGAGAGGTCATATGCCATGTTGCTCCCGAATCCATTATCCAAGCATCAGTGAGCTCCTTTCTGCCTTTTGATACAGTTGCTGCTTCGCTGTATAAAATATCTCCATCATCTGGTACAGTCGCCACACATCCCTGAGAATTTGTCACATCGGGATTCTTTTTGTTGCTCCAACAATCCTTCTTGAAGTGCCCTTTCTTGCCACAGTTGTAGCATTTGATATTCTTTCTACTCTTTGATTTTGATCTACCTTGGTTGTTGCTCCCACTAGAGCCACGTTCCGTTGATCTACCTCTCACCATTGATAATGCCTCTGCTTGTTGTGAACTTTCGATTCTGTCTTCCTTACTTTTGCGCCTAGATTCCTCTTCCAGAACAGCGGCTGCAACATCATCAAAAATAACAAAATCTGAAAGAACATTGTTAGTGTAACTAATGATGAGTTGATCATACGAATCAGGTATACTTTGAAGTAGAATTTCTGCACGTTCAAGCTCCGCTATTTTATGCCCAATTGCAGTCAATTGAGAGAATAGCGTATTTAAGGTATTGATGTGATCTGTCACCGATGTGGACTCACTCATCCGAAGGGTGTAAAGTCTCCTCTTCAAGAAAATCTTGTTGTGAAGTGACTTAACCTCATACAGTTTGGTCAGCGCATCCCAAATTTCTTTTGCTGACTTCTTTTCCTCAACGCTTGACAATACCGAATCTGCCAATGCCAGGTGCAGATTAGCCATAGCGTTGTCATCCATCTCTTTCCACTTGTCGTCCGTCACCTCCGCTGGTCTGTCTCCAATTGCTGCCAAGCAATTCTCCTTTCTCAAGATTGCCTTCATCTTCAATTTCCATAGGGAAAAATTTCTCCCGTTGAACTTCTCGATTTCAAATTTTGCTGCCATAGTATTAACGACGATCTGCTTTGTAACTTGAACCGGCTCCCACTATTTCACTGTGAATAGTACTATTTATATGAATAGTACTGTATATGTGAATAGTACTAAAACCGTATACAAAAATAGTATCGATACCGTATAGGTGAATAGTACTATACCATATGCGTGAATAGTAACCGTGAACAGTAACCCCGTATGTATACCAGTGACCCGTAACCAATGGCTCTGATACCACTGTTGGGTATCGTCGCAGCGGAATGGTCGGGGATAAGCAGTATCACGCAGCTAAAATATGAATGAGAACATAGAAAGTAGAGACACAAGATTTACGTGGAAAACCCTCAAACAAATCGAGGGAAAAACCACGGGCAAGTAATGGAGGATTTCACTATGATGTGGAGTATTTTACAATAACCTTCTCTCTAATATAAGGAGAGAACAATATCACTCTCTCAAATAATAGGAGAAACTAACTCTCACTCATAAATATAGAACAACAAAAGAGGAAGAAAACTACTCAAGAGAAAGCTTATGTTTTCTCTCTAATTTGCTATGCTTGGATGATGCTAAATGGTAAGGAATGAGCTTCTATTTATAGGCTCATTCCATACCCAAAATCAAAGCAAAATAGTAGTGTGAAAAGGATTTTTATGTGCCTAATTTTGCACCAAACTTTGATGCATAAATCTTCCTTTCCCATTGCCTTTTGTTTTCTTTTGACTCATCAAAAATGTAAAGCTACCAAATGTGACTTTATCTCATTAAAAGTCTTTGATGGCTCACAGTAAGCATGTACGAACATGTATAAATGAACTCAATCTAATCAGTAAATACTCTTTTGCATAACTTCATGTAAACACTTCTATGGAAATACTAATTAGTGCCTATAAGTTTAGGGAAACTAATAAACAAACACCAATTAAAAGTGCATTTAATCACTGGCATCAAATTCCTCAAGAATAAAAAATTAAACAATTCAAGAGTATCTTTGCAGCAGGTTCCAGTTTTAATTAAAGAAAAAAAAAGGGGGGTTCTTTAAAGTCGTAATAAAACCAAATAAAGGACAGAAATTCCATTCAAATCCTTCAAAAGTAGCCATAAAAACATATCAGCCATTAACATATTACACATTTTGCAAAAAAGAAACCATATTACACATCTTTGCAAAAAAGAAACCATGGCACTTAAAAAAAAGCCAGAAAGTACATAATAAACCATCAAGAATCCAATACCCAACAAACTGAATTACATCTGTAATCAAATTAATAAAGGGAGCCTGGTGCTCGGTGCATGAACTCTCGCATATAGCGAGAACTGAGACTGGTGTTGCCTATTTTGAAGTCTATTGTAAGCCACCCTTGTCTTGCAAAAGAAAATTGTTTTTACCACTCAAACCTGCGCAACAATTTTACCATTGAGCCAAGTCTCCCTAGTCCTCTATAATCAAGATAATTGCACAAAAAACCAAAAAATGAAAATAGGGTGGCAAGAGAAAAGCTATACCTGACACCAGAGCGACGTGGTCAAACAGAATCAGCAGCTCTTTTGGTGCCACAAGAGGGATTAGCTTTGGTCCCAGAAGAAGAAGATGATGATGATGAAGACTTTGTTGATGGAAAATCTTTAGCTGTCAAGATTCTAGCATATTGACCACCACCCCATGCAGCTGCCTTTCCCTTTGCACCACCACCAACAAGACTTAGGCCAAGACCCAACTCAAGCTCAGCCTCATCAGGGTATGCAGTAGAAGAACAAACTTCACTAGACAAAACCACCATGCTTTCTTCTTTACACAAAGTTGACATTGACCCAAGACATTGACCCAAGTGCGTTTTTCAATCAAAGATTCAATCTTTTTTTGCTAAATAATCAAAGATTCAAACTTTAGAGCAAAGAATCACAAAGAAATGAAGGGGGAGAAATTTTGAGAATGGTGTGAAGAAAAGAAAGGGTAGGTAGGGGGGGGGGGGTGGGGTTGGAGGAAGTGGTGATGAAGAGTGGAGTTTCGGGGGGGGGGGGCTTCGAAGATGGTTTGTTTGTTGGTCCCCACTGCCATTGTCTGATGCTAACTATCAATCCTTTTGATTTGTGTTTGGCTTTTGTGCGTGCGATAATCAAAACTCGGTAATTAGTCACTGGACATTTGATCGAGAGATTCGAATTTTGTTTTAAATATGAGTAGTTTTGAGATTTATTTTTGTGTATAATATCTTATATAATGTAAATTATAAAAAAAAAAATTTGATATAATTTTGGTAAATAAGATTATATAAGTTTCTTGATATTTTTGGTATATTAAGTCGTCACTTATGTTGAAACACTCTCTTGTAAAAATAAAATAAAATAAGATTGTGCATAATATATTTTAAAGTAAATAGATCATGTTTATTTTTTGTTAATGATGAGGAACTCATTTTAAACAAGATTAAGATAAATCCATTCAAGGATATAAGCCCGTTGGTGCAAAGTCATTCCCAAACGCATGCTTTTAGTTATTAAATAATCAGACAATATTTATGATAGGAAATATAGCTCTAAATGTAGACTTTTGACTGGAAAAAAAAAAGAAAAAAGTGCTATTGGACCACTCTAGACAATCCTTTATGGCCAAATGTTCTTTAATTCTATTCGTAGTGAAAATTTTGTGACTGGGATCACATTATTACATAGTGACTCATATATTAATTTCATATGAATAGTAAAGACATAAATGATTGATAGAAGAATATTGAAGGGCTTACTATTGACGTAATAGAACCACATGATTCATGAAAACTCTAATTTTTAGATGATTGTACTAGTTTCTTTCAATTACAATAATGAAAGGGTATAATTTCCTAAGAGAAACAAAAAATGTTATACAACAATTTTGTCTTCTAATTTGCTAATACTTCATTTAAGAATGATCATGGATTATAATGCTAACATAAGGGTCAAGCTCACCTCAGTACTCAAACAATTATGTTTGTCCCGTAATTTTATTCAACTGCTTCGTGCTAATATACAATATAGTTTTTTTACCTTGTAAGGGACTGGTTAAATATAATCAAATGTCGACTTTCCGACAAAGAAAAAAGTCTAATACACACCAAAACGAAAAAAAAAAAAAAAAATCTATTGAGTTATCGATTCTTCTCTAATTTTGATCATACTTTTGTGAATTTTGCATAGAGTGCCAATTCCATGGTTTGATCCATTTTTGGTAGTTACTCCATATAAGGTAGGAAATGTCGTTTTTAGGCATGGTGGTTGAACATTGTGTTCGATCATTTGTGGAATACTTAATCTCCTATTCAAGTTTTAAAAACAATCTCTATTGTAATAGTTAGGTACATCTAGTTTTCTTATATCTTACTATTTATAAAAGTTTTGTATACTAAATACGACTCAATATAAGATCAAATTTAATTTGATATCATAAAGCTCTCCTAGCATGCATTATACAAAATTCATGGTAGTCGTTAATAAAATATCTTAGATCTCTATTTTTTCAAATCGTGAGATCTCATTAACTTAGATGAACATATTGTGGTCTAATTCAAGACTCGATTTGGCTATTTGGTTATTTTCAAAAGAGAAAACAAAACATGGTCGGGTTGAGGCATTATTTTGTATCGAATATCATTATATATTTACTTCTTATCTCTTCCCATTTCTTATAAGTTATATAATATAATTTTTATCATAGTAAGATAAAATCAATATTTGGTACATGAATTGTTTTCTTTTCTTATTCTGATGACATGAAAATTTTAATTAGTGAAACTCGACTATTAATTGATAATTTTTTTAGTACAACGATACATCCTTATACATTGACTAAGTCAGTAAAGGGTCGGACTCTAGAATAGTCAAAAATATTAAATATATGATTTTGTAAGAGCAATTTTATCCCTACCAACTGAACCATGCCTGTGAAAGATAGATACGAGGATTGTTATTGAAAAACAAGATAAAGAGACTCTCCTATGGAAACTGATTAAATAAGATGTAAACAATTGACATAAAACATTAGTTGTTTTAAAAGTCATGAGAAAAGGATTATTCTTCTACGCGGATGCGGCACTTTTACCGCAAATTGACAAGACATGTTAATCTGGGAAAAATTGACATGTTTTGCATGGAGCCACCAAGCCATTAATGAAGCTGGTTCAAATAAGTAGCTTTTGTCTATAACACCCTTCATAATGAGATATAAAATTTATTATATGAAAATTGTCATAAGTGCAAAATGACAGAATTGGACACGCGAATAAAAAACAAAATATACATAAAATAACTTAAATGGGCAATGTACTAAAATTAAAAGTCTTGGACTGCAAAGCCCCGCTCAACTACCTTGAACTTACCCATATGTTTTTCTTCTTTTGGGTTAGAACTTATAGTAAATGACATTGAAATTTTTTTTATTGTCTTCCTAGATAACCTTTATTTTTTCTTTAATGTTTTTTTTCATACAATAAATATCATATATAATGTGAATGACAGTGTAAAACGTGAAAATCGCCATAAATATGCAATTAGCGATTAGAAAATTCCAATCACAATAGTATCATCATAAATAAAGTAAAAATTATTGGGTCACATTATATGATTTAAGAATAAAAAACATCATTTTTTTTTATTTTTTGTTTGGTGGTAAAAAACACGTCACCTAACCAATAAAATTATTTAACAAAAAAAAGCAATAAAATTATAAAATCACCCCAAAAATGTAATTAATGATAAAAAAAAATATCAAATTAATATCAAAATCTAGAAATATGCATGTAGGTATCTACAAATAATCAAAATAGAATCTACGAATATACATGTAGGTATCTACAAATAACCAAAATAGAATCTACAAATATGCGTGCAAGTATCTGTTAAGTCAGTCCTAATTTTACAATACTTGACTTGTATGTTTTGTTGTATCTTATCATTATCCTATAGGCTATAGTTATCACTAAGAGATAAACTTCTCTCCTAGATAAGTCCTTGTAACATTGGTGTACATCCACCAACTGACGATCAGTGCACAGATACTTATAAATTAATGCATATGAACAGTGGTGATTATTGAGCCAAAATATTCTCACAGTATCTAAGAATAACCAAAATCTACGAATATGAATGTAGGTTTCTTGTGAATATCTATAAATAATTATTTTGTAAACTGTCATTATGAATTTGTAAGGAAGGTATTTGAAGTAGGATATATGTATGTACATGTTGGTATTCACAAATAACCAAATTAGATATCTATGAATAGAATGTCGTCGAGAAAAATGAACATATATAAAGAAAAGAATGTCAAAATAATATGTTTAGCTAAAATAAGAGAGAATATCAAAACAAAAATGAAAGAGTTCCTGCAAAAAGGAAGATATAGGATTGAAACTGAAATATGGATTCATAAAGTGAGGGATTGATTATATGTAGGCTAGTTGTTATAGTGAAACTAAAATATAAGATACCTATATGTAGAAAAAGTGCTCCAAATCATCTGTAGGTAAAAAGACAGGGAAGCAGTTTGGGGTTGTCCTTAAGAATGTGACATGCTAACTTTAAACACCAAATAGAATGGACTTTTCTTTTCGACAATAAAAGTAGAATGAACTTTTGATATGAAATGACTTAGAAGTATAACCTGAAATTTATATCCAAACATTATTGTTAAAATTGACGTTATAAATTTCATAGTAAGAAATTTATATTAATTCGGGATATATTGAATTCAACGTAAAATTACAAAGCTTGTGTTATGTAGTGCTTGAATTTTGGTGTTGATTTAAATTTCGTTATAGCATGAATTTGAATTTTTTTTGCTTGAATTTCGTTAAAGAGGGAAATAAATTTTGATTTTGATTTGAAGTACGTTATAGTTGGAAATTAAACTTTCAATTGCATTTGAATTTTGTAAAAGCAAAATCTTCAAGTGGATTTGCACTTGAATTTTTTTAGGACGGGAACTTAAATTTAAATTTTGATATTGACTTGAATTTTGTTATAGCTCAAAATTAAACTTTCATTTGCAATTGAATTCTATAAAAGCGATTGCTAAATGGGGAATGAAGTAAAAAAGAAAAGTTTTGCGAAATAACTAAATTAGGCCGTGTAGTGTTAGTTGCCATTACTGTTGGTTTTCTTTTTCATCAGAGCAGTAGCAATGGATTGGAGTACACTTGAGGGTTATTTTTTTTTTTGGACAAGAGTATGCTTGAAGTTGAGGAAGAAGAACAGTTGCATGAATTAGGTCTTTGAATCTGAATGTTGCCTCCTCGTTTGGGGTGTATCTATATTTCCCTTTCTTTTATACACATGGTCTAAATTAGAAGGGTAATAAAGTCATATCATAAAGTAAATTAAGGGCAATCTCATAATTCTATTTAATATAAAGGTGATAATAGTCAGTTCAAATTTAAATTTATTACAAGGCCAGTTCTGTAATTTTTATGATATGACATTTAAAAAAAGAAGAAGATAGAATTCATATCAACCGTTGATGTCCGGGCTTTTTAGATCAGTGGGTCAAATTCATGCTGCTGCCAAAAGGCAGATGAACCCCGCGAGGAAATTAGGAAGTTGAGAGACACTACGGAGACAACGTAAGGTGGGGACAAAACAAGCATTGCTCCAAACGACAAGCCGACAAGATGTGGGTCACCAAAAGGTTCACACAGCGCTCAACACCAACACACCTAACCCTTCGAAGTTAGGCCACGTGGAACGCGAGAAAGCTAAGCAAAGACCCAAAAAAAAAAAGCTAATTGTAAGCAAAGAGCAATGCTAAAGTTACCCTTACTAGTGTCTTTCTAAAACAATAACAAAACGTGTCCAATACGTTTATGCTAAAAGGATGGCTAAAACTAACTCTAACAGTCTCTCTATTTTTCTCTACATATAAAGAGTTTGAAGTTACATCTTTAGCTTTAAAGGCCCCTTATTTCAGTTTTACTTCAACAACCTCTCTATTTTTAAATACATTTATTTCAATTTCATTTCAATAGCACTATCTATTTCATAGTTTATCCATCTCATTTCACTCTAACATCCATTTTTTTTAACTAACAAATTATTTTTATATTTTTTTAGTTATTAATATTTATTTTTCAACAATAAGTGATAATATTGATATTGTTAATATTATTTTTTATTTAATTTTATAAAATTCAAAGCTTTTTGAATAATTATATCATATTTTGAATTTTTTTAAATAATAATTTTAATTTATTTTATTCTTTTAATTATACTTTTTTATTAGTTTAAAGCATTTAGTATGAATAGAGAGCAAAATATGGCTCTCTACATTTAGAGAGACAAAGTAAAATTTTACAGACTTTCTAAATTAGAGAGTCCCTTATAGGGGAATATGTTGGAGCCAAAAAAAAATATTTTGACTCCCTATTTTGGCTAAAAGCCCAAATTAGGAGTTTCTTGGAAATAGCCTATAGAGAGAAATTTCGTCCATCCTGTATGTAGGTCCCAGTCATCGGTACTGTCAGATATAATAAAACATGTTTAATGCGCTGTTAAGAGGATGGCGAGAAAGAAATTTATTTCAATTTTACTCCACACTAAGAGCATTTTTAATGAGGGTTTTAAAATGCAAACTTTTTTAAATTTGGATATTTTTAGAGTTCAATGGCCCAAAAGCAACACTATTCATAACAAAAGTATGTGGAGTCCACTACTTTTAGCTTAAAAGATGCTAAAATAGAGCCCCAATCTAATTTTTAGGCTCTAAATTTGCTGAACAAAATAGAGTCTGGAGCTTTATTTTGACATCTTTTAAGTTAAAAGTGATAGACCTCACATATTTTTATCATGAATAGTATTACTTTTTAAGCTATAAAACTTTAAAAATATCCAAATTTTTAAAAAAAATTACATTATAAAATCTCCATTGAAAATATTCTAAGAGTTGTACCTCCAACATTGATAGATGTAAGTCTAATTACCCTAGGACGAGATGTCATGTTTGCTAATTATAATAAAGTTTTGAATTTATTCAGAACTAACACGATTCGAGGGTTGTTGAAATAGACACATGAGATGCCAAAAAAAAAACAAGTGTTAGATATTCTACATGGTGTAGAATATGACACGAGAGTAATTTACTGTCAAAGAGTAATGATTTGAATTAATTACTTTGAGTCAGTGTAGTTAAGGCTCAATTAATTGTTCTTAATTTATGACTAGTCTTGCTTGCTAGCTCAGCGTTTCAAGTCTAGAGTATGTCAAATTGGTACCAGAGTGCGAGTCACAAAAATACAAAAACTAAGTGATGTACTTAGACAAATTGTAATACCCACTTATGGGGCAAGCATCCTCTTGTATTGTTGTTGGAGAAGGATAAGATGGTTAGGACATCTCTTGACCTTATTATTTTTGAGAGTCCAAGATGGAAATGAAAGAATAAAATTAAGTGATTTGAAGAAGTAGGAGTTTTGGTCTCATTAGACTTAAGGAAAGAAGATTGAGTTTAATTGGCTTTAAGCACAAGATTAGGATTAGAGCTCTAAATTTGCAAGTTATAAGTTCTAATCTCTCATAAATTTTGAAGCAAAACAAGAAAGATAGGAGAGATATTATCAAGATTTTAATGCTTAGAAGACTTTAGTTTTTAGTTTCGATTTCGTGATTTTTGAGGTAAGTAGAATTTACCATTCTTTAGTTACTCCTTTATTGATCAGTCTTCTTTGACATTCTTTATTAATTATTGTGGAATCTTGTTTATTGATTTTCTTGATAAGAGAAAATGCATGGCACTTTGTTGAGCTTAAGAGCTACACAAGCTGTGTATTGAATTTTAGGCAGCTGCGAGTTAATTAGCCGTCTATGAAACGTGCTGGTAAATAGTCAAAGTTTTGCCATTGTTTCATTAGTGTTCGATTTATGTTATTATATTGATTATTGCAATTCGTAAGATATTGATTATTGCCAAATGATTTTATTGACTGTTTTGAGTCTTCTTTGGAGTGAGTTCTATTTATTGGGTATTATTTCCATCACTCTTTCTTTGATTCTTGAAAAAAGAATGAGTAAATAAAAGGGTAGAGTGTTCCTAACATTGACAGTGAGATTTAGCCAAAGAAATTTAGATTTTTCTGTATTAAGATTATGCATCAAATATAATACTTCAGTTTTGGATAATTAATTGAAAATTTTCAATTTTTTGGCTTTTTTTGGGGATTTAGACTTTCTATTTTGTGGTATTCATTTCAAGAATATTTTAGTATATTGGCTTATCTATTTATATTTTCAAAAAAAATACACTTTTCTGAAATGGACCAAAATGTTCAAGCAATTTCTCTATATTAAAGGTTTCAAGTTACAGTTGGAATAATGTATATGTCCTTAATTTTAGGTTTTTGATTAATAAGTAAAAAAGAATGCATATTCTAACTTTCTTGCCTTGGACCAAACAAGTCCCTGAGGTTTCTTGTCTTGAAACATTTTGAGAAATAATAGGGATGAAATTAAGATATTTTAAATAATAAGGACGACATTGAAACTTATGAGAAAATAATAGGGGCAAAATTGAGAAATTTTAAGACAATGGAGATCAAATTAATTTTTTTTGAAACAATGGAGACTAATGTGACATTTTCCCCTAAAATTTAGACTTAACATCAAAAGTTCTCAAAAATATGTACAATTAGGTCTACTTTTATTTCACTATCAAACAACGCATTAGTTTAGGAAAGATTATCTCTTAACCAGTATTTTGTTATAATATTCTAACATTACATCTAATCCATTTATTTCACTCAAAGTATCTAAAATTTCACTTTACTCTGATTTTAAATTAAATACGTCCAGCAAAGATTTGAGGTGAAATGCACATGATCCCATGTAATTTTTTGAATTTGCATACAAACAATTTTATCTTAATCTCAACAAAGAAATGAAAGTTAACTCTTCGCTTCTTGTCCTCTTACTCTTTTGACTTGTCCTGTGGAGATCTCTTGGGTGGCCACTATAGATCCGATCAATTTCGTGATGAAGAAAAATCTTTTATGATCTTTCACTAAGAGAGGTATAACCATGACAACTCAACTTGTTGGTAAACTACTCAGGCTTTCTGCTTTAGTAGAGGAGAGGGGAAAATTTCTCCTCATCCGGGGGTTTATTTCTTCATTATGAACTAAAAAGTGTAAGGCTAATTAGTGAGGGCTTATAAATTTTTAGTATTGTGACTTTATCATAATCCTCTTGTGATTTGTTTTAAACTAATCTAAATACCTACATCAGTAGAAAAAAAAAATCTATTTTAAGAGAGGGTGTACCTCACCCTACATGCTTGATATGCAATTATTTGTATTTTTTTCCTTAAAAGAAGTATTTTTTGGAGAAAAAATGCCCCTAAATTAGATACATATTCTATTTTTTCTTTTCTCTTCTTCTCTCATCCACCCACCCCTTTTCACCAAAAAAAAAAGAAAAAGAAAAGAATCCACCCACCCCCAACCCCAACCCCCAAAACCCCTTTGTCATCCTCCCACCCTAGCCTACCTCCGCCCCCAGACACCAGCTACACGTCAGCCCTATCCACGCTTAGTTTAATAATTTATGTTGGTAATTTGACGAGAACATAGGATTTAAGCACATATGCTTCGTTTTATGCTATATTTCAACCCAGGAAGTTATAGTAACATCGAGTAGTATTTTGCCCTTTTAGAAAATCATAAGAGTTGTCTATATTTCAACCAAGATTTGATGCATCACCTTCCTACTCATATCTGCTATGATATAATCAAAGTTGATGCAAGAATATTGAGGATACACATAACACATGTTGTTAAATAAGGCAAGACTGACTGGAATTAATGGGGGGCGTGAGATAAGTTGTTTTGTATGGAGATTTAGAGATATACTACATTAAGAATTTGATTAATCAAACACATTAAAAACCATTTAATGTACTATAACCTTTCCGTACAAATATAGCTAAAGGGTGTAGTGAAGATCAGCCAATGACATATACTCCCATCATTTCCTAACTCTCCCTGTCATAGTTCGCGAATCGTGAATCGTATCGTGAATCGAAATATCATTTTTTCGAATCGTGTATCGTATCGAATCGTGAATCGTACCGATTCGATTATATCTTTATAATTAAAAATTAAATAGTTTTTCATCCTTATAACATCATTCTAAAATTCATTTTTACAATAATTATACTTTAAGAGCATTCTATTTTTCTCACTAACCCTCAAATAATGATTTCATATTGTGTCATGGCCATTTTATTTTTTATTAACCATAATTAATGATCAATATCAAAGTCCCAAATAAAATAATCAAAATTCAAAAGTGAAAAAATAAATGCAGGCTTGACTATCTTGAATAAGACAAAAACATGTCTTCAACTTCTTTTTTTTTTTGTTGCTAGAAACGTCTTCAACTTCTTTGTATTATTCCAAAGCAACAAAAAAAACATTAAACTAATGTGATAGTGGTTGAGAATTTGCCACAAAACATTATCTTCAACTATCACTCAAAACTAAATTCAGAAGCATTTAAAATGCTAAAAACTTTTCACAGCTTCATTCCAACTCAAATCCGAAAGTAATGAAGAAACGAAAAGAGAGACTTACAAGTTACAAGCAGCGCGATGGAGTATCAACACTTTACACCGGCAGTGCGATAGATTTGTGCATTTTGATCGAGATGCTAGCAGATATGTTGTCTTTCTTTCTCATAAGTTTTATGCTTGCAAATTACAATTTTGGGCATTTGAGTTTTTTAAAGAAATTGAAAAGGTAATCTTAAGATGACTGTTTTTGTTCATTTTGATTGTTGATATTATATAGGAAATGGGCTAATTGTATGTTATTTAAAGAAATTGAAGTGGGTTTTACTTTAAATATAATTTTTGAATTTTTTTGTGTGCTTTTTTTGGTTAGAACGCGAATCGTCACGATTCGCCGAATCGGACGATTCGGCACGATTCATACCGATTCAGTGCGATTCATGGACCGATTCGGTCGAATTTGCGATTCACCCTATGATTCGAATCGTTTTTTGCATGTATCGTCTCGAATCGTACGATTCGTATCGCGAATCGTACGATATCGATAACTATGCTCCCTGCCTATAATTCGTCATGTCTACCAGTGAAGCAGATGCCCAAGATCGCATCAGTGCTCTCCCTGACGATATCATCCTCCTGGTATTCACCTTCTTGGCTACTAAATCTGTATCCCAAACAAGTATTTTATCGAAAAGGTGGAAACTGGATTGATTTTGCCATGGCAAGGCACGTTCAATCCCTCGTGGCGGGGAGTTCAACCCTAGGACAAGCAATTATGAGGTATTGCACCGTAAACACTAAATCGCTTGAAAACCTGGTGCTTTGTAACGTACATTATAACTGGGGTTTAAAGGTCATGCATCGCTCAAGAAAATTTATCTATATATATATATGAATGCACACTCAATGAAGAAGCCCTTGAAACGACCGTATCTGCCAGTATGGTCCTGGAGAAATTAATACTGGGGTACGGTGTTACGGGTTTGTGGAAATCCCATTCTGCTGTATCGAATCGGAGCCTATTACGCGTTTGGATTTCGTTCGGAATTTTGATTTAACCAAGCAAAAAGAGAAGAAGACGCCTGATCAAAAGAAAAGAGTACTGATATATATAACTCACAGAAAATATGAATGACTTAAATTACTGAATAATTGATAGTAACTTTTCACTGTCTTTACAATTCATATATACTTTCAGAAAGGTGGATTTGGAAAGTCAACAGGATCGTTGCAGCCTAAGTGTGTTGAACCAGCGCAAGAAATGGGATCCCAATCAGAAGTAGAGCTCCAGCAGCTGGTTTGTGTTTGTCTGGTTATAGTTGCATTTGACGTCAATTTGTAGTTGACTTGATTCCAAGAGTGCAATAGAGAAGTCATGGGATGAATAAAATTTGCCAGGTACCACAGCTGCAAACGAGAAGAATAAATAAATTATATATATAATATACACATATTAAATTAATTAGAAACAAATTAATAGGGATCCTAGAGAATACCATAATCATTTAACACTTCCACAATAGCATCAGGACCTTGTGGAAGACTATGAGATTTCACAAGTTTTGCGTATATCTTCTCTGTAGCGGCAATGACGTTGGAGAAAAATTGCAACGGAGAGATGTGGAAACAGGCAGCATGCTTTTGCCACTCGTATCGCCAAAAATCCATGTCATTTCCCCTCAAGTTTGGCCAGTAAACGCCCAATATATGGACAAGTGGGGTAAGCTGAAAAACAAAAACAATATTAATTAGTGAAAACGAAAAGAAAACATTGCAATGGAGATTAAGTATAAAATAACATGCATGTACATGCCTCTTGCTGGTTTATGGGCAGATACGGTTTGGGGCAATTGTAAGGTTGTCCAAGTTTATCTACCCCAAATGCCCCATGAATGGTGAATTTCATAGCTGTTGGGATTGAACAAGGGTTGGTGTGTGGTCGGCTACGGCAATAGGACTCTGGCCATTGAAGTGCCAATTTCCAGGATGATGGTTTTCGGCCAGTTGGCACAAGAAAGAGCGTTAACTTTGTTATGCCCAGAAGAATAACTGTGATGAGAGCTGGAAGCATCATGGAACGAGCCATTTCTATTCTTTTTTTGAGTATGAAGATGGAACATAATCAACTGGAATTTATAGCCGCGGAACACATTGCATGCTCTACAGTTATGAAATGAGAATTTTCTACATTTAGATGGCGTCTAACTGATTTTTCAACCTCACATATTTCCAAAATGAGCATTTTTAATTATCATCTTAATTAATTAGAAGAATTATCATGGTCTATTGTTATGTAGGAATAGAAGCCAACGCCATTTCGCCTTCTCTTCACTCTGGACAAAAGCGCTAGTGAACCATTGGCGTGAACATAGTCGTCTTTGACCAGGACCAGGAACCAATTTAAATTTGAATCTTGATAATTCGATAGTTTTTAACTGTAGGCATTTTCCCACGAAGTTGCTAAACTCAATAATAAATTAGGTTGTCGGATTTGCTAGTGGTTTCAGGATGCCATAGAAAATGCTTCTTTTATGCCTTGTGTGATAGCCACTGCTTGTATTTGTTCCGTAATTATGCCCCCTCTTCATTCTTGGACCTCCTTTCTTAATATCATGACTTTTCCATACTATGTCTTAGGAATCTTTTTAAAACGGTCTAATTGCTAGCTCTTGTTCATAGTTTTGCTATAGATATCCGAGCTAACTAGGTAGCTTCTGAGTGAGTCACCCAATATCCGAGAACTAAAGAGATCAAATGGAATATTCTTTCACTGTCTTAAATTACGAAAAGAATTTTTACGTGGAAACCGCAATACCTGAGTAACCCAATAAGGAATATACCGCCTAAAACACATAATAAGGTCCTAAGGAAGAACCGTGTTCGCCCATAAAAGCTAGGAGACTCTTCCCAATAATATTATAAATACCATGTTCCATTGTGCATAATCATAACTCATTTAATCACTTTCCTCTTTTATATTTTTTAATTTATCTCGAATCGTCCAATTACTTACTTGAGTATTAGAACCTATCCGACATAATTGAGTCCACACTATTCATTTTGCAAGTTTAGCTCGAATTGCTGCCTGAAATCTTCTTTTCGTATTTTACCTTATCATTAAATTTGCTTTAGTTTCATACTGGTGCTAGGAGAAAAGAATGGAGTACATGGTGTGAGTTGAAGAGTTTCTTATAGTTGAATCTAAAATATTTCCTTGTAATGTTTTAGTGTAACCTATATGATACAAAATTTTATCTTTAAAGAATTGCCTATAGCTAGCATAAGAATGGAAGCAATCAAATCAAGGAAAAGAAGAAAAATACTGTCGAAAAAAATTGCTTTCTTTTATTGCTTTTTTTTTTGGTCAAAACTTTCTTTTATTGCTGACGACAACATAATCCCCGATTTGAACGTCATATCAATAACTTTATAGTACCAAAATATTTCCCTTAGAATTGTCTAGCCTACAACGGAACACAACTATGCAGATCAAGAAAAAGAAAACAAAGACGTTTTTTTATGGTCAAAAAGAAAACAAAGACGTTACGTACGGTGATAAGAACTGCATATTTTTATGGTTAACAAAGACATATTTCCCGATTTGAAAATCTATACCATTAACTTTTTAGCAAATTTATTTTTAACAAAGACATAATCCGCAATTTGAAATTCTATGCTAATAGCTTTTTAGCAAATGTTTTTTCTTCAGAATTGACTTCAAAATATTAAATATTTTGAACATCTCTCTAATGATCATGTGATTAGAGAAAGATTTTGAACTACGACCTTTTTCTTTTCCCACAACAAGCAAGATATGGTTAGAGAAAGGTTTTGAATGAAGTACAACGTTTTTTTTTTTTCCCACACCAAGTAAGAAGTGGTTAGAGAAAGGTTTTGAAGTACAACCTTTTTTTTTCCACACCAAGTAAAAACATTCGCTTTCTGGCCAAGCTTATACTTCCATAGCTGCCGTCCTTAGTCTCACTTTTGTACTAAAGTTCAATTCCTTTTAAGAGTATTTGCCTCTTTAACACGAAAACGTAATATAGCTTGCTAATAACAGTAACGATTTTCCCTTTCAAATAAGTGTCGATCATGCTCAATTTCAGCTAACACCACTACTGATTTGACATCAAAATCTTTTGATATCTGCCCTTTGTATGATAAAAATCAACTAATTCTTCACCTGTGATCGAGCCTCTCTGCAATCACATAATCAGAAGCATATGGTTAACATGCCATCTTTAGAAAATTATATAATGGTAAAATCGTAATTCTCAAGCCAGACCCGATTCTTTCTAGTCTGATTTAGTTTCCAACCTCTTACAATCTTGAACACATATGAGCCGCTTCTAGAATCTTGTATTATCTAATTGATCCTGGCATGTGGATGTGTTGTGCCTTTACGGTGACGATAAATTCTTATTGAGAAGTGTTTGTAATATCTCATATTGGTGTTATAGTGGTTTATAAATTATGATTCTAGAATTAAGAATACTCATTTTAATTATTTTGAATTAGTGGATTTAAAGTCCAAAATATTTATTCTTAAACCTACAAAAACTACCAGAGACCTGATATAGTCCCTTATATTTGACAAAATGAGACTTTGGTCCCTAATTTTGTATTTTATGCCAAGATACATACACCATACTATCGTAATTTTTCTAGTGAAAAAACCCTTGTTGAAATAACAAAATTCTTTGTTTAAAACATGAAGACCTAAAAGACACGACATAGAAAATTAACAACGAAAATGGTTTTTTTTTTTTATATATAAAAAGTTCAAGGACTGATTAACCCAAAAAAAGAGAGGAAGGAAATCATCAATTGAGATGGGCCCACATTAATAATTGTTGAGTTTTTTCTTTCACTAATGGGAAAATTCCACATTTAGTCCATATTGTTTCAAAACAATCTCAATTTAGTCTTTATTGTTTAAAATGTCTCAATTTTATTCCTATTATTTTTTCAAAAGTTTTAATTTTGTCCCTATTATTTAAAATATATCAATTTTATCCCTATTGCTTTACAAAAAATTTCAATTTTATCCCTGTTATTTTTAAAAGTTTCAATTGAGTCTCTATTATTTTTCTAAAATATTTAATTTCGTCCTTATTATTTTCTTAAAGTTTTAAATTGGTCCCTATTATTCGAGAACTAAATTGATTTTTTTAAGAAATAATAGGGATGAATTTGAATTCTTTTAGAAAATAATAAGAACTAAACTGACTAATTTTAAATAATAGAGACGAATTTGAAACTTTAAGAAAATAATAAGGACCAAATTAAAACTTTTTAAAAATAATGGGGAAGAAATTAAAATTTTTGAGGAAACAATAGAGACAAAATTGAAAAAATTTAAATAATAGGGACCAAATTGAATTTTTTTTTGAAATAATAGGGACTAAATGTGACATTTTCCCTTCTCTAGTCTTTACGCAAAATGTTTCAAAATACTTTTTCCTACAAAAAAGTTTCAAAATACTTTTAAATTATCTTAATATTTTTATCTAAAAAATCATATACTACCTATGTTTTTACTAATTTTGGTCTCTAAAATTATTAAAATCTCACTAAATAAAAAATCCTAAAATTCACCCATGAGCATCAGCACCAAACTTCGACTGTGTTCTTTTAAAATAACAAGGAAGATATTTAAAAACAGCAAGACCGGACGTCCGAATTAGAGGGAAAGAAAAGAGAGGCGAAAGTCTCGAGTTATGCTCTAACAGGAAAAAAAAGAAAAAGAAAAAGAAATACTTTTAGGTACTATGCAATTGATTTAGATGTTGAATCCACATACATATTAGGACTCGCAGATTCTGAGTTTCGCATGTTTACCCTTATCGGATCAAAGAATTACCTAGACAATAAACCCAAAACCAGTCCATAATCAAAATTTGTGTTCTAAATCCGAAATTAAGGATGTGCTTTGGGGTTCGCTTGGTCAACCATTAGCTATTGGGTGGTGGTTACTAACTTTTTTTTTTGGATGACGTGATAACTCAACTGTGAGAATCTAATCATCAATTGATAAATTCTCGATGCAGCATTGCGTCTTTATACATGTATAAGATCAATCAAGGATAAAACTCTATAGTAATAGAATATGTCAAACCCGAACGATTTTATCCCCGCTAGCACTGGTAGCATGTGTTAAGATGAGCTTCATATCTCCTATTTTCTAGCTCTTATCTTTAGGCGAATACTTCTCTTTGTGATTGTAAAGATAGTTCGTGTAAATCACGTTTAGTTTCCCAACTCTTGTAACTCTCCTACTGCTTGTAAACTAGTGTTGTATCTTCTATATTAATGAATACAATGCACACAGTATTTTGTGTAGGAAAATATTATCTTACATGGTATCAGTTAGCTCAGGTTTTCTTCTTGGCCAACACACAAACATATAGCCTTCATTACCTTTCTCTTTCTTTCGTTCTTTTCCTGCTCCAATGGCTGACACTATGTCCATTCAAACAACCACTACTCCTCTTCCCACCGAAGCCGAGACCTCTTCTTCAACGTCTTCTCTTCCTACCGTCAAGCATATTCCGCAGGAGATTTCTCTCAAACTTGGGTCTCACAATTTCCTCCTATGGAAAACCCAAATTTACCCTGTTTTGCATTGTCATGGCCTTCTTGGGTTTCTCGATGGCACTATTTCCAAACCCACCGCGCCGCCTACTGCTGTTGCACAATGGAATCGACTTGACCAGATGGTACTCGGATGGATTCTTGTTTCTCTATCGGACTCGATTCTTGCTCAAGTGGTTGATAAGAGTACTGCTCGTGATGTGTGGCTTACCCTTGAAGTTATGTATGGTTCTCACTTCCGCGCCAGAATTCAGCAAATTAAAACGGAGTTGCAATCTCTTACAAAAGGATCTCAATCAATCCACTCTTATGTTCAGCATGCTAAATCACTCGCTTTGGCTCTCGTGAGTGCTGGAAAACCAGTGGATGACGATGACTTGACTTTATGGACACTTCGTGGTCTGGGATCCGATTATGACCCGATTGTTGCTGCAATAAATTCAAGGTCCATTTCTCCAACCTATGCTGAAGTCTGTGGACTTTTGTTGGACTTCGAGTTACGTCTCAATGCGGCTACTGCAATGCTCGCAAAGTCAGCTCCTATTTCTGTTGGTTCAGCCTCGGCTCAAACTACTGCAAGTTTTGTTTCTGCTTCTTCGTCGTCCCCTAAACCCTTACCATCGGGCTGATCAAATAGAGGACAACGGGGTGGCCGTGGCTTTAATCGTGGTCGCGGCCGCTTCTCACTACTTTTGACTCATTCCTCTGATCCTTCACAAGTGGTTTGTTATCGATGTGGGTTTCCTTATCATAAGGCAAACAACTGCTGGGCTCCTGAGGATGTAGTGAATAATGCGACCAAAGCTCTTAATGTTGTTCATATTGCCAAACCCGATGATCCACAGTGGTATATTAACACTGGAGCCACCCATCATATGACTTCGGATGACTCTCAAATCACGGGTAAGGTACCTTACATTGGTTCAGATTCAGTTATGATTGGTAATGGTATTGGTCTTCCTATTACTCATGTTGGTCGCATATCTTTTTCTCTTACGAATGGCTCAGTTTTACACTCTAATGTTTTGCTTGTTCCTGACTTAGCCAAGCGACTTTTATCCGTTGCTCAATTTACCAAGAATAATAATTGTTGTTTTGTTTTTACCCTAACTGGTTATTCTATTAAGGATCTGAAGACAGGGCGGCTCCTGCATCAAGGGCAAAATAGAGACGGTCTTTACTCTTTTCACACTGGAAATAAAGTGGCATTCTCTGCCCATAAAGATAGTAGTGACATATGGCATGCTCGCTTGGGGCATCCGGCTGCTAGAGTTCTTTCTAGTCCTAGTAAATCTTTATTTATAGTTCCTGCTTCATCTTTGGATACTGTTTATGATAGTTGTCAACTAGGCAAAAGTAGGGTCTACTTTTTGATGTACCAGTTGCTCGTTCAAATTAAATTGCTTCAAATCATACACTGTGATGTATGGGGTCCATCCCCTACTATTTCTAATGAAGGTTTTCGCTATTATTTGGTTCTAGTTGATGATTTTAGCAGGTTTACATGGTTTATCCTCTGGCTCGTAAATCTGATGTTCTTACAATTTTTCCAATTTTTATTGCTATGGTGGAAAATTTATGTCGTGCCAAGATTCTTTATGTGCAAAGCGATGGTGGCGGTGAATTCGTTAATCATACCATTCGCAGCCTATTTGATAAACTTGGTATTATACATCGTATCTCTTGTCCTGGTACACCTGCCCAAAATGGCGTAGCTGAGCGCAAATTGTCGAAACTGGGCTTACCTTATTGGCTCATAGTGGTTTGCCTACGGATTTCTAGAGTCATGCTTTTGCAACAGTAGTGTATCTTATTAATCGCATGCCCACCTCTTTGTTACAATACAATTCTCCTTATGTACTATTGTATGGGAAGTTACCAGATTATCATTTTTTGAGAATTTTTGGTTGCTTTTGTTATCCGTGTCTTCGGCCCCTTGGAGGTAACAAGTTGGATTTCAAAACTTGTCCATGCATATTTATTGGATATAGTCCTTCGCATAAGGGCTACAAATGCTATGATCCGCTGACAAAGAAGATTTATGTATCTCGACATGTGGTATTCGATGAACAAAAATTTCCAGGGATTCACAATTCTTTTTCAACGAAGCTGCAACCATTGTTTCGTGTGAAGCCGTTTCCTTCTCAGCTTCTCGCGGATCCGATACTGCCTATGCCGACACTAACTTTGTCCGCTTTGGACCATGACTCCACATCACCGCCTACTCCCATGTCACATGCAACGACACATGTTCCCTTGTTTGATTCGGTACCAAACACTCCGCCACGCCTAGCGCTTGGTAATGCTCAACATGATGCTTCCACTACACACCTAGTTGCCGATGCACCCTCATGTGACCAGAGCTGTCCATCTGTTTTCCCTTTGGCTGATAATCAACGGACTCATAAAATGGTCACCAGGACTATGGACGGCACCAGAAAGCCATGAGTGTTCTTTGCCTCGCGATATCCTATTCCTGAATGTTTATTAGCTTCAACTTCTGCCTTGCCTACCGAGCTTACGTGCTTCACTCAAGCTATTAAAGATACAAATTGGCGAGCTGCTATGGAAGACAAATTTAATTCTCTTGTGAACAACCACACATGGTCACTCGTACCTCCCTCAAACGACATGAATGTTATTGGTTGTCGTTGGGTATATCGGGTAAAACAAAATTCTGATGGTACTTTATGCAGACCGACAGAGACGGAGTCTAGAGTTTGAGGTCGGCAACAAGGTGGTCTTGAAGATATCACCTCGGAGGGGACTGATTAAACATGGCAAGGGTAGAAAGTTGAGCCCGAGGTTTGTAGGACCATTCGGGATAATTGAGAAGGTTGGCAAATTGGCGTATCGCCTGGAACTACCCCAAAACATCTCGAATATTCACGACGTCTTCCATGTTTCAATGCTACGGAAGTATCACCCTGATCCATCGCATATCTTGGAGCCAGAGCCGTTGCAGCTTCGGGAGAACTTGTCTTATGAAGAGAAGCCCATTCGGATCCTAGACCAGCAAGATCGGGAGTTGCCCAACAAATCTATACCGATGGTGAAAGTGTTGTGGGATCACCATGGAGTTGAAGAAGCAACGTGGGAAAGGCGAGACCAGATGGAGCAACAGTATCCAACATTATTTCAAAGGTAATATTGAATTTTGGGACGAAATTCTTTTAAGAAGGGAAGGATGTGAGGCCCAATCTCGATTTGCGTGCGATACCTCGTTTCGCGTGCCCTAACCTAGATCTACGTGCCTTGACCTAGGTTTAAGATTCGTGTTTCATTTTATGTACCTTGCATCGAATTACATGCATTAATTTAGAGTTGCGTGCATTTACTTGAGAAACGTGCATTCGTCTCGTAGTTTGGGCTTTACTTCGTAGTGCGTGCCCTAAACCTAAAAAAGCGTGCCTGTACGCTAATCAAGAAAGCATCTTACACGAAGCACTAGATCATTAATTAATCCTACAAACTCCATTAACTAATATTAAAATGCTAATTCAACTCACTAGAAGACGAAATTTCACCAAAAGCTAAGCATTCTTATTCTTTATTCTTTATTCTTTTGCACATCCCAAACACACAATATAATAATGTTCAAAACATGACAAAAAATTCAGATTTGATCAAAGCCTTGGCCGACCATACCTTGCATTTGAACTAGCATTGCATAATTTAAAAACACTCCTAGACATTCTATGACACCATCACATAAAACAAAGCAGAAAAAAAACTCCTAAAAATACTACCCAAGCATGCCATTCTTGGCCTTCACTCAATGCCCATTCCTCACAATTCATAATACTCAAAAGATTGCATAATTTCAGATTTTGCAAGGCCTATAGCCGACCAAATGCTCAAGCTTTCATTTCTTTCTCACATTCTCTCTTTCTCTCATTCACACACACTCTCTCTCTCGGCCTTGGCTGCATTCATGACTCTCCATAGCTAAGGTCATCATCCTAAGGTTCATCAAGACACTCAAGACCCTAGGAAGCTCAACCAAGCAAGCTAGAAGCAAGAAAATTTGCATGCAAGCACACAAACTCATCAATTCTCGGCATAAGTATGTTTGATAGCTTCTACTTCATTTCCTTTTGTTCTGGCCACATGCACATACTAAGAACATGGTAACTAAGCTAGGAATTAGAGAATCTCAAGTTATCTCTCGGCCAAGCAAGGAGAAAGACGATCTTGTGCATCTTTAAGAGCTTTGTGCATCTTCATTATTGTCTTGCTAAGGTGAGGGCTAAAACTCTTTTGAAAAGCTTTCAAAAACCACATGCATGCCTTCATATGTCTATTTTTACCTCTGTACTTGTGATATATATGTGTACATGAGCTTTGGTAAATATGCATGGCAAGATATTTGGCTAGAATTTGAAGATAGGTGAAATCGCGTAAATGGCAGTTTTCTGACTTGTTGGAGCGAAGTAAATTTGACCAGGTAAATGATGTTTAAAATGAGTGAAAATTGGTAGGTGACTATTTTTACCAGTTCTGAGCATTTTTCATAGAAATAGGCCAAGGCCAATTTTGAATCTAAGGTCCCCAAAATAGCAAAACATCGAAAGGTGTCCAAATCTGGAAAATCTGGGAAAATGGAGCAGGTTTTTGGCATTTCACTGTCCCTATAGAACGAATCAGTTTTGACTTAGTAAATGATATCTAAAATGCATGCAATTTGGTAGATTGCTAGATTTTCAGTTCTGGACATTTTTTTCAGAAATAGACTAAGGCGAAATCTGACATTAAGGTCCTCAAAAACAACAAGTATTGAAATGTGTACAAATCTGGACAGTTTTGCGTAGTCTCACGGTTTTGGCTATAACTCTTGAATCCGAACTCCAAATGATGCGAGGTTTGTTTCTGGATTTAGTTCACTCCTTAAGCTTTAATTTGACATTTTGCTCACTGGAATTGGAGATTGTTTTCTTGTCTAAATGATTGTGGGAAAATAGACCATTGCAGTGAGATTTTTGTTTAGTGATGTGCATTGAAAATTATTGTAACTTCTCTCGTTGTATTAAATGCTTGGGATTGTGGCACTTGGATGTTGTGTGAACTATTTTGGATGATTGATGGTGTTTTAATTAATCGATGCATGACTTGAGTCTAATTACGTGACAACTTGTGTCTTAATCGCACGGGTAAGCATGAATTGAAACCCTAGTGACTATGAAAACACGCTAAGTGTTGATCCTATGGTTATTGTGTCTAATTATGTAATTAGGGGGCTGCCTGTAGTTTCCCTTTTAGCCCTAAATGTGATTCCGATGATTACATGTTGACAAGTAGACCTTTCTTGCACCCAATCCCACGTAGATGTCGTTGCATGTTATATGACCTTATTATTTGATTGCGTGAACCCCGAAATGAGTTATATGACTTGATTCACATGTGTTACATGGATGTCTGTTTAATATTCATGCAACTCCATGTGCCTTACAAGTGAAATTACCTGTCATAACATGCCTTGTGTGTTTACCTGTCAACGTGCGATCTTGTAACTGCTCGGAGGCAACCTACTTTGTTGTCCTCCTAATGTGATATGTTAAATGTTATAAATGTGCATTGCATACAAGGTTGCAACCTTTCATTGTGGCATGGTAGCATTTTACACACGCCGGGCGACATCGGGTTTGCCGGTGCTACCGTGACTACCATGGTCCAATTCCCTCTCTCGCTTGGCATTCCACCCTCGGAGACTTGGGTCGTAGGTTTTCGGGGTACATCCGGAGTACACCCAAATGGGAGCGATAAGTGGATTATTGAAGTCGGCCGCAACAAATTGTATCGAAATCGATATTAAGAGCAAATGCTCACCGTATCCTTGAAATGATTAGTAATTGTATCTGTAGCTCAACTTGATTATTTTACTTTGCGTACCTTATTACTTGTAATACGTGACATGTTTTCAAAAGGGGTTTTTCATAAGTTAACCGAAAAAAGAGTTTCAAAACATATTTCTCATTCCCCTCGCTGAGTTCATAAGGACTCACCCTCTTTTATCCTCTCAGGTGAAGAAGACCAGGAACAGGTACCCAAGGATAACGTGCCTATTGATGACTCCTTGGAATGATTGCTTGCCCTACGTGCCTTACTTGACTATGGCCATTTTGTGAACGATATGTTGATTGAAGACTATTTCTTATGTTGCTTGTTGTTGTATTGTAAATGACCCCCGTTGTAATTTGGGGTCTAATTTTGGTTTGTACTGATCATAACTAGATAGACCCTCTTCTGGTCGTTTTGCTATCTTTACTGGTTAGTATCTATCACAGATGAAGTATCAAATAAAGGGTTAAGTAAAATGAATCTATCCAATCTTAAGCAGGTACTCATTGGTAAGCTAAGATTAACAGATACTTTTGTAACAAGGATTGACAAACAAACGAGACATAGTTATCATGCTAGGTTGTTAATCAAACGAGACTTCGAGATAACTAGTAGGCGTTTCAATTGGTGATAAATAGTAATCTTAGTTGGAAGTGAATTTGAGATTGAAAGTTTTGAGGCCTTTAAAATATTAGGTTAAACAAAAGAGCCCAATTACAGTCGTTATGCTGCTAGTTTTCCGGATAATTTTTTGGAGTTCTAGGCTAACGTTAAGTGTTAAACCTTAATGATCGATTAAGTACGTGAAATAACTTGAATGTTTAGATCACACCCTAGTCTAACCTCTATAGGTCGGGTTGGGGCGTGATACACATTGTCCATGGAGGCAAACGCAAGGAAAAAGATGGACGATGTGACTTTAGACTACCTTCTTTGTAGGTACGCAACACGGGAAACTGACCTACCGACCGAGGCAACGTAAGCACTCGGCCCGTGAATGAAGAGGCAAGCAGGGGCGAACGTCGCTGCTCAAGCAGGGATCCGACCGACCCACACAAGCCGACCAGCATTCACGCGCTATCACGTTCGCTATGCCCCGACCACCAAGCCGGTAACCGCCCCACCGTCTTGGCAAACGAAGCCCTTCAGGCGAACAGAACTGGCGAGATGGCCCGAGCACGTACCGCTAGGCACGAAGAATTTCTGAGGGACACGGGATGGGAACAGCACGAGGTGCATGACCAGGCCGCATGTCTCAAGCTTAAGGGCCTACTTCGTGGTGCTCGACCATGCACCGATTACACGCAACTGAGGTACCAACCGAAAGCGGACTTCCTGCCTATGCGGTGCTTGGGTCCCCACGACACTAGACCACGTTCGTCGCATTACGACTCAGCGAGTACCATGGCCTCGTGTGCTAGGCAATTCGCGCATTGCGCCGGCTAGTGGGAACACACCAGGGGATGGCTTCGATGCAGCATGGTGCTTGGATCGCCATGATATTGAAGCATCAGTAATCGTCTCATCACAATACTCGCGTCGTTGCTTAACGAAAGCCAATGCCACATGTGCTAGGTGATTCGCGCATTACGCATGCCCCCAACCGTCCCCTTGTATACACCCGTATGCACGGAACAGGACAAACAAACTACCTTCCTGCCCACGTGGTGCTTGGATCACCACGACACTAGACCACGTCCATCGCATTACGACTCAGCGAGGACTATGGCGTCGTGTGCTAGGCGATTCACGCATTGCACAGGCCCGTCGGAAACAACTGGGGGATAGCTTAAAGGCCGCATGGTGCTTGGATCCCCACGACATTGAAGCATCAGCAATCATCTCATCGCAACACTCGCATCGTTGCTTAACAAAAGCCAATGCCACATGTGCTAGGCGATTCGCGCAACACGCATGCCCCCCACCGTTCCCCTGTATGCACCCGTATGCACAGAATAGGACAAGCAAACTACCTTCCTGCCCACGTGGTGCTTGGATCGCCACGACACTAGACCACGTCCGTTGCATTACGACTCAGCGATGACCATGGCATCGTGTGCTAGGCAATTCGCGCATCATACAGGGCCGTTGAAAACAACCGGGGGACAGCTTCAAGGCCGCATGGTACTTGTATCACCACGACATTGAAGTATCAACAATCGTCTCATCGCAATGCTCGCGTCATTGCTTAACGAAAGCCAATGCCACATGTGCTAGGCGATTCGCGCATCACACATGCCCCCTACCGTCCCCTTGTATGCACCCGTATGCACAGAACGGGACAAGCAAACTACCTTCCTACCCACACGGTGCTTGGATCGCCACCACACTAGAACACGTCCGTCGCATTACGACTCAACGAGGACCATGGCGTCGTGTGCTAGGCGATTCGCGTATCGCACATGCCCGTTGGAACCAACCCGGGGACGGCTTCAAGGCCACATGGTGCTTGAATCATCACGACATTGAAGCGTCAGCAATCGTCTCATCGCAACACTTGCGTCGTTGTTTAACGAAAGATAATGCCACATGTGCTAGGTGTTTCGCGCATCACGCATGCCCCCCACCGTCCCCCTGTATGCACGGAACAGGACAAGCAAACTACCTTCTTGCCTACGCGGTACTTGGATCGCCACGACACTAGACCACGTCCGTCCCATTACGACTCAACGAGGGCCATGGCGTCGTGTGCTAGGCGATTCGCGCATCGTGCATGCACGTTAGAACCCACCGGGGACGGCTTCAAGGCCGCATGGTGCTTGGATCGCCACGACATTGAAGCATTAGCAATTGTCTCATTGCAACGCTCACGTCATTGCTTAACGAAAGCCAATGCCATGTGTGCTAGGCGATTCGCGCATCACGCTTGCCCCCACCGTCCCCCAAGAGCCTCCCAAGCCCACACAGTGCTTGGATCGCCATGACACTAGACCATGGCCGCGCGCATCTACTTGGCAACGGCCATGGCTTCGTGTGCTAGGTGATTTGCGCATTGCGCAGGCCCAACGACGTGTCGGGGGACGGGAATGTCCCCCAACGTCTACCTAGCCGGCGGCACGGGGATGGCTAATTTTGTGCTTGGGCAACCACTTGCCCTCTCATTAGCCATCCCAATGACGTCGACGGTGTTACGGCACCAAGATGGATAATGAGGGGCTAGGGAAGCCACCACGTTCCTCATTAGCCATCTTGGTGCCTCGTTGAGGGACATGTCGGGGGACGCGGGGCGGGGGTGGTACGACACCAACACATGGGTATACAATGCAATACCTCGGCGTGATTCACTCGGTAGGCATTCCCGCTCACAATATAGCCCACGATATAGCCCACAATGTGCCACGAAGTGCCCACAACGTCCCCCCGCATGGACCTCGACCAGGAGGCTTGACATCACATACCCCCCTATAGTACATTTATATGCAAAAACCCAAGTGACAACAGTAGCGTACATTTTGCCAGAGATTCATAATGGGTATTTTACACTATAAAATGCCCCATATGGCATGATCTTCAAACCCAACATGCTCCTTATTGATAGCATATGATATCCAAATGCTTCAAAATTATTTTTTTCGACAAAATATTTTTTAATATTTAATAATTGCGAAAAATAGGGAACAATCAGAAAAAATAGTGGAAAATTCAGAAAAAATTATATTAATTCAAACATTAATTTGTTAAATGATATTCAAAAATATTTTTTACGAAAAATTAATTTTTAATATTTAAAAATTACGAAAAATAGGAAAAAATCAGAAAAAATACTAGAAAAATTTATATTAATTCATAAATTAATTTGTTTACATGATATTTGGCGTTAAATTTTTTTTTGGATTGATTGGGAAACCGATTAATCCATTTCGCCTCACAAATGTGACGAACTGTTTGTCGGACAAGGCAAAGGTTAAGAGTACTTCGTAGATTCGGAAACCACTTGTAAAAGAATATCAATGTCCACGTTCGTGTCATAATACATTCTGCATGCCCAATAGCCCCGAATGCTTAACATTGCCCATCGTGCCCCACGTCCTCTAGTAGTGCCAAAACCCTCCCCCAACATCCCCCATCGTCCGCCAAGTGTACCCCCAGCCGTGCCCCAGCTGTGCCCCAACAGTGCCCCAATAGCGCCCATTGAGTGCCCCGTGTGCGCCACTTGCGCGCATCATCGTGCTGCACAGGCGCCCCATACGCGTACATTCGTAGGGCATGTGGGCCACATGTGCGTACCATCGGGAGGCATGAGCGCCCGATGTCCGCACCATCATACGGCATGGGCACCCCACGCACGCACTATCGTACGGCATACGTGCACCATCGTGCTGCATGCGCGCACCATTGTGCTGCATGCGCGCACCATCGTGTGGCATGCTCACTCAATGCCCGCACCATCATGAGGCATGGATGCCCTAGGCGTGCACCATTGTCCAGCATGTGAGCACCATCGTGCGGCATGGGCGCCCCATGCACGTACCATCGTATGACATGCGCATCCGATGAGCGCACCATCGTGCGGCATGGGCACCCCATGCGCGCACCATCGTGCGGTATAGGCGCCCAATACGCGTACCTTCATGCGGCATGTAGGCCATATGCTCGCACCATCGTGCGATATACGGGCCCGATTGACGTACCATCGATCGACATGGGCGCCCCATGCGCACACCTTCGTGTGACAAGCAGGCCACATGCGCGTACCATCGTGCGGCATGTGTGCACCATCGAGCGGCA